>CATIXQ010000003.1:20149161-20208357 GCA_949711755.1 Leptidea juvernica | reverse complement strand
AGGATTTAAAGCATGGGTAGATTAATTAATTTTAAAAGTGAATCTTGTTTTAATACAAGTATAATATTGGGTAAGGGGAAGGGTGCTGGTGTGGGACGCGACTTGCGTCTACACTCTGGCTCCTTCTCATGTCCAAGTTACGTCAGTTAGTGCTGGGGCTGTGGAGCCTAGAGGCTCGGAGAATGTACAAAGTACTATCTACGCGCCTCAATAGGGCTACTTGGAAACCCAAGCTCTGGCAGCTATTTCGGTCAACGGATCAGCCTAGCTATCCAACGTGAAAATGTTTCTCTCAGTCTCATTTGCCCAGTAATTTCACTAGCTACGATGCCCTTCAGACCGAAACACAGTAATGTTTACACAATACTGCTTCACGGCAGAAATACGCGCTGTTGTTGTTGGAGCCTCTCACTGGTGTATTCTTTCGAAATGTTAGTTTTAATTTAATGTAATCATAGTATTGTAAATATAATTTTAAGATTTGTTTTCTTTAAATAAATTTAAAAGAGTGTCATAACGAGCAATGTAAAATTTATTGAATTGCAACATGGGCGTGACGGTCGCGCACATTAAGTTATGCATTGCGAGCTAATTGTGAATTAGGTGCAGATTCCATTTACAATGGTTTCTGTCTCCAAGGAATAAGGCTTGCTAGAAATATTCACAATGTAAATTGAGGATTTGTTGGTTTGTAATATATATGTATATATTTAATGATTTTTTTTGAAGTAAGACATCTTTTTGCGCGCTTGACTTAGGCAGAAAGCTGGTGAATGCATGACGAGAGTATTACGAACGGACGCTAGCGATACGCGTAAGGTGATTTCTTGATAATTTTTAAATTTCGTTTTGTACCTACGCACGTGTTAAATTTGAAAAATCGGTCGAGACGTTAGGAGGAGATCACTAATATACGTAGGAGAATTATCGAAACCAATCTCAAATTCACTGGAACACTCTAAAAAATCACCAAAATCGGTGGTGCAGCGATTTAACCTTCCCCCCTCGGCGCTCTCCGCCTCAAAATGTTCGGCATGCGTTCAGCGTTCTCCCCGTGCGTATTATTTTACGTGTAGTAATAAAATGCTTATAACTAGGGTGATTTGAGTGACTGTCACTGAAAGCTATTGAAACAAGCTATAAGACTATGTATAAATTATTCATATTGTGTTTTTATTTTATTTCACACAGACTTCTCATTCGACAATAAGAGTAAAAATAGGTATATTTAGACTAAAAAATGATACTAACTTTTATGTTTTTGTAATAAGCATTATATGTTCTTTATAAAATAAAAAAAAATATACATGCCTTCATAGTAATATTTTGATATATTCATGCAGAAACATATCCACTAAAATGATAATCAACAGAAATTGCTCGCGTTAAGAGGCGTTCTTACAAAACGATTTTATGAATAGATATTTAGCTTCTAAACTTTTATTTATATACCATTCGGTAGGAAATTTAATCTAGATATATTTTAATAATAGTAGATCAGATTATTTATAAAATCCTACACTATTTGAAGCAAAAAGTAGACTGGGGTAGAAAATTCATTATAAAGTCCAAAGATTTTCTCCTGTACATTTTGTCATGATAATCTATGTTTTCTGTTCATACACTATATCTATCAAAATGGCAATAAAATGGCCTTTTCAGCAATATATAAAACATGTACACAATAAAACAAAAACTATTGAAAAAAGTTAAACGAAAGTAGCTTGCGTGGACACAAAACCTTTACACACACGCACACGCTTACACAAATGCTTACGTGTATTTACAAGGATGCTCTAACTTCGCTACTAATACTTGACTACTTCTTGAGAATTCTGAAATTCTTAGCATTTGCCTTTCTTGTGGTATATTGTGTAGCTTGTCTTACTCAGTGTATATTTATCGAAAAAAATATATCCGCGCGCCTCACGCGAGCAGACATAATTTGCCTGCTTGCCACTCAACGGTAGTTTTTTATTCAGACAATATATGTCTGCTTACCACCTCTGGAGCAAGCAGACATAACAATTGTAGATTATTAGGTATAACTCCACAAATAACAATCTTCGTGCGCTGTCTTGTAAGTGAACCGCTCGCTGCGATGTCCGGGAAAAAGTGAACACAAAAATGCTTTGTCCGTAAAGCTATTAAGTCATCAGTATCAGTTACCATAAACTGAACGTCCTGCTCGTCTCGTCCCTTATCTTCATAAAATGAGCTACTATTCATTTTTGTGAATATAAGCTTTCCGTTTGAACAGATTCATAAATCCAATTCAAAAACATTGACCGTGTATGAAATAATATTCAAATAAATCGTATTTACTTTGCAAATTAAATATAGTATTTATTTTTGAAATTGCAGTGTTAATCGGAAACGTTTACAAAGGCTGGCTGTTAAATCAATCTCGACGTCCGTCCAGAATTTATAACGTTTCCTGTAATATTTAATGTTATTGGCTTGGGGTGTAAATTCCCTTGATATCATTTTAAGTATTCCATTGATTTACGAATCATCTTCTAATTAAAATAGAAGTGTTCGTTGTAATGTAAGAATGAGTTATTTTTATATATACAAAATATAAATCTGATTAGACTGTCTGTTTGTTCCAAGTTATCCACGAAATTGATAGCACCTGTTTAAGGCGCGGTCATACCTCAATATCCATAAAACTTGGTTTCTTAGAGATTAAATTACAACATAACGCAATGAAAATATTACAACGCAAAAAATACAGTGCACAAAGAAGGACTTTAAGAAAAATTTAAACCGAATAGAATATTTATATATATTTTGAAATAACCAATAAAAAATTTGAAAGTTGCTTCCCAAAAATAAACTTTGGAGTCAAAAATCTCTGAATTTTCAGCGATAGCAACATTATTTTTTTAAAGAATATGATAGAATTAGTACTTGTCTAAAACTTAAACCGAACAGTTATTCAATTTCATATGTAAATTTTGAATAAACAAAAAAAAACGAGTAAAATTAATGCCCATTTGCAGCATAGCCACATGATCAACACAATTATTGTACAGTTGGTTGTAGCGTTTACAATCCTAGTCAGTCCGCGCCTTAAGGGAATAACATTACATATATATTTATATGAGTTTATGAAGAATTCCACGGTGTGGGTTAGATTGCCACGTTATTGAAAAATTCCTAGCATAAAAAGGAGACAGTTCGGATCCGGCAAACTACAGGCCTATTGCTATTACCTCCCTCCTCTCCAAAATCAAGGAGAACATAATTAACCGCCAGCTCTTGAGGGTCACCAGTTTATCAACGACCGGCAGTACGGCTTTCGCGATGGTCGGTCGGCAGGCGATCTTTTGGTATACCTAACACATAGATGGGCGGCTATTGAAAGCAAGGGCCTGGCAGTTAGCATGGATATAGGCCTTTGATCGTGTATGGCACAAGGCGCTCCTCTCAAAACTTCCATCATTTGGCCTTCCCGAGAGCTTATGCAAGTAGACCTCCAGCTTCCTCACTGGGCGCAGCATACAGGTCGTTGTCGACTGATATTGCTCGAATCCCAAGCCCGTGAACGCTGGAGTAGCCCAAGGCTGTGTGCTGTCACTGTTTTTTCTGGATATCAATGATATGTTGGACACCTCCAACATACATTGCTATGCAGACGACAGCACTGGTGATGCCGTACACACAGCCCATGCAGGTCTCTCTCGGGAAATCGTCGACCAGTGCCGGGAGAAACTTGTGTCTTCTATCGAGTCCTCTCTCGTGAAGGCCGCGGAATAGGGTAAATTGAACCTTGTCCAATTTAACCCCCAGAAGAATCAAGTTTGCGCGTTTACCACAAAAAAACCCCATTTGTCGTATCACCGCCCTTCGACAACACTTCCCTTAAAGCCTCGCCTAGTATCAGAATATCAGGTCTCGAAATCTCGAGCGATTGATAATTTCGTGGCCATCTGGAGGGCAAAGCCAAATTGGCTTCGAAGAAGCTGGGCGTCATCAATAAAGCACGGCAATACTTCAAGCCGGCCCACATTCTAGCGCTCTACAAAGCGCAGGTCCGGCCACACATGGAGTATTGCTGTCATCTCTGCTCTGACGCACCCCAGTATCAGCTCGATCCATTCGTCCGCGTGCAACGAAGAGCAGCTCGAATTGTCGGGGACACAGTGCTCTGTGAACGGCTGGATCACTTGGCGCTGCGTAGAGACGTCGCTTCATTGTGTGTCTTCTACCACATTTATCACGGGGAGTGTTCCGAAGAGCTGTTTAACCTGATTCCTGCCGCCGAATTCCACCTTCGCACGACACGCCACTAGTTGGGATATCATCCACACCACCTAGACCCTGGCATCATTTAAAAAAAAAATGAGTTTCAATTCTAATTATGGGGGAACCCCCAAAATTTATTATTTTTATTTTCGTGTAAAAATCTTAATGCGCTTCACAGAATACACCTACGTACAAAGTTTCAACAGTATAGTTATTATTGTTTCGGAATAAAGTGGCTGTGACATACGGACGGACAGACAGACAGACATGACGAAACTTTAAGGGTTCCGGTTTTTGCCATTTTGCTACGGAACCCTTAAAACTGCCAGACTGTTCGAATACATCAGGTCATCAAAACTTAAAACATAGGTCGCAGTAAAGTCAAAAATTAAGCTTATGTACACTTAGATGAAACCTGTGATAACTTTGACTTATATTAAGAATAAATGAAAGTAATAAAAACATCAATAAATCTGACAAGAACCGTTATAAAGAACGTTATCACGATATTGCGGACTTTATTGTCTGAATAAATGGCCGACGTCTAACTCTACTTAAACGCAAACAATTCTTTTCATTTGCAAAGAAATGATTACCATTTGTAAAGCTTAACAAATTGTAGTTGTAATTGGTTAGCTATAGTGACTGATTGAAACATAATAAAAGATGTTATTATCCTATTAAATATACAATAATGGGTTTTATAATTTGAAACAAATAATTTAAAATGTCACAATTTACTTCAAAATATAATATAATAAACTCTAATAAAGCATAGAATGTTGTTGGTTTTTAATATGCATTTGGAGAAATTAGTTTTTTAAGATTATAGTCAGTAAGAATTGGATAAGAGATCAAACAAGGATCCCATATTTGTATAAGTAAATAGTAAAGATGGTCTAAAAAATGCACTAAAAGTAACATTCATAAGTCGAGCAGGCCCGATGGCATTCCCCCTATAGTGCGGACATGTGCTTCGGAATTGGCGCTGGTCCTTACCCGTCTTTTCCGGATCTCCTACTCATCAGGTGTAGTCCCAAAATTATGGAAGGCTGCTTTAGTGCGCCCGATCCCTAAGAAAAGTGTACAATCGGATCTGCCAAACTACCGCCCCCTAGCCGTTACCTACATTTTCTCCGATCTAATGGAGTCGATTATCAACCGCCAGCTCTTGAGATACCTAGAGGAGAACAAGCTGATCAGCGACTGCCAGTACGGTTTCCGTCAGGGTCGCTCAGCTGGTGATCTTCTTGCATACCTCACCCATAAATGGGCGCAAGCGGTTGAGTCGAAGGGAGAGGCGTTAGCGGTGAGTTTGGACATAGTGAAGGCCTTTGATCGGGTGTGGCATAAAGTGCAAAACAGCAAAACTGCCATCCTATGCGCTTCCCGAGATGTGCAAATGGGTCACTAGCTTTTTGGCCGATCGGCGCTTGTTTCTTATCAACGGTGCATGCTCCGTCTTAAAACCCATAAACGCTGGTTTTTCACAAGGCTGCGTGCTATCCCCTACACTGTTTCTTCTGCATATCAATGATATGCTGCAAATCAGCAGTATTCATTGCTATGCATACGACAGCACAGGGTATGCTTCTTACACCGGCCGTGACAACATGTCCCGGGATAGCGTCGACGAGAACTGGAACAAACAGGTGTCTGAAATCGAGTCTATGCTTTGCAAGGTCTCGAATGGGGTCGACAAAATTTACTCCAATTCAACGCCAAGAAAACACAAGTTTATGCGTTTACCGCTAAAAGTCTCCCTTTGTCGTATCCCCTCGATTCGAGATCACTCCTCTTACTGCCACAGCCTGTATCGGCATACTTGGCGTCGATATATCGAGAGTCATATCATATTGGTCACTTAGAAGCGAAGGCCAAACTGGCCTCTATTAAGCTTGGTGTACTCAGAAAGGCGAGAAAGTATTTCACTCTAAGCCACCGCCTTCGATAAGGCGCAAAAAAATATAAAGCCTCGCAATATTAAAATGATGAGGCATCTATTTTTTTTTAATTCTAAACCTTTTTATTATAGTTTAAAAAATAAATTTGTGAATTACTTTTCATCTCGTGCTTATTGTTGAAATACAATAAGGACTTTTTAAATTAAAATTGAACAAAGGAGATACCGACCTAGATATTGTGTAACAATTCAATTAATTAATTATTGGAATCGTTGTGTGTATCTTCTCGTCTTTTTTCTCAATGATATTAGTATTTCTTCCGATAACGCCGTTTATTGTATTTATAATTATCGATTTAAGTTCAATTTATTAAGTTCAAGTTGACTTTCACAACTTTCAAAGAGTTAAAAAAAACTTACTACTAAGATTTAAAATATATGTATGTGAATACGCGCGTATCCCACATCGTCGAATTTAACTTTTGAAGTCTAGACCAGCATAGCCCTCAAAAAGTTCTTAAGTTGCGTTGATGGGGCATGGCTGCAAAAAAGGGCTATTCGCGCTTTTTATAACCTAGGTCCTAAGGAATCATTGAGAGCAAAACTCAAAGAAATTAAGATCTTGACTGTTGCTTCTCAATATAATTTTGATAATGAAATTCAAAATAAAATTTTTACGTTATTCAAAAGAATTGTTAAAAAACGTTTGTGTTGTAAAAGTAACTTTAACGCAAATGATTTCTTAATGATACCACAAATTGGGAATGGAGGGACCGCCTTCAGGCTATTAATTAATAAGTTTAATTGTACAATATTACTTTGTAAACATATTTTTTGATCAAATAAAAAGCCCGCTGAGTTCGTTGCGCCCATTCTTCTCAGGCCTGAGGCATTCATTTTGGAATGAGTGGTAGTTTTTTTGACTTTCTGATTTGAATTTGGTAGTTTTTGTCAAGTAGGAGTTGTAATGCCGCTCAGATTTTTTGGGTATTTCAAGAATCCTGAGAGGCAATGCTTTGTTATGGGTAGGGCGTATCAATTACCATCTGAGCTGAACGTCCTGCTCAAAAAAGGAGTATAATTGTCTTCCTCACTTCTTTTAGGGTATGGTACGGTAGGGTACGGGTCTGGTGACAGAGAAATCACAAAAGCGTTTCTGGCCTTTTTATCTAAACTATTGACCTATTTAACATTAACAATATCTTTAACTAGCGAAGATTGAACGGTTATGGTTAACAGCAAAGCTGTGATGTCTTTTAAAAATTGTCAAATGGTGCACATTTTTTGCTTCAATACTACTTTAACATGCTTGGTTGAGTTGGTTCCTAAAATTTTCTGACGTTTGCGTCTTTCGTTTTTTTTTTGGTTACTTCGTCCATTATTAGAACAGGCAAAGGGTTCAAGCCCATACAGCTATATGTATTATTTCATAATTAATTGTCAAAGCCATCTTTGCAAGATTTTTACAAAATTGTTCTATCCAAAAATTTTGAATATCACGAGGAATTTGTATGATTTTTGCTTCGTTAGGTCAAAGAAGACTTCTTGCGTGCATACATAAGTACACACACACTTTTTTTTTATGGTTACGTTGTTGGGTTACCAAGTCGGTTACCACATTTCTACACCTAATAAGATAAGAATGAAATCGTTAACAAAGTCTTTAGAGCTTCCATTCCGTACGTCAGTCAGATTACAACTCCACAAAAGAATTCGTTCCAGTCATAAAAAAGTCTTAATGACCATTAATGTCCCATTCATCCCAAAAACGTCGCGAAAATCTCTTCAAATATTTGCTAAAACGTATAATGTTATGTAAAGGTACTTTACACCGATTGTATAAATATAAATTGTTTAAGTTATTCATATTATATCTTGCAGATGCTTTTTATTCTACAAATAATCTTCTATAACTTATCTAAAATTAACAAATAAAATAATATGTATGACAATATAAATTATTATATGATTAGTAATAAATACTCATTATTATTAAATGGGCTCGCTAAATTAGATAATGTAAACATTTTTTTTTAATAATTCTAGTATTTTCAATATTTAATACCAGTGGGAGGCCTCTCTGCACAGGATGCCGGCAAGATTATGGGTACCACAACGGCGCCTATTTCTTTCTTAGTAAATTGTAAGCAATACTGTGTTTCGGTCTGAAGGGCGCCGTAGCTAGTGAAATTACTGGGCAAATGAGACTTAACACCATATGTCTCAAGTTGACGAGCGCAGTTGTAGTGCCATTCGGAATTTTTGGAGTTTTTCAAGAATCCGGAGAGGCTTTGCATTGTAATGGGCAGGGCGTATCAATTACCATCAGCTGAACGTCCTGCTAGTCTCGTCACTTATTTTCATAAAAAAAATTGTTTAATACTTATTATAGTAATAATGAAAATTATAAGCCTAATCGGAAACAATTATTATTACTTTCTTTCGACAGGTACTAAGTTATTTTAAAAATAGTTATTTAAAATGTGAGAAAAATATTTAATACAAGTGTTAGAGTTACAAACTTTTTCTCATTCAATGTGCTATATAAAACGTTATTGAGGAATTAAGTTACCATTGGGTGATTAAAAAACTCGTTTGTTTTCATCAACAAGTGGGAGGCTCCTTTGCACGGGTTGCCGGATAGATTATGGGTGCTACAACGCCGCCTTTTTCTGCCGCGAAATAGTAATGTGTAAGCATTAATGTGTTTCGGCACAAACGGTCTGAAGGGCTCCGTAGCAAGTGAAATTACTGGGCAAATGAGACTTAACATCTTATGTCTAAAGGTGACAAACGCAATTGTACTGCTGCTCAGAATTTTTGGGTATTTATAAAACCTGAGTGGCAAGTGTAATGGGCAGAGCGTATCAATTACCATTAGCTGAAGATCCTGCTCATCTCATCCTTTATTGTCATAAAAAAATCCCCATTCTATATAAAATGTCTAATAGTAAGAAATAAATTTTGTAACATATACACGTTTTGTAGCGTCGTGTGGCACAGCTTTAAGAGACGGCTGGAGATGATTGATTGTCTTGAGGCGTACAAAAAAGTATTTTGAAGAAAAACTCGCGACATTTTTCTGGTTTATGACGGTCACCTGATACGGGATTTCCACATTTTACTGCTACAAGTTACAACTGTGTGACGCTGATAAACTAGAGACTATATTTCAGGGCTGTGTCTTAAGTTATATTTATAATACTATTTTTTGTATTTAAGTTTATTGTAATGAACAAAAAAAATTGAAAACAAAATTTTATGAACGATGCGGTTCTTAAACCCACAACTTCACGCGTTCCATGCCAGTGAGGTTGTGTCTTCATAAAAATTTAACAAAGCATACAAGATATTATGATGATACGTCATTCGAACGGTTGCCTCAGTTGGAAGAGTACTCGCACGGAACGCGAGAGTTTGCAGGTTCGAGTCCTCGTTCATAAAATTTTGTTTTCAAATTTTGCTTGTGGATTCATCCCAGAAGTGAAGGTTATCACCTTAAAAACATAAGAAATTGCTTATTGTATTGTATCGATACCTCAGTTTCAAAGTGTAATAGTTCAGAAAAGGGTTATAAAAAAAAACAACTAGAGTTGTTACTGTATGAAAAGAAAATATTCTAGACTTATGAAGAAATATTCGGAAAGTTCCATATGTCACTAGATTTTTCAGATACATAATAAAATCGGAAGTGTCGTAAGGCACATTACCCCCTGACCAAGTTCTAACCCTCATTTTGTTTATAAGATGGTTTATTTTGCATGTTTATGGCTTGTATCAATAACTTTCTTATACATTCACTCAAATCATCATAATTATAAGCAATCTATTACACGTAAAATAATATGCGTTGACTTGATACGGTATTTTCACTAGCTACGGCACCCCTCGGATCGTAACACAGTAATGCTTACACATTACTGCTTCACGGCAGAAATAGGCGCTGCGCGCGCGCGCTAAATCGCGCTGATCTAAGGCATACCGCGGCGCGGGGACAATTGCCGATTTCGGAAGGAGTTCGGAAGGAACTAATCTGCATTCACATATCGACATGTTTCTCTGTAGTAATGGTGGGTTATCGTATATGAAGCAATTTCTCATATTTATCTCAAACTAACTGATTTTCAGACTTGTTAGGCTTTGGAACTGAGGTATCGGTGCATAATATTATTTTTGTTAATACTGACTACTGATTAAAACACTGTTTTTAATGAAAAATAATTGACGAGACGAGCAGGACGTTCAGCTGAAGGTAATTGATACGCCCTGCCTACTAAAATGCAGTGCCACTCAAGATTATTGAAAAATCCAAATATTCTGAACCCCACTACATCTGCGCTCGTCACCATGAGACCGTTGGATGATGATGAGATTATGTACCGAGATCAAAAGATTCGTAGTTGTGGTGTTACTATTTTAAACATTTACCAGTGGGAGGCTCCTTTGCACAGGAAGCTGGCTAGATTATGGGTACCACAACGGCGCCTATTTCTGCCGTGAAGCAGAAATGTGTAAGCATTACTGTGTTTCGGTCTGAAGGGCGCCGTAGCTAGTAAAATTACTGGGCAAATGAGACTTGACATCTTATGTCTCAAGGTGACGGTGACTCAGAACTTTTGGGTTTTTGAGAATCCTGAGCGGCACTGCATTGTAATGGGCAGGGCGTATCAATTACCATCAGCTGAACGTCCTGCTCGTCTCGTCCCTTATTATCATAAAAAAAAATGTATTGCTGTTCTAGCATTGAGAGTTATTCACTATGCTTGAAGGACTCTTAAGTCGTATCGGTTCGGGAATTCTGCAGCCGATAGATTATTCTAGTAAGTGACAATGCGAGGCATAACCGTTCTAAATTAAGTTTGACTGTTATTTTACAATATTGACAAAACCTTACCTAACTGAAGCCCATGCCAAAAATGTAAACATTTATTTAACAGTACAGATAGCAACCCTATTGAAGATTACTGAGAGAGTGGGTTTTATCGCTGTTTGACGAGCCGACTATGGAGATTGTGAAGCATTTATAGACAGAAAAGCATTGCTGACGCATACAGAGAATAGACAATATTATCTGTTAGATATTTCCCGCTGACATCGATACGGTATTGTGAAAAATTCGAGTCATCATTCATGTTTATGCTAAGCTCTGACTCATATGAAATAGGGCTGCTCCAATATGAAGTTATTTTTAATTTATTATTACTCTTATAATTTTTTGATATTTTTATTCAAAACTCATGTAAAGTAAACAGTCAAGAATCCTTTTTTTTATCGAATAGGAAGAAAGTTCCTGGAAACAGCGCTGTATAGTAAAAAGTTCTTGAATAGAGGATTATAAAAATGTACATGCATTAATTTATCCTTTTTTAATCGACTTCAAAAAAGGAGGAGGTTCTCAATTAGTTGGTATGTTCTTTTTTTATGTTCGTTACTACTGTTGAACTTTAGACTGGGTGAACCGATTTTGATAATTGTTGAATTTTTTTATTTGAAAGTTGCATCCCATAGCAATTTGGTCAAAATCAGACAATGGCATCCATTAAAAATCAATATACAACATAATAAATTAATATAATTTTAGTATCGATTGTTGTTATTTTTGGAGTCAGTGTCAGCCAAGGTAGGCTTGTAACTACATACATAGTTATAGGTGAGATGTGCTTGAGTCGTGAGGAGGCGAGAGGCGAGAGCAGGGTCGCGGCGGGAGGACAAAGATTCCAGAAATAGCAATAATCGTAACTAGAATTAGATTAATTAGATTATAAAAAGATAAGTAATTATTTTCATACTTTTTAGTTCATATTATATCTATTGTTTTGGAATAATGTTTTTAAAGTCGGTTGTTATTTTGTTAATTTTTTTTTAATCTATAGGGACCTGTGTGATAGGTATTACAAGATGTAACAGGCTCAGGGTGAGGGGAGCAGTGACATAATTTGATAGTAACAGCGTTTGCAGTGGATCAGAATATAGAGACGTTTATGGACAGATATTTAAATATTGTTCAATCGATTATTTGTTACAAAATGTTATCACACCAAATTAGGTTATTCTACTGCTTCAAATCCCTGATAGTAATAACAGCATTACCAACAAAATACCACTGGACTATCCCACTGGAGACTGCTTCATCCACACCTTTGCAGTGCAGATGAACAGAGGGTGCATAGCAAAAGGCGAATATTCAACGCCTTAATACAGAATTCCGGTTTGATGTTACTGACTGGAGCATAAAACAGCTGATAAAGCCTTTTTTACCCTCGTACCCCACCACCTCCACGTATTAAAATGGCCTGCATATAGACCAGCTCCATTTTTATTGGACTAAAAGGCATAAAAGGCATTTATTTTCTCAAAATTGATACTACTACCGCTTCGGAAACAAATGGCGCTCTGAGAGAGAAGAAGCGGCGCAAGAAACTCTCCCAGCATTCTTTTTTTATGCGCTCTTTTCAATAAAAATATACAATATTGTACAGTCGCTATAAAGTAATCACAATCTAGTCCCAGGCTGTCCGATCATTTAGATATTCAGCAGTGGAGTAATAGGATTTACGACAGAGCCATTTTTTGCCTGCCTGAACAGTGGCTAGGACTTTATTATAGAAGTGTATACATTTACCCTTAAAGCTATTATGAAGCCTTCTAGAATTAGTTACAAGCAATCCTTTATTTCTAGTGTTATAATAATGAAAATCACTATTAAGAGCAAAAAGGTGACGATTTTTGTGAACGTATATTAAATTTTCATAAATGTACTGACAATGAACAGTCATAATATTTATTTCTTTAAATTTTTCTTTGAGAGACTGTCTATAAACAAGCTGATATATAGCACGAACAGCTCTCTTTTTTGCAGAGCAAACACTACATCAATGTCAGCAGCAAGACCCCATAGTAATATACCGTACGTCATGATGCTGTGAAAATAACTTGACACAAACATTAGGGAGGGGTGGATTGTGAACTACAGATGCATGAAGAAGGAAACTTCCGAGTGAAGAAAAAATAAAGTGTGGGTCACAATATGATAGACTCTAGGTACGTCCACAAATTTTCTTATCTCGGGAGCTGCGTGTCAGAGACTAGAGAGATTGAAGAAGGCATCACAAATCGGTTATCATGATCGTTACAGAGATTGTCACGAATAGTTAAGCTCAACCTAAGCCAGTGGGAGGCTCCATTGCACAGAATGCCAACACGATTACGGGTACCACAATAGTGCCTATTTCTGCCGAGAAGCAGTAATGTGTAAATATTAGTAGCTAGTGAAATTACTGGGCAAATGAGACTTAACATCAGCTTATGTCTCAAGGTCACGAGCGCAATTGTAGAACCACTTTGAATTTTTGGGTTTTTCAAGAATACTGAGCGGCACTGCATTGTAATGGGCAGGGCATATCAATTACCATCAGATGAACATCCTGCTCGTCTCTACCCGTATTGCCATAAAAAAAGGCTCAAAATATTCCGGTCCAATGTAAAGACTGTAATGCTGTATGGGTGTGAGACCTGGAAGGTCAACTCCATCCCTCAATAACTCCAGATTCTTAGTGTAGTTCATTAGCATATACTTTTGGAATAACCTCAGTAGATTCTGGCCCGAAAAAATGTCAAACGATCATCTTTGGGAACGCTGTCATGAAGTCCCGGTCGACGAAAGATTTAATACTGCAAGTAAAGTTGAATAGCACAGTTCGAAGGGATTCCGACCATAGACCAAGACATGCCCTTGACTGGAACCCTTAAAATATTAAAACGGTACCTTCCAGAGCAATCCTGGTGGCGTACTGTAATTGGTGAAGCAAGTGGAATAAAATAAAGGGAGATTATATGGTGATGCACTTTTCGCCAACTAAGCAAGAAAGTTATCATCTTCATTGAGGCAAAAACACAAAACTATTTTAATTATAATAAATTATATTATATAAGCCCAAAAAACGATAATATTATGAAGGAAATATATTATGCTACAAAATACCTCGATAGATGAGTTTCAATGTGCTATATTGTTAGAGAGACTTATTTAAAAACAACTATAGTTCCTTAGATCGTTAAGTAAATCTGTTATCTCAAACTAAAAGTTTTTCACCGAGCTGCCATCGAGCTTAGTAAACAAAATTGTAAAAAGCTAGAAGCAACTTTGGAAATTCGTTGCTAAAATTCCATTCTTTTCGTGTTAAAACTTAGTCTAACAATGTTTAGTTACAGAATGAGGTATTGTGCAAGCTCAGCGATGTTTGTTCACTTTGCGTTGTGATTTCTATTTTCTAGTACTTTCTGAAAAATTGTGTTTAGTACCTTACTTGTTTTCATTTCCTATATTTACATAAATAACAAAGTATTAAATAATCGAATTGGTCAAACTTGTAAGCTATTGCATAGCTTCTATCGCGGGCCTTGAGCGTGGAGACCGAATCCAGATATTCCGTAACGAAAATAACCTAACACTTACTTACTAGATGTATATAGATATTTCGGCACGGTCGTTACAGTTGCCGTGCGGTTATCACGTATGCTTTTTGAGCAGAAGGTCCTAGGTTCAAGCCTGAGGTACATATTGATTTTTTTTATCACGTTTTTTTAATTTTTATTATTATGACAAGCATTTTTATTTAGTTTCACCTTTACCGTTGTCTGTCTGGAATAAAATCTTGCAAGTTAAATTTTACTCACTTCCCGTTTGCTTTTTTTAAAATTAATTTTATCAAAAAAAAATACTGCATAAATAAAATAAATAAATAATTATAATTGCATAAGTTGATAAAAAATTGTATGCAATAGCTTTACCGCGGCAGTCCCCGAGTGCCACACGTCTTTTTTTTGTTAGAATTTTGTATTTGAAAATGTGTGTGTATGTTTGTATTCATCGCAACATCAGCCACATATTCATTTCTAGAATTTATATACTGTAAGTAGCACTATAATAATAGTTGGACTATGAAAATGCTTAACATAATACAAAAGATGTTATAAAAACTCTTAGATCAAGGACTATTAATACAGATGTTTGAATCAAATTAATTAATCTTAATGTTATGTATATATAATACGTGGATATATTAATGGCTAAGCAGTTAATCTACTTAAAACATGGATTACCAAATGAGAGTCTCAGATTCATTTACTCTAGAGAAATGGTTTGTGTATAATCTTCAGTGTAATATTTTGTTAATTAACAAAAAGACCGCTGGATTTAGAGGGTCTAGTGGTTCAATGATCGTTTCATCTTGGCTACAATGTAATTAATTCTGTAATCTTGAGACACATTCAGTATTTTATATTATCGTTAATAATGTCTCTCAAAATAGTTAAACGTAACCATAAATCTATTTTTTTTTTATGGAATAGGAGGACAAACGAGCGTACGGGTCACCTGGTGTTAAATGATCAACGCCGCCCACACTCTCCTGCAACACCAGAGGAATCACAAGAACGTTGCCGGCCTTTAAGGAAGTTGTACGCGCTTTTCTTGAAGGTACCCATGTCGTATCGTCCCGGAAACACTGCACAAGGAAGCTCATTCCATAGCTTCGTGGTACGTGGTTGGTGGGGATGATATCGTAACTTGTGGCGTGTCGTGCGAAGGTGAAATTCGGCGGCAGGAATCAGGTTGAACAGCTCTTCGGAACACTCCCCGTGATAAATGCGGTAGAAGACACACAATAAAGCGACGTCTCTACGCAACGCCAAGTGATCCAGCCGTTTACAGAGTACTGGGTCCCCGACAATTCGAGCTGCTCTGCGTTGCACGCGGTCAAATGGATCGAGCAGATACTGGGGTGCGCCAGACCAGAGATGACAGCAATACTCCACGTGAGGCCGGACCTGCGCTTTGTAGAGCGCTAGAATATGGGCCGGCTTGAAGTATTGCCGTGCTCTATTTATGACGCCCAGTTATTTGTTTTTAATTAACAGCATTTGTTATTTTGGCTGAACCAAATATTCTTATTTAAAGTTATTTATGCTTCTTTCACATTGAAATGTATAAAAAAATCTGTTTTATCATTGATAATAATCGGCTTAGATAATAAATGTAAATGTTAATATTGAGCTTAACAAGTCTTTAACATTTTTTAGAAAATTTCAAGATTTTCTGCAAGACACCGTATCAATAAGACATTTGGTTATTACACTCTTCCTTAAAAATTCTCAAAATAATAAAAAAAAAATATAAAGCAAATAAATTAACAAAAAAGCGCGTACACCTTCGGCCGGCAACGCTCCTGTGATTCCTCTGGTGTTGCGAGAGTATGTCAAACTGAACATCAGCTGACACGTACGCTCGTTTGTCACTCATTTTCCATAAAAAGATATAATAATAATATCATATAACATCTTAACATTTATTGTCGCATATAAGAACGATCTATGACATCTCAGATAATATATGAAGCCCAATATTTGCTTTAAGTATTATTTGGAAAACGCCATGAGCATTTTACTGTTCAATGAACTTCGAAAACTCCAACAACTTCTATTGTTATTGATTCTACACTGACTTTGTTTCGTCTGTAGCCGGGTTTTCCCTAGCGGTTAATATTGAAGATCATATTTAACAGAATTAACACCATTGTTCTCAATCGACTAGATTCTTATATCAGTTTAATATAAAATTTAATTTCTTTGTTTATTTTAATTTATATAATTGGCTGTAAGTTTATTTTAAAAGTCAAAGTCAAATAAACTTAATTAAATCAAGCTTAAACAAAGCGCTTTTGAAGCGTCACTATAAAAAATATTTTTTAATTAGTAAGTCCACCATATTCGCAAAAAGTAAAGCTCGTGAGAAGAACGTACAGAAACTCAACGATCACTCCTTTCAATCAATAGAGAATTTTATAAGGGCTATAATAATATAAAAAACAATTATTAATCTAAAATTAATTTAAGAATTAATCATATCTAATTTTTAGCAATCTACCATAAGTACTCTATATATTTTTTTTACATCCAGTGAGAGCAAATAATATTAGGAGTATGAAATTGAAGATATATACTGAAAAAATGAAATTCGTTGTTTTTTTTTTAATTTAACATTGTTTTTAATCAAAATAATAACCATTACTATCTATACATTGATGACATTGATTCGACAAACTGTGTGAAAGGATTTTGTACTGCCGCGTGAGAAGAAAACTTTTTATCACGTTGAAAATAATTGTCCAAATCACGATAAAATGGTAGTCGGTCCGAGCAAGGTCTGGCGAATACGGAGGGTGACGAATGGTTTCTAATTACAGTTCCTGTAGAATTAATAATTCCACCTTCGCACGACACGCCACAAATTAGGATATCATCTCCACCATCTGGATGTGTGGCGGTCCTCTACAGTGCGGTTTTCAAGGAGCTTTCTTCCTCGTAATACTAAGCTGTGGAATGAGCTTCGTTGTGCGGTGTTTCCGGGACGATACGACATGGGTACCTTCAAAAAAAGCGCGGACACCTTCCTTAAAGGCCGGCAACGCTCTTGTCATTCCTCAAGTGTTGCAAGAGAATGTGGGCGGCGGTGATCACTTAACACCAGGTGACCCGTACGCTCGTTTGTCCTCCTATTCCATAAAAAAAAATGGTTCACCCCTAATATTATATGATATTTTATCAAAGACACTGTATTTTTATACCTGATATTCTGAAATATTTTCAAATTACATTTATTAGGGCTGTGTCTGGTAACACGTGCCGGGGTAAATATAGTACGGCAGGTGAAGCACATGACGAGGCCTCGCCGCTCACGTGATTATCGGCAAATCACTGAACCGTGATTCCGTATTACGTGAAACGTAAATCCGACAACATTCATTTGACTGAGTTTTAGTTTTATCAGATCACGAAATC
Organism: Leptidea juvernica; assembly: GCA_949711755.1. Lineage (NCBI taxonomy): Eukaryota > Metazoa > Arthropoda > Insecta > Lepidoptera > Pieridae > Leptidea > Leptidea juvernica. The sequence continues at coordinate 20,190,365 of CATIXQ010000003.1, read as the reverse complement.
ATTCAGCCGGCTTGTTGATTCCCATCGAGAGCTGTTTCTAAGTTCAATTTAATAGTCTTTCGAAAACATATTTTCGAATTCAATAGAATAGTTCTTATCAGTTGTATCACACATTAGTGCGTATAACCTTTATTCACATATAGCGCATATAACTCATCTCTCTTACTAGGATATTATAATCCCTTAAAGCGTAGAATATATAATAAACGGGCTTACAATCGCAGTCAGCCACCACCAAGATCGCGCAATAATTTGAATTTATGGTTAGTAGGTCATACTAAAAACTTTGCGTAGCTTAAAAAAATAACTTATTATAACAAAACTATTATGTTTATTGCTTTTCAAAATACTCTCCTTTACATTTTAAACATTTTTTCATGCGATCGAACCATTTTTTTTAAACAGGAGGCCACAAATCTGAATGCATGTTTTCTACGTACTGATTCAACGCTATTACTGCCTCTTCGTAATTGGTAAAAGTGAAACCTCTTATCAAATCTTTGATTTTGGGTAAAATACAGAAATCACAAGATGGGTGACGAGTTGTAGTTTTTCGGAAGCTAAAAATGAAATGTGTTTTGGCGGTGTGTGAAGAAGTGTTATCATGTAGGAGAACGCGGCTTTTTGATCGTCTTTCGTGAACTTCTTTTAACACCCTGGGTAAACAACTGGTGAAATGCCACTCGGCATTAACACTCTTTTGATCTTCAAGTGGAATTATGCAGATAGGACGTAGCTGTGAAAAAAATGCGATAATTCTTTACTCTATTCCTCTCTAATTTTCGAATTATATCGAACGAAGGTGGACATAGTCAGGTTTTTTTATAAAAATAAAGGACTGCGCTCGTCACCTTGAGACATAAGAAGTCTCATTTGCCCAGTAATTTACTAGCCACTACTACTACGGCGCCCTTCAGACATAAACACAGTAACGCTTACACATTACTACTTGACGGCAGAAATAGGCGCCGTTGTGGTTCCCATAATCTAGACGGCATCCTGTGCAAAGATTTCCCCACTGGTTGTAAACATTTTGGTTGTGTGATACCTCATAACTCTGTTGTTTGTGGTCTGCCTTAAAATTACAATCGGTATGGTATCGTGAGCAACGTAAGACAACGAGAGTGTCATATTATTTCACAATAAATCAGCCTAGCGAAATTTCTAAGAAAAAAGCGATTCAGTCGATTGTATGAAACGTGCAGTCATTGATAGATTGACAGATGACGGATATAATCTTGCAAAAATGGAGATAGCTGAAATCCACTACGATTTAAGCAACTATTCCCTTTCAAATTTAGGCGGATTATACTTCATCGCCAATTTCCATACTGTAATTACTACTATTTCAAACTTAAGTCAAATGCTGCACGTTTGATACTAAACTAAATTTCAATTTTTACTCAGGCAATCCTGCCTCTTATGACGTAGTACTTACATCCTCTTTGTAATCAATGAATACGCTTTTTCTACAACGTTATTATCACACCTGCGGAAAAAAAAAATCTTACAACTGAGGTACCTATATTTGAAAATTTAAAAGTGTTAAGTGAAATATTAACCATACAGATTTTCTACGATCAAATAGCATTAAAATTAATAATATATCAGTTACGTAAATATAATTTAAAATTAGACAAAAGCTTAACTGTGATATAATAAAACAGCAGAAGGATAAAAAAAGTGCTTACGCATGTTTAATACGAGGGATTATGAGCCTTAAAGCAACGGTTTTAAATCTACGTTATGAGTTATTTCGTTTTTTATAATATATTAAGAATTTGCATACACCAAGAGAATAATGTATCATACTGGAATTGATACAAAAGACCATAATTGGCAAACTGAACGTGTGAATTGTAAAAAAAAGTTCATTTCGTTCTCCGTCTCCAATAAATTTTTGGTTTCCTGGAACCCTACTTAGAAAAAAATCTGAATTTAATGGAACGTTTAGTTTTTAAGACAATTGGACCCACATTTACTAACATTATCCTTTACGTTGTTTTTTTTTTATTTTATGAAAATAAGTGACGAGACAGAAAGAACGTTCAGCAGATAATAATTGATACGCCCTGCCCATTACAATGCAGTGCCACACAGCATTCTTGAAATCACCTTACCTCATCACCTTAAGACATAAGGTAAAAGTCTCATTTGCCCACTAATTTCACTAGCTACGGCTTGCTTGCATATTACTGCTTCGCGGCAGAAATAGGCGCCGTTTTGGTACCCATAATCTAGCTGGCATCCTGTGCAAAGGAGCTTCCCCCTGGTGGTTATACTACTATTATAAAAAATAACTAAATGAATTAAGGTAAAAACAATTATAACGGATTTTAAATATGCTCTCAGGAAGTTTTTTTTTATAAAATCGAACACAACTGCTCATAAATGACCTGTCAATTTTGAATGTAGCGAAATGATGCCAAATTTGATGTTATATGTAACTTAAAACAATTATCATTATTCAAAAACAACATACACTTATCATTGGCTCTCCCAAGAGGCGTATCCCACATCAAATAGCAGATATGTGTTCGGCTCGTTTCGGTAAATATCCCCACTAATTGAATTATATCCGCCATTTTCCAGCTCCTATTTCCACTTGAATTATCTTTAATTATTGTATTTACATCAATTAATCGACTATTACACGTTCGCTTTGATGTGGCGAGGAAATGTCTCTACAACTTTTGGCTATTAATTAATATTGGGGTTTTGTTTCGGTCCTATATTCTGAATGTGTGATATTAAATACATAGAGAAGAGTACGTTTTTTTTAATTATTTATGTCGTAGCAACTAATCATCGGGTGATCATACTAATTAATCATCTGCCAATGTTATCCCTTAATCTATAAAAATATAGTGAAGTTTTAATGTGACTTGCATATCAAAGGTTGCAGATTGTTGAAAGTATACTAAATTAATTCAAATCAAAATCACTTTATTTATTTCATCAAAGGTTTTCTTTTTGTTACAGATACAATCACTGCCATTTAATTAAAAATAAACATGAAACAGCGTTCCCGGTAATATCCAGTTACCACAAGTCAGCGCCCGTGCTCGAGCTTGACGCATTGACCAGCCATCGCCTCCCCCGACCATAGTTTATAGAATCTACTATTAAAACCCAACCAAACAACAAAAAATTAAGTTCATCTACATAATACTTCATTTTGTTTAAATTTACATAATAGTGGACCCGACAGACGTTGTCCTGTACACACCAGCCGTTAGGAGGAATTCACTAACATACACATGAGCAGGAGAATTATATTATATGGACGGAATTGAGAATCTAAACCATTCTCGAATCCACCTGAAGACACACAGAAAGTTTCGTTAAAATCGGTCCAGCCGTTTAGGAGTTCAGTTACAAAAGACGTACAAAAGAAATATATTTATAAGGATAACTCATAATTATTATTGATATTATTTTTATTAAGATCAAGTAGAAGCTCACATCCTTTAGAGCAATTCATACCCTGGCTTTCTATTTCTATACTTAAACACTTCTATTATTTGAATATTGTAATATCTATTACGAAGAGATAATATTTGAATTTTTAACTACTAGGAAAATAAAATATATCTAAACGGAAATCATCCTTGTTTCAAAGTAGAACTCTACGAGACATTTACAAAATACTCGCTTCAAACACCGACAAAATATAGCTATATTATATTACTAAGTTGAATCGCTTTCCTTCCATAATATTATATTCATGTTATTTATTACATTACTTATGTATTCGCAAAGTTTTTTAAGAAAATACTCATAATTTATTGCTGTTCACCCTAAACGTAACTCAAGCCGATAAAAGTTATTGTCTTGAACAACTTTGAACGGAATTACATATTATTGTGCGATCCTTATCTTGCAAATGAAATTATTTGTTTACTTATGTTATTCATTTAAACAGGAGCATGTTCGTGATTTTATTTTAAAATGGGTGATGTCTGTATTTGCTATAAACAGTAAATTTACCAAACCAATGCGACATGAATTTCATGGGTCATGGTTTCAGCATTCAGTGAGTCAACATCTCCCCAGGATGCCTCGTGTAGATTATGTAATTCCGCAAGATAACACCTAATCTAGTAAATTTTCTTGTTTTGAAGAAATAGTTTTGGGCCGATTCTTTACAAAATGTGCAACTTTTAATATAGGCTTAAAAATATAAGCATTAAAATGGTTAATACAGATATAAATAACTAGATAACTTACGTAATATTAGTTATGCACAAAAGTTTATAGTTTTGTTGCTCATGTATACCCAGGAATATTTCAAACAAATTAAACATATCATCTTCAACTCTTAGAGAGGCGGCTGCATTGGAATACGCCTTAGACAGTTTTGTAATGAACTTATAAGATTTTGTTTTAATTAATAAGATTATTGCCGTAAAACTATATTATTTATTCAAACAAAAGAAATTTTATAACTATATTTACCGTATTATGACTACATAAATTTAAAACAATTTCCACGTTGGGTAGCTATAGTAATTCGTTGACTGAAATAGCTGCCAGCGCTTGGGTTTCCAGAAGCCTTATTGAGCCGCGAATATAGTACTTTGTACATTCTCACACCAGCGCCCTTCCACATGCCCAAGCTACCAGCCTCATTTCATCAGGACGCTTGCCATAGCAGCGGGTAATAAATACCATTTGACTTTAAACAGCTGGTTTATTAAGAGGGGCAAATGCCCTGAGGATGAATTCATTGATGCTGGCGTGACGACTGATTCGGCCTGCCGATTTTAGGCTAGATAAACCGTGACACCCAAGATCATCTACCTGAACGCTACATCTACATTCATGTGGTTCATTCAGTTTTATATCTAGCCGGAGTGATACGCATATTGACAAAGTCATATAGTCAAGTGGCGTTCCAATCGGCGCAGAAGGCAAGGCTTATAACCAAAAGCTCAACTCATTTTGTGTCAAAAGACGAGCACGCCCTGTTTTGTCAGTAGATGAGATCAAAAGATCATCCAAGGCTGACTTACAAAGAAGTGCTTCTAGCTCGTTCATTCGCCATGCTTGGTGGAATCATCAATAAAATTCATCACTTGTTACATTTAAAATTGACTTTATTTCCGCAATATAATGCTTAATTCTAATTTTCGATAGATAAGCAATCAATACAGAAAAATAGTGCGTAGTCTTTGAACTTAATTTTCACCCCCTTTAAGACACTTCCTCCTCCCTGCGTCGTAATCCTCAGTACTGAGGGTCGTGACCACCCCTCTGTATCACTTTCTCACGTATGATCGCACTCCATCTGTTCCTGTCTCTGGCGCTGTGAAAGGCATTGTGAACCGTAGAGTCGAGGGCAGAGCGGATCTGGTCGGAACATCGTGTTGGACTGCGTCCACGAGGCCTTTTCCCATCTATTTTGCCGACCACAATGAGCCTCTCAAGGTTTCCATCGTCCTTTCTTGCGATGTGACCGAAGTATTCTAAAACTCTGCGCAGACATTCGGAAGACAATCGCGAGGAGATCATGAGTTCACGCAGTATGGAGAGATTAGATTGAAAAAACTGTCCACGGGATACGGAGCATCTTTCTCCAGCACCACATCTCAAAGGTGTCAATGCGTTTGTGGTCTGCAGCTTTCAGTGTCCAAGTCTCAGCGCCCGCGCCGTACGTAATTAAGACACTTATTTACTTGAAAATTAACTCAACTGTCAAGTCAGATTACATTACAATACTTTCTTTATTAACGATTGTATCCATGTTAGGATTAGCAGCATGTTTAGAAAAACTCAAACTCAATTTAACTCGTACAAAAGGATTTTTTTTTCATTAATGTAGTTTTTATAATAACTGTTTGTTTGCATAATTAGATTAGTCTCTCCATTATAAATATTACATTATAAATCAAATTAATTTATTTATTCTTTTTTAAGGTGATGACGACCCACCTCTGGGATTAATTACACAAATTAAATTTGAATACAAAATTTATGAATGATGCGGGACTCAAACCCGCGACCTCTCACGTTCCCTGCGAGTCAAGCCACAACCCTGAGAGTTGAACAAGACATATTGTACAAGATTAATTAATGATACGTCTCTGGAACGGTTGGCTCAGTGGAAAAGCACTCGCACGGAATACGAGAGGTCGCGGGTTCGAGTTGTTCATAAATTTAATTTGTGTAATGAAATATAACGTTATGTTAGTATCCTTACATGAAAATTTTGTTACGTTTTATCATTAGTAACGAATATTGTTAATAAATGCGGTTCCTAACAAAATAAACAGCCGGTTACAGATATAAATGTCGATGCAACAGTATTCTCGTTTCCAGTTCTAGTTTACGTATTTCCATATAGGACAAACTATTATAAGTTTTACCAAACTTTAAAGCTCCCGTTTCGCTTTAGACTACTCGAAGTCTGTGTCTTACAATATATTGTTCAGTTTTCGTTTAAGTTTGATTTTTAGGTTTCTGCAACAATTTATATTTAAACTCGTTAAAATTTCAGCATGTAAAAAATGATGGAACAGTGCAATATTTATAAATATATGTTATATTGACACACTTTTTACACTAATTATCTTGCCCCAAATTAGGCATATATAGCCTGTGTTATGGGTTGCAAGACAACGATATATTTAATACAATATACTTACTAAAACATATATAAATACACTAGCTGACCCGGCAAACGTTGTTTTGCCATATAAAGTATAATTCAAGCGATAGTTTTATAAGTTATAAAATATTGTCTATATTATAGCCTGTACATCATTTTGTTCTATTGTCAATAGTTTTTGCAGCGCACGCAAAAATAGGTTTTCGATTTTACACCTTGTGTTACAAAAAAGCAATTTTATTACGGATCCCTAATTTTGAAAAAAAAACATAGCCTATAGCCTTCCTCGATAAATGGACTTACCCAACAATGAAATAATCATTCAAACCGGACCAGTAGTACCAGAGATTAGCGCGTTCAAACAAACAAACACTGCAGCTTTATAATATATAAATACATATAAACATCCATGACTCGGAAACAAACATCCATATTCATCATATAAATGCTTGCACCTACCGGGATTCGAACCCGGGACCTCAAGCTTAATAGGTAGGATCGCTAACCACTCGGCTATACAGTCGTCATATATCGTATATAGAACTATATTCTATACTAGCTGACCTGACAGACGTTGTCCTGTACAAAATAAATATAAAATCTGTTTTTATAAATTTGTCAAAAATATTTCATAGCTTCTAGAATTATTTCGTAAAATATGCTCTCTAATAGCAGAATATTCAAACCGCGCGTTAATAAATTCTCTCATAAAAATATGTCCATACAAAACAAATTTTGTAAATAAAAATAATTATGGGTCGCAAGTTGAAATAAAAACTATCCTATATTTAAGTTGGGCTAAGCTACACTCCAAGAAAATCCGTTCAATAGTTTTGGAGTTCACTGGGAATAAACATGGACACTGGATTTATGTATATTAAGATTTACTTGTACTCTATGCCAATGTAAGTAAAAGTTGGCCTTTTAAAATTTATTCATGCTTTATTAGGCTTTAAGACGATTATCACTTACATAGAACCACCACATTCCACCTTCACACGACACGCCACAAATCAGGATATCATCCCCACCATCTGGATGTGTGGCGGGCCTCCACAGTGTGGTTTTCAAGGAGCTTTCTTCCTCGTACTACTAAACTGTTAAATGAGCTTCCTTGTGCGGTGTCTCCGGGACGATACGATATGGGTACTTTCAAAAACAGCGCGTACACCTTCCTTAAGGGCCGGCAACGCTCTTGTGATTCCTCTGGTGTTGCAAGAGAATGTGGGCGGCGGTGATTACTTAACACCAGGTGACCCGTACGCTCGTTTGTACTCCTATTCCATTAAAAAAAAAACATAGAAGTTTTGGAAACAAGAAAGAGAAGATACAGTTTTAAATTTTAAAGATACTGAATAAAGATTACCGGATTTATTTTCAGCACATTTTAAAAATATTGAGATCCTAAAATTCCATTTTCTTAAATTTAAAACTCAAATAAGCGTTCGACGATAAGAAATTTAAAGAAAATATCAGAAGCAGTAACGTTTAGTAGTACCAAAAGTATTATGAATTGAAATTAATTGATAGATTGTTCCAACTGTCTTCCCCTCTTCTGTCTTCTCTTAATAATATTAATTAAATAGAAAAAGACAAAATGCTCCCAAATAAAAAATGTTTACAAACAAAATGCAGTACGAGATTAAATAAAATTGCACCATCAGAAGGACTCTATATTATTATCAAAGCGATGGTAATTCAAGCCAATAATTTAAGTGCTACAACCTGCCAAATGTAGGCTATACGCCATTCGTACGAAGCGGAATGCATGCTACGAACATGCGTAGCAGTGCAACGCTTCAATTATTCTTAAAGAGGTTTTTAATATAAAATAATGTTTTGATACGATTTAATTAACGGGAGCTTAAATTATAAAGTACTCGCATATACCTCTTTAATTGCTTATTCCTTTTATTTATTTTATTTAAATAAGTATTTAAGAAAATTATGGTTGTAGAGAAATCTAAATGTGTATATTAAAATTAAAAATCTCTAATACTTGTCTCGAAACTCTAAAACTTTCCTTTTCAAACTTTCCCTCCGATGATCTGGCGATGAATAAAAAAAAAACTCTTAATTGCCGCGTACGTATTCGCATCGTCGCTCGTGAAAAATATAGTTATTTAACTACAACATCGTTCAACTGCCCGGAAAACTATGTACTTACAAGTTCCAAATATATACAGGTTTCGCAAAACATTAAGTGTTAGCGACATCTGAATTTCAAATTTTAATTAAAAATTCAAATATTTTTTTTCAAAGTAGGATTCAATCTCACTTATATATTTATATATTCAAAAACTACCACGCATTCCAAAAAATATGACTCAGATCTAAGAAGAATGGGTGCAACAAACTCAGCGGGCTTCTTTTTTTTTCATAAAAAATATGGTTATATCATTAAAAAAGTCATTTATGTTATAGTAACCTTTACTACACAGATGTTATTTTAAATAAAAATCTTTTGAGTATAGTCATACATTTGTTATAAAAAATTCTGGGATCTTGTTGTAAAAGCATATACATCGTCCCACAAAAGTCTTACTATCTCGACTTAGCCGATTTGTAGGCATTATAAGTTTATGTCTGTTCCTGGTGTTAACATTATGGGTATGACAGTTTCTAGCAAATTCACTTACATAAGTGGGCACATGCCCATGTACATACATAACATTATCACGAATATATTGAGAAGCAACAGTAAATATGTTAATTTCTTGAAATTTTGCTCTCAGTGATTTTTTTATTATAAATAGCGCGAATAGCCGTCTTCTACCCATAACACAAGTTAGATCTTATCATGGGTATCAGAGTTTCAATTCAACACTGTATTTTATTTAAGAAAAGTTAAAAAAATTAAAACGTAGTACATATTATATATTTAAGTGTTCTGAACCTCTGTTTTAAGTTTATTATTATTATTACTTTCTGCACCACAAATATTGTATTAATATCGGCAGCGTTGCCGCATATTCATTCAATGAACAATAATGACACCGACGTTATAATACTAAACAGACAAAATGTTTCATTCTTAACTTGTTTTTTATTAAAGTTATTTTCGTGTCTATTAACCGAATGAGATGTGTTACGAGATATTTGTAAACATGTTTGCTACGGGATTAGTCAGGGTTCGGCCGACCCACTTCTTTTATTGTTGGGATTCCTTTGTTCAGTTCTAATCCACGTGAAGCTTTGAAGTGAATGATGCTAAAGATTATATCGCTGTGTCTCGACATTATACTATCCTTGATATGTTGCTGTTTCTTTGAAATTCTCTCTTTTCTTTAATCATTTGTCATATCTATTAAAAATTCAAGCTTCCAATTTTCATCTTTGTATTACGTGAATTATTTAACTACGGAATAATATTTCACTGTCACTTTATTTATTTTGGATTTGAAACACAAATTAAGTTTGAAAACAAAATTTATGAACGATGGGGGATTCGACCCCGCGGCCCCTAACGTGCGAGCGCTCTTTCACTGAGCCGAGAACCGTTCGAGTGACGTATCATTGATAAATCTTGTATGTCTTGTTCATCTCTCAGGTAGTGGCTTCATCTACAGGATCTACTTCACAGTTCATAACCTGCTCAATCCCAATATTTGCATATAAGGAATTTAGGATGCTTAGCATAAGCAAATATGCATGAATTCAAGAAAAATAGTGATTTGAATTTATTCAATTCAAGAAGAAAGAACTGTACGTGCCTTTTATTTTTTATTGACAAAACAATCACAAAGACTAGGAGTTGGAACGAGTAAAGTAATCAGTCATGATGTTTTACGAGATACTCGGTTGGTGGATTTAATAGATCTTGGTGCAGCACGTGTAGATGGTTATGTTTGGACATCTAGTGCTTGACCGACAGTTAGCACTGACGTCGGTCAAACATAGCTATAACTATGAAAACATAAGAGTTCGTTCAAGCGCTGATGAATTCCTAAACGCCTAGAGTTAAGTTGAGTTAGCTAGATTAAAGGCTCCTTCATAGGTCTTCCATATACTAGGACTCACTGAGCACTTCTTGTTCGGTTCTGCGAAGGCTACTTAAAATTGTATAATAATATGTTAAGTATGAAAGTTGTAATATGATTTAAAGGAGGGGCTGGGAGGTTCTTGTTAGTAAAGTGAATCAATATATTTCTATTTTCCAACAGCAATATCTTGAAGAAAGAGTAAAAACTTTTAATCAAACCTAGCTCTGGTTCTGATATGAGCTAACTCTTTCTCATTTTAAATGTATACACAATGTTGCGGATACAAATAAATGCTTTATTTTAATTTTATTTATATACTGCTACAGAAGATCAATCTTTATGCCTATCAGTATAAAGTTGATTTTTATTCGCTGCTCTATCACGAACAAATCTATGAATTGCAGACAGAGCTGTCACAAATGAGTCGCGGAACAATGCAGTTTTTAATTATGCGTCTGAAAACTAAAATTATATTGAAATAGAACTAGTCCCAATGGATTTCATAACAGCTCTTTGTTCTTTAATGGCCGTGACCGCATTGTATTATCAATCGAAATAATGAAATCTATGCCAGAGCTAACAATTGGTCAAATCGATCTAGGATCAATCAAATATAAAACTAGGATGCCGCAGTCGCTCGTCGTACCGCTTCGCTGCGGCGTATATTTGAGCGAAGCAAGGTAAATTAAGTATGTGTACAAAAACAAAACAAAAAAAGGATCTTTTGGAATTCGGCGCTATATTTAAACATGAGGAATTTGCGCATTATTTGGTCAATCAAGTTTGTTTTAATTATAATAATTGAATCAAATTGAAATTCAAAATTCTGTCTCGACAATAACCTAGAAAATTTAGAAAGCTTTTTATGAGTTCAAATTTTTTATTAAATCGGTCCAGAAATGGTCGAGAAACAATTAAACTCAGAAATCAATTGGAGTCACCCGGTGGGAGCTCCGCACAGCTTCGCGATATTATTAATAAACAATTAAGAGTTTTGTTTCTTCTAACGAGTCTGAAGATAAGTATTGATACAACTTAAAAACTTCATATATTTTTTTTTATTAAATAAAAATTTGTTGTGTGTTTATTATGTCATCCATATCAATTCCCGGAATTTAATATTTGTTAATTAATTTTATATTAAATCATAATAATAGAAGGAGGAGTTCAAGAAACATTGCAATGATTAAATTGATGATCAAAACCTGAAGCTCGGTGCTTTATCGTCGATAAACAGGATACGTCCTAAATTAATCCCTGCTGAGTCAGTCCATAAATAGAGTGGCTCGATCAAAATACTCTATGACCCGTTAAATGGTTGAAACCATTTACAACAAGAGAAAAATGACAGAGTGTACGCTCATAGCTCCGAAGAAGCTTATGTAAGTAGTTAGTAAAATGCAACGTAATATAAGTATGTATTGGTACGCAGACGTGGTCGCTAACTATGGGCCTGATGAGAAAGCTCATAGTTACTGTGAGGGCAATGGAGAGGGCTATGCTCGGAGATATCCTGCGAGGTTGAATCAGCAATGACGAGATCCGTAGGTGAACCAAAGTCACCGACATAGCCCCAATGATTGCGAAGCTGAAGAGGAAGTGGGCAAGACACATAATTTGAGGAACAGATGGCTGGTGGGGCAGAAAGTCTTCGAATGGCGACTACGTACCGGAAGACGCAGTGTTTGTACGCCCCCCACAAGATTGACCGACGGCCTTGACCAGATCGTTAGAATACGTTGGATCGGTCAGGACCGATCGTCGTGGAGATCTCTGGGGAGGCCTTTGTCCAACAGTCGACGTCATCCGACTGATGATGATGAAAAGTGCACCGTGTTATCATCCTGTGTAGGTCATGCTTTGTGAAAAAGTAGTTAAAACTTTTACCACAGTATATCAAAATACTGTCTTCGATCGGCTTGTGGAACCTCATAGAACTACGCTTTTTAAAAATTTACCTTGAACTTTAAAGAAAAAATCTGCACTAGGTCACAGGCGCGAACTACCTAAGCTTGGCTGGAAGTCAAAGTGGAAAATAAAAGGTAAAGATTGGGCCTCGTCTAGCTCAGATTTAAACCCCTTGGAAAAAAATTATGGTGAGTTTAAGAAGATATGACCTACGAGTACTCTAAGCGAAATGCTGATTTGGAGTCTTAATTTCTAGCAGTCTTTTCGATTAGATTTTTTTTATTTGTGAGACTACTATAGGCATATTAGTTTTATAACGATTACATTTTGTCATAAAAAAATTAATGCAATTTTATTCGTTACAATACTAGAATAACTTTGCTAATATTATTGAATATGTATTTTATTCATATTTTGTTTTACGATTTGGCGGCAAATTGAGAATATTTTTTTATGATTGTCATTAAAGTCAACAAGAAAGTTATAATGGACTTCGATTCTAATCTCACATCATTATATCTGCGTGAGGGACGGCCTTCTACGGCGTTGACTTAAGATAACATCAGTATTGTGTGGCGTATAATAGAGACTGATAAAAGTGTGAGATATCCGCAGTTTTCTACAAGCGATCCTAACATATCAATCAATCGCATAAAATCGTTGAAAGTTTTGAAAGCCGTGAAATGGTTGAAAGATTTAACGGAGGTGACTCAAATGCTGTATTTGGCATACTTATGGGTGATGAACACTGAATTTACTGTTATGATGCTGAAACGAAAAGACATCCTATTCTCTCTCTCTCTCGACTGTTTCCTAGGAGTTGCCAACTTAAGTGAAGAGAGGATGAAGCGTGGGAAAAAGAAGGTGGCCTCGTTCTTCAGAAGGACAGGCCATTATGCGACAATTGCTTAAGATGATCGAAGAATAGTTACTGCAGAGTGGTTTACTAACAATTGTATACCACTTGTCTTGTAAGAAGTTCAGAAGAAACGACCTCGCAGTAGGATCAGTAGTATTAAATACAACAACGCCTTGTCGTATTTAATACTACCAGGCGAATGATTAACTATTTGATGACGTCACGTCATGTGAAATTACTCTGTCACCCACCGTTTCGACCTGACCTTGCAATGATTATCTATTCCCAAAAATAAAAGAAAAATAAAACAAATATTTAATAGACGCTGTGACAGCAGTTGCTGCATCTCAAAAGCCTGTTGAAGAGACCACCAAGGACGAGTGGGCAAAGTGCATCTCTTAGTTATTCCATCAGATATTGTCGTATTGACGTGAATGGACACTATTTTGTAAAGATATAATAAAAGCATTAACAAGCTAGCTTAATCAGCTAGTTAAAATATACATTTTCAAAGACCTTTCAGTTTGACTCTCGTAAAACATGCGCCTGTGTCGATCACAAGGACTTTAGTTGATTTTTTTATAAAAAATATAGTAAGGATTTTTACAATGTTTAAATGTCAATCATCCATATGTTTTTAGAAAGTTTTCTTCGTGACAAGAACCTTTATCAATTCTTTTACTTTCATACAAGTTACTATTCTGCTTCAATAGCTGCTTCATCAATGAGGCTCTATTAGTTTTTTTTTAAAACCAAAGTAGCATTGCACCTTAAACTAGTTTTGTTTTCCTTCAAATAATACCTTGTGCGAGTAAGCTATGATGATTATTTTCATTCACATCGCGAGAGGCTTAAAACAAAAAATATAACAGAATATCTAGGAGCCATAGCCTGAGAGTTGAACAAGACCAACCAAGATTTACAGTCGATGCGTCACTCGGACGGTTGGCTCAGTTTGTCAGAGTGCACGAACGGAACCCGAGAGGGGCGAGTTTGAGCACCGCATCATCCATATATTTTAGTACAAATTAAATTTATATATTTAATCCCAGAAGTGACCTAAAAATCAACAAATAACTAACTGTTTAGAATATCTATAAAAACTAAAAAGGTAACATAAACCAATAAATATACCAGTGGGAGGCTCCTTTGCACAGGGTGCCGGCTAGATTATGGGTACCACAACGGCGCCTATTTCTGCCGTGAAATAGTTATGTGTAAGCATTACTATGTTTCGGTCTGAAGGGCGCCGCAGCTAGTGAAATTACTGGGCAAATGAGACTTTACATCTTATGTCTCAAGTTGACGAGCGCAGTTGTAGTGCCGCTCAGAATTTATGGGTCTTTCAAGAATTCTGATCGGCACTGAATTTTAAGGGACAGAGCGTATCAATAACCATTAGCTGAACGTCCTGCTCGTCTCGTCCCTTATTTTCATAAAAGAAAAACGTATAACACAACCGCGACGCAAAACACGTATTTAGGTCCTACGCATTCAACGTAAACACTTGAGCGACAAGTTTCATACATAATGCTAACACAAACATACCCAAGAGCAGGGCACAAAAGATTTTCGTTGTATCTCTCTTTTCCTTTTTCATTCCAAACTGCGTCGTTAACGATTTCACTTGCTAATCTCACAGAAATACTTTCGCCTGAAATGTTATTTTTCAACACTCTATTTTTCGTTCTGTATTTCTTCTACGTAAAATATGCGACGATTTTATGAAAGTTGCCGCAGTAGGAATAACGAATCGAGGTTGGAGCTAAAACTTTTTGCATAGTTTACATAAATAATTCTGCTAATTTTTGTGTGAGTTACAAAATACGAGTTGATTTGATTTGACAACGAATGGACGTTTTCAATTTTAATTAAATGGATGTTTCAATCAAAGATTGTAAGTTTATTTTTTTATACACAACCATAATACATAGTTAAATTTAAACACCATTGGGAGGCTCCTTTGCGCAGGATGCCGGCTAGACAATGAGTATTAGGCACCTATTTCTGCCGTGAAACAGTAAAGTGTAAGCATTTTTGTGTTTCGGTCTGAAGGTCGTCGCTAGTGAAATTACTGGGCAAATGATACTTAACATCGAAAGCGAAATTATTATAGTACCGCTCAGAATTTTTGAGCTCTTCAAGAATCCTGAGCAGTACTTCATTGTAATGGGCAGGGCCTATCAACTACCATCAGCTGAACGTCCGGCTCATCTAGTCCCTTATTTTCATTAAAAAAAAGTTTGCCTTAGATGGCCGCGCTTGCGTATTCCTTGTCTAGGGCTTGTCTCGGTATAAGGTTGAAATCAATTCGATGTGAGTAGCTTATCCATTTATTCATTTATATCCATTTGCAGCGTTTAATCTTTGTGACAGTGTTGTCAAAGAGGATCGTTGGAAATTTTGTCGGGCAACTGAATACCGAGGACATTGCGAAGGTATAGGTCAACGTAAGTAAACCTGACAGCATTTAAACAAAACACAATAACTGTAATATAAAATGGAACCTAGAAGCAATCTAAGTTCAGCTTTTCACACTAAACACTAAGCCAAGGCAGCTTGGTCTACCCATTTTAATTCGTATTGATTGAGGTTCAAACGAAACTTTTTTAATTATCTCTCAATGAAATGCTTCAGTAAACACAAACATAGAAGTAGCATCGCAACAACACAATTAATTTTCCGTTGTCGCCGGTACTTTAAAATAAAAGGGTTTCGCCCAATAAGCGTTCCATACACGGCTGAATGCGTAGCGATCTCGTTATGAGGGGGAAAATTGAATTTTTAATCCGGACTTACAAAACATGCTTTAATTTTCGAATGTTTCATTATTTTGAAAGTCTCACTCATTAAATGGTTGGTTTTAAATTCAATAAAGTGTTAATAATGGTTTTGATATTGCTGCATAAATATCTAGAAAACTCTCAGCAAAAGTTTTTTTGTCTTCATTTTATTATCACGTGTCTCCTTCACTGAGCCGTTAAACAATATGTGTGTCCTACTGATTAAGCTTGCTTGGAGAGTGGCCTATGCCAGATCCAATTTCAATAATTAAGCATCTGGTTGGATAGTTAGGAGATCTTGAGGTATTTTGTGTTTCATTCTTCCTATTACTTTCGTTCTTTTGTTCATTAGGGCTTTTCCTGGTATGTTACGGTGATTGTCTGTTCTAGTTTTATTTTTATAAAAATAAGGGACGAGACGAGCAGGACGTTCAGCTGATTTTAACTAATACGCCCTACCCATTGCATTGCAATGCCGCTCAGGATTCTTGAAAAACCCAAAAATTCTGAGCGGCACTATAATTGCGCTCGTCACCTTGAGACATAAGATATTACTCTTACTTCACACTTAGTCTCATTTGCCCGGTAATTTCACTAGCTACGGCGCACGTCAGACCGAAACACGGTAATATTTACACATTACTGCTTCACGGCAGAAATAGACGCCGTTTTGTGTGCCTTAGCAAATTTCGCTATCTCATCCTTGACTGTTGGTATTTCGAGGTCATGTTGTAATAGTTCATTTGCTACAAACCATGGAACATCAAAAGCAAATCTCAGCAAAAGTGTCCACTTGCCTAATATGCCAGCAATGCTCCTGTGTTTCCTCTTTTGTTGCAAGAGAATCTCTGTAGCAGTGATCACTTAACATCAGGTGACAAATTTGCTGGATTGTCCTCCTCTTCGATAAAAAGAAGTACAGTTCAAGAAAAAAAAAACATAATACAGAAAGTATACGTGGCACATCGATCTTACAACCAGTATGAGATGTTATAGTGTTCTTTTCAGAAATATATTATAATGGTTTTAAAAATTAAATATGATTAACTATCATTGAACAATATTATTAATTTAAATGGAAAAGTTAAGCTGACTTAGACCCGAATAGCACGTAGCCAAAATATCAGAGCCATGTAATTCATAGTGATATTTAATAATAATTTAAATTCAAATTCAGATTCCAATATGTTACTCAATGTAGGATTTTATCTAACTTACTTAACTTCAAAACCTTCCAATCATTCGAAATCATTGATGCCTCAGACTTGAGAAGAAAGGGCGCAAGAAAGTTAGCGGGCTTGTTTTAAATACAATTCAATAACAGTAAAATTTATCAAAAGCCTAAAGGTGGTTGCTCCATTTGCACCATTTAGTCCGCTTTTGAATTTCCATAACACATTTGTTTTTCTGGAATCATATAAAAGCATATACATCACTCAATGAACACATTACACCTTTCTCGACTCAAAGTTGGCATAACAAGTATTTATGTTTTTTCCTGGTGTAAAAATTATTTTTTTATAACATTATCAAGAAAATTTAAAAAAGAAACTTTAGTTTAGATGTTTCTTAATTTTATTTATTTAAAGCTTTACTCATGGTTTTTCGGTGTGCCTTAGCCCCTGCGTTATTTGAAATAATTCTTTTGTTAATTAAAATAAGGGACGAGATGAGCAGGATGATCAGCTGATGGTTGGATGGTAGCTACCCATTTCAATGCAGTGCTACTCAGGATCTTGAAAAACCCAAAAATGTGGGTGGGGTTTGTGGCACTATAATTGCGCTCGTCACCTTGAGAAATAAGATGTTAAGTCTTATTTGCCCAGTAATTTCACTAGCTACGGCGCCCTTCAGACCGAAACACGGAAAGGTTTACACATTTCTGCTTCACGGCAGAAAAAGGCACCATTGTGGTACCCATAATCTAGCCGGCTTCGTGTGCAAAGTAGCCTCTGACTGGAAAAACTCGTCAGTAACAGACAGATTGCACAATGCCAGGTCTATATTATAATAAATTAATTAGTTTTTTTATTTTTAACAGCACATCATCTGTTGGGTGAGCTAGTATTAAATAAATTACCTACCTCCAAGTTTTCACGAGGTATGTAAACCATAATATTTCAATTTGTTATGTTTTTAAAGTGATAACCTGGGAGTATTAACACAAATAACACTGAAAAACAAAATTTTATGAACGATGCGGGACTGCAACCCGTAACCTCTCACGTTCCGTGCGAGTTGAACAAACCATACAAGATTTTACAAACAATACGTCACTCGAACGGTTGGCACAGTTGGAAAGAGCGCTCGCACGGAACCAGAGAGGTCGCGGGTTCATATAATTTTGTTTTCAGTTTAATTATCATCATCATCTGATGATGATTTTGATGATGATGCATCAGTCGTTAGACGTCCACTGCTGGACAAAGGCCTCCCCCAAAGATTTGATCGGTCCTGCGCTGCCCTCATCCGACGTATTCCGCCGATTTTGACCAGAAACTCGGTCCATCTTATGGGGGGCCTACCAACACTGCGTGTTCCGGTACGTGGTCGCCATTCGAGGACTTTACTACCCCAACGGCCATATGTCCGTCGAACTATGTGCCCTGCCCACTGCCACTTCAGTTTCGCAATCATTTGTACTATATCGGTAACTTTGGTTCTTCTACGGGTCTCCTCATATCTAATTCGATCTCGCAGGGAAACACGGAGCATAGCCCTCTCGTTTTACAGTTTTTACTAGTACGAAACGATAGGGTTAATCAGTTTAATGACAGCCATTAAATTACATATAATAATGAAAGTTAACTTTGAATAATAATTAGTTATAGTGTGTTTAGTTGATTGTATAGATTAAGAAGCTGTATAATGGTTGTTTTCATATTTTAATAAAGATTATTATTATAATTATTATTATTGCCCTCTGAGCGACCATGAGCTTTCTCATAAGGCCCAGTTTTCAGTTTCATTTGTATAATATTTCATATTGTATTTATAGAGTCAGTTTTCAATAACGTAAAAACGCACTAGTAATTTTAACCACCAGTCACCGAGACAATTGAATAAATTTATTGTTCAAAGTGCTTCCAACGATTGTGTAATACAGTCTTTCTAACAAGACACCTGAGAGCCACTCAGATGCTCCATTGATTTATTTTGTCCTTATTCTCAACGATAGCATTCTTTGTGAATGAACAGATAGCGACTGTATCGATCCGTACTGTTGATATTGTCGGTTCACTTACAATAGTAGATATTGAAACTTTAAATCGACAAAAAGAAAATATAGTTGTTGTTGCTTTATGGTTAGCAAATGATATATTTTTGAAGTGAAACTTCTTTATCGACGTATGAGAGAAATTTTGCAGCAAATCGTCACGATTTTCGGTTACGCGCCATTTTGTTTTTCTTAATATATATAAACCCAGTGTGAATGTTTGTTTCCAGTGAATGGAGTGGAGGAGAGTGAACTGAGTTCATTACTTTAGTTTAGTTCAACTTGAGAGATAGCGTTTATTTAGATTTGGGACCAATAATTATTTTTATTTCCAAAATTTGTTTTGTACGGACATATTTTCTGTGAGATAATTTATTGGACGCACGGTTTGTGCGACAATTTCATTATAACAACGGGGAGAATATATTACGAAATATTTCTTGATGTTATAAACTGATAACAAAATTCAAAATAAAACAGTTTTTTTTTTATTTTGTACAGAACATCGTCTGTCGGCTCTGCTAATACTTAATAATATATAAAAAATAGTTTATTTATCTGTTCTATTAATATAGTTAGTTCTTTTATTTAAATAGAATTAGTAAATAATGCTAATAAATCAAACCAACCAAAAATATATTTGCATGTAGTATTTGTACTTGATTGTTCTTGATTTAAATGAGTGGCAATGAGTCTCTTGGTACTTCTTCTCATTAGCTCAACCCTTTACGAAGTAGTGGTAGATTAAATAGGAAACAAAATTTTTTTTCTGACAATTATAAGCCTCATTTCCGTAACATCCACGAATAAAGTGATTTTGATTTGATTTATCTAAATAATATTGATAAAGTATTATACCACTAAAAAACTTTATAAATTAAAGAAAGTATTTACTTAGACAGATTTATATTAGAAAAAAACATGAATAAAAAACTTATTTAAATAAGTGAAGTAGTACATACGAAAAATTTTAAATATTTTTAAGTTCGAAGTTATGATTCAATAAGAGATTTGTTACAGCCATAATGATTTCATTAGCAAATTATCTATGAACTATACTTTCAACAAGAACAAAATCAATTTCTAAACCGTATATATTCCTGTTTCCGAGCTTTTAAGAAACATTTTCCCACATCAGTCACGTTCTAACCTTACATCGTTATTATAGCGCTGAGATAAGGAGGTCGAGTGTCCCAAAAAAAGAATGTAGGAAGTGCCTTCTGTTATATTTATTTATGTTTTTTTATGAAAATAAGGGACGAGACGAGCAGGACGTTCAGCTGATGTTAATTGATACGCCCTGCCCATTACAATGTAGTTCCGCTCAGGATTCTTGAAAAAAACCCCAAAAATTCTGAGCGCTGCACCTTGAGACATAAGATATTAAGTCTCATTTGCCCAGTAATTTCACTACCTACGGCGCCCTTCAGACCGAAACACAGTAATGCTTACATATAACTACTTCACGGCAGAAATAGGCGCCGTTGTGGTACCCATAATCTAGCCGGCACTCTGTGCAAAGGCGCCTCCCACTTATTGCATATTTTTTAGTGTAATCAGGTAAACTATACGATTTCGTTGCTTTTTACTGTAATATGTTTAATAGTAATTTTTTTAGTAGCTGTAGGTGCATACGAAATGTGCCGCGTGCCTTTGAGATTGACTCCGAAAAAATCCTTTTCGAATCTCTGTTTCAGGTTCTTGTGATATAATGAAATATCGTGAAGAACGTTTGTTAGTTATGAATGACAGGTAGCTTAAGACCCACTTATCGGGACACAAGTTAGTAATCTATACTTATCTATATTAATAAAATTGGAGTGTCTGTTTGTAATATTGAAATAACCATTTTTTACCACTTGTATATGAATATATATACGGTACATACACCAAAGTAACATTTTTTACAATTTTTGTCGGTCTGTCTGTTTGTTCCGGCTAATCTCTGAAATGGCTAGACCGATTTTGACGAGACTTTTATTGGCACATAGCTGTTCTTATAAGGAGTAACTTAAAAAATCTTTTATTTTAGAAAAATAAAGTAATGAAAACTACTAGGCCCAGCTATGTTAAATTTTTATATAACCAAATGGCAAACATTTCGCGCATCTAACTTAAGAAGAATCAAGTTAATCGTATAATAAATCGCAGTGTAATACATGTACATACATAAAAAAATACCCAAACCATTGAGAACCTCCTCCTTTTTGAAGTCGATTAAAAATATCTTTCCTTCTTACCTTCTGCATAGGAAATATTAGTTGAGATAAACTAATCGCTAATAAGTAAACTCCAAGGAGATATACAAAGTTCTTAACTGAAAAATAACCAAAAAAGCTCTCTGTATATAATTTAGTTAACCCTGTTGTTCGTTAATGTAATTCTCAATCAAATAACATGTTAGTCCAGTACAGTAGGTACAAACTTTATTTTATTTATTGTCATTGAAAAGGCGACTATGAAGATCCGATTTTTTTTATATTAATATAATGTTGTGTGAGGTATTAGCATGTTCGGCTTTTAACATATTGATTATATTGTTAATAAACAAGATGGTAAAAAATCGAAAAGTGTCTTGACCTACTTACTTGATTGTTGTGGTTAAGGCCTACTTTTGAGGTAGCAAGTTGAATGATAATGTTTTTTAGATTTTTTTTTAAGGATACTTGGTTTTTAAACAATTTTTTATATTTTTAAAGTGATAAAACTCACACAACCTTCTAGGATTAATACACAAAATATATAATTTGAAACCAAAATTTTATGAACTATGCGGAAAGTTCATAAAATTTTATTTTCAACTTTCATTTATGTACATGATTTTTATTTGAATAAAAAGCTATTCATTAGCATTTAGTAGATTAATCTAAACAATATTGCGTAATACCAAACATTTTTTAATTTGTAATAAAACTAAATATCAACAAAAAATGGCGTCTCGTTTGACATTTCTTCTCATAAACAAAGCATAAAACATTTTTCTTTAACAGAACAAAGACGTAACAGTCGAGTCATGACCCTTGTTTTTAAAGTCGGTTAGAAGGGCTGACAATTTCCATCATCCCCTCGCCCGGTCCCACTGGAGCGGTATTATTTTTACGACCCCTATTGTCCTGGCAGTCGGGCAGGAATTATGTGTGTTCTCGAAACATTTCAATTATTGTTGCTATTCATATAATCACTTGGAGGTTTTAATCTTACCTAAAATACTTATTCAAGAATAATAATAATAATATTGACACACTTTTTTACAAAAATTATCTTGCCCCAAATGAGGCATATATAGCCTGTGTTATGGGTTGCAAGACAACGATATATTTAATACAATATACTTACTGAAACAAAGATAAATATATATAAACATACATTTATACATATAAACATCCATGACTCGGAAACAAACATCGATAATCATCATATAAATGCTTGCACCTACCGGGATTCGAACTCAGGACCTCTAGCTTAGTAGTTTATGTTATCTAACTTATACTTAATTAATTTTATCTACACCCATGCTTTAAATCCTCTATTAAAGATTCTGAAACAGTTAGCTTATTGCCAACATTAAAACACCCAATGTTCTAATAACCATTACACCATCCAAAAGAGTGTTGTAATGTTGTACTGAATTTCATAACAACACTCCTATGTTTTTTTTTATCCCATCATGCGCAAAGAGTTTCAACATACAGCCGCATTCTTATTGCTCGATGCGTGGTATCTGTATGAATTTCAAAAAAAGAGCATTTTCGTTTACGCGCTCCACTCTCCCAGAACGTCGCGCGCCGTAAAAAAGAAGTAGGAAAATCGAATCATCGCCATTTTTCTTCGATATTTTTATTGTTTTGCTTACAAAAAATGAGCGATTCATTTTAAACGCTGAAAAAGAACATTATATTCGAGTGAATTTTAATTATTGCACTATACAAAATGTAAATTACTACTAAAATAAATAATTGTTTCATTAATACTTATTTTATTTGTATATAATCAGTAACGAATGATATTAGGTTACTACTAGGACTGGTGTTTTAATGTTAGCAGTAAGCTAACTGTTCCAGAATCTTTTAGAGGATTCATATTCTGGGTGTAGATAAAGTCTTGTATGCAACTTTTGATAATTAGGTATTAAAACACTCACGTCATACTATTATCACACTCGGCTTCGCCTCGTGAGATAAATCCACATTCGTGTTTTAATACCCCTTATTACACAACAGTTGCATAAATAACTATTATCAACTCGTCGCCACTAAAATATCTCGTGTTAGGAGCAAGAAATGAAACCACCACTTATTTCAACCATCAATCACTTTATGACATCTCTCAATTCACATCAAACCAGAGACAATATTAACGTCTACCTACACTACAGTAGGATCGCTAACCACTCGGCTATACAGGTCGTTAAATACGAATACATTGATTTTAATAAAAATAAACCGCATTAATTCCTCCCTGTATGTATGTATAATGTATAAAATAATAATATAATTAAAAAAAAATGAAAAGGATTTTATTCCCATACCTAATAACATAATTAAATTAAACTAAATTTTAAAACTTATTGTTATTAAACTAAACAATATATAAAATACAAAAGGTTAAAATTAAAAATGCCCGACACTACAAAAAATTATGAAGTGAAAACTTCTTTAGCCGCGTTGGGCACTTTTTGTTACGAGAAAATCATATGGGTTCGCGTCACCAACATGCTCATGACTGGCGCAAGTGAAAAATAAATGATTTATAAAATAAATATACATTTATATAGTTAGGCAGTTCTTGGACGGGTGTGAGTCTTGAAAGAATTTCACAACCATCTCTCTCTCGAAGAAAAAACGATAAGAAATCTCGTCAGCTCGCGTCACCGAAATGCTTACAGCAGTAAATCTGTAGTTATACAGCTGACGTATTTGTGCAACAATAGTAGTGAAATTGAATAGATTTAGTGAAAAGATCTATGTGTATATAATGTGCATTGTTGAAATAATGTTTGATTACTAATTTATGAAAAATAAGTTTTAAAAATAAATTTTAATTGATACTTGAATTGTTCTTATACATTATGCAATTTCAAATTTTATTAATAAAAGTTTTAAGACTTCTATCGGCAGTCTCAAATACTGCAAATTTTTTCTAAATATACGAGTTTCAGAATCAGAAATGAGGAGATCCGTAAAACAACCAAAGTTACCGACATAGCCCGAATCATTGCGAAACTTAAGTGGCAGTGGGCAGGGCACAAACTTCGACGGACTGGCCATTGGGGCAGAAAAGTCCTTGGATGGCGACCACGTACCGGAAGACGTGGTGTTCGTAGGCCCTCCACAATATAAACGGACGATCTGGTCAAGATCGTCGGAATACGTTGGATGAGGGCAGCGCTGGACCGATCGTCGTGGAAATTTTTGGGGGTGGCCCTTTGTCCAGCAGTGGACGTATTCCAGCTGATGATGATGATAGTGATGATACAACACTCGCTGTTATTGTTGATAAAATGGTCCCTCACGTGTTCCGATATATTTTTGAGCGAAACGAAGCTGAGTGAATCTCCCACCGGGTGACTCGAATTGATTTCTTTGTTAAATTGGTTTTCAGCCATTTCTGTACCGATTTTGAAAACTTTTGAACTCATAGAAAGCTTTCGAAATTTTCTAGTAATTGTCAAGTAAGAATTTTGAATTTTGATATGATTCAATTATTATAATTAAAAACAAACATGATTTACAAACTATTCTAAATTAGCACGCGCTATTTATATTTTGAGCCGATTGATCAAATCACAACGTCTGCAGCATCCTAGTATACTCTTATATAAAGCCTAATTAAATCTCATGTTTACTTCAAGTGTAGTTTTATAGATGTATCAAAATAGTTCAAAACTCATGTTTATGCTATACAGTTTTATAGAAGTTGGCTCGTATCCCAGTCTAACGTAGTATGCTAATGAACAAACAGTTTTTATGTCTACCCTCCGATATTTCCACAATGGTTTATTCTCAGACTAATGCATAAACATTATCTTGCAAGGAAAATACACATTGTTACAGTAATAATAAAATTAATTACATGGACCTAATATTTATTCTCTTATTTCTTAAACTAACACTAATACAAAACAGTGTTTTGCATTTCTATACCATATTCATTAGTACTTAGTTTATATGGAATTAACTTACACCATTTATACGTATACATATAATGTGACAGGTGAGGGTGACAGTTAACCTCTAATTTGAGCAATGCACGTACAGTAACACAAAGTGACATACAAATCGCGAGCGTAAGAGGTAGCTTGTCACGCACACTAAAGTAATAAACCTGGCCTGTTTTCATAGGTGGTCTAGCAGCAAGAGGCTCTATCTAGACGTATTAATAAACGAATTAAAATTAAATGTACCGTTAACTCATGAACAGAATTTCATGACAGAGTAGTGAACGTTACCACTATTATTTGATATAATTACAATTTGTTATTTTATGAACGATGTGGGATTCGAACCCGCGACTTCTCGCGTTCCGTGCGAGCGCTCTTTCCACTGAGCCAACAATTCGAATGACGTATCGTTGATAAATCTTGTATGTCTTGTTCAACTCCTTACGGTGTAATCGAATTCAATATTATAAAAACACAGGAATATGTTACCCGATAACATAATATTATTATTAGTTTTGATTTATAATTGTTTTTCGTTTTACGTTAAATAATTCATGATTCCGATATCCGTGTCGCTTTTATTTGTTCTTTACAAATCCTTTGAAGTTTTGCAACGATTCGGCTCTTTTAGAAATGCTCTGATTTATTTATCTAATACTTGAGGTAGCTTTTATAAATAAATATGAGTTGATTATTGTTAGATAGAGTATAATTGTGTGGACTTATATTGTCCTTTATAATAGAGTTATTTTATTGCTGGCAATATTTCAGCCATTCGAAGTCCATTTTTCTCGTCAGAAACGAAAGTGATGCCGAGTCGATTCTAGATGAAGTTGGATGCACGGACTAGTAAAAAAAGAAGGACTCCGCGCCGTGATATTACCAAGTGAGGCACCTTTAAGCTAGTGTGTGTGTGGATACCAGTATCACTATTTTTTCTCCCTTAATATAGTCATATATGGCCACAATTAATTTTCGTACCAAAAATTCCGTAGTATTGTTTTTACACGTTTTCACAACGCACGGCGGCATTTTTAAAATATTTTATTGATACGCAAACTGATCTGTCACAGACGATGACAATTCTCATAATGGCCGCCTATCGGCCTGTAGTAGTGTGTGCGTGAGGCTATGTATTTACACGTTAATCGGCTTGTTTTGGTGCTACACTGTTATGTAAGGTGACACGGAGTCCTTATTTTTTTACTAGTCCGTGGTTGGATGCTAAATTAAGTGTTATATACAACCGAAAAAGATCTTATGGTCAAATCTTCATAGTAAATTTATGGCTGTGATGTTTGGGTAGCAGTTTCGGCTATCCTTTAAAATATGTATTAATGAATTAATTTAAATTAATAAAATAAGTAACTTGACAAAATTGTATTACTAAATAATGAACACATGCACCTCGTAAGGCATAGCAATGAACGAGAGGGACAGACATTCAAAAATTTTTTCCTCTAAATATTCATTAATAGAATAGTAACTTTTTTCCAAACGTTACTTTTTCAAAGAGCTTATGAATTATTAAATATTGGTATCGGCTTTTAAGTGTTCTGGTAACTTAGTATTAATTTTAACTAACTTTAATTGTATGATTCTTGAATTCGACCTCGATTCTTGAATTCACTTAAATGCTTGCAAGGCAAAGTTATTTCTTCCAAGTTTTATTCAAATTTTTCTTATTCCGTACATACAATGAATAGAGACACCTCAGTAAATATTAGTGTCGTAAATATTCAGTATAATTTGAAAAAATCTGTATCGTTATAGTATAATATCAGATAAATTAATTTTGATAACAAAATTTATAAATGATGCGGGACTCGAAACCGACCGCGACCCGTTCCGTGCGAGCGCTCTTTCTTCTCAGTCATATGTACGCGGACGCAATCACGGGTATAAAGTTAGTTATTAATATTAATGACAGTTTCATATTATATTCATTCATATCATTATAGGATTTTTTTATGAAAATAAGGGACGAGACTTTCAGCTGTTGGTAATTGATACGCCCTACTCATTACAATGCAGGATTCTTAAAAAACCCCAAAAATTCTGAGTGGCACTACAACTGCGCTCGTCTTGCTTTAAGACATAAGTTGTCAAGTCTCATTTGCCCAGTTATTTCACTAGCTGCGGCACCATTCAGACCGAAACACAGCAATGCTTACACATTACTGCTTCACGAAAGAAGTAGGCGCCCTTGTGGTACCCGTAATCTAGCCGCCATCCGGTGCAAAGGAGCATCCCACTGGTGGATTATATTAGAAAGGGAATCATTTAAATGGCCTTATTTAAGTAAACTTTGGTTAGCTGACCCTTCCTTGAAGACAAATTTAAAGGATAAATTTACAAAGCTTATTATTACCAGTCGGATTTTGTGATGGAACTTGTCAATGTGAGGATCCAATAAGATGACCATACGACCTAAACTAATAAAACTTTGTATAAATTTAACTGTATGTTATCTAGAGAGCACCGTAATGAGGGTTTTAGGGCTTTAGTGACAATTGATCATCGTTAATATATAGAAGCTAATTTAGAATAACATTATTAAATGAGATCCGAAGGCTTAAGTTATAATATGTGACTTCAGGTTAATTTAAAACAATATGAAATTACAGATAAAAATTAAATATGGATACAAAGTTGTTCCCTTTGGGGTGGAGACGATGGCTACTTGGAGTTCATCGGCACAAAAACTCAGACTGTTCTAAGTTTTTGTACTTTGTGAGTTGTTTTACTTATCCAGGCGTCTAATCAATTTCACAGGTGGCCCAATGTCTGGAACGTACCTCTGTCAGAGGATAAGTTTGACCATACAAGGAGGTAACGTTGCCAGCTGCCTTCCGAAAACGTTGTTAATGATGTTAACTATTTGTAATAATTAATAATTATTTTTACATTATTATACTTATTTATATAAATAGTGTTATTAAATATCATATACTATTCTGTTCTTTAAATACTAATTAGTTCTATGAAATTATAAATTAAATGTTTTTGTCAATATATGACATACAGTTAATTTTATCAGTGTCACTAGATTTTTTGAATGTCGTATAATGAATTGAATGTTTTATTTTAAGCAAACCTATTTCAAATATCTGTGAGTGGAATATATTTTGTTGATTATCAATTGTAACCAAGCACATGAATAAAATAGATAAAACAATATTGTTGGGAGCAGATAATGTAACGTTAAATCCGGTGTACCGACCTTTATCACAAATTCCAATGTAATATAATATTATAAATTATTAAGAGAAAAATGTAATGATATAAGCACATTATTATAAACTGTTGTCTCTACATTCATTAGCAAATTTAGTAGAAACCCTAATAATCATAATGTTAAGACCAGGATCAAACATAAACTTGTTATGCTTACTACTCGGTTCAGTCAGTTTTTTTGGGCGATTTAATTACTTTTACAACATGTAAATGTACAAATTTCTCGGGAGAATCAAAATAATTGTGAAAATGATTTTTTTTTTATGAAAATAAGGGACGAGACGAGCAGGACGTTCAGCTGATGGTAATTGATACGCCCCACCCACAACAATGCAGTGCCGCTCAGGATTCTTAAAAATCCCAAAAATTATGAGCGGCACTACAGCTGTGCTCGTCACCTTGAGACAGAAGATGTTAAGTCTCATTTGCCAAGTAATTTCACTAGCTACGGCGCCCTTCAGACCGAAACACATTAATGCTTACACATTACTGCTTCACGGCAGATAGGCGCCGTTGTGGCACCCATAATCTAACCGGCGCGGCGTCCTGTGCAAAGGAGGTCCCACTGGTAGATGTGTATGTTGTAAAGAATCCTATAACATAATTGACTTTCTAAATGGTAACACATCTTGGAAATAGAGCGACCGCCTTAAGGCTATTTTATGATTACATTTTATTATAACGAAATTTCTATTTAAAATAAAAACCACTGAGTTTTTTGCGTCCGCCGTCTAAAGTCTGAGACATTATATATTTTCAAATAGGTGTTTGATTTTGAATTTGCATAAGGCCACAAATATCGTTTACTAGCTGACCTGGCAAAAGTTGTTTTGTCATATAAATTATATATGTAAACCTTCCTTGAACTTCAACGAATCTATTACAAATGATTTCATTGAGATCGGTCGAATAGTTTAGGAGTTATTAGGGAACATACATTCTCTTTTATATAGATAGATAAATGTAAAAGCTATGAACCGTAGCATAAACATATATGAACCGTAGATTGCAAGTTTTAACCTCAATTCACAACCAAGTCCTACTTGAAATAGTCTTAGTGCATCAGTTGCATCTATTTTGACAAGAAAGTTTGATAAAATAAGGAATGCAATAAGATATCTACTATACAATCCTAGGATGCAACAATACAATTGTAAACCCTTTTGAAATCGTATAGAGAACATCAGTAAAAACTATTTATATTAATAATTCATCGCATATCTACCTCATAATAAAAGCTCCCAATATAGCTGTAAGTATATTATTAATGTAACGTTGTATCAAAAGTGATATTACATCTGTAATATTCATTTGGAAAAGGAAAGGAAATATCATGAAGGTTTGATGAAGGGGGTTTCCCTCTACGCGCTTCCCGAGGGAATAGCGGAGCATACTCACGCGTAACCGTACAGGTAAAATTATACAGAGCGCTGGCTTGAGCTATGCCACCTGGCTTTACTATAACTATAGTTATAGATTACTAACACGAACTCAATGTAAGTATAGATAATAGTTTCCAATTGACTTTGGCAGTGTGTATGTACTCTACACATATAAGTAATTCCAGTGCAAAGGATTACAATTAAATCTGAGAGAATAGGCTATTAATTTAGTTTTAGCACCTGTCAGTTATGATATGCGTCTCTCTATATTTTATAACACTGGTCCTAACATAGTGTATTTATTACAATGATATAGTATACCTACGGAACTTATCTATGAGTTTAAAAAAACTCTTTTAAAACGCGTGTAATTGTAACTGTGTTTTTACATTAGCTTTTTGCGTAAAAGTTACATTTTAGGGGCACTGACTGAGTCCCCCTGAAAACTAGACCTGGAAAGGTCTTGAAACGTTGGGTTAACTAAAATAAAAATGCAACTTTTACGCAAAAATCGAATGTAAGATAAGTAACGATTACACGCGTTTAAATCCTTTAAATGTGTAACACAATTTTTTTGTGAAAATAACGGACGAGACGAGCAGGACGTTCAGCTGATGGTAATTGATACGCCCTACCCATTACAATGCAGTCCCGCTCAGGATTGTTGAAAAACCCCAAATATTCTGAGT
Organism: Leptidea juvernica; assembly: GCA_949711755.1. Lineage (NCBI taxonomy): Eukaryota > Metazoa > Arthropoda > Insecta > Lepidoptera > Pieridae > Leptidea > Leptidea juvernica. The sequence continues at coordinate 20,159,537 of CATIXQ010000003.1, read as the reverse complement.
GGCAATACAATTGCGTCACTTTGGACATAATATAAAGTCTCATTTGCCCAGTAATTTCACTAGATACGGCGTCCTTCAGACAGAAACACATTAATGTTTATACATTACTGCTCCATCCTGTGCAAAGGAGCCTCCCACTGGTACTCGCGTTAATCAAAGAAAATATTATCTATAAGTTGTATGACTGGGGATGTCACGAGGTCGGAATGGAATGTTAAAATTATATTATGTTATTTGACGTCTACATGTCTGTGTATTGCAAGTAAATTATTATGTGTGGATAGTGTCGTCGTTATGGAAATACCAGGCAAGGAAATTCATTTAATAGTTTGCATGTGCGTGGAAAATATCAAAAAATAATCCCTTGAAAGCCGCACTATTTGAGTTTATGGTGTTTATTGCAAAAGTGGTGTTCGGTGATAGGACTCAAGTCCAGCTCTTTCTGCCGTGAAGCAGTAATGTGTAAGCATTACTGTGTTTCGGTCTGAAGGGCGCCGTAGCTAGTGAAATTACTGGGCAAATGAGGCTTAACATCTTCGTCTCAAGGTGACGAGCGCAATTGTAGTGCCGCTCAGAATTTTTGGGTTTTTTGAGAAACCTGAGCGGCACTGCATTTTAATGGGCATGGCGTATCAATTACCATCAGCTGAACGTCCTGCTCGTCTCGTCCCTTACTATCATAAAAAAAAAGCTCTTGGGAAAATTTTCGATATTAAAATATGCAGTTGATGCGAATGGTTGGTGATAGTTGAACTTTTTAAGACCATTTTAAATAGAGGTAATGTCTGCTTTCCTTCCTGGAAGGTAGCGTCATGTATGCTTCCTTCATTTTCATTAGTAATATGACAGGTCGATCGAAATGGCCCTTTCTCTAAGCAAATATATAAAATACCAAAAATATGTAATTTAATTTAATAATAACATCGAAAATGTGATTTCATTAGGGCCAAGCACCTCATAGCCTATGCTTAGTGACGATCTCTGAAATAGGGTTTTGAATCTCGGTAGGTAAGCAGGTAATTTTTATTTAAGTGTTTGTTTCCGAGTATTTTTTTTATATATAATTCTCTGGCACTTGTAGTTTAGTTCTAGTTTAAGGCTACATTATTTGTGTAAAAGTGTAAAAAAAGGTTTGCCTTATTGTTTGCGAAAAAAAATGATTTCATAAAGTTAAACCATCTATTTATAATCTTAGTTTCATTGTGTAATCAATTGTACCTAAGTTGATTTCCAAAATATAGTTAATGGCTTAATGAAAAACAAAATAATATTATTCCAACGATTTTCTAACTATATAAGTAAATCTCATGTAATTTATGAGTCCTTCGGACCATTCAAACACAACCTGACATTAGGTGTAGGATTTTATGTACTTTACTCTGTTCAAATCACGGTGTTTGCTTTGCCCCACTTATACTTCAATAATAAACCCAAAACATTATATAGATCTACACAAAAAACTTACAAACCTTTCGATGGTGCCTCAAAACTCCTCACACATCAACTCACTAAAACCTCAGACACTTCAAAAGTAACCACAACACACACATCCACATAAAATTTGGCGCAATTTCGCTGGAGATCGAAGCGTTATTCGGGGAGCATGTAGAGAGTACGACTGACTGCGGGGTGGGTTCGGGAAGGTGGGGGTTCGCGTCGCGCAGGCGGTTGGAATCGGCAACTTTATTTTCACTACCCACTTATCTTTCCCTATGCAGTGCTAGGCAAAAGTGCAATTAAAACGTCTGGCTGGATTGAATTTAAGGCATTTTAGACGCTGAATTGATGTGTAAAGTCAGGAACGGAAGGGATTTTTAAAAGGATGTTTGTTATGTTACGTATTTTAGGTTTTCAAATTTCTTCTTTCACACGACTCTCAACTTTGAAATACTTTATTCTTATAAAAATAAGGGAGTAGGGAGAGGACGTTCAGCTAATGGTATTTGATACGCCCTTCCCATTACAAGGCAGTGTCGCTAAGGATTCTTGAAAAATCCAAAAGTTTTGAGCGGCATTACAATTACGCTCGTCACCTTGAGACATATGATGTTAAGTCTTATTTGCCCAGTAATATATAGTTATGGCGCCCTTCAGACCGAAACACAATAATGCTTACACATTACTGCTTCACGGCAGTTGTACCCTAGCCGGCATCCTGTGCAGAGGAGCGTGCCACTAGTATTTTTTTCTTACAGCAAGCATTACCAAGGTTGATAATTTTCTTATACCAAGTACAACAGGATCATCTAACAAGCATTCTTAAAAGTAGTTGTTGGAAGATGTAAAGGCATAAAAGGCATTTATTTTCTCAAAATTGATTCGTTTAGAATTCTTTTTGATATCATTTCTTATACTACTAGATACTACTACCGCTTCGGAAACAAATGGCGCTCTGAGAGAGAAGAAGCGGCGCAAGAAACTCTCCCAGCATTCTTTTTTTTGCGCTCTTTTCAACAAAAATATACAATATTGTACAGTCATTTCTATCGCTATAAAATAATCACAATCTAGTCCAGGGTGTCCGATCATTTAGATATTCAGCAGTGGAGTAATAGGATTTACGACAGAGCCATTTTTTTTATAAAACATTTAAATTTATTTATAGATAATGCCTGAATAGTGGCTGGGACTTTATTATAGAAGTGTATACATTTACCCTTAATTCTATAATGTATCTTATGAAGCCTACTAGAATTAGTTACAAGCAATCCCTTATTTCTAGTGTTAAAATAATGAAAATCACTATTAAGAGCAAAAAGGTGACGATTTTTGTGAACTTATATTAAATTTTCATAAATGTACTAAGTAAGTTTATAATAACGTAGAATCCTCTTTAAACTCAAAAGCTTGAGCAGCTCTGCTGCATGCGGTAACATATGGAGGTATGTGGCCAGTTATGTGCTTTGTAGAGCTTTAGACCCCCATTTCAAAGAAAGGCAATTTGGCTTTGCCTTTCAGATGACCGCCGAGTTGCAAGTATTCTGGAGGTAAGTCTAAATTGAACAGTTTCTGCTTTCCGTGACGTTTTCAAGAGAGCATTCTGTAAGATTCCTCGGAGTAATTTAGTGTGCGGTGCCCGTCACTGCGTTATGATGATATCTCCGACACACTGAGAGTTCCCCATCGGTCTTCTCTACATTTACACTCTTTCTCGATTTCATTTTGTAATTATATTGAGTTTTTCCACAAAAACTGTCATAAATATCACAGCAAGTCATCAATGTAAGATCAGAGAGTACATTTCCACAGTTTCTATATATTATAATAACTACTTTACATAAAATCTTTTAATAGTTTTAAATTGTTTCTTATCTATAACTTCATACGTACATTTTTTGCTATTTTATATATGAATCTCATCAGCAACAAACTCACCTAAATTATTTTAGAATTTTGATTGTTTAATTATCTAATATATAAAATTCTCATGTCGCGGTGTTTGTAGTTAAACTCCTTCGAAACGGCTTGACCGATTCTCATGAAATTTTGAGTGCATATTGGGTAGATCTGAGGATCGGACAACATCTATTTTTCATCCCCCTAGATGTTAAGGGTGGTCCACGCCAAATTTTGTTTTTATATTTTTGACATTTTTTTTTAAATTTGTATGATTATGAGTCAACATTAAAAAATACATACAACTTCAAATTTTCACCCATCTACGATCAACAGTTACTTTCGTATCGCGATATTAATATCGGCAATACAACGTTTGCTGGGTCAACTAGTAATATTATATTTTAAACATAGTATATTTTCGCTAGTCATCTTGTGTACTCTAGTTTTGTTAAGTAACGGCGTTAGTTTTAGTTGTGATTGTGTTATATATACCAACGAAAATGGGTAAAAATAAATTATTTTTGCGGGGAAAGATTTCCCATATTACTTCCATATAGAGATATCTGACAAATGTTTTCTTATATCTATATTCAAAATTCAAATTGAAATATTTTATTCAAAATTGGATTTAAAATCAATTTTAATTGTAATCAAAATTACTACCCATTCGAAATAGTATTCCTCAGAACTGGAAAGGATATCGCACAATAAAATTTCTAATTAAACTAGCTGAACCAGCAAACGTTGTATTGCCATTTAAGAAATTAAAAAAAAATCAATGGTTAAAATTTTTGGGGTATAAAAAAAGATACAACTAATTCTCAGACCTACATAATATATCGTACTACAATTACTGTATTTGTTTGCCATCTTGCAACTCTATTGCAGATTTGTGGATGAAACAGAATAATGTAAAAGTTGCGATACAAAAATAGTAATTGTAGATCGTAGAAGGGCGAAAATCTGAAGTTGTATGTATTTTTGAATGCTTAATCAAAATAAAATAAAAATAAAAAAATTGTCAAAAAAAATGATTTAGGGGTACGTTACCCTTATCGTTTAGGGGTAGGAATAGATTCAGCCGTTGGAGGAGTTTGGTAACAAAAACCGTGACACGACAATTTTACATATAAGATAGCCTGAGGGCGCTAGCAGTTAAAACTTAGTATCTCGCAGCACGAATTATGAGGTAAAAAATATTGTAATTGATAGTTTTAGTCCACGATTATAATGCTACCAATCTTAATATAAGGTAATGCACCGTTGCAGAGAAAAAAGTATTATTAATATTATAACCTAACCACAAATTATGATATTTTTAGTTATTGGGACATTTTTATGGGGAGAAAAGAAAGGGAAACGTTTAGAATTTGTTTCTGGCACTCGCCGGCCGCTGCCGCGGCACGCTACGCTCGGCTCGTGCGTTGTTTTAACTGTTCTAACATAACCTAACCTAACCATTTTTAATAAATTGTAGTTGGTAGAGCTTTGAGGATTGATAAACATGAACAATGAACCCTTGTATAAATATTTTCCTTTTATCTAAAAATAATTATTGATGAAGCCGTCTAATCTGTCACAGACTAGTTTTTACATTTCATTTCACTGTTTTTCATACAATTTATGGCTGTATGGACTTGAACTCTTTGCCTGTCCTAATATTTTACGAAGAAACCATTATCATTTCATTACAGTTTTTAGCTTCCCGCCGCGATGTCAGCGCTCATGTAGTATGTTTATTGTTATTATGTATGTATGTTTATTTACGTGATTTACCTGTTTAGGGTAGAATTTTTTTTGTTATTTTCTTGAAAACCGTCTATTACCTTGTAATAATAATGATATCATTGTAATCGTGGAGTAAAGCTCTATCAACTACAATATTTTTTACCTACAAATCGTGATACGGGATACCAAGTCGAACCCGCGTTAGCTCCATTCCCAATCTGTGGTATAATTATCTTAGATATTTAAAATTGTTTATGACATAAACTCATAAAAATTTCAATCTTAGGACGCTATCGGTTTCGAATTCACTACATTTATACTTATTCTTTAGATGTTATGTTTATGTTTATACAATGTATTCTGCGAGTGAACTCATCCCCCTAGATTCAAGAATGCGGTGCGGTTGTGCTTTGTGAATAAAAGATGGTTGATCTCTTTGAGATACCCATCCGTTAAGTACTTTAACATACATAATAAAATGTACCACAACAGTTTAAATTATTTATTTACACACATTTTTTTTAGTATTAAGTTTAAGAATGATTTTCTCAATAAAATATTTTATTTGTGTATTCTTGATAATGTAATGTATGTTCATAGGCACATAAGTGAATTTGCTAAAAACTGTCATAACCACAATGTTAACACCAGGAAGAAGGAGCAGACATAAATGCCTACTAATCGGCTACGTCGAGTTAGTAAATCTTTTGTGAGGCGATGTATATGCTTTTACAACAAGATCCCAGATAATGTTAAAAACAAAAGTATTACGTTATTCAAAAGAATTTTTAAATAACGTTTGTGTGGTAAAGGTTACAATAACTTAAAAGATTTTCTTAATGATACCACAGATTGGGAATGGAGCGACCACCGTCAGGCTATTATATAAATAATAATAAATAAATAATATTGACACACTTTTTACACAAATTATCTTGCCCCAAGTTAAGCATATATAGCCTGTGTTATGGGTTACAAGACAATTATATATTTAATACATATAAATTATATAATAAGTTTAATTGTACAATATTACTCTGTAAACTTATTTTTTGATGAAAAAGAAAATGCTTGGTGAGTTTGTTGCGCCCATTCTTCTCAGGTCTGAGGCATTCGTTTTGGAATGGGTGGTAGTTTTGACTTTCAATAAGTGATGTCACATCCTATTTTGAATAAAAATATTTGAATTTGATTTTGAAATTGAATAATTCCGAATTGGTTATTATGGTTAAATGAAATATATATATGAGCTTGAATTTATAAAAATAAATTTCAAAAAGTAATTATTTCAAGAATGTAATTATCATATTAATATTAAGTCAATTAAGATCATATTAATTGAGGTTTATATGTATATTAAATGCCATCTGTTAGTTGGATTCCAATATTTTTTAATATAATCTTACTGATGTGAGTGAAATTCTCATCGAAATGGCTCCAGCAGTTTTCGATATAACTACAAAAATTAAAATGTCTTATGCATAAATTTTCAATCATAAAAGGCATTAATTTAGAATTATTTTTGATATAATTTCTAGTAATATACTAGATAGTACTACCGCTTCGGAAACAAATGGCGCTCTGATTGAGAAGAAGGGGTGCAAGAAACTCGCCTAGCATTCTTTTTTTTTTCGCTCTTTTTAATGAAATATACAGTATTGTACTGTCATAGCTATTGCTATAAAGTAAACATAATCTAGTCCCAGGCTATCCAATCACTTAGATATTCAGCTGTAGAGTAGTAGGATTTACGACGGAGACATTTTTTAATAAAACATATAAACTTATATAGATAATGCCTGAACAGTGGCTGGGACTTTATAAAGTGTAAACATTTACCCTTAAAGCTATTATGTATGATGGTTGCTCAAACTATGTATGGATAACAATAAATTCATTCAAAAAGCCTAAATTTTTAAATCTGTTTTGTATTATTTAGTCTTTATCCTTCTCTCAGATTGTCCACGCATACTTTTTATTAATACACGTATATTTTTTTGACATTCATAAGTGTCATTTTTGTGACCTACATGAATAAAGTGTTTTTGAATTTTGAATTTTACTTAAAACAATACCTACTATGTCGTACTACGAAAAGTTACGCTTTAAACACTCAACTAAAACATTACTCATTAAAAATTCTTTATGTATAACAAAGGCATTACTAAAAGCTATAAATTCCTTTTCATTTAACATTGAGCTCTGTAAGGGCATGTCTACACTCGGTGCTCGAATCTAATTGCAAAACTTCCTAATTCCTGTCACAGTTTGTTCGAAGATCACTGACATGGAATTGGGCTCTCAAGAGAGGCTTTTAAAAGTTTCTCCCTAATCTATACTTACCTGCGTAAGGAGAAATTTTATGTTTAATTTTTAATTTTATACTTATTGACATCTGATGAGGAATGAGGGTGATCGTTGAAACTTTCATGGTGCTATCTGTTTGATCCTCGCATTCCACGTGTTTTCAGTTTTTTGATTCATTTGTATGGTTACTCGACGTTATTTAAGGTCGGCAACGCTCCTGTGGTTCCTCTGGTGTTACAAGAGAGAATGGGCTGCTGTGATGACATTCCATTAGTTACACGTTTATTACTATAATCATATGTTTCTCCTCCTGTTGCACAAAAAAAATGAAGAAATATTAGTTTTTATCTAATATTTTATCAAATTCGATTTATTATACTATTGCTGTCATCTCTGGTCTGGCGCACCCCGCGCTGAGAGGGTGGGCTGATCACTTAACACAGGTGAACCTGAACGCTCATTTATCCTCCTCTTCCATAGATTTTTTTTTTTATGGAATAGGAGGACAAACGAGCGTACGGGTCATCTCGTGTTAAGTTATCATCGCCGCCCACAATCTCTTGCAATACCAGAGGAATCACAGGAGCGTTGCCGGCCTTTAAGGAAGTATTATATAAATATTATATAAAGAAGTATAATTATATTAATTATAAGGCAATATTTGGGTATGTTAAGACTTTATAAGAACTTCAAGTTGTAAAAGGAGAATGAGTACTTTTTAAATTTTCTTGTAAGAATCTAGTTTCGTTCTAGTAATTTTGCTATAATTTAGTTCAAAAGTTAAACATATTTAAGATCACTCTAATAACTTTCTGTGTCTAATAAAAAACTGCTTAAGCTTCTTTGTGAATATTGCAGTAAATCTTTTATATTATTTTTTTTTTAATGAAAATAAGGGACGAGACGAGCAGGACGTTCAGCTGATGGTAATTGATAAGTCCTGCCCATTATAATGCAGTGCCGCTCAGGATTCTTGAAAAACGCAAAAATTCTGAGCGACACTACAATTTCGCTCGTGACCTTGAGACGTAAGATATTAAGTCTCATTTGCCCAGTAAATTCACTAGCTAAAACACCCTTCAGACCGAAACACAGTATTGTTTACACATTACTGCTTCACGGCACTAAAAGGCGTTGTTGTGGTACCCATAACCTAGCCCCCAACCTGTGCAAAGGGGCCTCCCACTTTAAAATATTTTCTTTGTCATCTGCAAAACTTACTTTTCCGTGTAAATTAATCTAATTACATTTCTTTCCATAATTCTCTGCTCAAAACATAATACATTATACGTCAATCATAAAACCACGCGAAAAAATATTGATTCGAAATGTCAGAAATAATCGAAATACCTTGTAATTACTATAAAAGTAACGTTTAAATTAATACGTTACTAATCATCAAATGCAAATAGTATCTAGTTAATTCTCGGCACAAATTTTGCGTCAGTCTATCAATAAATTAGATTTCAAACAGCATTTGTGGAAACGCCCTCAATTATTAATAATTAGTTACAATTAGTCAGGGGACTGTTGGTCAATTCTGTCCCAAACGCATACAAAGTGTTATTTTATTGATGGAATTGACCCCGCATATTGTAGTTCGCTGAGGTCATTACGCGTTCGCTGCAGACGGAGTTGGGGTAACTTGGATTGATGGCTTCATACAGGAGTGAGAGTAATTATCTTGTGTTAGTTATATGAAATTTCACACTATATTAGAATATATCACTCAATTGTGGGTTCCATACCTACTGGCGGCTGTTGACTAATGTTTTTCATATATTTTAACCAGCTTCGATTGTATGTACTTTTTTATTTGTAACCTCAGATCTCAAAAATTAATTTATAAAATATAATAGGAGTTGATGATGGAACCCATTAGTAATTGACAGACATCCTTAATATTTAAAGGTGCAAATGAAGAATTATTTGTTCACTGACAGGATGTTTTCATAAACGTTAAAACATAAATTTACCATAAAAAAAATTAAAAAATTTCCATTAAACTGATCTGCTGAAATACTGCACAGTAGGCATTCGAACTCCTTAATTAAAGTATATATACTTTGTTCGGAGTAAAAGCTAACTTTGCACAGGATGCCGGCTAGATTATGGGTACCACAAGTGCGCCTATTTCTGCCGTCAAGCAGTAATGTGTAAGCATTACTTTGTTTCGGTCTAAAGGGCGCCGTAGCTAGTGAAATTACTGGGCAAATAAGCTTAACATCTTATGTCTCGAGGTGAATAGAATATTTGTGCTTTTCAAGAATCGTGAGCGAGCACTGTAATGGGCAGAGCGAATCAATTACCATCAGCTGAACGTCCTGCTCGTCTCGTCCCATATTTTCATAAAAAAAAACAGACTTATAACTAAAACTGTAGCATAAACAACGGTTCACCAAAAAAATTTAGACGCGAAATATACACAACAGAAGTTAAAACTTTATCAAGGCAAGTTTACAAATTGTATGCCTTAAGGAGGTTACGTTATGTCTCCTCCTTGCAAGGTTTTCTCTCTCACTCACTGTTACGTTATCATTCAAAAAGGATTAAAAAACAAAAATAACCATAAAACATTAAATAAAAAAATATTCACTTTCAAGTTGTGCGTATGGTTGATTTTTAGCACTTTCCGATTTTTAATAATTTAATAATAAAAATAAAATATTTTATTTGCAGATACACTTAGTACAAAAAACAATAATACTTACTTAAAATTAAATATGAACATAAAATATACAAATGATCTAGGTTTTCTTTAGTGTTAATTCCGCCAATATTTGTTTTTAAAACAATTCGACACGTGTTTCGCCGCTACACGAGGCATCCTCAGGACGTGTTGTCTCGCCAAAATCTGGCACGAGACTAGACTCAAAGTCAAAAAACAAATATTGGCGGATTTAATATTTAAGAAAACCTAGATCATTTGTATAATTATGGATTTCCGCAAAGTAACGCCTAATTCAATAAATTAACATAAAATATAATAAAATAAAACTAGA
>CATIXQ010000003.1:20130559-20149151 GCA_949711755.1 Leptidea juvernica | reverse complement strand
GGCATATGCTGTGACCAGTCCCAGCACTTATACGCTATAGACATTCAATTTTTTTTTACATTTTTGTGAAGACTTTTGATTCGCGACTTTCTCGGTGTAATCAGTATCTCTGTGACATAACGTCGCGTCCGAACGTTGCTTGCTCTGTGGTACAACTCAAGCGTCAACTAACTGTCAACTAACTGTCAACTACGAGTATATACTCGTCATAAACACTGTCAAGATAATTAGAAGACTTCTAAAGCTAGTTTAATAATAATTTACATGAAACTTGAAAATTGAAACTTTAGTGGTAATAGTTCATTCCTTTATATTTAAGTATTTTATTGTTAAAACTAAATACGAAACTAACTACGAATACGAATGAAAGCAATAACATTTAATTGCTACCATTTTTAACAGAAGAATTTACATTTTTGGTATTATGTTTGGATTTTTACTAGGATGATTGCAATCTATAAAAATAAACATTTATATATGAACATAAATATGCACATAATTTTAATAAAAACGTGAATACGAATAAATTAAACTATTAAAACATGATTGTTGTGATTTTTATGAATAGTATTTGAAAAAATATCTTGAATTAACAATATTTCCTAATTATCCAAAAACGAGACTTCATTTGAGTCTCGTGCCAGATTTTGGCGAGTCAACACGTCCTGAGGATGTCGAATTCTTAAAAAAATAAAAAAAAATATTGAATTAGGCGTTACTTTGCGGAAATCCATAATTATACAAATTATTTAAGTTTTCTTTCGTGTTAATTCCGCCAATATTTGTTTTTTAAACAATTCGACACGTGTTTCGCCTCTACACGAGGCATCCTCAGGACGTGTTGTGTCTCGTGCCAGATTTAGGCGATCATTGTAGAATTAAATCATTTGTAAAATTCTTTAAAGACAAATATTGGCGGAATTAACACTTAATAAAAACTTACCACAGCTTTGTAGTACGCCCACACATCCAGATGGTGGGGATGATATCCTAACTTTTGGCGTGTCGTGAGAAGGTGGAATTTGGCGGCAGGAATCAGGTTAAACAGCTCTTCGGAACACTCCCCGTGATAAATGCGGTAGAAGACACACAATGAAGCGACGTCTCTACGCAACGCCAAGTGATCCAGCCGATTTCCGCAAAGTAACGCCTACTTCATAAATATTTCCTAACTTATAACAATTACCAATTGTGCACATTTTATGGGCCACGGTGATCAGATAACATCAGGTTATCCGTATGTATGCTCGTTTGTGATCCATAAAAAAACACGAGGACAAAATTTATTTATCTATAATAATATAATAATAAGCCCCATTACGATACGCTACACCAATAATCGTTTTTTGATGACTTACGAGGCGGATTATTCTGTCACTGTTGGGTAGATAGTACAAGATATATCTCATATGAAAATTTTTATAAATATTTGACATCTCTTATGCTACGTTCAATTGAATGTTGTTGAGCTAACTTCGAGTTTCGGGAATGATGAATATAGGAATAGTGCGATGTACTCTTTGTATTTTCGCAGACATGTTCTTGTAAAATTCATTTTTGGCGCTTTTGATGGCGCGAGGGCGAAACGGTAACTCAATGCATGCGAGAAGTAGGGATGTACCCAAATCATAACAAATGAATAAAGTTTTTGTGATTTATGATGGATTCTACTTTTACTTTCAAAATATTTTTATTATTGAATTTAAGTTTTTAAAGAGGAAGGGCAATTTTTCAAGTTATTTAGAAAACAATATTTTTTTTATGGAAATAAGGGACGAGACGAACAGGACGTTCAGTTGATGGTTATTCATACGCCCTGCCCATTTAAATGCAGTGCCGCTCAGGATTCTTGGAAAACACGTAAATTCTGAGCGGCAATACAATTACGCTCGATACCTTGAGACATAAGATGTTAAGACTCATTTGCCCTGTAATTTCACTAGCTATAGCACCCTCCAGACCGAAACACAGTAATGCTTACACATAACTGCTTATTGGCAGACTAAGGCGCCTTTGTGGTACCGATCATCTAGCCGAATCCTGTGCAAAGGAGCCTCCCTCTGGTACAAAAAACTTCTGTTAATTTCTAGCATTGTGAACGGCAAGTGACAGTTACGATTTATTGCGTACATCGCTATAAAGTTCCTTAAAAATCAGTTGTTTAAAATATTTATTTAATCAAAATTTGTATCCCTTGCTTTTGACGTTCGCTTCGTCTTTTATCAGTTTTATTTAAGCGTAGTTTAAATCTTGATATATATAATTCTTGTGTGTCATACACACGGTATGTCACTGAACTCCTCCTAGACGGCTGGACCGATTCTAATGAAACTTTCTGTGTGTATTCAGGTGGATTCGAGAATGGTTTAGATTGACAATTGAACTACCTCCTAAACGGCTGGACCGATTTGATGATTTTTTTTGTGTGTTGCAGTGAATTTGAGATTGGTGTGTGTCTTCAGGTGGATTTGAGAATGATTTTGATTCACAATTGAACTACCTCCTAAACGGCTGGACCGATTTTGATGATTTGTTTGTGTGTTCCAGTGAATTTGAGATTGGTTTAGATTCTCAATTCCGTCCATATAGTGTATTTTAGAGGACTCCTTCTAACAGCTGGACCGATTTTTCAAATTAAAGACGTGTGTCCGAAATTTCCGACAGAACAACGTCTGTTGGGTCCACTAGTATATATATATATATATATATATATAAGGATATATTTTGTATATATATATATATATATATAAGGATATATTTTGCGGATACAAGTGTGGCTTATTTTATTGTCTATTTACTCAAATTCTTCGTTCGTCATATTTTTCACTATTGACATTACATTGCCTACATTGTAAAAAATCTATGGTGCTGATCAAACATACAATATATTTTATAGTAATTTTAAAAGAATCTTTATAAAAAAATATATTGTGTTTTAATTAATAATGGATGTTTCGATAAAATAAAATCGCAAGGGTTTCCCATCACTAGCGGCCAGACGTAAGACCGGCCACTCTCACTCGTGTAACGTGTTTCGAAAACGTAATTAAAGTTGAGTGCAACAAGGGCTGGAGGATAATTTGTTTATTTAACTCACACTGTGTTACTAATGGGAATGTGGGCAGTGTGATTCAAGCAACTTGCTCCAATGACTTGAAATTTAGCTTTCCAGAAAAATTTAGGCTTTGGTGTTAAAAAAAAATGTCTATTATTTCATTACAATATAACATTGTTTAAGTGAAGAAAAATTCTATAGAGATTTGTTTTTAGTTTTATCTTTATTTTATTTATTTTTTTATATTTTGTTAAGAAGTTCCTTGATACGAGTATCTGTTAATCTGTTAATGACCCTAAAATTTCTTTGGCCTCCTTCTTTAGGCCCTCTATACCATTTGTGATGGTACGTGCTAGCCAGTAAAATACTACCAAGCCTAAAAACAATGAATCTTTCTTGTATCGCTCAAAAGTTCCTCTGGCCACCATTCAGAATATCATCAGATCCTGAAAATTATCCAACACTAGAAAGTTACCAAGACAAGAGAAACGTTCCACCTGCCAGCACCATTGTCACATCCATTTGATGATTCCCAGTGCTGATGTATGCTAAGACAAAAAAGATGAACCCAAATCAGATGGGCTCTATTGTTAAGTAAGAAAACCCCATCGATTTGGGCTTATTAGCTTAGGAGTTCCAATGGTTACCATCCAGCTCCATTATTAGCCATTCAACACCAAAATATTTTTCAGGCCGAATAAAACAAACCCAAACTTGACGAGTCCATTATTAACCAGGTCCACCATATTATTGAAATTCATACCAAAAATCAGGAAGTAGTTCTTAATTAGCTTCCAACATTGGACGAAAACGACTATAAGACAAGTAAATACTTGTCTTATTTTCCTACGACCCCAAAGCTGGGGCAGTACGGATGTACGCTTCGCCAAGGACAGTCTATCGTTTTGTTTTCCTGGGGGTTCTAGTAAAATAGCTTGCCTTGGTATGTGGTTGAAATGGTTTCAAAGTGTGTCCATTTATGTACGAGTATATAGCAGAGGGACTTAGCTTCTCCTCCTAAAAAGTAGTGCGTAATAGAAATACCTCAAAATGCAGGCTCCATAAATTTACAATAATTTTTTATTGTTCTGCATTAAACATTTAATGTGGATGATAGATATATTGTAGCTACAACATCAAACACACAATTGATCCACGTCAAAAATACAACCTCCAAGAAAAAGTTTTTGGAATTAACCTAACAGTACCTTCCTCAAAAATTCCAAAATTTGGCTGGCACATAATATACATATACCTATCGACTTTGACTATTCGAATGCGGTTTTTGGTTGAGTTAGATAATTTAATTCAAATCTTTTAATATCTTTATTTCATTAATAAAGCCGGCGACAATATCAAAAGCTTAGACATTTCGAGGGCTATAAGAATGCAGAGTGCGTGTACAAAAAGGATTCGGAATCAATTTATTTATTCAGCAAATAGGCCGCTAAGGGCCCCTTTAAGTGTCAATAAGAGATGCGACATTTTACTACGGGAGGGTTCATTCGAGATGCTTTGTATTATTAAAGAGATTTTCTAGAATGTTTTTGTTAAGAGCAAATTCTTCTATCTTATTATATTTGTTTATAGCTAGGCTCATGTTTGAATCGAAAATATTAAGGTTAGTAAATATGAAAATGATTACATTCTTGTAGGTATTGAATGAGAATAAGCCGCCATGTAACACCCATTTGTGTCGACTAAAGCCGATGTGTGAATGACGTTAACCATCAATTTTATATTTTCGTTACCACTTACAGTATAGTAAAATACAATAGCAATGACAATCAATCAGAGAAAAATTTGCTAGGGCCTCAGAGGCATTAAATAAATTAAAAGGAATCAAATCATCGTCAGTCGGAAGACGTCCACTGCTGTAAAAAGGCCTCCCCCAAAGATTTCCACGACGATCGGTCCTGCGCTGCTCTCATCCAGCGTATTCCGGCGATCTTGACCAGATCGTCGGTCCATCTTGTGGGGGGCCTACCAACACTGCGTCCTCCGGTACGTGGTCGTCATATGAGGACTTTACTGCCCCAACGGCCATCTGTCCGTCAAACAATGTGCCCTGCCCACTGCCACTTCAGTTCCGGAATCATTTGGACTATGTCGGTACCTTTGGTTCTCCTATGGATCTCCTCATTTCTGATTCGATCTCGTAGAGAAACTCCGAGCATAGCCCTTTCCATTGCCCTCTGAGCGTCCATGAGCTTCCTCATAAGGCCCATAGTTAGCGACCACGTCTGCGACCGTAAGTAATCAAAAACAGAGTTCTTATTATATTTATTACTTTTTTTATATTATAAGAGGTGGAAAACGGGCAAGAGGCTCACGCGATGAGGAGTGGTGAGGCAACCGCCCGATGTCAAGATATGTGTTGCCGGCCTTTAAGGTGAGGGAGTATGCTCTTTTCTTGAAGGTCCCTAAGTCGTATCGGTCCGGGAAAACAGCAGACGGTAATTCCACAAAGTGGCTGTGCGAGGAAAGAAATTTCTTGCAAATCGCGTGGTTATAGA
The DNA here is from genome assembly GCA_949711755.1 of Leptidea juvernica. NCBI lineage: Eukaryota > Metazoa > Arthropoda > Insecta > Lepidoptera > Pieridae > Leptidea > Leptidea juvernica. The sequence goes on along the minus strand of CATIXQ010000003.1, from coordinate 20,143,580 downwards.
ATGCCAGTGATGCGGGTACTATATACTTTTTGAATATAGAACATAAAAATTTTATCAAACTGGTTTTTTATTCTATAATTTAAAAATGATAATCAAAGTACCAAAAATATACTCCTGTTTATGAGTACTATACGAAAGTAGTATATATAAAAGTAAAATTAATATGATATTTAATATTTTAGAGCCTTTTTTTTGGTTTCTGCCAGGATTCTGTACTAAAGAATGATGAAATTTAAAAAAAAAATCAATCGAGTTTCCTTAACATTGTTACTGTTGGCCAAAACAGGATTTGTTTTTATGAAAATCAGGGACCAGACGAGCAGGACGATCAGCTGATGGTTATTTATACGCTCTGTCAATAACAAAGCAGTGCCGCTCAGGTTTATTGAAAAACCTTGAGACATACGATGTTAAGTCTCATTTGCCCAGTAATTTCACGAGCTTTTAGACCAAAACACAGAAATGCTTACACATTACTGCTTCACAGCAGAAATTATCCCTCCCACTGTGATTTACTATATAATTTAGGTCTCTTTTTATAATAAATATATCAATATAACTAGTTTAATTAATTCAACCAACAACGTGGATCAAAATGAGTCTAAAATGTGTCAACTAATAACACCGTTAGTGAATATAAAACAAACATTTACCCAATACGCCGCAACCAAGTGGAAAAACCATTTAAACGTTTTAAATTCATATGCAGCAGAAACTCGGCTCCACATACAAAAGAAGTATTCCTTTATTTTTCGCCTCTATTTGAATTGAGTCAATTTGATTTGTTTTCTCTACCTAATGGAAGATAAATTTTACTGGAATTGGGGATTTTCAATTCTATTATTGGCTGAACGGATGGGATTTTAAATTGATTAATGCGGTGTGGTTGTAGCTGGAAAGAGTACACTATTCTACAAACTATTACGAAAATCGATAAGCAATATTATTTGTTTTGTTTTTAAACTGATAACCCTCACTTCTAGGATTAATACACAAATAAAATTTGAAAACAAAATTTTGTGAACGATGCGGGATACGAACCCACGACCTCTGGCGTCCCATGCCAGTACTCTGCCAACTAAACTAATCGTTTGAGTGACATATCGTTATAAAATCTTGTATGCTTTGTTCAACTCTCAGGTTGTGGCTTCATTGACAGGAATGCCAGAGGTTAACTGGCTTCAAAGAAACTGGGCGTCATAAATAGAGCACGGCAATACTTCAAGCCGGCCCACATTCTAGCGCTCTACAAAGCGCAGGTCCGGCCTCACATGGAGTATTGCTGTCATCTCTGGTCTGGCGCACCCCAGTATCTGCTCGACCCATTTGACCGTGTGCAACGCAGAGCAGCTCGAATTGTCGGGGACCCAGTACTCTGTGAACGGCTGGATCACTTGGCGTTGCGTAGAGACGTCGCTTCATTGTGTGTGAAGACACCGCATTTATCATGGGGAGTGTTCCGAAGAGCTGTTCAACCTGATTCCTGCCGCCGAATTTCACCTTCGCACGACACGCCACAAGTTACAATATCATCCCCACCATCTGGATGTGTGGCGGTCCTCCACAGTGCGGTTTTCAAGGAGCTTTCTTCCTCGCACCACGAAGCTGTGGAATGAGCTTCCTTGTGCGGTGTTTCCGGGACGATACGACATGGGTACCTTCAAGAAAAGCGCGTACACCTTCCTTAAAGGCCGGCAACGCTCTTGTGATTCCTCTGGTGTTGCAGGAGAGTGTGGGCGGCGGTGATCACTTAACACCAGGTGACCCGTACGCTCGTTTGTCCTCCTATTCCATAAAAAAAAAAGGTTGTGGGATCGATTCCCGCATTGTTCATTAAATTATGTTTCCAAATTTTATTTGAGCAATATTATTAGTCATGGATTCGCTTATAATTGTATTTATTTAGAAGGAAGCCTACGGTGTATTGCAATGTGTTGCCTTATGGTGAATTTACACATACGTGTACCCCATTAACTAACTAACTCGACAAAACAATTTCTTATACACAACAACAATATACAATTATATTAATTAATCTTAATAATAGAGATAATTTTAATTGATAATTTATTGTCATAATTATGGGATGATTTTACTAATTCATTCCATAAGTATTTTGGACACCTTCGAGTGATTGTAATTACGACTATTTATACAATAGAGTGAAATAAAAATAGATGAATTTTCACATTGATAAAACTTAAGTTCTACATTAAATCAAAACAAATATTGTCTTTTTTTGTATGGAATAGGAGGACAAACGAGCGTACGGGTCACCTGGTGTTAAGTCATCACCGCCGCCCACAATCTCTTGCAACACCAGAGGAATCACAGGGAGCGTTGCCGGCCTTTAAGGAAGGTGTACGCGCTTTTTTTGAAGGTACCCATGTCGTATCGTCCCGGAAACACCGCACAAGGAAGCTCATTCCACAGCTTTGTAGTACGTGGAAGAAAGCTCCTTGAAAACCGCTCTGTGGAGGACCGCCACACATCCAGATGGTGAGGATGATATCCTAACTTGTGGCGTGTCGTGCGAAGGTGGAATTCGGCGGCAGGAATCAGGTAAAACGGCTCTTCAGAACACTCCCCGTGATAAATGCGGTAGAAGACACACAATGACGCGACGTCAATGTCTCTTGATAAAACGTGAATAAAAAAGTAAGAAATTGTATTAATTTACTTATGACTTATTCATGAAGATTTAAATTTTGTATACTACTTAAATACTGTTTTTGCTGCATACATTGCGCATGTATAGAATTTAACACCACCAAATGCGATAATATACACTTCTACTTGGTCAAGCGACAAAAGTAAACTAAAGATAATAAGATTTATCAACGCTTGTATTTCAATAGTAAGAGATCTTAAATTCATTTCTCCACCCCTTATTTCTGTATTAATTTACACAATTTATCAAATTTACAAAAAAAAAGGAAAACAAATTTTATGAACGATTAGAGACTCGAACCCACGACCTCTAGCGTTCCGTGCCAGTGCTCTGCCAACTGAGCTAACCGTTCGAGTGACGTATCGTCATAAAATGTTGTATGCTTTATTCAACTCTCAGATTGTAGTTTCATCTACATTATCTAATTTACAGTTGATAACCTGCTTAGCCCTAATATTTGGATACTAATATCTAACCTAAGAAAATGACTTGAGATGTCGCTCTTGTAAATCTAAACAATTTGTTATGTTTTTAAAGTGATAACCCTCACTTCTAGAGCTAATAAACAAATAAAATTTGAAAACAAAATTTTATGAACGCTGCGGACTTAAACCCACGACCTCTGGCATTCTGTGCCAGTGCTCTGGCAACTAAGCTAACCGTTTGAGTGACGTATTGTCATAATTATCAAATTTAAACTGAAATTGCAAAATCTTATCCTAAGTCCTAATTCTATATAATGAAATTAAAAGTAGAAAGTATATAGAACAATCAATTCCCAAGAGCACTAATTATTAATCTCTAAAGTGAATGGCATTCGAAGAAAGAAATCTCATTGGAAAAATTAACTCGATCGCGATGCGCTTGCCAGCGCGATGTCGGCCATTTGTTTATTTTCTTATTAACTTGTGATAGCTCGAGGGAGGCAATCAAGTGCGAGTAAATAATGCAGTTTATGTAATGAATACAATGTTAAGTAAATTTAAGTGTTACTACAAATATACAGAACGGTTGTTGTTTTGAGGGTATTGATATAATTAAATAGGATACGGGGGTAGCCTACGATTGCTATTTTATGATATCGAATGATTATAGTTATTCTATATTAGTTTTTTTTTATGAGAATAAGGGTCGAGACGAGCACGACGTTCAGCTGATGGTAATTAATAAGCCCTGCCCATTACAATGCAGTGCCGCTCAGGATTCTTGAAATACCCAAAAATTCTGAGCGGCACTACAACTGCGCGCGTCACCTTGAGACATTAGATGTTAAGTCTCATTTGCCCAGTAATTTCACTAGCTACAGCGCCCTTCAGATCGAAACACAATAATGTATACACATTACTGCTTCACGGCAGATATAAGCGCCATTGTGCTACCCATAATCTAGCCGGCATCCTTTGCAAAGGAGCTTGACTTAATTCAATGACATAAAAATAGATATTGGAGCGCGTGAGTACTCCCTCACGCGTGTAGAATAAAATAATTTTTTGTATTTACTTTATTTAATTCATTTTCTCTATATCTCAATACATTTTATTATGTTTTAGGCCGAAGGCAGGCTGTTCTTACTTTACGTCATCATCTAATCTATTCTCTCTTTTCGACTGTCTTCTTCTTCGCGTCACTTCAATCTCTTTAAATTATATTTTTAATCTTTATGTACAACTGCAAATCACATTGACGCGGGATGACGTAACAAGGAGTTACTCCTTGTTACATCATTCCCCTCCCCTATTTCAGTCCACTGATAGACAAAGACTCAAAGATTTCTGCAATAGAAAACACGAGCCGCTAATCTAAACATGCCAAGTAGGTCAGGATAGTCAATCTAACTGTTCGCTAAAATATACAGATGTACCGAATTTATTTCTTAGTTTTAATACTAATGAGCACCACTAAAGGAAGTCTTGAACTGTATAAAAAAGGTTTATTAATGATAAAAAACTATAATCACGCATTAGATATCATCATAATCATCATCATCATCACCAGGAAGATGTCCACGGTTGGACAAAGACAAAGGCCACCCCCAAAGATCTCCACGACGTTCGATCCTGCGCTGCCCTCATCCAACGTATTCCGGCGGTCTTGACCAGATCGTTGGTCCATCTTGTGGGGGGCCTACCAATACTGCCTCTTCCGGTATGTGGCCGCCATCTATCCGTAAAAGAGAAGGAGTTTGGTTCTCCTTCGTTTCTCCTTATTTCTGATTCGATTTCGCAGGGAAACTCCAAGTATAGCCCTCCCTATTGGCATCTGAGCGACCATGAGCTTTCTCATAACATTCGATAAAAGAAAAAATATTTTATCAGGTTCAATTATTCAATTGCAAAGTTATTGCAAATAAACTTATTTCAGATTCTCTTGAACATTAAAATTTGTGGTAATATTTTATCTAAAAACAGAAGACGAAAAAGTTAAATTTTAAGACTTAAGTACATAAAAAAGCTACCGTACGTGAACATTTAAAATTCATTGAATTCGGAAGAGAATAACTAAGTTTTAAATCCGCATTATCTGCATTAGTATTCTTGGCGCTTCGTAAATTAGTTGCATACACTTCATTTGGTTTTAAGTTACTTGGAAGTTGCGCTTAGCTATGCTTATCACAACTTTGGTTTGGCTTTCCTTTGTTTCCTAGAATATCTAGTTTATAGCTTTTGAGAGTATCACGCATTTAATGTAAAGCGGGCTTTAAACAGATTTCCGCTATCGGGCTCAAATTAGATACTATGAAACCATGAAAATCGAAGAAACCGCTTAGGGGAAAAGTACTGACACATATTATTAACACACTATAATATATTTAACATAATATAACACAAATTATCTTGTCCCACGGTGAAATCGATCTAGGCGTGCAAGATAACGATATATTTAATACGATATACATACTTAAACATACATAAATACATTTTTAAACATCCATCATATATCTATATATATAATGAAAATGGTCTTTGTTTGAAGCTCAATCACGCCTAAACCACTGATCGTATCGACATGAAATTACCAACATTGGATGCGAAATTTATCCTAGATGGTTATTGGCTACTTCTTTTTTATTGTTTAATTTATTTACTTTTAAAATTCGCCCAGGGAAGTGGGTGGAAACGGCTAGTTCATCATATAAATATTTTAGATGTTTAGCTTAGTAGACAGGGCCAGTGACCAATTGGCTATATGGGTCATATAGGAGTAATTTGAACAAACACATCAGCATAAACACCCGTATCCAGGTGACTTAATACGTTATTCTACGTGGTCTAATATTTTTTATCTCTTTTTTGCACGGTTTGAAGACAGATACCAAAACACACATCATGGTCACGTATTTACGTATTAGTACACTTTTTGCACTTAAGTACCTACTTAAGTCCGTATTCCAAAAAGTACCTACTTTAGTCCCTATTCCAAAAAGTGACCTAAGTCCGTATTCCAAGGAGTGTGCTAATACGTATGGTATAAACCAAGGACTAGTTGACACCTATGTCTTTACTGGCCTCCAATCGACCTAAAAACTGTTAGATATGATCCTGAGGATAAACGGGATAATGCTCTTAGCGGATGACGTGAATCTGACCAAGAGCCGGATAGCAAAAGCAAAACGAAGGGCCAGTTTCACGGCTATGGTTTAACTAACATAATCGACTTATCAATGTGATTGATTTCCAGTGTCTACATTTACTGTTTGAAATTCCAAATTTCTACCAAGTACACTTTATTCAACAAGTTTTCAATTACTTCCAAATTTCAACTAAATTTCTCATCGATTTAAGGTAAGGAAATTTTCAAAGAGTCCACAGAATTCCAAGAGCTCTAGTTTTTAAAACATGTGTATGTGTAAAGTCTAAATAATTACCAACAATTTCAAAAACGTATTATACCAATAAAGTTATAATACGATCCAAAAGTTTCAAACAAGGTCACGTTAATTCAATCAAATAATCCTTCTCATCGCGTCGTTTTCCTCATTACTGAAGATCGTGACTCCCCTGCTGCATCAGTTTCTCCCGTACGATTTCCCTCCATCTGCTGCGATCCTTAGCTTGATGAAGGGAATTGTGGAAGTGGATGTTCAAAGAGGATCGTATTTGGTCCGACCATCACGTGGGACTGCATCCTCTGGGACGTTTGCCACCATAAACTGTTCATGGTTGTGACCCTCTTTACGAGCAATATGTCCGAAGAATTCCAGCACCCTGCGAAGGCATATAATGGAAAGTCTAGTTTGACATTAAGCTTTCTCAGAATAGACACGTTGGTGCGAAAGGTGGTATAAAATAATACGTCAATTAAAATGTTGAATCAATGGTGACACTTATCTGCTAATGAAAGGCTACACGCGAACAGTGAAAATGTGAAAAGTGTATAGGCAATTATGCGCGGCCATACTCTCTTGAAACACCACAAACTATTAAGTGATTTCGAACATTCTCCAACAAAACAATAAACACAAAGATTATACCTTAATAATTCGGCTAAACTTTTGTTATGTAATTACAGCCGTGTACGAATCACACGAATGTTGCCTCAGTCTTCTGAGTAAATACATATTTTTTTGTTTATGTGTTGTATTATCCTGAAGTCATCACACAGAAAAGTATATTCAATAGTTTGTTAGTACCACGAAAAACCGCATTGTGGAACAACGCCATATATTCATGCAAAGAATAATATTATGTTATTTGAGTTTTGGACGATGTGGTGCGAAGGTAAGAAGCGACATGACTCATTTCTATAATAAAAATACCCTATTTGCCTTAGATCATTAATTATACGTTCAGATAGACTGGTGACTGATAGTTGTGAAGGCGTCGAAAACAATTGAGGTTTGACAGTTAACGTCTACGTTGAGCAATACACACCCACTAACACAAAGTGGCATATAATATGCGAGTAAGATGTAGCTTCTCACGCACACTAAAGTAATAAATCTGGCCTGTTTTCGTCGGTTGTTAAGCTGCAAGGGACTATCTAGACATATAAATTATCTAAGCTATTTGCCAATTAAATTCAAAATCATCACAAGTACACATTAAACAGACTTTTTTTGTAAAATTAACATTTATTTACCAGCGTTATTATTTCATTATAATTTAACCTGCCAAACTTTGTTAAAGGCAATACATGTATATACTTTATAGTATTATTTTGTAGAATAGAAATGCTCTAAAGTTTGCTTAAATAAATATAATTCACGTCAAAATTTATCGGACTGGACGATTATATATAGCAAACAGACATAGAGATAAAAGTTTTTAAAATTGATTTAGAAAATAATGTATAAACTATCATTACTTATTATGTAGTAGCTGTTATTTTTATATTGCCAAGAGAGACTTCAATTTTATTTATATTAATGTATGTATAGATAAAACCAATCATCAGCGAAAGTGGGGTAATCTCGCATTTGGGAATAATATTCTCGCCTCACCACAATAGCAATGATGCTTCGCCAAACGATTTCAATAAAAGCATTGGAGTAATTGAAAAATGAAAGATATGTTTGTTATTTATTATTTATCATTGATAAGATTTCGTATTGTGTTGTAGTTGGAATTTTGTATTATTCAGTGCCAATAAGTTTGAATATTGAAAACATTTTTATTCTGATTCGGATACGAGGTTCTTAATCAAAATATTGACAAAAAAAGCACTTATATTAAACGAATTGAGCGAAACTAGCTCACCTCTCTCGCACAAGATCGCCATAGTTTTAATTCAGAATTAGAAGTACTTTTAATTTAATACAAACATAATACAATTTAAAAAAAAAAAAAAACAAAACTATGTCACGTTTAACAGTATTGGTGTACAATTAATAAAGATTCGTACAATTTTGCCTCCAAATGTTAAAGTTTGGTCATGTTTTTCGCACTGTATATAAAAAAATGAAATGTAAAGAAAAAAAAAGAATTTTCGTCTCATATTGTGTAAATAATATATAATTATTTTTTGTAAAAATATAAGCTTTATATAAACCGTCCAGAAACGGTTTCAATTATGCGCTATTTTGGCGATTTCTGGGAATACCTTTTTTTTATGGAATAGGAGGACAAACGAGCATACGGGTCACCTGTTGTTAAGTGATCACCGCTGCCCACAATCTCTTGCAACACCAGAGGAATCACAGGAGCGTTTCCGGCCTTTAAGGAAGGTGTACGCGCTTTTTTTAAAGGTACCCATGTCATATCGTCCCGGAAACACCGCACAAGGAAGCTTATTCCACAGCTTTATAGTACGTGGAAGAAAGCTCCTTGAACGCAAAATAGGCGCATATGACGTCGAGTTGCGGAAAGCGCCCGTATGAAGAAGAAGCTCCTTGAAAACCGCACACATCATACATGGTGGGGATGATATCCTAACTTGTGGCGTGTCGTGCGAAGGTGGAATTCTATATATATATATACAGAATATCTGACTTAAACATTCTGGGGTAGTGAAGACGAGTAGTCTAATTAAGAGAACGTCTTTTTCACCCATTTTTAATATTTTTTATTTAATTGTTTATTTTTCTAAACAGATATTTACTATCGTTATATGCTGTGTACATCATTTTAATATCACATTTAGTCTACCTATTCGGCTCATTGATATCAAGTCAAACACTCAAACGATACAGATTATTGTGCTACAAACTGGCTGATGCGAATATTTCATACCTCTATTATTCAGAACAACGCAATGTTTTTCAATGGTCGTCATCAAAGTGGGAGTTTCAGCGTGTTAATTTGTTAGTATATTTTTCAAACATGAGTTATAACAGAAAAAAATCAAATATTGACAACAGACAGGTTAAAAGGCATTTACTTTCTCAAAATTGATTCCTTTAGAATTCTTTTTGATGTCGTTTCTAATATTCTAGATACTACTACCGCTTCGAAGCGGTGCAAGAAACTCTTCCAGCATTCTATTTTTTTTATTTGCGCTCTTTTTAATAACAATATACAATATTGTAGAGTCATTTCTATGCTATAAAATAATCATAATCTTGTCCCAGGCTGTCCGATTACTTAGATATTCAGCTGTGGAGTAATATGACTTACGACAGAGCCACTTTTATAACAAAAAATTTACATAAATTTATAGATAATGCCTGTACAGTGGATGGGACTTTATTATAAAAGTGGATACAAAATTTAATGAAGTAGGCGGAAATCCATAAGTATACAAATGATTTGAGTTTTTTTAGTGTTAATTCCGCCAATATTTATCCTTAAACAATTCGACACGTGCTTCGGCTCTACTCGAGGCATCCTCAGGACAAGTTATCTCGCCAAAATCTGGCACGAGACTGAATCAAATCCCCTGGTGGGTCTTCCGCGTAGGTCCTTACGGGCCTCGGGGTAACTGTTCGGGGCGATGGCCCCTTTCAGTAGTATAAACGCCGCCTGCAACTACAGACGGGGCACTGGGTGGGACCGGTTGGTCCGTGGTGTCATGTCCGGTGGTATCTTGCTACAGTGCGATCAAGCCCGCGTAGTGTCGCGAGCGATCTGCGGACTGCAGCCGGTTTGTAGGTCCGTGGTTAGCTTGCGCCCGCCGCTCAGCGAGGTCGAGCCCGCCGGTAGTGTACCGGTGAGCGCCCATCAGCATCATCACGTGGTAGTCCTTTTCTGTCCGGCGGTCGTCGATGGTATGGCGCGATGCCACGCAAATGCTGGGATCGCGATCCCAGCATTTGCGTGGCATCGCGCTCCATCGGCACGCGCGAACATAGAGGTGCTCAGGCGACGAACGAAGTCGTCCAGGCTCTCCATGCGCAGGTCTCTGGAGATGACCTGATTTCGTACGAAGCGTGGTGCTCCGGAGATGGTGCGGAGCGTCAGCGACTGCTGCACTCGCAGCGACTTGCGACCCGTCTCGCTTGTCAGCGCAAACCAGGCGGGGGCAGCGTAGGTGAGTCGCGTGCGAACGTACGCCTTGTATACGCACAACTTCGTAAGGAGAGGCAGGTGGGACGCCAGCACGGGTCGGAGAACGTTCCGTGCGGCGCGCGTCTGGGCAACCACGTTCTTAACATGGGGCCGCATCGAGAGTGTCCTGTCGATGGTCACGCCGAGGTATTTGGCCTTCGGGGACCATACGACGGTCTCGCCCATGAGTGACACCGGGGGCGGCCATAGGCGCGCCCGCCCGATGCAAATCGCCTGAGTCTTCGCCACATTGACCTTGAGTCTCCAGTCCTTCAGCCAGGTGGGAATCGCGTCCAGTGCTCGCTGCATCTTCAGCGCTGCATGCGGGGCATTCAGCGAGGTGGTAATGAACGCCGCGTCGTCAGCATACAGCGCTAAAATGGCGCCGTCGGCGACTGGAATGTCGTCCGTGTATCTGCTGTAGCAGACGGGCGACAGGCAGCTTCCCTGGGGCACACCAGCTCGGATGGGGCGCTCCGTGGACAGAGCGTCTTCAACCGCCACTTGAAAACGTCTGTCTTCCAAAAAGGTGGCCACAGTCTTAACTACTCGGCGGGGAGTAGTAGACGTGGACAGCTTGTACACGAGGCCGGCGTGCCAGACGCGATCGAACGCCTTCTCCATATCGAGGAATACTGCAACAGACTGCTCTCGCTTGTTGTAGGCGGTAGCGAGATGGTGCAGTACCCTCGTCACTTGTAAAGTGGTGGAGTGTTCGGCACGGAAACCGAACTGTTCGTCGCGTGGCTGAAGATGCGGCGTGATGTGCAGCAACAGTAGCTTCTCGAAGACTTTCGAGGTGGTGGATAGAAGAGTGATGGGACGGTAACTCCCAGGCAGCATGATGTTCTTGCCTTGCTTGGGAATCAGGATGACTCGGCCGAGCTTCCACGATGATGGAAAGTGCCCGGTACGGAGGATTCCGTTGAAGAGCCGCGTCAGCGTCGCGATTGCTCGCGGAGGTAGGTGACGCAGGGCTTCGTTGGTGACTCGATCAGGGCCGGGTGCTTTGCGCAGTCTAGTTCGCCGAATCATCCTTTGGACTTGTCCGGGGGAGAACACGACGGGGTCTTCTGTCGGTACTATCGGCGACTCGAAGTATTTCTTCACATGTCGCTCGATGGTCTCTACGTGCACATCTGCGGTCGGGTTGGGTGTAAACTGCGTCTCCAGGTAGTCCGCAAATATCTCCGCTCGATCCTCAGCTCGGTAACGTGGGGTTCCGTCACTGGCCATGAGGGGTCTAATCGGGGAGGGCTTCCCGGAGAGTTGGCGGCAGAGTCGGTGCATGCCAGACCAGTCGTCACCGGCTCGCTCAATGGCGGAGTGCCAGGATTCGTCTGCAACTGTCTCCAGTGCGTCTGAGATCTTGGCAGCCAGAGCGTTCAGCCGCGTCTTCATGGTCGGGCACCGCAGGTTTTGCCATTGCCTTCGCAGCTTCCTCTTCTCCTCGATCATCGCTTGTATGTAGGCAGGGAGCTGGGTTTGTCTACGAGTAGATGCAGCGTCGAGTCTGGACTCTCGAAGCGCATTGGACACTGTTGCGCTGAGGTCCGTGGCGAGTCGATCAACGTCTGCAGGGCTCTCTACTCTAAAGGATGGCGAATGTTCGGCCATGTGTTCGGCGAAGATTCGCCAGTCCTGGCGATGCTTCGGAGAAGGCAGCGATGTCGTCATCGGGGTTGTCTTCAGCGTCAAGAGGACTGCTTGGTGGTCGGAGATGAGGTGGTCATCCAGAACGTCTAACGACGGTGCGGCAGCTAGGCCGCACGTGACGGCTATGTCAAGGACGTCTGGCATGTGGGCTGCACAGTACGGGTAGTGCGTCGGGACCTCTGGTCCTAGCACCTGGTAACCGTGGCGATCTGCGTCGTCCAGGAGGCGTCTGCCATCTGGGCTCACGATATTGGAGTTCCACGCCGTGTGTTTCGCGTTGAAGTCGCCCGCGACAATCGTGGGCAGCAGCGAGTCCAACAAGGTGTGGACATCAGCCACTGCGAGTCGGTTCTGCGGCGGCTTGTAGAAAGCGAACACACGGGTGGGCTGATGTTCGATGCAGATCTCCACGCCTAGGGCGTACGACGTCTGCAGTTGAGGTACTGGCAGCAGTTGGTGAATGACGTTCCGACGGACCAAGACTGCTAATCCCCTGTAAGCAGTCCCGATCGGCGAGGCGTGGTCCTCCCGGTAGACGTAGTATCCGGAAACCTTCAACTTGTCTACCGGTCTGAGGTGAGTCTCGCTGATCAGGCCGATGTCCACTCGACGCTGAGAAAGCAAAGTCTTGAAGAGACGGGCTTTTTGTGATGAAAGCCCGTCGGCGTTCCAAAACACGATGCGGAGCTCAGCCATAAAAGGTGCAGAGCTCCGTGATGCAACCCAGGATCAGCGGACTAGGGTCACGCTGCTCCTGGATGGCCATCAGCAC
>CATIXQ010000003.1:20080502-20115353 GCA_949711755.1 Leptidea juvernica | reverse complement strand
GAATTATTTGAATTATCAGTAAAGGTATCAACAGGATTTGCAATATATAGGTCATCACTGATATCTTTTATGTTAAATTTAAGATCTTTTAACTGATGTAGATTAATATTACTAATTTCAGAAAAGTTAATTTTGGACATATTGAAGCGGTTAAGATTACATCATTTATCAGATATTATATTATAAGTAGGTTTTATGAGCGGAATATTAATTTCTGGATTGGATACCTTATTAAATTTAATATTCTTAAAATAAGCTGTACAATTATATGGAATGGTAAGTTTTCCTGTTCCTGAAATGGTTGTTTCAAATAATACATCCTGATTACATTCTATTGTTATTTTATTTAAATTCGATTCTACAAATATCCAATCAGCATTATTTAGTTTATGCCAAATATCTATATCACCATGTATAAATTTAGTTTGGCAGGTATTTGGAATACTGGATACAGCTTTTGTCATAATTTCTATTTCACAAGATGGATTACCAGGAACAGAGAATATGTTAGTTATTTGACATATGTGTACTTTGGGAGAAATAACTTTACACTCATTAAAATCCTTTAAATATGTAAATGTAGACTTATCAGTATTTATTGCCAGATATCGTTCTGTAGGTATAATGCAAACATATGAATAAGATGAATTAACTTCATGCGGAATAGGTAAAAGAACAGTATCATAAACATTATAATCTAAGGCATTAACTAATGGAATCTTAACAATAAAAATCAGTTTACCATTATAATAATATGAAATTAAATCTGCTACATTAATCAAAACATGAATATTACTTAAATCTAAATTAATAGGTAAGTCCCTATACTTAGGTATATTTTTATAGACATTTAATAAATCGTTATATAATTGCTTGGGTGTTAAGACTGATGGATGTAAAGTATTGCTTTTTATGAATAAAATAGAATTCAATAAGTCTTCAATTTTAAACGCAAGAGTAAACAAATGTGATTGAAGACAATTTAAAATGTTTATTAGTTTTAAAACTATCTATAGTAACTTTGAAACTATCTATAGTAACTAAATTCGATATATTTCTCACATTTGTAGATAAATTATTAATGGCATCATTGCGTTTAAATTGATTCTCCAATATTTCATTGACAGATTGGTTAATATTAGAAATAGCAGATTTCGAAACTAGAATAGTTTTCTTTATCGAATTCTCTAACCGTTTATCATTATCATACAATGTTTCTATTGCTCTATTGTAATTTATCGCATCGTCTTCATCAAGGGTGCCGAATATATGCTTAAAGACTACAACCGACAGAGAACCATGCAGATCTTTTGGGTCTCTCGCTAGAGATGATATGAGATATGGAATTATAGTCACGAAGTATATCATTATAGAGTGAATCCAAGGGTTGCATTATATTTTGACAGACGGAAATATCTATCTCTATACTTTCCTGACACTGTAATTTAACAATGTTTAAAACATCCTGGGTGTACTTAATATTTTTAACCAAAAGAAGTAACATCTATCGGAATAACTATATGAAGATAATCGTCTATGAGCTTCAGAGTGCCCACTGGGTCGAAGAGCAAGCCAGGACCCTCCTTGATGTATTTAATATACTCGTAATCGAGAATGAGTATTCTCGCTAGCGGCTATGGCGCAGTATGTATTAACCATTCTGTAATGACAAAACTAAACTAAACTATCATGCTTATGTAAATAAACCTATAATTTTGTATATGATAAAAATATAATATCGTAAAATATAGCTGTATAAAATGAAATAAGTATTAATAATCTTAACTTAATAATTAATAAAAGAAGAATTAGTTACGATCCGCGTTGTATGCAGGTTTTACTTCATCATAATGATGTTTTACATATCTTCGGTTTATAAGAAGAGATAAGGTGTTTCGACCTTTCCATATAGGAGATAGCGCCTTCCGAAGTCTTACATGATTTTTAATATAGACATATTCACCGACTTTATACTGTACTGGACGGGTATGTTTATCATAATAATGTTTTGACTTTTCTTTTGAAGAGTTTATATTTTGTATGGCCTTTTCTCTAGACAGTTTAAGGCGATGGTGAAGCATCTTTATATATTCTGGGTATGTGACGTCAGATCGTAAATCAAAAACGGAATCGGGAATGTAGGGCTTGTGCCCGAAAATAAGTTCAAAAGGCGTAAATTGGGTAGTTGTATGGACGGTGCTATTATATGTCAGCATGGCAGTAAATACATATTTATGCCAATTAGTTTGGTATTCGTTAATATAAGATTTTAAATATTCTTTTAAAGTGGAATGACTTCTCTCCAGAGCACCTTGCGTCTGAGGGTGATAGGGAGATGACCAAATATGCTTGATTTTTAAAAATTCACAAGTTTTCTTAAAAAGTTCGGCTGTAAAGTTTGTTCCTTGATCTGTTAAAATTGACTTAGGTATTCCAAATAAAGATATGAAATGAACGAGACATTCACATGATTCTTCAGCCGTAGCATTAGATATTGGGTAAGCTATAGAAAATTTTGTCAAGTCATCTTGTAAAGTAAGAATATATTTTAATTTATAAATTCCAGCTTCAGGCAAAAGTCCCACTATATCGAGACTTATTTTATCGAAAGGTCTAGAAGATGTTGTTGTGATTTGCATAGGTGATTTATTAATTTTTCTTAAGGCTTTATTGGTTTGGCAAAACTTGCAATTTTTTACATAGTTTTCTATGTCTGATCTCATATTTTTCCAAAAATAACGTTCTTTTACGCGATTAAACATTCTGTTTGACCCTAAATGGCCCGCTATTGGTATATCGTGGTTCTCCTTCAAGATTTTTGTAATTTATGTAGGCACGGGATATATTATACTATTGTGATGGATATTGACTGTTATATTTGTACCATCAAAAAGATACATGAGCATACTATATATTTTTACAAATGAATGTTGTTCAAATGAATTCCTAAAGTCGGAAATAGCTATCTCATTGATTGTGCCGGTAAGTAGAATACTGTCTCTAGCAGATTTTAATGCTTTAAATATATCAGGGTAGGTACAAGTATCAAAGAAATAAACTTTAGTAAATAGGAAATAGTAAATTTTACCATTGATTTCAGATATTTTAAACGAATGCAGTTCACGTTCTCCTTCTACAACATTGACATTCTCTGAGGCAGAGATTAAGTCAGAAAGCTAAGGATTCGACTCATCAAAATCTATTGATACTGGAAGAAGAATTACATTTGCAGAACTCTTAAGAAGGCTCTCGTTGTGCTCTTTTATATATGTTTTAAAAATCTTGTTTTTATCTTTAATAGATTTTAAATAATTGGAATAATCTTCACTAATATTTGTTTGATTTTCAGCTATCCGGCTAGTGACGCTAGTTGATGGACTAGCGGATACAGGTAAGTTTTCAGGTAAAGATTGAAGGAGATCGGTGTCAGTAGGAATATGTGAAGGTAAGTTTTTAGGATTTTGGTTACTAGTAGAAGGTTGTGGATCAGAATAAGTTTCATGAGGTGAATTGTCTGACGTAAAGAATGGAATCGCAGAGGGCGATAAATTTAAAGGACTCAAATTAGCTGGGTCAAAATCTGTTGATAATAGATCTTCAAGGTTTTGATCTGGCAAACTAGGGATAGATAGATGGGGTGAATTTGGTCTTTGATCTCTGACTTCATCTTCAGCATTATCTGTTGGATCTTTAGAAATTAATGGATTTATTGGGTATCGTGACAATGCATCTGCGTTAGTGTTTATTTTACCCTTTTTATATTCAATCTCGTAGTCAAATTCTTCAAGTTTGAGCCTCTATCTAACGAGCTTGGAGCCCGGGTCTTTGCAATTAAAGAGCCACTTGAGTGGACGGTGATCTGTTATAATTATGAATCGTCTACCATAAAGGTAGGGACGGAATACTTTAGTACCATAAATGATCGCTAGACATTCTTTTTCAGTGACGCTGTAATTGCATTCAGCCTTATTTAATGTTCTTGAAGAAAATGCAATGGGGCGATCTTTGCCAATGGATCCTTGTGAGAGTATAGCAGATATCGCGAAATTTGAAGCGTCACATGTAAGTAAAAAGGGTTTAGTGAAATCAGGATAAGCTAGAACAGGTGCGGAAATAAGAGAATTTTTTAATTTATTAAAAGATAATTCCCGTTCATTATTCCATAGAAATGGGACGTCCTTTTTAAGGAGATTGGTTAAAGGTTTAGCTAGTTTTGACATATCAGGAATGAACCTGCGATAGTAGGAAACTAATCCAAGGAAGGACTTTATGTCCTTAGGGCACTGGGGTGTAGGAAAGTCTGCAACAGCTTTTATTTTCTCTGGGTTCGGTTTTACCCCGTCATCGATACTGATATGTCCAAGGTAGGAAACTTCCTTGCGGAGTAATTCGCACTTGTCAGGTTGCAACTTTAACCCGTAGGTGCGGAGCCTGTCAAATACATTAGAGAGGTTGTTTATGTGCTGATCAAGATCGAAGGAGTAGATTACAATGTCATCCAAGTAGACGAAGCATTGTATACCTTGTAACCCAGATAGGGCAGAATTCATAAGTCTTTGAAATGTTGCAGGTGCATTTTTTAGTCCAAAGGGCATTCTAGTGAATTCAAAATGACCTTGTGGAACTGAGAAGGCTGTTTTGGGTGCATCCTGGGGCGACATTTTAATTTGATGGAAGCCCGACGCGAGATCAAGAGTACTGAAATATTTACATTTGCCCAACTGGTCTAATATATCGGATATGTTTGGGATAGGATAAGAATCGCCGATTGTGATATCATTTAGTTTGCGGTAGTCGATTACTACCCGCCACTTCTTTATTCCGGATGCATCCATCTTTTTTGGGACGACCCAGATTGGAGATGACCAAGGGGATGTTGAAGGTTTAATAATTCCTTCTTCTAACATTTTGTTAATTTGTGATTGAACCTCACCTTTGTGAATGTCAGGGAATCGATAGGATTTTGTATGTATAGGGATTGAGGAGGATGTTTTAATTTCATGCTGAATACCTTCTGTAAAAGTTAACTTATCATGTCAAATGAAATAGATCAGAGAATGTGGAACATAAATTAAACAGAGCGTCTCTTTCCTCGCAATTTAAATGGGATACTCTCAAAAACTTAAACTCAAGATCTAAAACTTTATCAGTTCTATCTGAAATATTTTGATCATTAATATTCGAATAAAATATAGAGTTATTTTCATTGTACTCTAAAGGATTAATTATTAATTTGAGGTCTGAATTTATCTCTATTTGATTTTCGGATGTATTTACCACGGATATATTAATTCTAGAATTAGGTTTTACTTTAACAATACAGTTAGCGATTAATAGAGAATCCATCATATGTTGATCTAGAATGAGACCTTCTTTGATTTCGGGATTATGTACTGAGCATTCTATTACCATTTCGGTTCTAGGCGCAATTGTATAAATGGGGTTATTAAATTTTAAATTGAATTTTACGTCATCAATACTAAGTTCCTTCAAAGTATAATCTATTTTACTTTAATGTAAAGAAAGGAAATCATTTCCGATAATACCGTCGTATGGAAAGTCGAAATTAGGTATGAGGTGGAAATCATGTTCTATTGAATTAATTTCGATAGATATACAACCTAACGAATTGATTGGATTGTCGGTATTTCCTAAGCCACTGAATGTTATAATGTTTTTATTCACCTCGGGCATATTTTCTATTATATGCATTTTAATAAGACTGATTGTAGCTCCACTGTCGACCAGGAGTCGAAAGGTTTCTGAGGAGAGAGATGTTTGGATTTCAATATAAGGTAAGTAATTTTTTAATGGATTTGTGTTAACGTTGTAAGATTTTAATACTTTTTCTTCTTTTTTAGGTATTGGATTTAGAGGATTTGACTTCAGGCTTCCGTTTTGGGCCTGGTTACCCTGTCGTATAGCCTTGAGAGTTAGGCTTCCGTTTTGGGGCTGGTTACCCTGTTGTGTAGCCTTGAGAGTTAGGCTTCCGTTTTGGGGCTGGTAACCCTGTCGTGTAGGCTTGAGCGTTAGGCTTCCGTTTTGGGGCTGGTTACCCTGTAGTGTAGCTTTGAGTGTTAGACCTCCGTTTTGAGGCTGGTTACCCTGTCGTGTAGCCTTGAGCGTTAGGCTTCCGTTTTGGGGCTGGTTACCCTGTCGTGTAGCCTTGAAAGTGGGAATGGTGTCGAAATAATTTTTGGATTTGAGATTTTTTATTCGCGAGCCCACTACGCGTTTAAATGGGTAAGCTGTTGGTCATTATTATCATTAGAGCATAGTTGTCGTGGCTCTGAGTTATCATTATTTAAGTTTGCATTTATGACAAAATTAACATTATCTGCTCTGGGTCTGGTTGGTTGTAGTCTGTTGTTATTAAATTGTCGTCTAAAACAATTTTCTATTGAATGACCTTGTTTTTTACAATAGCGACAGAATGGGCTTCTGTTCTCAAACTGCCTTGTGGTTTGAAATTTTTGGGTATTATTATGTGTAGGACCCCTAAATGGCTGTAGGAATTAATCGGTGCAATGATAATTGCTAAGAACTTCTTTTATGAAATAAATTTAAAGTTTTCTCTTCTGAGACTGCTAGGTTAATTGCTTCATTGAGATTTAGTGGATCTTTACAATGAACTAAATTTGAAATTTCGGGTTTAAGACCCAATAAAAAGGTATGGAGAGCTAGGTCTTCCATGGCTGCCATTCGACCGGTTAACTCTGATTTCTTCTTATTCGATATAGTTACTTCTGTTAAAAATTTTGAAAGACATGTCTCTACGCGTAAAGAAAATTGTGACACTGATTCTGTATTATTTTGTTGACATTCCTGCAATTCAAGTAAAAGGTGTACATAATGCTTTCTTTCTCCAAATTGTGTTTTGAGAAAATCGCTAAGTTGATCCCAATTGTCGAATTCCTTAATAGAGCAAGCTAATTCCGCTTTGCCCTCAAGTTGAGAAAGTATGAATTTAAATAAAATCGATTTCTGAGAATCCGGTGCTAGTCCAATAGCATTATTGCAATTATTAATAAAAGAATTTAATTTTTCGCGTGTCCCATCAAAAGGACTAATGAATTTGAATAAAGTGCTAATTTGTAACTCATTTTTTTCATTTTTAATTTGAGATTCTTTAACCGACATGTTTAATTAAATAAAATATTCACTTATAAAATTTAAAATGTACTACGGTGTGATAGACGGCCACCCAGATTGTTTATAAATTCGATGCGATAAGCTACTCGACAAAATGTTCTCGGAAGCTAAGATGATGTAATTAAATTAGAATGTAGATGACAATAACGCTCTTTAATATAATATTTATGCAATAAACTTTAGATAAAGTATTGTTAGACCTCACACCTCACACCTTGCACTTTCACTGTAGTTTTAGAAATATGTCTATTTAATATCTCAGTTATTATGGGTTTTGCACTTTCACACTTGAAATATTTAAAATTTGAAGACTTACAGGACCACGGAGATATTCACGGCGAATTCAAATCGAGTCATAATTGGCTCAATTTATGGTAAATCGTTAGGTACCAGAGCACTCGGCGTTGATGAAGAGAAGAAGATTCAGCGATGTTGGAGAGCACCACGTAGATAGTTATTTCTTTCCGGTATAGCAGGTCGAAGCTTGTTAGCAGTTCACAACCATTGGATTCAGGCGGTCACTAAGATTTGTATAGTACTCTGGATTAGTACTGTTTTGTTAACCACTTATTAAAACCAACCAACACAGATATTATTTTCACTTTTACACTTTTGGTATCACTATAACTTTTCACTTGAGGCGTTTACCGCGGATTTATAAAATTTTAAATCCTTTGCGCTGGAACCATTTGTTAGACGGAGTATTAAAAACGAACTTTTAAAAAATAAATTTATTTGGAACTAGAAAATATAATTGAAATGTATGAGTGGCTCAGGATTCGGAAGGAGACTGACTGCCTTTATATTTTATTAAGTGACGCCTTGGTCTTAAAGTGCTGACGCTAATGTTATGTCTGCATTAAAGCATACATATGTGCATATATAACAGTACACACGCAGTGTACTTCTCCTAAATAGCTGTGCCTAATGTCCTGTGTGTCATCTGAAGTAATAAAGAACAAACATAATATTTTTAAAGTTTTAACCAGTAATTGTATACATGTTATCTTCTAGCTTCCCAGGGGCGCATGGGGCAGAGAGTCCCATTGCTGAGAGCTCCAGCAAAGAAAATAACAGATAAAAATTAGAAACTATCGTGATTTCAGCAGCCATCAGAAAGAGCCACGCCATAGACAAGACCACTCTACCGAGAATAGAATAGAATATATATTCAATTATTTCACGCTTAAGCACAACTATATACAAGTAACACTAAATAATTTATAACAATAGGGCTGCCCCAACAAGAAGTGTCCATAGCTGAGAGCAATTCGTTACAGTTACATCACTAAGATTTGTATGTGTTTATATTATATTACAATTACTAAAATTATACTAAATATAATAGCTAAAACAATAATATAAACAAATTACAAATTATTCTATTAAAATTATCATAACTGAATGTTGGTACTAATTGGAATGTCAAATAACAGTCACATAAATATAATATGTCGATGGAGATAAATATAATGTGGCAATTAGTCAGTCAGGATCGTGCACCGGGTGAGCGCCGAGCAGTCAGCAGCCTAGCGAAACTCTCTTAGAAACTAGCGATTCACTCGATTGTCTGAAACGTGCAGTCATTGATGGATTGACAGCTAACGGCTATAATCTTGTAAAAAACAGAGATAGCCGAAATCCACTACGTTTTAAGCGAAAGTTCGCTTTCAAACCTAGCCGGATTATACTTCGTGGACAATCACGATACTGTAGTTACTACTACTTCAAACTTATGTCAAATGACTGTACGTTTCATACTAAACTAAATTTCAGTTTTTACTTAGGCAGTACCGCCTCTTATTACGTAGTATTTAAATCCTCTTTGCCAGTCAGGGCAGAACTATCAAGCGAGGCGGTTGTGCAAAACTATTGTGTTAAATGCCCACAACAATGGACAACCACGGCATCTCCGCCATATATTTAATAACATTATTCATAATATGTTTGCTATTAGAATAAGTGTACAAAAATCAAGTCAAAAAGGATAATCTAAGCGAATATTATATCTTAAAAAATGTGAACCATTCTCGTCAAAATCACTGGCCGATAATAAATTAAATATTCACCTGGCGAAAAACGGCTGTATTTTTTTATCCCTGTATTTTAAATAACACAAATGAGAACATTAACTCCCGATGAGGGAACATCAAAGCCTTCATATTCAATGTAAACATGGATTCATTTTCTAAAAACTCTCGCCCTTTCATTTAAAACATTTTGATCTTTTTAATTTTTATTTATTTTTGCCTTAAAAGGTGTTAAAGGTTAAAATTCATTAAAGGATAATTGGATAAAGAATAGCAGGGCTATGGGTTGTATTAATATTAGGGGTTTAAGTATGAAATTGCCGAATTGTACTGAAAAATTTAAATTCGTTTTAAGCTATTGCATAGCTTCTATCCCGGGCCTTGAGCGTTGAGACCGAATCCAGAAATTGCGTAACGAAAATAACCTAACACTTACTTACTAGATGTATATAGATATTTCGGCACGGTCTTATTAGTTATCACGTATGCTTTTTGTGCAGAAGGTCCCAGGTTCGAGCCTGGGGTACATCTTGATTTTTAGTAATTTCTTTATTTTTTTTATCACGATTTTCTAAATTTTATTATTATCACAAGCATTTTTATTAAGTTTCACCTGTCCCGTTGTCTGTCTATATTCAAATCTTGCAAGTAAAATTTTACTCACTTACCGTTTGCTTTTTTTAAAATTAATTTTATCATAAAAAAATACTGCATAAATAAAATAAATAAATAATTATAATTGCATAAGTTCATAAAAAATGCTATGCAATAGCTTTACCGCGGCAGTCCCCGTGTGCCACACGTCTTTTTTTTAACATAACATATTTATTTAATGGAAAAAATTACCATTAATATCTATACATTGCTGCTATCTAATAGGAAGGCTATTTATGCCTTTGCGATAGAACTGTGGTGAGATCACCATACATTCATCACACAGTTTGCCGAATCTTTCTAGATTTTATACCGCCTCCTGAGATGAAAACTTTATCACGTAGAAAATTGTCCAAATCATGAAAATCATGGTACTCCGTTTGATCAAGGTCTGTTGCTTTCTCGTGCTGTATGAGGTCTCGTGTTATCATGCTCACCTATGCTCATTGCGTCGGATAAATTTATTGAAAATTTTTGTTAAAAACTTGTCATAAACTATAATTACTGAGTATGAATACGACTGGCCTATATTCGTACGTTTAATATGAGGAACACATTAAAAATTTGATCCAAAAACCTAAATATAGCGGATCTATCTTGCTTCACGACAGAAATAGGCACCGTTGGGGTACCCATAATGTAGCCGGCATCCTGTGCAAAGGAGCCTCCCACTTGATCCAAAAACCTAAATATAGCAACATAACTGCTTCACGACAGAAATAGGCACCGTTGGGGTACCCATAATGTAGCCGGCATCCTGTGCAAAGAAGCCTCCCACTGGTAAGTTTATGAGTTCTCTCTGGTGTTGACTGCGACGACCATTCGCGACTCTACAAATGCCTGTGTAGGTCATTTTGCCTTTTATGAAATTATATTTAATCTTTCAATTGTTTCATTTGAAACATTTAAATAAAATTATCTCTTTCATTATTATAAGTTTGCAGTAATATAGTGAACATTTTCAGTTTCTTACGTTTTAAAAATCTATGCGGTAATTACTTTTTGATACTTATTTAAGCTTCACTATTTACCGTTACTTGGTTTAAAGCCAAATTTACTATAAGGCTTGTGTATTGCCAAATTGTAAGTTAATGGAGGCTCGTGTGTGACCGGCTTAATAAAACATTACTGCGAGCGCTTTCAATAAATACCGTTTCATTTTGTTGATTCCAATTTACCTTATGCCTTTTTTAAATTGAGAAACCAAGTAGTGCTGGTCGTTTTTATAATCATTATAAAGTCAACCGTATCGTCTATTAGAGGCACAACAGAGATGAAGGACCTTGTGACAACTACCAAAGTCCTGAAATATGTAAGCAATGTTATGTTTTAAGTGCTCATTGTAGGTTTTTTTAGCAATTTATCGAAATCGTCTTTTTAAATATTACACACCTGTTTTGAAGAACAAAGTGGTCATGATTATATTTTTTAACAATCAATAATATCTAAACTGTAACGGGCTTACAAATATATAATATAATATTGACACACATTTGCACTTATCTTGCCCCAAACTAGGCATAGCCTGTACTATGGGTACAAGACAACGATTTATTTAATACAATATACTTACTTAAACATACATAAATACATATAAACATCCATGACTCGAAAACAAACATCCATATTCATCATATAAATGATTGCACCCACCGGGATTAGAACCCGGGACCTCTAGCTTAGTAGTCAGGGTCACTAACCATTCGGCTATATGGTCGTCATCATTATCCTTGGTATAAAGTTATACGTGAGAATAAACTAAGAATTTGCAAATGTTTACAAATAAACATTGTGTTAAGTGATCACCGCCGCCCATATTCTCTTGCAACACCAGAGGAACCACGGGAGCGTTGCCAGCCTTTAAGAAAGGTGAACGCGTTTTTTTGAAATTACCCGTGTCGTATCGTCCTGGAAACACCGCACAAGGAAGTTCATTCCACAGCTTTGTAGTATTTGGAAGAAAGCTCCGAAAACCGCACTGTGGGGGACCGGCTCACATCCAGATGGTCGAGATGAAATCCTAACTTGTGGCATGTCGTGTGAAGGTGGAATTCGGCGGCAGGAATCAGGTGAAACAGCTCTTCGGAACACTCCTATTGATAAATTCAGCACAGAACACACAATGAAGCGATGTCTCTACGCAACGCCAAGTTATCCAGCCGTTCACTGAGCGCTTATGATCGGTTTATTCGCACGTATACAGTTTCTGACGTCTTTTGCAAGACTGCACTCGGAAAACTTCAGAATTATCATTGTATAGACACTGTTGTCAAAGTTATAGTCAAATTCAAAAATAATTTTTTTATTTCCAAATAAATCTGTTATAACTTTAAGAGTAGGCACATGTTTCGTCTTGACAGACATGCAAATATTCCAGTGGTTTCGTTTTATAATTATTATTATAAACTTACACAAATAAATAATTACCGCTTTATTTAATTTGGCCAACGTAAAGCCATACCTAAAAGACCCTACTATATAGAATTACAATTATGAATGAAATGTTAAGAGATAATATTATTGTAGAAAAAATAATCACAAAAATTTTTATAATAAGAATAATATTGGTCCTAGTTACCACTTCGTTTGATAATGTTTGTTTATTGAGTAAAAACAGCGATATAATCAACGTTTTTCATATTTTAGGTTTATTCTCAAGTATAATTTCATTCCAAATTTATGTATAAGGCCATGTTTGTTTAGTAACTGTGGTGACTTTAATGGTTTTTTTTATGAAAATAAGAGACGAGACGAGCAGGACGTTCAGCTGATGGTAATTGATACTTTCTGCCCATTACAATGCAGTGCCGCTCAGGTTTCTTGAAAAACCTCAAACATTCTGAGCGGCGCTACAACTGCGCTCGTCACCTTGAGTAAGCCCAGTAATTTCACTAGCACTACGGCGCCCTTCAGATCGAAACACAGTAATGCTTACACATTTCTGCTTCACGGCAGAAAGAGGCGCCGTTGTGGTACTCATCATCTAGCCGGCATACTGGGCAAATGAGCCTCCCACTGGTTACGGGCTTGTTTATTTATTTTCAGTGATCAACTTGAATGAAATTATAGTAGCTAAGAGAGCAAAGGTGTCATTTCTGTCAAATTGTTAACCTTAATGGTAAACTTGGAAAGCATAGCTTTTCTCAAAGATTTCAAAGAACTTAAAAGCAACACATAAAGTATGAAAGAAGCAAGATAATAACTTGACTTCCTACATCACAAAACGTCACATTTCAGATATTCAATTCATAGCGACACAACCAGGATCTAAGACAGCGTGCCTCCTTTCATGTGAGCCTTTTCAGAAAAACAAGAACAAAAGGTGTAATTTCAAGCTCATTTAAAAAAGTAGGGCTGTGTTGAGGAAACTCGGGAAAATGATTTTATGACGACTTTCTTAAGACTTCACATGATTTATGCATGATGAATATAACTGTACACTTAACTTTTAATTAGAAATAGAGTGAGATCATAGTGCTTAATACAAAATTATGAAAATTTTTAACAAAAAACCGAGCGCTTTTATGTAAGTCCATGCAAATAAAAATATCAAAGCATCCCTGTGCTTTGATGTTTTTTTTTGCAGACTAAAAGAAGCATTTGAAAATAATAAAAAAATACTTGTATATTAATTCTACGTGCAGATTTTTTAACATTTTTTAGTTTGATACTTTATTTTTAACTTTATACCAAAAATATCAAGACTTTGGAAGAAATGGCTTAGTCGGTAGTATCGGTAGTGTGAACAGAATGTCCCTTGCCGATAACTATTAGATAGCTATTAATTAAATTAAACAAATTGTAACTTAATGTATTTTAGTACAGTAAAGTATTTTTATTTATTACTAGGTGACCTGACAGACGTTGTTCTGTACATAAAATATAGTTTAATAATACATAAAATTTATACATAAAATAAAGTTTTTTATTAATTTGCCAATAATATATTTACGATATCTCAATCAACATATTGGTTGTCGAGTGTCAAATATTATGGTTGCGTTCAGAAATTTAATTTATGACAAAACTTAAGATTTATCAATCTACATAAAGATAATCTGATAGAAAGTTCACATCTGTAGTTACTCTACCAACTATAGTTAAGTTTACTTTTTACTCCCTGAGGAAGTTAGAAAGATTTAATAATTCTAACTAGTTATTAATTTTAAACTTCTGCTTTAATTTGATTTCTAAACGACGGAACTAAGGACGTAACAGAAGACACATCAAAGGAAAAACAAAATAGTTGTTTTTATTGAATTTCGACCATTTTCATATAGATTCACCTTTTTAACCTTCTCTGGACTTCCACAAATAATTCAAGACCAAAATTAGCCAAATCGGTCCACCCGTTCTCGAGTTCTAGCGAGACTATCGAACAGCAATTAATTTTTAGCGTTGTGCAGTTGAACGTGTTGCTAGTCTCGTCAGTATTTCTCATAATAAACACACAGCGTAATTTTAAACTAAATAGCCATCATAAGCATTGAAGTTATTTCTACCAGTGGGAGCCTCCCTTGCACAGGATGCTGGCTAGTTTATGGGTACCACAACGGTGCCTATTTCTGCCGTGAAGCAGTAATATGTAAACATTACTGTGTTTCGGTAGGAAGGGCGCCGTAGCTAGTGAAATTACTGGGCAAATGAGACTTAACATCATATGTCTCTAGGTGACGAGAGCAATTGTAGTGACGCTCAGAATTTTTGGATTTTTTTCTAGAATCTGAACTGCATTGTAATGAACAGGGCGTCCATCAGCAAAACGTCCTGCTTGTCTAATCCATTATTATCATAAAAAAATATGTAGTTATTCTCTGCGGGTCCTTTACTGTATTCTGACAACGTACCTGAGCAGAAAATTGCATGAGGATCGTTTATGCAATCGAAACATATACTTATTTTACACGTTTTCACAGTAAGCAAACATTTGGTTGTGTGATATTTTTATGATTTTCGAGATATTATATTATTATCTATGATAAGACTATATATTATTTATTTATGAGGCGCGGAGAATGTTCAAAATACTATCTTCGCGCCTCAATAAGGCTACTGGAAACCCAAGCGCTGGCAGCTATTTCGGTCAACGGATCAGCCTTGCTATCCAACGCGGTAATGCTGCCAGTATTCTTGGTACGCTTCCACGTAATGATAGTTTTAATTTTATGTAGTCGTAGTATTGTTAATATTGTTATAAGATTTGTTTTTTTTGAATAAATCTTAATTACTAATATTATTTACTTTACTAAAAGTTGAATACAAAACTTTTACACAAATAAAACTAGAATACAAAATTTTATGAACGATGCGGGACTCGAACCCACGACTTCTCGCGTTCCCAACAGAGCTAACCGTTCGAGCGTATCATCATAAAATCTTGTATGCTTTGTTCAACTCTAAGGTTGTGGCTTCATCTACAGGATCTACTTTACAGTTGATAACCTGCTCAACGCCAATATTTGCATATTAGGAAATTGACTTGAGATGTCGCTCTTGCATCTTGTCGCTCTTGCGTCGATGCATTATATGAGTTATTTGTGAGTGTATTGGAGGAGGTTCTATCAAAATTATCAGAATCTAAGAAATATATTATGATTTGTGGTGACTTTAATATTAACTTATTAGAAAAATCCACCACAAGTATTAGATTCAAATCTTTGTTGAAATCATATAATTTATCAAATATTTTCTTAGAACCTACTAGAGTAACCAGCACCTGTAAAAGCTGTATTGATAATATTTTTACTAATTATAAACCTATTTCTCAATCAATAATTAGTAAACTGAGCTCAGACCACTTTGGTCAATTAGCCTCTTTTAATATTGAAGGAAACAAATGTACTTCAACTAAAAAGTTTATGTTTGTTCCGGTAAGCAATAGGCGAATGGAGAAATATAGAGGCAATGTTTCAGAAAAACTCTCAAACTTGTATTTGAATTATACAGTACTCCAAATGAGATGTATGGTAAGTTATTTAAAATAATTAAAACAGAGTTTGCTTCTATATTTACTTCAAAGACAGTCAACTCGGGTGGTCTCTTGTCATTTAACAACTGGGCAACAGCTGGTATTCATAGGAGCAGACAACGGTTATATGAACTATATAGTGAGAGATCATCATGTAATCATGATGTATCTTTCCTTGTATATGTGAAAAAATATTCAAAATTATTTAAGAAAGTATGTACTATTGCTAAGTCAATGCATATTAGAAAATAATTAAAAATGCTTCAAATAAAATAAAAATGACTTGGAAAGTTATTAACTGGGAAACTGGAAGAGCGAAAGACTGCAAGTCTGAATATTATCTAATAATAAACAATACAAAAATCCACTCTGAGCAGGAAGTAGCTTCTGCTTTTGAGAAATTTTTTCTGACATTCCAGTTTCCATCTCAAGCACCCTTGTCTCCTCCACCAGTGTTGCCGAGTCACTTCTTTTGGAAAATGTTAAGGAATGTAAACAAAATTTTAAATTCAGTGTTGTTAGCCCAGCAGAAATAATTAAAACTTTCAGATCCTTAGAAATGAAAAAAACTGCTGATATATGGGGCATATCTGTAAAAATAATAAGTTCTGTTATTGACGTCATAGCACCATATCTAGCACTAGTTTTTAATAGCTGTATTGAACATGGCGTGTTTCCTGACCTTCTGAAGTATAGTAAAATTACACCAATATTTAAATCGGGACTCACTTCTGACCCGAATAACTATCGCCCTGTCTCGGTGTTGCCGACCCTTAGTAAAATTTTTGAAAAAATAATTTTAAGCCAAATGCTTACTCACTTTAACACTTATAAGTTACTTCATATAAAACAATTTGGCTTTACTAGGGGACGCTCGACTACGGATGCAGGTGTTGAACTCATCAGGAATATTTTTGAGGCCTGGGAGGAATCACAGAATGCACTTGGTATCTTCTGTGATTTATCTAAGGCTTTTGATTGTGTTCAACATTCAAGCAAAGCTATGCCACTATGGTATAAGAGGATCTGCACTCGATCTTCTGATCTCATATTTAAATAATAGGATTCAGAGGGTCGAGGTGAATGGCAGGAGATCTCCTGGGACTCCTCTCGGTATGGGGGTACCACAAGGGTCTATTCTTGGACCCTTCCTCTTCCTCATTTATATAAATGATCTACCTAACCTTGTAGTAAAAAAACACAAGGTGGTATTGTTTGCGGATGACACTTCACTTATATTCAAAGTGAAACGAAGCCAAGTTTTGTATGACGAAGTAAACAATGCTCTATCTGACATCGTGTACTGGTTTAGCGCCAATAACTTATTGTTAAATAATCATAAAACCAAATATATTAAATTCACCGCGCCAAATGTCAAAAATGTAGATGCGAATATTTAATAAAATGGAGAGGTGGTAAAACCAGTGGAAACTGCTATATTTCTTGGCATTACTCTTGATTCCAAATTGCAGTGGGGCCCCCATATTGAAGGATTGGCGAATAGGCTTAGTTCTGCAGCATATGCGGTTAAGAAAATTAGACGGTTAACTGACTTAGATACGGCGAGATTAGTATACTTTAGTTATTTTCATAGTATTATGTCTTATGGTATATTGTTATGGGGCAGTGCGGCCGTTATTCATACTATATTTGTGCTGCAAAAGAGGGCAATTCGCGCGATTTATAACCTAGGTCCTAAGGAATCATTAAGTGAAAAATTTAAAGAAATAAACATTTTGACTGTTGCATTACATTTTTGATAATGTTTTGTATGTTCATAAGCACATTGAGGAATTTTCTAGAAACTGACATTTAACACGAGGAACAAACATAAACTTGTTGTACCTACTACTCGGTTGGGTCGAGTTAGTAAGTCTTTTGTTGGGCGATGTATATGCTTCTACAATATGATCCCAGAAAATGTACAAAACAAATGTGTTACGAAATTTAAAAGAATTGTTAAAAAACGTTTGTGTGGGAAAGGTTATTATAGCATCAACGATTTTCTTAATGACACCACGGACTGGGAATAAAGCGAACACCCTCAGGCTCTTTAATTATAAATGTTTATTGTACGATATTACATTGTAATCCATATTTTATATTAAAAAAAAAAGCCCGCTGAGTTTCTTCCGCCCATTCTTCTCAGGTCTGAGGCAGTCTCTTTTGAATGGGTGATAGATTTTGACGTTCAATAAGTGATTTTAAATCCTATTTTGAATAAAAATATTTGAATTTGAATTTGAATTTGCTAATCTAAACAATTTGTAATGTTTTTAAAGTGATAACCCTCATTTCTGGGATTAATACACAAATAAAACTCGAAACAAAATATTATGAACAATGCGGGACTCAAACCCACAACGTCTCGGGTTCTGTGCGAGTGCTCTGCCAACTGAGCTAACCGTTCAAGTGACGTATCGTCATAAAATCTTGTATGCTTTGTTCAAGTCTCAGGTTCACTCTACAACTCTTTTTTGAGAACTTGTTTGACGAACTTACCTACCTTTTAAACAGGATTGCCAAAACTATTTCGAAAGTTATATTGTAAAACAGTGTTCGTCCATTTTCGCAAGCGATTTTAATTTAGTTGAGGTTAAATTTATTCAGCGTTTGTATAACTTTATTCCAATGAAATAGTAATTTTAATTAATTTGAGATAACTTTTGTGTGGTTATAATTGTTAAATTTACAGTTATGAATATATTTATGCAAAATTATATTTTTTGCGTCATTTGTTCGAGAAGGCTCATAATGCTGTGGTTACATTATGCAAAGGCCAAATGGTTATGTTGTTAAAGTGCGTTTCCATCGCTACCATAAAGAAAGAAAGAGGAAGATATACCACCTGGGCCAATATCTGTACCTACCTGGGATACTTGGTCTGAACATTGAGGACACCAGTCAATAAACCAAATAGCGCTGTATGGTAAGTATAACTATTCTCATGTAATGGGATATGAAATATGTTTTGGTGCAGTCGGGTTAGGAAAATCGATGAGATTGCCGTCACGGAAAATGGTATGAAGCTCTCTCATGTCGTCATGTACGTGTTGGATTATTAAGCTTTCATATTATAATTATTATATTCCTTACTTATTAAGAAGTAAATAACACTGAATAAAACCTAATGTAAGTAATTCAAAGTTAAAATAGTTATGTTTTGACATCTTAAGACTAAAAAGTAGCTTATTTGTATTTTAAAGCTATTGGCTTTAAAGCAAGCCAATAGGAGCTTGCTCTTCATTGGCCAATTATTAAAATCGGTTCACCCAGTCGAATGTTTAGAGGTAACAAAAATATAAAAAAACATACCGACGAATTGAGAACCTCCTCCTTTTTTGAAATTGGTTAAAAATTATGATGATAAAACATCTGTAAGGGAAAAACATGAAAGTTTACACAACCAAAGAATAAGGGTTTAAAATCCATTTTTTTTTAAATTGCCACATGTATTAAAATTTATATCAATACTACTATAACTATGGAATTTACTTTTATATAATTTTGAAATAAGTTGGATAGTTGTATGTATGGATGTACTACTCGTAAAACTTCAATACCATCCATTTCTTTAAAACAATCTTTCCTTACATAAGAACTCGAAATGCTCTATAAATTACCTTTAGCTAAAAGTATTATACCCAAATGTTGGTAAGCTCGTACTTAATTACCTCTTCCTAACTTTTATTATTCAAAATTATAAGTTCGCGAGAGATGAAACTTCTGAAAGGACAGAGTGATTACCGGAAAATCAAACTTCAAAGTGTGTTTGAGCCCGGGCTTTCTAGCAATTAAAGTTATATTATTTTTTGACTTATAATGACTAATGGGGGTAAGGGGAGAACGGTGACTAACATCTAAACCGACCCAAATGTCAACCTTACCTGCATGCGTCAGCGGTTTGTACGAAATTCTGACGACGATGCCCAGTATCGTGGTGCCCCCTGCTGGAGAACTGACGAGGCTCTGGCGACCGAGCAATGGCGGTATAACCATACACCCGACCGAACTTCTGGTCGGAGGAGGTAGGCAGCGGCCTTGAGATTTAAATAATCTCCAAAATGTCTGGTGTAGAAGGCAACGGGAGACCACTACACTATACATTCTATAGTCGTCGGCTTAGTAATGGAAAGGTCAATGAAAGTGATGGCCCCGAG
The DNA here is from genome assembly GCA_949711755.1 of Leptidea juvernica. NCBI lineage: Eukaryota > Metazoa > Arthropoda > Insecta > Lepidoptera > Pieridae > Leptidea > Leptidea juvernica. The sequence goes on along the minus strand of CATIXQ010000003.1, from coordinate 20,095,389 downwards.
TTCCTGGCGTCCCTTAGATGGGACAGGGGTGCTAAGAATCTCCAGGCGGAAAACATCAAAAATTAGATTAGGAACGTGGACATCCGAGAGTGGACTGGCATCACGAGTGCGGCAGAAATATTTCGCCCCGCGAAGCACAAACAATTGAAACTACAAAGCTGACCGCCAACCTTCGCTAGTGGCCTCTCATAACTCGTGTGTCTACTGAACCACACCCAATGGACGATAATTAAATAAATTTCAACAAATAATTTCAAATTAAATAATTTATATTATATACTAGCAGAACCGGCAAACGTTGTTTTGCCATACAAATTATTTTTAGAGTTAGACTGTTTCTTGGACATTGCAACATTACTTTATTTTTTTTAAATTAAAGAATTTTTCTAAAACAAACGTCGCCTAAGTTACTCCTTATTACATCAGCCACCTGCCAATAAAAGTCCCGTCATAAATGGTCCAGCCATTTCAGAGATAAGACGGAACAAACAAACAGACAGACATAAAAATTGTAAAAAAAGATATTTTGGTGTACGTACCAATATAATTTTTAAATTACCGTATATAATTATATTCATATACATGTAGTAAAACAGTTATTTCAATATAACAAACAGACACTACAGTTTTATTCATATGTATAGATTTATTTAAACGTTTTTTAACAAAATTATGCGATATCTTAATTTTTTGCATTAGCACGAGGAATAATGTTTTTAAGGATTTTTGTTTTATTACGTCAAAGAAAAATATTTTTTTATGCAAATAAGGGATGAGACCAGCAGGGCATTCAGCTGATAGTAATTGATATGCCCTGTCCATTACAATGCAGTACCGATTGTTGAAAAAACCTGAAAATTCTGAGCGGCACTACAACTGCGCTCATCACCTTGAGACATAAGTTGTTAAGTCTCATTTGCCCAGTAATTTCACTAGCTACAGCGCCCTTCAGACCGTAAGTAATGCTTCATAATAATGATTACACATTACTGCTTTCGGCAGAAATTACCACTGGTAATAATAATATAGAATAACTTCTTGCGTGCGTTTATAAGTACAATTACACCTCTTTTTATTTAAAATTTTACATTTATTGCATCAAATAAGGTATTGGAAGGATTGCCTAAAGATTTAAACAAAGCGCTCCCCTTGCAGTATACACCATAGTTCGCTATACACACTCGAGCACGGCTGCGTTTCACAATGACACTTACTGGGTCGCCCTGTAATCATCTGAGTTCGTTGTTCCCATTCCTTTTTGCTCCTTTAAACTATGAACCTACTTCCTGCACTTTCACTTAAGCATCAACAGAACTTTTTGCTTTCTAATGCTAATATTATCAAGCGGTAGTGTTTAAGTTAACATATTGAAATGAGTTCTATATGTAGACCTACAGAATATTTGAATGTTATTCACTTTGAGTTACATTTTACTTTTTATTAAACTAATATTGCAGATCCAAAGTTTTTTTTATGACAATAAGGGACACGACGACGAGGACGTTCAGCTGGTGGTAATTAAAACGCCCTGCCCAATACTATGTAGTGCCAATCAGGATTCTTGAAAAACACAAAAATTCTGAGCGGCATTACAATTGCGCTCGTCACCTTGAGACATGAGATGTTAAGTCTCATTTGCCCAGTAATTTCACTAGCTACAGCGCCCTTCAGACCGAAACACAGTACTACTTACACATAACTGTATCACGGCAGAAATAGGCGCCGTTGTGGTGCCCATAATCTAGCCGGCATCCTGTGCAAAGGTGCCACCCTCATGCAAAAGTTTGTTGTAAGAGCAGCGTTCTCTCTCTCTCTCAACTCGTAAGTTCTGTTAGTATATTTATTAAGTAGTCTTTCCTTATCCTTTAAGATTACATCTATTCGTTGAACTTTGTTATTACTTGAGACCTGTGATAATTGAATTATAAATCATTTCTGAGAAATGTTTCAACATATTTCTTTATATTATACTAGTACTTTCGCAACTTAATATGTGTGTTTTTTCCGTTTATTAAAAAACTAGTCGTTCCCGCCCGCTTTGCTGCGGCGAATTTTAAATGGAAATAAATTAAGTAGTAAAAAAGAAGTAGCTATAAACCATCTAGAATAAATTTCGCATTGCATGGTGGTAGTTTTATAATAATATTGACACACTTTTTATACAAATTACCTTGCCCCAAGTTAAGCATATATAGCCTGTGTTATGGGTTACAAGACAATGATATATTTAATACAATATACTTACTTAAACATACATAAATTCATATAAACATATATATAAACATACATAAATACATTTAAACATCCATGAATCGGAAACAAACATCCATATTCATCATATAAATGCTTGCACCTACCGGGATTCGAACCCGGGACCTCTAGCTTAGTAGGTACGATTGCTAACCACTCGGCTATACAGGTCGTCGACATATTTATGTATTTATTTATGTCGATACGATCAGTGGTCTAGGCGTAAAAGAGCCTCAAACAATGCCCATTTTCATTATATATATGTAAAAATTATAGTAATATTGCCTCTATGAATAAATTGTATTCTTTGTATTACGCCTGATCTGATGGCGGATGTCATCTGTCAAAGTGTGTTTGAAGTTGTCATTGTGTACGTCAAAACGATTAATGTTAGTTATTATTGTCCATCAGTAGAGCGCTCATTTAGAAGTCGCATTCGTCTTCAAGCTAGCGCCCGCGCCGGTTGTGCGCACTGATCGACTTAAAATAAGATGGTGGATACTAACACCGTGACGCCCGATTTTAACTCCAAATAAATCTCCAACATATATTTATATATATATATATATATTATATACAGATTAAACCCTGTAGATTAAAAACTGAAAACAATGAATACGGTAACATATGACGTGCATGTAGGGTTGGCGGTGTAAGAAAACATATACTTTAAATTTGCTCTCGTTGTCTCTACTGTTTTCCCTACGGACTGATTTTTGGCCTTTTCATCTAGGCTTCGAATCCTGTGTCCAACTTTTAAGACAAAAATTAAAATTAAAGAAATTTATGTCGGGAAAAAGTAGTTCTTGATTCAACTTGATTAAAAGACTCATGATAAATTAAAAGTCCACTTACCAGAGGACGCAGTGTTTGCAGGCCCCCCACAAGATGGACCGACCATCTGGTCATGATCGCCGCAATACGTTATTATTATTATTTATACTATTATTATTATACTTATTATTACTTATTATAATACTATTATTTTTATAATATATACATTTACAGAAAGAATCTTAAAAGCTAACATAGTCCCGCAAAACTGTTTGGACAGTTTGTCTGCAGGATCAAGTCTCTTGTTATACATTAATGCTTATAAGAACATTGATTTTATACAAGTGTAATTAACAAATATTGATAAAAATATATTAAAAAATCTAATTTTAATTTTAAAGCAGTGTTGACAATAAATATTTCTTAATTATAGCATTAAAGTTTACTGGTTTCTAGTCGGATGCCCTCAGGCAAGCTGTTTAATAGATAAGGTAGGCGTTTTTTTAAAGTTCTGTCTCCGTAGTAGTTATTGATTCTAGGAACCTCGAACTTACCAGCGGACATCAACCGAGTATCGTGGTTGGATGAGGGTATTGCAGGACCGATCGACATGGAAATCTTTGGGGGGAGATCTTTAGTCCAGCAGTGGACGTCTTCCGGCTGATGATGATGATGAAAAGACTCAAAAATAAAGAGCGACCGTAGCACCACTCATATTAATATCGTTTATACACGCTGTAATGAAACCCATATGGGCTAAATTAAATGAATTGGCGACCTCTTAACTTTGCCCCGACCCAGACAACTTACATATGAGTACCGGATTCGAAACATTTGTACTGTACAGAATTTGAATGTTAGTTTAGGATAGGAATAGGTGTTTATATTGCAATAAAATATATTGTTAACTGACCTCAATAGAACAGAAGACATGTTGGGCTGTTCTGTAGTAGCCATGAATAAAGTAAATGTAGTTTTGATATGGTGAAATCGTGCCTCCAGAATTTTTACTTTTCCCTAACAAATATTGTATGAATTCATTGCTTTGTTATGATAATTATGAGTTCAATTATGAAGCAAGCTTATATGTACATATAACAATAATAATATTTACATACTCTTACACGAATTATCATGCCCCAAACTAGGCATAGCCTGTACTATGGGTACAAGACTATATTTAATACAATATACATACTGAAACATACATAAACATATAAACATCCATGACTCAGAAACAAACATTCATATTCGTCATATAAATGATTCCATCCACCGGGATTCGAACCCGGGACCTCGGGACCTCCCTATATTACATAATACTTTTATATTAATGTATTGTTACATCTGTTCCAGACCAAATTTTCATTTCAGTACCAAAATATAAAAAGGAAACGGTAAAAGAAACCTTATTAACGCTACATTTGGTCTCCACAGCCTCACAAAGCTACACACAATCATTGAATACAGACGATATAATTAAGATCATATCGCAGGCTTAGTAACGGCCCATTTAATGCCCACCTCCGGACATGAATCGCACTCAATTAAGATGGGATACACTTGGGTGTTGTATATATAACATCTTGACATAAATAACAGAATGTAAATGTTAAATAATAAGTATGTACCTATATATTGATACATCAGGCAGCTACAATAGCATCCTTTAACGATTATTAAATCAGGCAAACGTTAATCACTATTTTGAAGGCTTAAAAAAGCATAACAGACCTTTATTTTCTCAAACTGATTCGCTTTGAATAAATACCTTTTAATGTCAAAGCAGTACCTCTGGTTAGAATACACATAGAGCGCTTAGAGATTGGAAACAGCGCAAGAAACTCTCCCAAAATCCTTTTTTGCACTCCTTTTATGGTTATGGAATCTTTATTTCTCATTAGAATTAAGAATTTACTAACTGAGAAATCTGAAATTATCTCAATAGTAAAAATTAAATAATTTATGTACAAAGCGAGTAAGAGTAGAAAAAGTAACAAAAAAGGTAGGCGTTTCGTGATTCCAACTACTTTTACAATTCAGATTCAAAAATATTTTTAATCAAAAAAAGGACTTAAAATCATTTATTGAACGACATTACCAGTGGGAGGCTCCTTTGCACAGGATGCTGGCTAGATTATAGGTACCACAACGACGCCTATTTCTGCTGTGAAGCAGTAATGTATTATTGTGTTTCGCAAAATGAGACTTAACATCTTATGTTTCAAGTTGACGAGCGCTATTGTAGTGCCACTTAGAATTTTAAAATATTGACTTATTTGATTCCATCGAAAAATTGTGTTCGCTTTCATATAAATCAGACACACACGCACAGTCAAACATATAATATATTTATTCCCAATAATATAAAGGATTTTAATAATTACTTTAGAGGGGGGTTGAGGGAGATTAGTGGCTAAGTTTTGACTTAATTTGGTGGCTATTTTAGCGAAGAAACCCAAAATAGGTCACAACATAATAAATATATTTGTAGTTATTAGGGATTGACATAAATCCTACTTCTCTAAATAAATATGTTTTTTAAATACATGCGTTTTTTTATTATTGTATTTAGTATACGAAGATTTGTTTTCTAAATTGTTTCCTTGCGTTTCATTATTATATGGCATTACGTATTTAAATGATAATACTTTTGTCGCCACTGTTCAAGAGACATCTCGTTACTTGGAAAGGCGAAGAGAAATCTCTCAAAATGCGACGACGTTGTTTAAATGCTAATTTTATTTAGCGGAAATAAACAAAATTACACAATTTTGCCATTTTATTTTTTGCTGTACAGTTCGAGTCAAATAAAAAAAATATTAATTAGTTTACGATAAAAGTACGTACTTCCTTTCGATACTTATTGATTTTATTAAATAATGCTGGGTTTATATTTCATTAAATCTTATCACTATTGTTTATGAATTTAGATACAATTTGTTAGACTCTTACAATTTTAGCTTATAATTAGTCTGAATCATTTTAAAAAGTGAATTCTGGTGTATATCGACTGTATAAGAACGTGAAATGGATTGACGGTCGGTAATTGATCAGTTTTGCTGTGCAAAAACGTGTTCGGGCTTACAGCCGTCCTAATCCAAGCCTGTTCTGTAAAAAAATGTAATAACTTTCGATTTTATACTATTCATTTTATTTTATTTATCGAGAAAAATCCACGACTTCTCGGGTTCCGTCCGATCGCTCTTCCTCTGTGACAACCGTTCGAGATACATATGGTTAGTAGATCTTGGTATGTCTGGTTCAACTCTCAGGTTGTGGCTCCATTTACAGGATCCACTTTACAGTTAATAACCTGCTAAACCACAGTATTTGCATATTAGGAAATTGACTTGAGATGTGGTTCTTTTAAATCTAAACAATGTACAACACTACTTATCTGCGTTGGCAATGCTCTTGTAATTTCTTTAGTATTACAAGAGAGAGATGACGGTGACCCGTATGCTCGTTTGCCCTCCTCATCGATTAAAAAGGTATTATTTACTCGCGCAGAATGTATCGGCCAATTGCTACTATGTCTTGTGATAGTTAGAGTTGACAACCGACGCAATTTACTTTGTCTTTAATCTTATATGTAAAATTCTTGTGTCCCCGTATTTGTTACCTAACTCCTCCGAAACGGCTTAACCGATTTGTATCAAATTTTGTGTAGTTATATTAGATGGGTCTAAAAATCGGCCTACATCTTTTTTTCATGCACCTAAATGATAAAGGTTATCCACCCTCAAATATATTATTATTTTTTTGACAATTTTATTATTTTTTATTTACTATGATTCAGCATTGAACACAACAACTTCAAATTTTCGCCCTTCTACGATCTACAACTATTATTATATCTCGATTTTGATACTATTCTCTTCCATCCACAAATCTTCTATAGGGTTGCAAGCTGGCAATCGAATACAATAATTGTAGTACGACATATTTAGTAGGTCTGAAAATCGGCTGCATCAATTTTTTATATCCCAAAAATTTTAACTATTGATTTTTTTTCATTACTTCATATGGCAATACAACGATTTCTGGGTCAGCTAGTATCGTATATAAATTGCTCAAATAGTTGAAGACGCATGTTCTAAACAGGCAAATCTTAAAAACAACCAAAAGAATGGCTGATCTTCCTTCTGTGTTGTTTCTAGATCAATTTGACATTTTCCGCCGTTAAGTCGGTTTAAAAGCCAGCAATGTTTCTGGATCTCCTCTAGTGGTTGAAGAGAGTGGCACAATTACCAGTGGGAGACACCTTTGCACAGGATACCAGCTAGATCATAGGTACCACAACGGCGCCTATTTCCTTCGTGAAGCAGTAATGTGTAAGTCTTATTGTGTTTAGGTCTAAAGGGCGCCGTAGTTCGCGAAATTACTGAGCAAATGAGACTTAACATCATATGTCTTAAGGTGACAAGCGCAGTTGTAGTGCCGCTCAGAATTTTTGGGTTTTTCAAGAATACTGAGCGACATTTTATTGTGATGGGCAGGGCGTATCAATTATCATCCATCCTGCTCATCTCGTCACTAATTGTCATAAAAATAGAAAGAGTATGGGCAACAGGGATCACTTTTCATCAGGTATCTATCTGGTAACGTGATTCATTAATTGTCCTCCTAATACAATAAAAGATAACTTTAGAGCCCTCTGAAGTCCTTTAGTAATATTTTGTTTACGTGTCGTTCCAGTTCAGTTATGCCTAATTAGTTCCCAAGAGAGTTGTAGCCGACTGCATATGCGGAGAACTTATGAGGCGTTATTACTTAACGTAAATTGGATGAAGTCAAGTTTGTTACACTATATAATTAAAGGAACTTTGAATTGTATGTAAATAAAATATGGGGTCTAAATTATGTATTTTTTTTGGAATAATGTCTTCTGCACAAAGCCTATAAAAATCTATAAATATTTTAGATTAATGAGAAAATTCGGAATACTTTAATTTTGCATTTTATATTATCTATCTATCTATCTATCTATATATATAAAAATGAATTGCTGTTCGTTAGTCTCGCTAAAACTCGAGAACGGCTGGAACGATTTGGCAAATTTAGGTCTTGAATTATTTGTGGAAGTCCAGAGAAGGTTTAAAAGGTGAATAAAGAGGAAAATGCTGCTAAATTAAATAAAAACAACAATTTTGTTTTTCCTTTGATGTGACCATACATAATTTCAATGAGAGAATTTATTGACGCACGGTTTGACAGTTCTGCTGTGAAACAATTTCATCACGACAGCAGGGTGCATATTTTACGAAGTAATTTTTGATAGTATGATATATTATTGATAAATTCATATAAAAACATTATTTTATTTATTATATACAGAACAACGTCTGTCGGTTCAGCTAGTTTAGAATATAAAAGGGTTTATTACCACTGACTTTAATAACAACTGTAGCTACCATCTATGAAAATTGTACTTTTAATATTTTTTATTTCGATTTTGGTAAAATTATAATAAAAATTATATTTGTAATATAAAGTGGTTTATTACCACTGACTATAATAACTTAAGACTAGATAAATTAAGTACACTGATCCCGCTCTGTGTATGAATATGTCGTGAAATTTCATTTACCGTATTATTTGTAACTAATATGTATGTATGTAATAAATCTATTTCGAAGTCAAATAAATAAAGATTCATCACCAATATATCTTATTATACCATTATTTATTACTATTTATTGTAAACAACACAAACAACAGGAAAAACACGAATTTTAGTATCAATTATTATTATTACAATTATTATTATTAACAATATTTGTGAAAAGCACTCACATTTAACCATTTTCAATCAAATACTTTAGCACATTCGTATTGCTAGATAATATGTAAGTATTTGTGTGATAGTTAACAATTTTATGTTTGTGGTTGAAATAAGTCTACAATCAAATACCGTTCGACGTAACATATTCTATTTGTATCGAAGCTTTCATTGTGTAAGCTTCACACGAAATCGTTTAAAGGGGTTTTTCCGAGCTGTGCACAGAATAACTAATATATATTTGTTTTTTTTTTATAAAATACTAGTGACTCGCCCACTGTTTGTTTCTGTTATCAAAACAAATTAAAGTATATATTTATATAAATACCTTTTTATACCTTAGGTTACACGAAGAGTTTACATATTTGAAATTAGATATATTACAAGAAATCGTACAAGAAATCAAAATTGTTCTTTATGTTATATTACATATTTTTTTTGTAAGAATATTCTTGATTCCGTATCCTTAAGACCTTATATTTGCTATTTCACATTCTTATATTACTAACTTGCAACGCCTAATAAGATATTTAAATAAATGACATCAGAAGTACTCTGAGTAAAAAGATTGAACTAGACCCCAGAGGGATCCGAATAGACAATTTGCCTGTTCTATGGATCAGACAGCTTCATTAGATATGTACATGCTTACTAGGAATCTGGCTGTGGTAAATATTTGAGCGAGAACAGAGACTTGAGGCGAGGTGACAAGGTGACAATCGATGAAGGGCGAGTCATTATGCAAATTTCGTTCCACAGAATTGTACAGAGCCACAGTACAGAACATTCAGTGCATAGAAAAGTAATCAGTGTGTTAAAGAATAGACAGAAGAAGCTACAGTACAAAATAATTTAATAGATCTGGTATGATGATACATGGGGTACACTAAAAGTTTTGCACTTATATTTTTTGAAACATTGCAACCTTTTTAGTAATGAAACTCATTTGTCAATTGTTTTTTATTACACATAAAAGTTCTGATGAAGATTATTTTTTATGATTTTAGATGATTTCAGGTTCTATCTCTCCGCAAGGCTGTGCCACTCGTCTTAATGCTTTTGGGAGAGAAGCACATTGCTTGAGCACCGTGGGGCGATGTTTTGCTGAATTTGAGAGAGGTCGGGTTTCTTTACATGACGAATTTCGTAAAGGGCGGCCTTTAACCCGCGGATTACCTATGGGACAATTCGAGGACTATTGGAGATTGGTATGAATCAAATAGAGAAAATTTTACACAAAGAATTGAAATTTTGGAAACTTTGTTGCCGTTGGATCTCTCATGAACTGACAGCGGAGCAGAAGCGGACTCGCGTGGAATTATGCTCACAGATGCTAATGAAGTACGACCACAGACATTCGAATGCTGTTTATGACACTGTAACAGGAGACAAAACGTGGATTTATTGTTTTGAACCCGAAAAAAAACAGCAATCGTGTAAATGGGTGTTTGAAAATGAGAACAGGCCAACAAAATGAAGCAAGCGAGAAACCTTGGTAAAAAAATTATCGCATTTTTAATCAGCTACGGGTCCCATCTGCATAATTCCACTTGAAGATCAAAAGAGTGTTAATGCCGAGTGGTATTCTACCATTTGTTTACCCAGGGTGTTAAAAAAAGTTCGCGAAAGACGACCTAAAGCCGCGTTCTCCTACATCATGACAATTCTTCTTCACACACGGCCAACAAAACTAAGTCATTTTTAGCTTCCGAAAAAATACAACTCGTCACCCATCCAGCACATAGACCTGGCCCAGTACCCTGTGATTTCTGTATTTTCGGAAAAAACAAAGATTTGATGAGAGGTTTCACTTTTACCAATTCCGAAGAGGCAGTGATAGCGTTCAATCAGCACGTAGAAAACATGCCTTCAGATCTGTGGCATGAAAATATTTTTAAATTATAAAGAAGAGTAATTTGCAATAAACATAATATTATTTTGGTTTTAACATGTTGTTTTTTTAAGTTACGCAAAAATTTTAATGTCACCTACGTATACCGTAGATACAGTAGCTTTTATCCTGTAATACGTATCTATAAACAATTTTTATGATTGTTTACGGCGTTTATAAGATTTACCAATAAGTTGATGGTCCATACTGTTAGTTGCTGAATTCACATTTGATTTATAACTTGGCCCTTGGGGCCCAGAGGCGAGGAGAATGTACAAAGTACTATCTTTTCGCCTCAATAGGGCTACTGGCAACCCAAGCGCTAGCAGCTATTTCGGTCAACGGATCAGCCTAGCTATCCAACGCGGACATACTGCCAGTATTCTTCGTACGCTTCCACGTAATGATAGTTTTAATTTTATGTAATCATAGTATTGTAAACATAGTTATAAGATTTGTTTTGTTCGAATATAGCAATTTAAAGTAATATGCTTTTTTGGATAATTTACTCCCAGTTAAACCTATATTTTCTGTAATATTTTTCACAACACCAGCCGTTACCTTCTAGTCTAATTTAAAAATTATAACTTAACTGTGCGTTTTTATACTGTGTCTTTTTTAGAATTATATAGCGTTCTCCGCTCTACTTGTGAATAATGACGTTTAAGTTTTATTATTTATGTCAAATTATAAAGTATACATAGTTGAACTGTAATGAATTGTTTATATTAGAAAACTCAACGGCATAAACGTTATCAAAGATATTTTTATGGTTTTAAAACAATGTTCCAACCGTAATAGTAAAATTCATCGTTTTCAGGCCCCTTCAAAAAAGGAGGAGGTTCTAAAATCGTTTTTTTTGTATATTTTTCATCTCATATTCCCATCGTATACAAACCTATGTACATTTTGTTGCCTACATAACCAATGTAAGAAATAAGCATGTTAAACATGCAGATCAAAATCCGTATTTAGTGATAAACTCGTCAACAATATTAGATTAACAACATAATAAATATTTAATGTCTATAATTTTAATTTTAAACTTTTCAAAAACTTTTTTAATTATATTGGACGACGAATAAGTAAGGGCACTTTTTTTAAGACAGTAAGGGACGAGACGATCAAGACGTTCAGCTGATGTTAATTGATACGCCCTGCCCATTACAATGCAATGCTGCTCAGTATTCATGAAAAACCAAAAAAGTCTGAGCATATCGTGTTTTTTTTAATTCACTCCAGATTCGGCCCCAAAAATCTTTCGTGCAATATTTTGTCAAATTTATTAGCAAATTGACATTTCATTTAGAACTAAAATTCGACTCGACTGATATTAGAATAGAAATCAAATCAAATTTCTTTGTTTTTCGGAGATGTTCTAAGTTTGAATGAAATAATATTATTGAAATCGATGTTATTATTTAGCAGTTATAACATTTTGTTTATGATATTTGATACAATTAAAATTTTGTTTTTAGTTTTATTTGTATAATTAATCCCAGAAGTGAGGGCTATCACTTTAAAAACATAACACATTGTTTAAATATTATAAACAATGTTAAATTTACATAAATATTCAGTCAACACTCGCCTTGAGACATCGAAAGTCAAACTGTACACGTTACTAACAAGTTGAATGAGCGACATTATTGAAAATGTATTCCTTTTACAAGGGTTGTAAAGCACATATTGCTTTGACGAAACCTTGTATCGTATAACTCAAGGCAGACTGCATCATGTTCAAATAGTAATACTTCCAGCCACACGTGAAATTGTTAAGTAAAGTTAAGGCGACTCTAAATGCCAGCGACCTTGAGCGATATGAGTTCACGGCTGCCGGCCATCTTTTTTTTTTTTATGGAATAGGAGGACAAACGAGCGAACGGGTCACCTGGTGTTAAGTGATCACCGCCGCCCACACTCTCCTGCAACACAAGAGAAATCACAAGAGCGTTGCCGGCCTTTAAGGAAGGTGTACGCGCTTTTCTTGAAGGTACCCATGTCGTATCGTCCCGGAAACACCGCACAAGGAAGCTCATTCCACAGCTTCGTGGTACGAGGAAGAAAGCTCCTTGAAAACCGCACTGTGGAGGACCGCCACACAAACAGATGGTGGGGATGATATCGTAACTTGTGGCGTGTCGTACGAAGGTGAAATTCGGCGGCAGGAATCAGCTTGAACAGCTCTTCGGAACACTCCCCGTGATAAATGCGGTAGAAGACACACAATGAAGCGACGTCTCTACGCAACGCCAAGTGATCCAGCCGTTCACAGAGCGCTAGGTCCCCGACAATTCGAGCTGCTCTGCGTTGCACACGGTCAAATGGATCGAGCTGATACTGGGGTGCGCCAGACCAGAGATGACAGCAATACTCCATGTGAGGCCGGACCTGCGCTTTGTAGAGCGCTAGAATGTGGGCCGGCTTGAAGTATTGCCGTATTTATGACGCCCAGTTTCTTGGAAGCCAATTTGGCTTTGCCCTCCAGATGGCCACGGAATTGGCAATCGCTCGAGATTTCGAGACCCAGTATTCCGATACTAGGCGAGGCTTTAAGGGAAGTGTTTTAGAAGAGCGGTGATACGGCAAATGGGGTTTTTTAGTGATAAATGCGCAAACTTGAGTCTTCTGGGGGTTAAATTGGACAAGGTTCAACTTACCCCATTCTGCGACCTTCTCGAGAGAGGACTCGATAGAAGACACAAGTTTCTCCCGGCACTGGTCGACGTTTTCCCGAGAGAGACCTGCATGGCCCGTGTATACGGCATCACCAGTGCTGTCGTCTATATAGCAATGTATGTTGGCGGTGTCCAACATATCATTGATACGAGTATGCAGAAGAACCAGCGTGGGAGATAGCACACAGCCTTGGGGCACTCCAGCGTTCACGGGCTTGGGATTTGAGCAATAACCGTCGACAACGACCTGTACGCTGCGCCCAGTGAGGAAGCTGGAGGTCCACTTGCATAAGCTCTCGGGAAGCCCAAATGATGGAAGTTTTGCGAGGAGCGCCTTGTGCCATACACGATCAAAGGCCTTCGCTATATCCAGGCCAACTGCCAGGCCTTCCCCCTTGCTTTCAATAGCCGTCGCCCATTTATGTGTTAGGTATACCAGAAGATCGCCAGTCGACCGACCATGGCGAAAGCCGTACTGCCGGTCGTTGATCAACTGGTGACCCTCAAGGTATACCGTGAGCTGGCGGTTTATTATGTTCTCCATGATTTTGGAGAGTAGGGAGGTAATAGCAATAGGCCTGTAGTTTGCCGGATCCGAACTATCTCCTTTTTTTGGGATCGGATGGACAAGGGCTGACTTCCATGAATCAGGGACTACGCCTTTTGAATAAGAGTGCCGGAATAAACGCGTTAGCACTGGCGTCAACTCAGGGGCACACGTTCTAAGCACGATTGGAGAAATGCCATCCGGCCCGCTCGACTTCCTGACGTCCAACGAAAACAGAGCTCGCCTAACAGTTTTCTGTCGGAACTGTACTTCAGGCATGGAGCTCTGACACCGCGGGATGGTCGGCGGTGTTTTTCCGTTGTCGTCAAGAGTCGAGTTGGAGGCAAAAAGAGTGCACAGAAGATCGGCTTTCTCTTTTGCCGTATGGGCCAGGGTGTCATTCCTCATGTGCAACGGCGGCATGGACGGCTGGTTGAAGTTACCAAGAGCAGCTTTCGACAACGACCAGAACTTGCGTGTTCCGGTCGGGTAACTGGAAAGCTGCTCGCCAATTTTGACGACGTGCTTCGATTTCGCACGGGCGATTTGCCGCTTAAAAAATCTGGAGGCACGGTTATATTTCCTCTTCAGAACTTTGCAGTTTGGATCCTTTGAGCCCAGCGCCGCAACCCAAGTTCGATACGCCTGTTTTTTGCAGTCAGATGCTGCTTTAACTGACGCATCGAACCAGGGCTGTGATCTGCCACCGATCGGTACTACAGAGCTTGGTATAAAAATATCCATGCCCTGCAGTATCACATCGGCTACTGCAACGGCGCAGGCACTAGGATCATCCGAAGGGAAACAAACCCTTCCCCAAGGGTAGGATGCAAAAAAGGAACGCATCCTATCCCAATCTGCTGACTTGTAGTGCCAAACGCGGCGGGTCGCTGGTGGTCTGCGACGTTGGCGTCGGATAGGCACTACACTCCTGACCAGGCAATGGTCGGACGTTCCGAGAG
>CATIXQ010000003.1:20047844-20080102 GCA_949711755.1 Leptidea juvernica | reverse complement strand
TTCTATCACAGGGTGCCTCACAGAGTGGGAAATCCTTCCTTACTCTGTTCCAGAGGTTTCCTGTGAGGCAGTCGTCATTCTTGCATACACCCATCAGCTTCAGGCGGGGAACCGACATTGTCGCCTCATGTTGGATATGTATGTCAAGCGGTGTGAGCCCTAGAATGGCTTCTAGGGCAGATGTTGGCGTAGTGCGCATGCAAACAGTTATGGCTGTGCAGGCCAGCCGTTGGAATCGCTGCAGCTTGGTTTGTACTGTTGTTAGCTCTGTCCTGGGCCACCAAGCTATTGCTCCGTAGGTGATAATTGGTCTAATAACTGCTGTATATAGCCATTTACATATCTTTGGAGCAAGACCCCAGGTTCTCCCTATGAGTCTTCTACACTGCCAAAATATTATACATGCTTTTTCCACACATAGACATGTGTTTATTCCAAAGCAGCTTACTGTCCAGTATGACCCCCAGGTATTTAACTTCTTTAGTAAGGCTTATCTCGGTATTGAACAACTTAGGTAATGTAAGATTGCCAAAATTGCGTTTGTTAGTGAAAAGTATTAGCTCAGTCTTTGATGGATTAGCGGTTAGCCGATGTTGTGTGCACCATTCCTCGATTATCTTAAAAGCAGATCTCATGAGATTACATAGGACATTCTCGAATGGACCTGTTATTAGAATGGCAAGATCGTCCGCATAGCCTACTGTGTATAGTTTCTTTCTGTTTAGCTCCGCGATGAGCTCGTCCACCACAAGGTTCCAAAGGAGTGGTGAGAGTACCCCTCCTTGTGGGCATCCAGTTGCCACCACACATCTTGTGCTGGTGTTCACAGTAAAACGTATCGCTCTGTGCCTCAACATGTTGTCTATCCACCCGGCAATTGTAGGATCGACATTGTGTTCAGCTAGCGCTCGGCCTATGGTAGTAAAAGGAGTTTTGTCAAAGGCGCCTTCAATATCAATAAATGCACCTAAAGTTGATTGTTTACGTGATTTACGAAATTTTAAAAATGGATTATCGTATGCATTTACACTTTGTTACGCTTCTTTTCAATATAATAAAGTATAAAGTGCCGCTATATCTTTATAGTAAATTACATTGGTTGAAAGATAATACTAGTGAATACGTCACAAGAGCATCTAAGTATAGATTACAAATGCCGTTACACAGGAGTGCAGCTTTCCGGGGTAGTTTCAAGTTTACAGCCACTAAATGTTGGAATGACTTGCCACCTCCTCTCTGTGACCTGAAAACAACTTCGAGTTTCAAATTAAAATATAAGACTCTTTTATTTCAGAAACAATTAAGCAATCAATAACCCATAAGTATTAGAAAAACAGTAACTTCAATTTATAATACATAAAGTAGCATTACTTGAAACACCCTGGATCTTTACAAATTGAAATTATAATATTTTTTCCCATGCAAACATATTGTACAAACCGACTATTATTATTTAAAATTATTCTGAAAATATTGGAAAATAAATTAATATTACCTTTTTGTTATGGCCAAATAACGTGTCTATTGCCAATTTATTTTTTATTTTTTCTTTCTTCTTATTCTCTTTATACCCTGTGTCCGCGAAGTTTACATTTTTCAACAATAAACTATGACTGTAGTTGTGTTATAAAAATTTATTATTTATTTTGCTAATATAGTTATAAAATTTTGCTTTTAGTGTAGAAATATGTATTTAAATTGTAATTTAAGATGTAGGAAGTATTTGTATACCGCAGTCGCTGTCCGTGCTGCGTAACACGGTGCCTACTGAAAATCAGTGTCGAGTCTCTGAAGGCTCGACGTATACTGAGTGGGCCTCCGATTGGCAGTACTAAAGTGATTGCACTGCTCCTCAATCTAATTGTTTTATTTATTTTAATTTTACTAGGTCTGTTTTAATTATTTTTTAGTGGTTTTTATAGTTTAAGTTCATAATTTTGTTAACTTATAATTTTAATCTAATATTTTACGTTAAAATTACTTGTTTGTTAAAGTTATTATATTATAAACTATGACGTATTTTAGCAGTGTAATTATGTTGCCAATAAAGTTTATTATTATTATTATTATTATGATAGACCTTTAACTACAAGTGATGTTACGCAGTAAAGGGCAGATTCAGTTGATTTGCCTTGACTATAGGCATGTTGGTTGATGTGTAGTGGTTTGTGTAGGAGAGCATTTTCCCTAATATCCCTATTGCAAAGTCTTTCTAAAGTCTTCATTAGAAAGGATGTAAGACTGATTGGTCTGCACGATTTGGGATTCGTGTAGTCACTCTTGCCGGGCTTAGGGATAAATACTACTTTCACCTCCCTCCATTGGAGTGGCACGTATCGGTGTGCTAGACAGGCCCTGTATATAGCTGTGAGATACAGGGCCAGCACCCCGGTGTCTCCCCATTGTAGCAGCCCCGGAAAAATACCGTCAAGGCCACCTGTTTTAAATGGAAGAAAGCTATTGATTGCCCACATTACCTTATCTGTGTCTACCACCCTATGAGCTGTGGTCCAATCCGTCTGATCCGGTGTGCTACTCTGCGACGCCTCATTCCACGACTGGTTGTTGGTGATGCGGCAGCCAGGGAAGTGAGTTTTCAGGAGCAATTCGCAGGTCTCGGTGTCGGATTTGGTGTGCGTTCCGTCAGATTTTTTCAGGCAACCTAAGTCTCGGTCTGGGTCGCGTGAAAGTATGTTTTTAACTTTAGCCGCTTGATTAGTGGATTCTATACTGGTGCAGAAGCGTCTCCATCCTTCCCTCTTCCTATCGCGGATACGCTTCTTGAACCGGTACTGGGCTTGCTTGTACGCGTCCCAGTCGTCTGGTGCCCGGGTGTTCTTGGCTCTGTTGA
This sequence comes from Leptidea juvernica, assembly GCA_949711755.1. Classification (NCBI taxonomy): domain Eukaryota; kingdom Metazoa; phylum Arthropoda; class Insecta; order Lepidoptera; family Pieridae; genus Leptidea; species Leptidea juvernica. Next base: position 20,077,251 of record CATIXQ010000003.1, on the reverse strand, counting down.
ACAGCTTCCTTACTTTGCCTCGCAGCCTTTCCAGCTCTGAACCCCACCACGCAGATCTGTTGCTTCTAATGGACTTTGTCGAAGTAAGAGGGCACGTCTGTTCATAGCTGTTGATTAATGCATGAGATAAGTCAGTTATATGTGTGTTAATACCCGCCGTGTCGTTGTATTCATACGGTATGGTGATGGACTGAAGCTCATTCCTCACCAATTTGCTGTACTTGGCGCGGTCCGTTTTGCGCGGATTGCGCCTTGGTAGGGCAGGTTTTATGTTTATGTGTAGGTTATACCTAATCCACCTATGGTCCGAGCATGAAAGTTCATCCGACACGTGCCAGTCGGTGATGTGTGTTATAACGGTTTGGGCTCGCGTTGTGACAAAGGTCGGCTCGGAGCCCCTGTTTAGTATATTAAGGTTGGTTGAAAAGAGAAAAGTAAGTAGATCCTCACCTCTTTTGTTGGTGTTCTGGCTGCCCCAGATGGTGTGATGCGCGTTGGAGTCTGCGGAGATGATGAGCTCGAGATCCTCTGTCTCGCAGTATGTCACCAGCGCAGAGAGCTCCGACGATGGTACTTCTTCGTCGCCTGGCATGTAGACCGATCCTAGGACCACACTTGGCAGGCCTAGGCGGTCATCTGCTTGGAGCTCTCTTGGGGTAATTTCTCTTTAAATACCGCTCTCATATTGTGGGGGGGGGGGATGGACGGGGGGGAATGGCCTCCGGTCCTCAACACTAACCTATGCGAAACATAGCGGCACTAGGCCGCTACTTCACGCCGGTATTCTGTGTGAGTGTGGTAAGTAACCCGGACGAGTCTGGCCCGATTGTGCTGACGTCATAAGACAGCAGCGTGACTCTCCCACTTTCAAAAAGCCCGTAGTCGCCTCTTACGACACCCTTGGACCTGGGACTACCCTATTCTTTTTACGCCCCGGGGCAGCACAGGGTAAACTATGTAACAAAGCCAATATTTACAAAATTCTTGCGTGAAAAACAGTTTATATGTTTACAATCCTCGTTATTCACTATTAATCTGAATAAATGAAACTACACAAAAAAGTACAAGCTATAAGAATAACTTTTCTGAGAGAAGTACCAAAAAAATGCGTCACGCCATGCCATAAACTTGTTTGACTTCAAAGAAAAGCGGTAGTTCAAAAAGGCTTGGCAGTTTTAACTATAACCAATAGCAAGCATTAGCAACCTACAAATAAGACTTAAGGATATGTGTAACAGGATTAAGTAGTGATCATAGCTCGAAATGCTATACTTTCACCACAATGCTTGTCTAAAAACACCATGTTTGCTTGTTTTCTGCTTACTCTTCGCCTTAATGCGTGTGACATATTTTCTTGCAATGTATAGTTTGATAATAGTTTCATGATATCACTTATAAAATCTATCTTTATCAATTTCTTACGTACATATACGTACATAACATACTCATGAAGCCAAGTATAGTATAATGTTAGAGAGTATACAAAACAAATTTACGCGTTACCTGTACATGAGGCTCTACGGAGCTTACGCTTTTTATCCGCTCATGTACCCCACATTATTTATTTTAGGTATGGTAGGATATAGCGAGCTGAGGGTAAGAAGGAACCTGGCGCTGATATCATATCGGTTTAAAGTCTTAAGAGGGAAGGTGCTTATGCGGATACATTGGGAAGACTGTATTTTGTTGTTCCGGATAGGTACGTATGGCGCCGACGTCGGCTGCCGTTGCTGAAGGTGAAGTCCGCGCGGACCAACTTGTTTAGCCAGGCAGCGATGACTCGTGCACTTCGTACTGTTAACGAAATAGCCTCACAAACGCATCTGTTTTGTTGCACTCAGGGTGAATTCACGAAAGTAGCATTATTTATTATATGTTATAAAATTTAAATATAAAATGTAAAATGCAATAATGTATGTACCCTAATCGCATTGGAATATTCTGTAATAATAGTGTGTGTTTTTGATAAAATAAATATGTAATATATTTACGCCTGTCTCTCAGATGGAAAGTCAGAGATTATTCAATTCCATTAGTCACGGTAATCAGTATCACTTTACTATTTTCTTTCATTAACGCGAATGTTACACATTTAAATGAAACATTTTTTAAAGGAATAAAACGCGTGGAAATGTAACTGTAACTTGTGTTTTATTTAAAAGTATTACTTTATTTATTTGTGTCAAACAAATGACACATATTTAGAAATAAAAAGTTATGTATGTTTATCATTAATGATGGCAAAAAACTCATTTCCACTCGTTTACATAGACATTTACAGATACTGTCCATTGAAATTACAGGGCAAATCATTGATTCACTCGATAGCTTAGCGCGTCCTAAATAAAACTTTTTTTAGCTATATGTACATGGTTACGTCATGTCACCAGGATAATAAAGAAAATTTACACACATACGACAGAAGAAGAAATTGTTGTGATAAAGGCATAAAAAGGCAATTATTTTCTCAAAATTTATTCCTTTAGAATTCTTTTTGATGTTATTTCTAATATATAAATATGCTACTACCGCTTTGGAAACAAATGGCGCTCTGAGAGGAGAAACCCTTAGTCATAAATGATTATCTACTATGTTGTTACTATCTATTATTAGCCAAATAGTAATAACATTTTACGTTACAATAATTATGATTACCACAGAGTATTTAAATAAATGTAAGTGACTTTGACAGGCGTTTACATGCTCTAAAGTAAGTCCAAGTGAGTTTTGTTTTTAACATAAGCTGGTGCACCTGATACTGACTACAACTCTCTTGGCATACCGAAGTCTCTATCTGCAATCTATTATACAAAGGGTGTGAAAAATAACCTGGATTTTTTAATCGCTAAGATGTGAGATTACTAAGTCTCTATTGAGACGACTGGCCTTGATTTGGAATACAAAAAATCTTTTCAAAAATCTGCTACATCTCACAGCATATGTACAATCTATATTAATCTAGAAAAATCTACCTTCATAAATATTTTATCAATCATGTAACTTAAATTAAGCTGGTTCAGCTATAGCGGAACCACAGCGGAACTAAATTAGTTTGGAATTAATTACTTGACACTCTACTCTGGGGATATTTCGTCGGTCATTAAACAATGGACTTGTAGATGTCACTCAGTGAGAGTTATTAGTTTAACAATAGATGGAAACCATAATTTGACTAATGTTATTTTACATACTTTCTTGCAGCACCGGACAACTAGATTATTAGAGCCAGCCTATAGATAGTTGTAAATTTATCAAATGTTAGTAACATTAAATTGACTTAAGATTTAAGTTATGTACCCTGATTTAAAATGGCAAATTTTGAGACTGGAAGTGATACAATTATTAATATGAAAATAAATTTTATGCTGAATTTATTATTGAATTTACATAACTACCTGTATGGTATATTAGGGGAAATAAAAAAATTAATAGCAGCGATCCTCAGCGATGTTTCGTCTGAGGTGTGGTGGCGCCATCTTTAGTGAGCTTGTTATATATTTCATTTCGATTATTTAGTGGACTGTACATTAAATGGATGCTAATTCAGCTCAGATCCACACTACGGTATTTGCTTCTAATGTTAAACCTTTTTTTTTGTTCATACGAAAGTAACATAAAAAAGATACACAGAAACAAATAAAATATGTAGGTAGTGGATAGCGGCGAACTAATTGTCAAGGAAGGAAATGACAGGAATTCAAATTCAAATAATTTTATTCAAAATAGGATGTGACATCACTTATTGAAAGTCAAAAACTACCGCCCATTCCAAAACGAATGCCTCAGACCTGAGAAGAATGGGCGCAACAAACTCAGCGGGCTTTTCTTTTTTCATCGAAGAAAATATGATTACAAAGTAATATTGTACGATTCAACTTATTATCTAATAGTCTGAGGGCGATCGCTCCACTCCCAATCTGTGGTATCATAAAGAAAGTCATTTATGTTATATTAACCTTAACCACACAAACTTTTTTTAACAATTCTTTTGAATAACGTAATACTTTTGTTTTGAACATTTTCTGGGACCTTGTAGTAAAAGCATATACATCACCCCACAAAAGACTAACTAACTCGACTTAGCCGAGTAGTAGGCATTATAAGTTTATGTCTGTTCCTGGTGTTAACTAAACCTTACTAAACCCGATATCAAATGTTAAGTCTCTGCTCTGTGGTCGTGCGGTTTCCCAATGATTGGCACGAATTTGAAACGAAACTCAACATTATCTTAATACTGGTACGTTATCGGGTTATTTCATTTGTGAATAAAAACATGCGCTACAATTATAGTTTGTATTTATCCCTCACACACCTAAGAACACCACACATAGCACACATCTAACTAACTAAGTATATGTATATATCTCTAACACTCACCCACGCACTTCACCCAAAACTAACACATAATATAATAATAATAATGTATACATTTCAAATCACATGTCCTGTACTATTTTTAACGGACTTCCAAAAGGAAGAGGTTATCAATTCGATCGGTATTTTTTTTTATGTATGTACACCGATTACTCTTAGATTTATGGTCCTATTTACGTAATTCTTCTGTTTGATGCGAAATATATATATGCCATTTGATCCCATAAAATTTTTAATTAAAATTTTACATAGGTTGGCCCAGTAGTTTTCATTTTATTAACATTTATATGAAAATTTTCGTCCACCTGGATGACATAATTGTTTTCTGTGTACGACTTTTTTTTTGGAGTTTTCATTCAAGTTGATTATACATATATTATTATTAACTGACACCGACTTCAAAGCTATCAATATGTAGCACATACAAATAATAGTATTTTATTAAAGGTAAAGGTTTGCATAAGAGGTGTATTAAATTAAATTTTTAGTTATTTGATACTTTTCAGTTTTTGAAGTCGGTTTTTTTAAACGAAATTTATTTTTTATTTAATGTCTTGTTATCAATTACCGTATTATGTTGAATATTTAGATCTTTGTGCATGGAACATCATTTGCAGCTATCATCGTTTTTAATTGTTTGTGTTAGCTTTGTTAAACTGTTCCAATTAATTTGTATTAATCAAACCTAGGTAGATTTATTAACTAACTTCTATCTTTCTTCCATCAACACTGTCCAAGCAACACGTATGTGTAAGTTCCTACTTAGTATAATTTTTTTTGTATACTTATAGACGATGCAGAACTCGAACGCGCGTCCCTCGGGTTACTTCTCAGCGCTCTATCAACTAAGCCATCCCGTCGATTTGTAAATCTTAGGCCAGATGCCAAGATTGGCTGATTGTTTACGACTTGTCAATCAAAATCGTTTTTTTTAATGAAAATATGGGATGAGACAAGCAGGACGTTCAGCTGATGGTAATTGATATGCCCTGCCCATTACAATGCAGTGCTGCTCAGAATAAGAATATATATGGAATATGACACATCACTGAAAAGGCATGAAATATGCTCATTAAGTTGCCTTCGAAATTGCACTGATATATCAAGTATCTTTAAAATTATAAATAATATTATCGATTCCCCACCATTATTGCACTCACTGTCTTTTAGAGTACCTCAACGTTGCGAACGAACTTGCCGGAGCAAGCCTCTTTTTGTAATACCTCGCAGTCGAACAAAGTACGCAGAAAACGCATTCATAAGACGTGCTTGCAGGTTGTACAATGATAAATTATTACACATAGATTTATTTAGTGAATCCCTAAGCAGTTTGAAAGAATCTGCTTTGGAGTATCTTCTTCCACGTACTACAAAGCTGTGGAATGGACATGGGTACCTTCAAAAAAAGCGCGTACACCTTCCTTAAAGGCCGGCAACGCTCTTGTGATTCCTCTGGTGTTGCAAGAGAATGTGGGCGGCGGTGATCACTTAACACCAGGTGACCCGTACGCTCGTTTGTCCTGCTATTCCATAAAAAAAAACTATGATAATTAGTTAAGAAGTTATTCGTAATTGAGGCACATTCACAATTACTAAAACACTTAATTCAGATTTAGTTCCAATAAGCTTTGCAGAAGGTAAAAATGGATAGAATTGTGGAGCCCAAGTTGAAATACAATATGAAATACCACATTTAATGAATTTACGAACGAACAAATTTACCTTTATACAAGTTTGCTACAACTGGAGGAAAATTTTACTAAATGGGAACTCAGTGTAATCTGTCATTTCTGTGAGAGTTAAAACGAGAACTGAAATTTATTTGTGCTAAATTTAATCTAATTAAATTTGAAATGAGTTGTTGTAGATCAAGTTTGACGTTTTCTCATTAAAGGTAAGTATTATAATGTTGAATGTTGACTATGTTTAAACGATAATCAGATTTGTTTTATAGAGGACAGAGAGAAAATGAACAGAGGGTTACGTTTAGCATCATTATTAGTTTATAGAGTATTCGTTTGAAATATTTGTAGTAGATATGTCCATCTTATTTTCAGGACTAAGGTAGACTCGAAAAAAGAAGGCTGCAGAAAGAAACCTTGCAATCAGCCTGTCTCAGCAGGCTACTTGGACATATTCAGAGCCCAGGCCATAGAGGTTTTTTTATTGACAATAAGGGGTGAGACGAGCAAGGCGTTCAGCTGATGGTAATTGATACGCCCTGCCCATTACAATGCCTTGCCGCTTAGGATTCTTGAAATACCCAAAAATTCTGAGCGTCACAATTGCGCTCGTCACATTGAGACGTAAGATGTTAAGTTTCATTTGCACGTGTAATTTCAGTAGCTACGGCGCCCTTCAAACCGAAACACACATATATTATAGATATAGCTTTCACATAACTGCTTCACGGCAGAAATAGGCGCTATTTTGGTACCCATAATATAGCCGGCATCCTGTGCAAAGGAGCCTCCCACTTGGTGCGGCAACATAGGCTGGAGTGGTTAGAATTGCGGAGACGGAGAAACTCTACATCTTGGAAGAGCAGAGTCACAGCCTGGGTGCTAGGTGACAGTCGGCTATAAAACTAAAGTCAATCTATATGATAAGTAAAATAAAGGAGAAAAGTATGCCCGTGATCAAAAATGCTGCAGATTCCATGGACCGCCTTTCGCACCAACGTGTCTATTCTAAGAGCACTAAACGTCAAAACTAGACTTTCCACAACATGCCTTCGTAGGATGCTGGAATTCATTGGACATATTGCTCCTAAAGAGGGTCATAATCTGGAACAGCTGATAGTGACAGGCAAGATAGATGACAGGCGTCTCAGGGGACGCAGTCCCACGAGATGGTCGGACCAAATACGATCTGCTCTAGACATCAACTTCATGATGCCCTTCATAAGGCTAAGGATCGCAGCAGATGAAGGGGAATCGTACGGGAGAAACTGATGCAGCAGGGGAGTCACGACCCTCAGTAATGAGTAAAACGACGCGAGGAGGAGGTGAAAGCTGAGCTCATGGGAAAGAGTCACGAACACGAGGATGATATAAGTTTTCCATCATCTTTGTAGCGAAAAGTTTCAACTTATTTTGACCACCGTATCCGCTTGATTGATGACAATCGAATATTTCCATACCTTTGATCTAATATCATTTAATATAATCAATGATAACAGTATAAGAAAAATATCTACACAGATTGTCTTTTACCAATCATATAAAGCCATATTGTTTTGAGATAATGAAAGTAGAAAATACATAAAGCCAATCTTTCTACACCTGCAGCCTGTGGGTTGACTACACGCAGAGGGTATACAGTGATCTACGTGTGCAATATAAAACTGCACTCAGGATACTGCTGGGGCTGTCGTGGCGTTGCAGTGCTGATGGACGATCGTGGAGGTGTTCATTAATGGTTTCGCAGCCATTACACGAAAAAGTATGCGCATCTCTGCTCGCTCGAGTCCAAGGCAACACCAACTCTATCCTGAGTATTTTTGGCTTCCTGTATAAAATAATTTTGATTTGGTTTCCTACTGACATTAGATTTTAAGTAAAACTTTACTAAGAGAGATATGGATCTGATCCGAAATAAATGTTTTATTGTTATTATTATTATTATTATTATAATATTTCAAATAGATGCGTGTTAACACACATTAACAGTTGAACTAAGTTAATAGTAATATATTTTAAAATATAGAGAGTTTATTCTATAGCGATAGAATAGCGAGAAATAATATTAGTTGCCAAATATAGAAGATTATCCCAAGTTGCGGGTTACACGAGTGGTTACCGCCACCCAATCTAATCTTCCTTAACACATCCAATAGAATAAGGACAGCGTTGTGGCTTTGTACGAGTTTTTTCTATAAGTTTATGTCTCCTTTTATTTAAAACAAACGGTAAAAGGTATTAAAATATTTTCAATAAAAGTAGAGATGGGAGGGGTACCACAACGGCACCTATTTCTGCCGTGAAGCAGTAATGTGTAAGCATTACTGTGTTTCGATCTGAAGGGCGCCGTAGATAGTGAAATTACTGAGCAAATGAGACTTGACATTTTATATCACTAGTGACGAGCGCAGTTGTAGTGCCACTCAGAATTTTTGGGTTTTTCCATAATCTTGAGCGGCACTGCATTGTAATGGGAATGGCGTATCAATTACCATCAGCTGGACGTCCTGCTTGTCTCGTCCTTTATTTTCATAAGAAAAGAGGTTTATTGTTTTAATTACAAAAAAATATACTTAGTGAATTATACTAGTTGATAAAGATAAAAGATAAGAAATATTATGTGAAAAACATCAATGAACCTCAAAATTTTCTCATCGCCATACGACGGTTAGTTTTAATAGACTACATGCGATGGCTACGTGTCCACGAAGGTTAGGGTTAAAGACTTACTCTTTTTTTTTAATGTTTTCCTTAGCTCAAATCATCATGCAACTCATTTCTACATTCAAATTTACGTTTAAATTTGTTAACGAGTGGCGATGTAACATCGTCATGAAATTGTAATCGAAGTAAGAATAACATAGTTTTAAGTTGTTGACCGTAACATTTCACAATAAAACCATTTATTACTATTAATATATATTATTATTTTAATTTAGACTGTCTGACTTTCGTTCCAGAGTTCGACAAGTCAACATCTCCTGAGGATACCTCGTATAGAGGCGGAACATGCGTCGAATTGGTTAAAGGCAAATTTTAGCGGAATTAAAAAAATAAACGAACGACTTACTCGTAAGCATTAAGATATTTTATATTTATTTATTTTATTTTTTATTTATTTATTTATTATATACAGACACTTTATCACATAATATTACATTATATTTGGTCCCTACACTAGGCGTAGCCTGTCCTGTAGGCAACCAATTTACATCCTAAGGTTAACAATATGAACCGAAAGGTCAAAAAGTGCACTCTGTATATGTGTGTGTGTACACGTGTGTGTCTCTGGGTGTGTGTGTATGTGTGTGTGTGTGTGTGTGAGGGTGGATGTGAGTGAGTGTGAGTATCTGATAAATCATGTTACAAAGTATTAACATTATATGAATGCTAAGCTATCACTTTAAGAATAGCTTCCATGTCTGCATAAGTGAGTGTGTGTAACCATCTCTGTATTTTAAATTTGACCTGATGGACCGAGCAATTTTTAATAGAACATTTTAAATTTACCTTGTTGTATATATATAATAATAATAAATAATAAATAAATTTAGTTATTTCAGGCAGCATTGCCCATATATTGTTAGTATTAGTAGGATTAGTAATATTACAAAGATTTATTTTTAGATTTAAGAATAATATTCCATTTTCTATTAATAAAATTATGTACATTATTTATTAATTGTATCCCTAATTGAAAAAATATTTTTCCTCAGAATAGCATAAAAATCATCTACTCTGTATAAGGCAAACATATGAGATGCACTACAAAAACGTGGTAATCCCAAGAACATCCTAAAAGCATTATTATATTGAACTCTAAAAATGTTCATAGTTTTACGTGTATAAAACCACGTGTATATACACACAAGTTACTTGTATAAAAGGACTGACAGTAGGTGGTGAACAGTAGCTTTTTGACATTCATACTGCACTTCTGAAATCTTCTAATTATCATGTTCGCCCTAACTGACAAATTTCTTCTCTCTCTCTATATCATCATCATCACTCAGAGTGCTGGTAACAAAATAGCCTAAATATTTAAATTGATTTACATTTACTAACTCTTTTCCATCATTCCAGCTTGAGGACTCTTTTCGCTGTTGTATTAAGATGTTGCTTAAAGTTTAAGTTTTCGTCCATGACGACTCCTAAGTATTTTATATCAGTAGTTCTACTTATACTATTGCAAGAGCAAGGGCCAGATAGAGCAACAGGACATGTGTGGACTTTAATGTCAAAAATGTGGGAAGGGGATGAAGTTTTCGTTTGATGGAAACAGATGTACTGTGTTTTAGTGAGATTTAAGGTGAGAAGATTTTTTTGTAGCCAAGTAGCAATATTCCTCATTCCTTGTTCCATATTATATTTATATTTATTGATATCTGTTTCGACTAACTATTCCATATTATATTTATTGATATCTGTTTCGACTAACTTACATTTTCTTTTTTAATATATAAATGATTTTTTTTGAGATTAAATGCACATCTACACCTTTACAAGAATTTTTCACTAAAAATCATTAAAACTTAAAAGTCAAAAGATAAATCATAACATATTTAAATAAAAGTGTGTGTGTTACAAACAGACATACAGCAGAAGCTAATAAAAGCGTTTTAATTATAAAAGATCGACATCATATGTAAGAGTAAATAAACAAATTAATGAAAATTCTTAAAGGCTTTACATTTTTTACGACTATTCGGCGAAATATAACATATCGAATATTTTACATTTAAGTAGATCTTTCATCATTATATCATTATAATTATACTATCGAATTATTATTTATCATAACTGAAACAACAAAAATAGTTAATAGAAAATAAATCATAATAACTTTAAAAAATTATAGATATTAAAACATAAAATATTAGGTTAGGTTAAAAATAATAACGATAATTAATATTGATAATTCAATATTTAATAAATACAAAGCACACATGTTTATATATACAATATATGTCATATTAATGTATGAATTGTATCATACTTCCGACGTACTTATATCCACGTGCTTATCAGATTTTCCGGCACTATTATTTACACTACTTTCTTCCATAATTTATAGAATTTTCACTTACTATATAAAAGTATAATAATAAATCAATTTCAATAATATAATAAAGCTTCAAAATACAAGATGGTGAAAGGTGCGCGAGAAATGATGCGCAACAAAAACGTTAGTATGCCATTTGATGAGTAGGTTTTACTCTCCATATTTTTCTCATACCAGGCGCCTTATATGAAAATCTAAAAGAGTAAACTCCAAAAACAATTTTCTTGTAAAATATGGACAGAAAATGATTAATAAATGACTCTCTGCAAAAATAATGATTTTACCACCAACTTACGCCATTACATAATACGCTGGCATTAAAAATCTATTTAAATTATTAAGGTTTTGTCGCCAGCATTCTCAAGATATCTCGTTCTTGAAGAGCTTACGAAATGTCACGGAATACGGAGTAGCTATTTATATGCTAATTCGAATTAGCGGAAACAGATAAACTCAAAGTAGAAACACAAGATTTTTTTTTGTATGTTAATAATAAAAAAAACTGTATGAAATTTCATTTTTCCCGCTATTTCCCATAATTTATTACATTGAATTTTTACTAGGTTATTATTAATTCACAATAATGAAATGTGGTGTTGATAAAAACAGAATTGCAGTGATAATCCTGAGCAAGGAGGATATCGATATATACCAGTGGGAGGCTCTTTTGCACAGGATGCCGGCTTGATTTTTGGTACCACGGCCAACCTATTTCAGCCGTGAAGCAGTAATGTTTATACATTACTGTGTTACGGTCTAAAGAGCGCCGTAGCTAGTGAAATTAATTGGTAAATGAGACTTAACATCTTATGTCTTAAGGCGACGAGCGCAATTGTGGTGCCGTTCAGAATTTTGGGTTTTTAAGAATCCTGAGCGGCACTGTATTGCTATGGGCAGGGCGTATCAATCACCATCAGCTGATCGTCTCGTCGTATGATCATAAAAAATAAAAATTGAACCGTCAGTTATTTTCAAGACACTTTAAAGCTATCAGTCGTATGGAAGTATTTCTATAGACCCCATATACAATAAATAATTAACACACACTTTAATATAGAGAGAGAGAAATGAGAGAGAGATGGGTAGAGATATGGGTTTTCTTTGCATCTTTTACCGCATTTATCATGGGGAGTGCTCAGAGGAGCTGTTCGGTTTGATTCCAGCGGCTGTATTCCACCACCGGACATTACGTACAAAATACCACCCGCATTATTTTGACGTCTCAATCCACAATCACGTGTTTTGCAAGAAATGTCTTGCCTCGCACAGCCACATTGTGGAATTAATTACCAGCTGCTGTTTCCCCGAACCGATACGACTTAGTGACTATTAAGAAAAGAGCATACTCCCAACTTAAATGCCGCCAATGCATCTCTTGACACCTGTTGTTGCAGATATCCATGGGCGGTTGCCTCACCTTTCCCCATCCCGTGAGCCTCTTGACGGTTTACCATCTCCTAAATAAAATAAATACCTAGTTAAGTCGCGTTGGGAACTTGTTGAACGATGTTGGCTTTTACAAAAGGAATGTTATACGAAATTCAAAAGACTTGCCCGTTTGACTCATCTTATATAAAAAAAATATTGGTAATTTCTAATGTCAGAGAATCATTTAATTCGGCGAGTAACAAGGTTACGTAGAAAGTAAAAAGCTGCTATATGCCTTAAATATTATATCGTTATCTTTCAGTATGTGCAAATACTATACTGTAAAATAGTTAGCAATTAATGATATAGTTACTACTAGTCAAGTATAAATTGCACTGCTGCATTCAATACATTTTCTGTTGACTATTTAGTTTAATTAACGACTCATAAAGATCCAGTGCCTCGTTACAGTGACTAAGGTAGGGATCCCGGGTTCAAATCCAGTAGGTTCCAACTGTGCTCGTCACCTTGAGACATGATATATGTCAAGTCTTATTTGTCCAGTAATTTCACTAGCTACGGCGCCCTTCAGACTGAAACACACTTATACTTACACATTACTGCTTCACGGCAGAAATAGGTGCCGTTGCAGTACCCATAATCTAGCCGGCAACCTTTGCAAAAGAGCCTGCCACTGATTTCAGTCTGAAGAGCGCCGAAGCTAGTGAAATAACTGGGCAAATAAGACTTTACATCTTATGTCTCGAGGTGACGAGCACTATTGTATTGCCGCTCAGAATCCTGTATGGCACTGCATTGTAATGGGCGGGACGTATCAAATGAACCAAGACCTGACGTCATGCTCGTCTCGTTGCTTAATTTCATAAAAAAGATAACTCATTTATAAATTTGTATTATATGGCCACTATAGAATCACAAGCTTCCTATAAAAATGTAGCTCTCGGATAAAGGATATCTGTAAAAGCTATTTATAATTGTGTTATAGTCCAAAATAACGGTTTAATAGAGATCGCCAGCTATTTCGCTAATTATCAGACGTTCTAAATTGTAACGAGGGTTATGTGGCCATGCTATAGGAAAATGGCCCATTGTTATGTTACAGAACTATTCTCGGCTACGATTCTGGTTATGTATTTAATTGAGCACGAAATTAACTAGATATAATAGCTTGGAAGCTCCTGTACTATCAAATCAAATCAAATCAAAATCAGTTTATTCACGTAGGTCACGGAAATGACATGATGATGTCAAAAAAAAATTCTTATTGAATCTACAGCTACTTCGTAAAGGGTTGAGCTATTGAGAAGAAGTAGAAAGAAACTCATTGCCACTCTTTTATATCAAGATTTACATTTAAGTACATCGTATCTGTGTTGTTTAATATCCAGTTTTTTCTTAAGAAGTGGTATTAATATAGAGACCTATTACAGTCTAGGCTTAAATATTTTAAAGATAATATTTTAGGTACAAATACAAATAAGAATATTTTTATTCAGAAAAGGATTCAAAATCACTTATTGAACGTCAAAAACTACCACCCATTCAAAAAAGACTGCCTCAGGCCTGATAAGAAAGGGCGTAAGAAACTCAGCAGGCTTTTTTTATATGAGGATGTTGGTTTCATTCCCAGTCTGTGGTATCATTAAGAAAATCGCATATCGCTCTAGTAAACTTACCCAAACAAACGTTTTTCAACAATTCTTTTAAATTTCGTAACACATTTGTTTTGTACATTTTCTGGAATTATATTGTAGAAGCATATACATCGTCTAATAAAAGACTAATTACTAACTCGACTTAACCGAGTAGGAGGCATAACAAGTTTATGTTTGTTCCTCGTGTTAACATTATAAATGTCACAGTTTCTAGCAAATTCCTCAACGTGCTTATGAACATAATATAGAACATTATCAAAAATATATTGAGAAGTAACAGTCAAAATGTTAATATCTTTAAATTTTTCTCTTAATGATTCTTTAGGACCTAGGTTATAAATGACGTGAATAGCCCTCTTCTGCAGCACAAATGTGTTAATATCGGCCGCACTGCCCCATAATAATATACCATGTTATACTATACGAAAAATTACATTAATAATGATTACATAAATTAAGTTTAATAATGTATTATTAATACTATAAAATAAAATATACAAAATAATAAGCTCTCGTGCCAGAGATATGTTGCCGGCCAAACCCGATTTTAGGACAGACTAGTTTTTCCTACGCAAACCTTTACGCGATACGATAAACCGGTACAGGCTTGATTAAATTAATGTCTCCTATCGGCCTTAGGGCAAACCCGTTTAGCCTAAGCTAAATTACTTACGGCCTTTCCCAATATTCAGTCTATCTCTTATTTGAGATAAAAATCGTATCTATCGTTGACTTTTCTTTCCCAAGAAACTTTTCGACGGTAAGTCACCTTCCGTACACGCTGTCTGTCAATTGGACGACGTACAGCTTACCAGCGATAGAAGTTTGTATGGAAATTGCAATTCACGCGTCCCAATATTTAGTCCCAATTTTAGATTTTCAGTAACCTTATGCGTTGCAATGATAATACTAGACACAGCTTAAATAGTAAATTAACTTGTTGAACTTATTTTGATCGCCTTTTATATTATTAATTACTAGTTGCTCCGGCAGACTTCGTACTGCCGCAATCGATAAATAAAAGACCTAAACTGTTGTATGAAATAAACTTAAAAACAAACAATAGGAATCCTTTCTTTTATTAAAACAAATAAGAAAAATGCTCAGTATGAATATTGTTTTCGATTAATTACACATGATGTTGCTTACTTACAAAACAGAGTTTTCCTGAAATACTGACTATTTATAATGTTTCAATTTGATATTGACAGACACACACAGTTATGGTAGAGTCTGTTAATCAATTTAAAGCTTTCTGATAAACTATATTTTTTGTTTTGTTTTGAGGTTCAATTAGGTTCAGAAATTTTATTTTTTGACAAAACTTAAGATTTATCAATCTACATAAAAATAATCTCATATATTAAGTTTATTTTTTACCTCCTGAGAAAGTTAAAAAGATATAAAATTTCTTATTATTTACTCATTATAAACTATTATTTTAATTTGATTTCTGAGCGACGGGGAACGCATCAAAGGAAAATCAGAATCGTTGTGTTTATGTATTCCGAGCATTTTCATATTTATTCACCTTTTAGGCCTTCTCTGGACTTCCAAAATTAATTTAAGACCAAAATTAGCCAAATCGGTCCAGTCGTTCTCGAGTTTTAGCGAGACTAACGAAAAGCAATTCATTTTTATATAAGTAGATAGATAGATTAAAGGATATTAAATGTGCAGAGTCGGAAAGTTCGAATTGTCGGGGATCCTGTTTTCTGTGAACGGCTCGTATACTTGGCGTTGCTTAAAGATGTCCCTCATTGTCTGTCTTCTACCGCATCTATCACAGGGTGCATCCCAAAGAACCTTCCGCCGAATTCCATCTTCGCACGACACATCACAAATTAGGATATCATCCCCACCATCTGGATGTGAGGCGGTCCTCCACAGTGCGGTTTTCAAGGAACTTTCTTCTATGCTCGACCAAATTAAGGAATGAGATTTCTTGTGCGGTGTTTCTCGAACGATACGGCATGGGTACCTTAAAAAAAAGCGCGTACACCTTCCTTGAAGTTCGGCAACGCTCTTGTGAGCACCAAGTGACCCAATTTTCCTCCGATTCCATAAAAAAAAGAATCACACATATTCCCAAATTGTAAGCGAAGTCTTACTTAGCATTAACTGCAACATTATACAAAGCAAAATTATTAATGACCTAATATTGTTTCACATAAATTCACAATCAGCTGTGCAATAAATTGTAAATCAATATTACAATGCAATTCCGATGTTATTAACGTGCCGATGTTATAATCGATTGCGGATTAGATATTGTGTGTTTAGCAATCGTAGATATTGTTTATTGCTCATCTATTTGGTTATTAAATTTTAGATTAGGTATCGTTCATCTTGACTTTGAAGATTTTCTTAGTAAGAAATATGGAGGGTAGTGGTAAGGAGTATAATCTCTTAAGGAAGAAAAGGGAGAAAATTTGAAAAAGTGTCCAGTTTATGCTATAAATAACAGTTCAGAAAGCTTCCAAAATGGTGCTGGTGTAGGCACAGGGTATGTTATTAATGTAGCAATAATTTTAGATGAATTCAAGTATGTCGTGTTAAAATTTTAATATTATTGTCTACAAAATAGATATATAGAGATAGATAAACTAGTTTAATAGTGAAAATTTCAACAAATTACGTTGTACAATATACAATAATAAGTAGTAAATAAAACCTTAAAGAGTTATTATGAGAAAACTTGCACCTAGAGTGATTAGTATTATTTTATATTTGGCGCTTCTTTTAAGATTTACTCTGATGCTAATGTGTCGCCACCATAATTTAATTCATATTGATGGACACTTATTCATATACACAGATGATTCTCCTTGCTACCCTACATAGCAAGACACTAGTCGCAACTATAGACTAACAATACTTATAGCATAGCCTAGCTAGTATAGCCGGCTCGGCTCTGATCTGAGCAATCCATTTCCATTTCAGCCGGAAGACGTCCACTCCTGGACAAAGGCCTTCCTCAAAGATCAAATCAAGGTAAATTTCATTACACTTGAAATTGTCTTTTTTTCATACAGCTCATTCGGAAGGCAGATTTCCATAGAGAAAAACGAGCAAGAAACTCTAAGGTTGCTCTTCTCAAAACAGATTCGGTATTACGAGTTCTTATTTTCAATTAGATCTCCACAACAATCAGTCCAGCGCTGATATAGCAAGATAGAAAATTTAAGCGAATCTTACTATAACCGATTTTGATTGACAAGTCATAAACAATCAGCCACTCTTGGCATTAAGCTCCATTAGGTCCTTAGTATTTATAAAATTACACCTAATAAATATATTCAGTCACGAATTATTGAGCTGTCAGATCGATTCAATACTTATAGAGGTTTTTAAGATTGCGTCAATTTTGCGGAAATATACTCAGTTAACATAAAATGTTAATAATTATAAAGTCATACAAAAATGTTTAATCTTCAGAGATAATATAGAGTCACTCAAGCTTTTAGAAAGTTATGGATTCACTCGAGCTTTTAGACAGCTAAAAATTCACTCGAGCTTTTATGACAGCTATAGAGTTACTCGAGCTTTAAAAAAGTTATAGATTCACTCGAGCTTTTAGCAAGCTATAGATTCACTCTAGCTTTTATGACAGCTATAGGTTCACTCGAGCTTTTATGACAGATATAGGTTCACTCAAACTTTTAGACAGCTATAGATTCACTCGAGCTTTTAGACAGCTAGAGATTCACTCGAACTTTTATGACAGCTATAGATTCACTCGAACTTTTATGACAGCTATAGATTCACTCGAGCTTTAAGACAGCTTTAGATTCACTCGAGCTTTAAGATAGCTTTAGATTCACTCGAGCTTTTATAACAGCTATAGATTCACTCGGGCTTTAAGACAGCTTTAGATTCACTCGAGCTTTTATAACAGCTATAGATTCACTCGAGCTTTTATACAGCTATCGATTCACTCGAGCTTTTATGACAGCTTTAGATTCACTCGAGCTTTTATACAGTCATAGATTACTAATATTCATAGATCTTTAACTTAAGCAAAGACGACGTCTGCCATTCATATGACTAATTGTAACTATTGGCAACTTTATAATAATAATCTTAAAAATCTCTAAACCAGACCAAAAGTATACACAAACCATGATAAAAACTTCAAGAAAGAGGCTACTTCGCTCATCATTATTGTTATAACGAGCCCCTGTTCATCCGGATGATATAATGATGTATGCAGGGGCCTGCATATCATATAGGCAATTAGGCAGTGCCTACCTTGTCACGAACCTAAATAAATATACCAGTGGGAGGCTCCTTTGCACAGGATGCCGGCTAGATTATGGGTACCACAACGGTGCCTATTTCCTGTGTTACGGTCTGAAGGGCGCCGTAGCTAGTGAAATTACTGGGCAAATGAGACTTAATATCTTATGTCTCAAGTTGACGAGCGCAATTGTAGTGCCACTCAGAATTTTTGAGTTTTTCAAGAATCGTGAGGGGCACTGCATTGTAATGGGCAGGGCGTATCAATTACCATCAGCTGAACGTCCTGCTCGTCTCGTTCCTTATTATCATAAAAAAAGTACTAGCGTTAAAATTTACTACCTACAGTAGGCAGTCTACAGATTGCATATTATACTAAGCAAGTAGCGTTTCATATAACTTATGTCGTACTGTCGGACGACGACTATTTAGATCTACAGTGTCTACCTTGCTAGAAAACCAATGCATGCCCCTGGATGTATGGTTCTTGCCTGGTTTAGCGCAGGCCACATAAAAGGCCTAAAATTGTATAATATTATATTTGGGATTTTTCTAGAATCATAAGTAGCACTGCGTTGTAATGGGCAGTGCTTATCACTTACTATCAGCTGAACACCGTAAAAAGAGTAGGCTAAGCAATTTTGTTATAATGTGATTCAAAGGATGGGCTGGAGTTTCTTTTAGTTCTCCTCTCCATGTCATAGTTCTTTTACGAACAGATGTATCTTCATGTGTTTTAACTAGGATTCTTACAATATGTTATGTTATTAAAAGGCATAAGAGGCATTTATTTTGTCAAAATTAAAAATTCCTTTAGAATTGTTTTTGATGTCATTTCTAATATACTAGATACTACTACCGCTTTGGAAAGAAATGGCGCTCTGAGAGAGAAGAATTGGCGCAAGAAACTCTCCCAGCATTCTTTTTTTGCGCTCTTTTTAATAAAATATACAATATTGTACTGTCACTGGTATTGCTATAAAACAATCATAATATAGACCCAGGCTGTCCGATCACTTAGATATTCAGCTGTGGAGTAATAGGATTTACGACGGAGCCATTTTTTAATAAAACATTTAAATTTATTTATAGATAATGCCTGAACAGTGCCCGGAACATTATTTTAAAAGTTTACATTTACCCTTTAAACTATTATGTATCTTATGAAGCCTACTCTAATTAATTACAAGCAATCCCTTATTTCTAGTGTTATAATAATGAAAATCACTATTCAGAGCAAAAAGGTGACGATTTTTGTGAACGAATAATATGCATAAAGTCATAATATTTATTTCTTTAGATTTTTCTTTGAGAGATTGCCACCTATGGGAAATAAATATATTTCTATCTATCTTTCTATTCCTTTGACAGTATATTATCAAACGATATGCTTATACGCTGTTTCAACACCAGACTAAAAAATATACTCATGTCAACACTAAAAAAAAGTACGTTATCTAAGCGACCCTTTACTCTCGGGGCTTCCCTTTATTTACGAAACCCTAAATAGCATTTGATAACAAAGAAACTTGAGCCGTATATCACGCGCTAAAGTTATTCAAAGCAGCGTTTGTTCTCATATCTAACTTTAGAGTCTATTTCAAATATAATTACAGTATATAAATGTTAATAGTAATTAGGGTGCTCAACTTTGCCTGAGTCGTATGCGACAACAAACGTTCGAGGCACGTGATAGCAATTATACACCGGTTTATTGTGTGCACACCCTAATGGAACCCATGGAATTATATAGATGGAGCTCTAAAATTATTTTTGAAGTTATACTTTTTTATGCGCGTTATGAATAAAAAAATTGTGAGTCGTCACGGGACGCCTGGCAGATGTGAAACATCGAAATTATTTTGTACAAGTAATAGCCACAAAAGTACAGATTATGACAGTAACCATATTTATATGGCATGATAAAAAAATACAATATTACGATTTTTTTTCCAGAAGCTCTGTTTACCACAATAAACAGAACTTTTGAAATTCGGGTTATAATAAGGACAAATTTTAATAATGTAGGTACTAGGTTAGAATCACTCTTTAAGCATTTACTCAACAAATGAGAGTACTCATAATAATTTTAAGTATTACATAGTTAAAATAATTATGTAAGTTCTGTCTTACTACAATAAACAGAACTTTTGAAATTCGAAGTTACCACAAGAGAAAGTACAACGTAATACGTATAGATGGCGCTAACAATAATATAGCGTGGCGAAGCGTCGCCACGGCCTGTATCGCCACGCCAACAATCAGGTTTACCCTCCGCCTATAGATGTTTCATATCAAAAATGATGAGGGTGAAGTTTTCACACTGTAACACAAAAGTAACAGGTTGAAATTGGTTCCTAAAATTTTCTGACGTTTGCGTCACTCGTGATTTTTTTTATTTCTTCGTCCATTATTAGGACAGGCAAAGGATTCAAGCCCATACAGCCGTATTCGTTATTTAATATTTAATTGTCAAAGCCATCTTTGCAAGATTTTACTATATTGCTCTTTCTACAAGCGTAGAATATCACGAGGAATAAATCATTTTAATGATTTTTGCTTCGTTAGGCCAACGAAGTATCACTTCTTGCGTGCATACATAAGTACACATACGCTTCTTTTATGTTACTATCAGACTTTTTATTTTTTCATACCTCGTAAGTTATAAAACACGTAAAAACATAGTAGAAAGGTCCGAACATTGCTTTGAATACAAAATGTAGTTCTAGTTTACTAAGTAGTAGTAAATTACTAAAAAATAAATATCATCTATTTAAAATATAGTTTTATTAATTCGTTAGATTAATAAACAGTTTCCTTTAATATTAGTACTAAGCTAAGATAACCTTTTAAGAGAAGGAAACTAAATTCTTTATAATAAACTCATACCAAATGTATGTGCTTAATATTAAAAATAATAATAAAAATAATAATAACGGACGAGACGAGCATGACGTTCAGATTATGATAATTGATACGCCTTGTCCATTACACTGCAGTGCCGCTCAGTATTCTTGAAAAACTCAAAAATTCCGAACGACACTAAAATTGCGCTTGTCACTTTGACACGTAAGATGTTAAGTCTCATTTGCCCAGTAATTTCCCTACACAACACACAGAAATAGGCTTCGTTGTGGTTCCCATAATCTAGCCGGCATCCTGCGCAAAGGAGCCCCCCACTGGTAGATACTCCTCGTTTGATTTTTACTGATAATGCATCAATTTCAATATCATTTTAGAGTTTTTCGATATCTGTAATAGTTTCTGATAAATCGCATGGTCACACTTAACAATAATTACGTCCTGTATAGGATTTCATATCGTTTTAAAATGAATTCTCCATAGTAAATTTACAATATCTGCATTTTATTTTACCATACAAGGATAATTTCACACCTTAAATTATTCTTAGGAAGTATTATCATTTTATTTTCGACCAATCACCGACAATTGCCCAATTGATTGCGAAACTAACAGTGGCATTGGGCAGGGCACATAGTTTGACGGACAGATGGCCTTTGGGGCAGTAAAGTCCTCGAATGGCGACCACGTACCGGAAGACGCAGTGTTGGTAGGCCCTCCACAAGATGGACCGACGATCTGGTCAATATCGCCGGAATATGTTGGATGAGGGCAGCGCAGGATCGATCGTCGTTGAAATCTTTGGGGGAGGATGATCTTCCGGCTGATGATGATGATGATTATTATTTTCAAGATTTTTTTAAAGTGTCGTTGAAAGAATAAGAGACTCACATTTCCTAAGCTTTCACTGAACTTTTTGAGTGCAATGAAATTGACATTATAATATTCCATATAATTTTTTGTCTACCTCTCAGAATTCAGAGCTCAAAATTTAGTTAGTAGGGCTAGCTAAATATTGAGCAAATAAAAACACTCCATCTGTTTTTTATTCAGTCTGTGGTACCAATTTGTGTCGTCTGGATGTTTGTATAACGATCCTTCTGCTCATCTATGCATATCTTAGTGCGGCCACAAATCCTCGGAATTTTGATTTGTTTCTCCAATTCGAGTTTTCGTTCTGATATGCCTAGCCTTCGTACCAT
The DNA here is from genome assembly GCA_949711755.1 of Leptidea juvernica. Classification (NCBI taxonomy): domain Eukaryota; kingdom Metazoa; phylum Arthropoda; class Insecta; order Lepidoptera; family Pieridae; genus Leptidea; species Leptidea juvernica. The sequence goes on along the minus strand of CATIXQ010000003.1, from coordinate 20,054,786 downwards.
TGGATTAATCTATTCATCTTAATTAATATTTAGAGGAGTCTATATAACCCATAACGATTAAGGCATCACCAGTATATAATTTAGTTGTACAAATTTAATGAGAAGTCCATGACTCTACCTCCGCAGATTTCATTTGTTTGCGTAGAAGTTTACTCATATTTGTTTAAAATTTCATTAGATTAGATGGTAATAAAACAGTTTTTGTTTTAAACATACTATTTTCTAGTTATTATTAAGTTCAATAAGATATATAGGTAACCAGAATGGTAGCTGAGAACAATTTTGTTACATTAAGGTAACCCACACTTCCCTCGTTACAATATAGAATGGCTGATAATTACTGCAATTGGTAGATGTATCTGTGAGGATATTATTTTAAATGATAATATAATTATAAGGGGCTTTTATTTTTGCTTTGTGTAATTACACCAATATTATCTACATCAAATGTGCAGTTCATAAATTGTTTCTAGACATCCTGGTAAATACCAGAAGAGTAAGGTTCGAATTCCAGAAAGTGTATCAATCGATAATCCAACATCAAGTTTTATGTCGCTGTCTTCATTATCATCATCATTTCAGCCGGAAAACGTTCACCGTTGGACAAAGGTCCCACAAAGTTATTTACGACGATTGGTCCTGCGCTGCCCTCACCTAACCTGTTCCGGTGATCTTGACCAGATTATCAGTCCATCTTGTAGGGGTCTACCAACATTGAGTCTTCCATTACGTGGTGGCAGCTTTACAGCACCAACGGCTATATTCTGTCTTCATAACTGTGCTTAAAATAGACAAAATATAGTTGCTTAATAATTTTTGCAAATAATAATAATAATTGCTAATATAGACTACTGAGGTAGTGACTGATTTAAAGGCACGAGACAAAATAAATTTGCGCAGTCATTCCCGGATGTATGGTCACGTGGGGTTCGAAATTTAAATCATTTTGCCTCACGTTGTTCACGAGTTTTCACGTAGCAATAGCGCCCTTTATGTGCTGATAGGTGAAATATATATTATCCCTTCAAAACAACTTCATGAATATAAAAAAATGCTAGTGATGTGTCAATTGAAAAGAGATGTCTTCTAGAATAGGGCGTTAAAACGTATCAAAGTTGTTTAAAAAGAATCACGCATTGAAAAAATGAAGGAAAATTGTAAATATTATATTGAAAAGTCTCTGCATTTCCATCTGCTTTAGTTATTCATTATAAACATATAAGAACAATTAATTCAATCCTTATTAGTATGTACCAAATTTTGTTTCTGATTATGGGTTTTCAATGGGTTGTAATTTGTATAGAAGCAATAATGTAACAATAACACGGAGTTTCCCTGCGAGATCAAATCAGAAATGAGGAGATCCGTAGGAGAACCAAAGTCATCGAATATTATTGCGAAACTGAAGTGGCAGCAGGGCAAATATTTCATCGGACAGATGGACGTTGGGGCAGTAATATCCTCGGAAGGCGACCACGTAGCGGAACATGTAGTGTTGATATGTATAAGATGGACTCGGAATAGGGCAGCGCAGGACCGATCGTCATGGCGATCTTTGGGGGAGGCCTTTGACCATAACAGTCAACTGATTTAAATCAACAAAGTAAAAACATATTTAAAACAAGCTGACCCAGCAAACGTTGTTTTGCCATATAAGTAAATAGAAAAAGTCAAGAATTAAAAATTTTGGGGTATAAAAAATAGGTGACGACCGATTCTCAGACCTAACAAATATTAAATCGTACATAATATCTACGAACTATAGGTAGCTAACATTAAGTTTGTTTTACCTGCTGAGAAAGATAGAAAGATATAAAGATTCTAATTAGTTATTCATTTTAAACAATTCTTTCAATTTGATTTCTGAACGACGCGGGACACATCAAAGGAAAAACAATATTGTTGTTTTTGTTTAATTCCGAGATTTTCATATTTATTCACCTTTTAAACCTTCTCTGAACTTTCACAATTAATTTAAGATCAAAATTAGCCAAATCGGTCCAGCCGCTCTCGAGTTTTAGCGAGACTAACGAACAGCAATTCATTTTTATATATATAGATAATGAGTATGACACATCTATTGACACGACTCATCGACCGGTCTATATTATTTGAGAGAAACTATTTTACATCGATGTAATTGAATAATTTCTCGAAACATTTTCTCTTATGTTAAAACGCAGTTAAATATTTTTTATAGTAATTTTGGTTTCATTTGGTTTCACTTGGTTCGAGATGTTCTGTATTGTGGATGACGATATGTTTTAACCAGTGGGAGGCTCCTTTGCACAGGATGCCAGCTAGATTATGGATACCACAACGGCGCCTATTTCTGCAGTGAAGCAGTAATGTGTAAACATTACTGTGTTTCAGTCTGAAGGACGCCGTAGCTATTGAAATTACTGGGCAAATGAGACTTAACATCTTATCTCTCAAGGTGACGAGCGCAGTTGTAGTGCTGCTCAGAATTTTTTGGTATTTCAAGAATCCTGAGCGGCACTGCATTGGGCGCAACAATTACCATCAGCTGAACTTGAACGTTGAACGTCCTGCTCGTCTCTTCCCTTATTGTTATGAAAAAAACGCAGATATAAATATGTTTTATATATATAAGTATTTGTAGAAGTCAATTTTGATTTCACGTAGATTGAGATGTTCTGTATTATAGATGAGAGAGATAAGCTTTAAAACAAAAAAATGAAATTTTTTGAAAAATTTTGTATAGTTTCTATTTTTGATAATTTATTTTGTAGAGTGAATATCAAATACTTGATGCTTAAATGCTCTCAAACTTTTCTCAACAATTTGTTATGTTTTAAAGTGATCATTTTAACTATAACAAATTGTTTAGATTTACAAGAGCGACATTTCAAGTCAATTTCCTAATATGCAAATATTAGTGTTGAGCAGGTTATCAACTGTAAAGTAGATTCTGTGGATGAAGCCTCAACTTGAGAGTTGACAATGCATACAAGATCTTATTAGCTCAGTTGGAACTTTGGATGAGAACTCGCACGGAACGCGAGAGGTATTGGTTCGAGTCCCGCATCGTTCATAAAATTTTGTTTTCAAACTCTTCTATCCTATTTTTAAAATGACATCCCTCACTTCTGGGATTCATTGGAATGGTTGGTTCAGTGGAAGAGCGCTCGGATGGAACCCGAGAGGTCACGGGTTTGAGTTCCGCATCGTTCATAAATTTTGGTTACAAATTAAACTGTAAAAGGTACCATATAAGATTTGAATTTTATCGTATAACTATCTAATAACACAAGTACCTACATATTGTTCAAACTTGCCGCATCTCTCGCCGGTTCAGGTAATTAATTGCGTCTCATAATTCATAGCTCATATGCCGTCTGCTTCTACTCCCCCGGACGCTATTTACGGACCATCATTTCTCAACACTAACGGCTGAAGTTGTAACTAAGTATTCAATATTCATATTTCAAACAAAATAAGAATGTCATAAAGCTAACAACATTTATAATATCACTAGTTGACCTGACAGACGTTGTTCTGTATATAATAAATAAAATAATGTTTTTATATGAATTTGTCAATAATATATCATAACATCAAAAATTACTTCGTAAAATATGTACCCTGCTGTCGTAATAAATTGTTTCACAGCGGATCTGTCAAACCGTGCGTCAATAAATTCTCTCATAAAAATTATGTATGGACACATCAAAGGAAAACAAATTTGTTGTTTTTATTTAATTAAGCAGCATTTTCCTATTTATTCACCTTTTAAACCTTCTCTGGACTTCCACAAATAATTCAAGACCAAAATTAGCCAAATCGGTCCAGCCGTTTTAGCGAGACTAACGAACGGCAATTCATTTTTATATATATAGAAGAAGATAGATAGATTAAATAATGTATAATAATGTAAAAGATTTGGTAGTACAAATATACTATCAAATATTTTCTTACATTCTTTGACCAAACATCCCATCGAGAACTACAACTACAGAATTATAAAAAAGTGCTTACAAAGCAAACATGGGCACAAAATGATTTTATATAATGCAATTACAGTCGATTATATATAAACCAACAAAATTTATAAGATTATAAGATTGTAAATAAAATTTATTGGAGAAGCCGGATATAATTAAAAGTCGTGATAAAGTTTCCATAACATTCATTGAACAGCAAAATTAAGTATAACATAGTAATTTCATTTCAGATAAAAAATACAACAGTAACGGACTTCAAAATGTTTTTTTTTATGGATGAGAAAGACAAACGAACATACATACGGGTCTCCTGAAGAAATGGGATCACGGCAATTCATACTTTCTTGTAACACCAGAGGAATCACAAGTACGTGGAATAAATAAAAAAAGCAAGTGTGAGTCGAACACGCCCATGAAGGGTTCCGTAGCAACTAATAATAGTGTTATTTTTTTCAATTAAATTATTGATATTGACGATTTATGACGTATTAAAAAAACTAGTTACTAGATCTCGTTCAAACCAATTTGTAGTGGAAGTTTGGTATGGTAATGTACATCATATATTTTTTTTAGTTTTATCATTCTCTTATTTTAGAAGTTACATGGGGCGACACACGTTTTACGACTTTGGAAGTGTTTCTCGCGCGCAAACTATTCTGTTTAGAAAAAAAAATACATTAGAAACCTCAATATCATTTTTGCAGACCTATCCGTAAATTCCCAACACAATTGGGTTCGATGAAAAGAAAGTATGGGGAACCCCCAAAATTTATTGTTTTTTTTTCTATTTTTGTGTGAAAATCTTAATGCGGTTCACAGAATACATCTACGTACCAAGTTTCAACAGTATACTTTCGGATAAAAGTGGCTGTGACATATGGACGGACACACAGACAGACTGACATGACGAATCTATAAGGGTTCCGATTTTTACCATTTCGATTCCAAAAATTATTTATTAATATAAACTTACTTATATTTAAAAGTTTTGGATATAATAGCATTAGTATCCAAAAACTGCATAGAATTGAGTTAACGGAAATAATCAACTAATACTACATCACAAGTAATATTTTTACAATAAAAAATTAATAGTCTCATAGATTTATGAAATGAAATGAAATGAAATTATTTATTTTGCCTTTGAATAGGGTATGTCCAGATCTTAAATATTACAATATTGCCACTATCCAGCTTAAATTAAAAGCCTGCAAAAACTTAAAACTCAATTAAATATTCATATTATTGAAAGCATAGATTTTTTCACTCCAATATTTTTCCAGGTCATGTTAATTCTTCTAGCTAGTTTGTCTTTGTGAATTGTGTTCTTGATTTGTATACCAAGTTATAATACAGTTCTGTTCGTATTCATGGGGTGTGTTGTTTTTTGACATGTGGTTTATTTAAATATTCATTAATACTATAAAAAATATATTCAAACAACCATTTGAAGAGTCTTGGTATAAACATTTTCTTTGACAGTATTTTCAAGGTCCTCAGGCAATTTGTTATATAATTGTATACACATGTTATGGCTATTTCTAAGAAAAAGTGTTGTTTTAGGACAATGTTTCAAAACCAGTCTATGCGGCTGTCTTGTTGCTCTAGCATTGACCTCAACAGCTGACGTGAAAATATATCTATTGTTACGCACAAATTTGCAAGCCTCGAAAATGTACATACATGGTAGATTTAGCAGATTTTATTTTCTATATAGCATTTTGTAAGAGTGCCACGGCCCTATACCTACTATTGGACGTAAACATTTTTTTTGGGCAGCAAAACTGAACATATGAACCATTACCCCATATTAGTCCATACCGTAAAACTGATGCATCGTATCCATGATAGGCCATAAGGGATAGCTTGTGTGACCCTATTCTTCTTAACCTATTAAGTAACGATTAATTTTGTTACAAACTTTGTCAATACGACTAGTGTAGTTGAGATATTTATCAATTCCCAAAAATATTACATTATCAGTTTCATTTATAACTGTATTATTATATTTTATATTTAATTGCATTTGTTGACGTCCTTTTACATTAAACTGTATATAATTTGTCTTTGATAATATAGCATGTTCTATCTTTCGCTATTGTTTATTGCCGATAAAAAAGTATTTGGACAATAATTCAGCCTTAACTTTTAAGGGTTCCATAGCCAAATGGCAAAAAATGGAACCCTTATCGATTCGTCATGTCTGTCTGTCTTTCCGTGTATGTCACAGCCACTTCTTTCCAAAACTATAAGAACTATACAGTTGAAATTGGGTAGTAGATATACCTATTCTGTGAACTGTATTAACATATTCACACGAAAATATAAAAAAAAAACAATAAATTTTGGGCGTTACATACCCCATACATAGAACTGAAACTCAAAAATTTTTTTTTTCATCAAACCAATATGTATTATTTATGTTTTTAAGTAAGTATTAAAAATCCAAGCAGCACTAATATTTTTTTAAATCTAATTTATGAGTTGTTTATTCGCTACATATATGAGGAATACTTATGGTGATACCTTGTCATGCCAAATTGAATATTTTATTCCACTAGTAAGTTTTTCTGGAAATAGGCGAACAAATAAGATGTCACCTGATAATAACGGATCACCACGCATAATCACTTATAACAACAGCTGTTTAGGACGGCACCCGAAGGAGATTTTTGATAACATCAGGAATAATATCATAATATCTAATCTCAAATATTTTATTATTGTAATCATACCTGTCGCAGTGGAGGCCTTTTTTTATGAGAAGAAGCCTGTTAGATATGTAAGATTTTTTCACAATGGAGTGAATGGAATAAGACTTGACCAATGTTTTTCAGATGGTTAACTTCCATTTCATTGCCAGTGATGACTTATGGTACGCAGACGTGCAATGGAGTGGGCTATGCTCGGAGTTTCCCTGCGAGATCGAATCAGAAATGAGAGAGATCCGAAGGAGAACCAAAGTTACTGACATCAT
>CATIXQ010000003.1:19983602-20032844 GCA_949711755.1 Leptidea juvernica | reverse complement strand
AATAACCTGAATAACCAATATCAGTGTCTATGATATCAAGCGAAAATTATTCTATGGAGATTATTGCTACACACATAATATCATTATGTATTAAAGCTCAACCCTCAAAGGAGGTGGATATAAAAGAAAAGTCATTTCCTTGACCTGCCTGAATAAGGTGATTTTGATTTGATTACCCTAAAGTATTGAGCTTTTGATTACTGTTAGTAAAATATAATATTAATTACAAGTTTAAGCAGAATTGTCAAATTGTAAGTAGAGGTATTTGGTGAGTATTGCATGATACGTAAATTAAGATTATTCTATTGTTGTTTGCTGAGTTCTCGTAACAGGTTTCATCATGCTCGCTTAAATGTCACTGCTTGTGGCGGCGACATGGGACGGGTCGTTCCCTTCCCTAAAATATGGTTGAGGGAGGCGATGGCTGGCTCATGCGTCATGCTCGTGAACGGGCGCTGCTTGTGGTGGCAGTATGTTTCGTCAATTGACATGCAAAATATGTTACAAAATTACTCGTACTGTTATACCGAAACAATGATATCATTAATATTTATAAAATAAAATTTTAAGATATTATAATATGAGACGTAAATAACTTAATAATTCATTCAGTACCTATGTATAATATTAACAAATTCAATGTCATAAAAGTATATTAATTTACATATATTATTATCAAATAGACTAATTCATTTTGTATTGAAAAATTCATTTAAACTATAGAAGCACTATTGTTTATATATATATGGATATATACATGTTGATTTATTTATAATCGCTTATAAAATGCTCACAGAATACCTTTATTGATTTATGGTGTATGTGGATGATGCAGTTACTGTACTCAATAACTTTTGTATTAATTTACATTTACTTTTTTGACTTACTCGTGTAAGACATTGACTATTTGACGTTTGCGTGTCTTTGTTGCATCATTTTACATTTTACATATTATATTTTAATTGAAATCATCTGTAAATCTTGATATAAAAGAGTGGCAATGAGTTTCTTGCTACTTCTTCTCATTAGCTCAACCCTTTACGAAGTAGCGGTAGATTCAATAAGAAAAATATTTTATTATTTTTGTCATTAGATAAAGAGTTTTTAAAAATAATAAGCAAGTTGGAATTTATTATTATTATTATTAAGATTATCTCATTGCAGTTCCGGTTCCCGTTTTCGCTCCCGTTTCCAACATATTATATAAATCTTATTTCGAGGAATATTGCTATAGCAAACTAAACCTACTTGTATTTGTAAAGTAATAGCTCAAGGACGTGAATTTCAGTTTTTCACAAATCCCGCGGGAACATGGTTTTCCCGGTATAAAATGTAGCCTATGTCCTTTCCCAAGCTCCGGTCTATCTCTGTACCAAATTTCATCAAAATTGGTTTAGTAACTCCGGCGTAGAAGCGTAACAAAGAAACATTCAAATTTATAATATTAGTAGGGATATAAAGCTTAAAGCGTTTAAGATTGCATTGAGAGAGATGAAGAGTGAAATCTATACGATTGACTCCAAGTCAAAAGCCCTTGTTATACCCGAAAGCTACGCTTACCCTTAGAAAGGTGATGCTGTCTGTTTGATTGTTACTATGGCGTAATTCAAGATGGCATCCTCAGATCGCGGTCCTAGCCCTAACCGACTATTATTTTATGTGAGATTTGAATCATGTTTTACATTGAATTATTTTTTTCTAAAGAAGGAATATAAAATTCTGGAAGTATGTTATTAGTATTAAAGGGATACATTACCTTTCCGTGAGATATGTATGTGTGTAGGTATATATGTGATTATTAACTTAAAAAATCTTTGTATTTGTGAGATCTCATGACAAACGTAGTGTTGGTAGACCCCTACTAGACGGCCCGATGATCTGGTCAAGATCGCCGGAATAGTTTGGATGAAGGCAGCGCAGGACCGGTCATGAAGACCTTTGTCCAGCATTTGACGTCTTCCTGATGATGATGACAAACAAACCTATAATAATTGTATTTCAAAGTTTCGATGATCGTTGTATCGTGAAAATAGATTTAAATATTATACGCGGAGCTTAACGCACGTAGCAATAATAATTATCACCACAATGCAAGGATAAAACAGCTATCAAGTGAACAAAAACGTGCGAAAACGGCCGGCAACGCTCTTGTGATTCCTCTGGTGTTGCAAGAGAATGTGATGTGTTGGGCGGCGGTGATCACTTACTACCAGCGTTCACACATTTGTCCTCCCTTTTCCATAAAAAAAAAAACAATGAACGTAAGCACCATGCAACAATTTATTACTTTGAGATAACAACAATCGATCATTCTTGTATAATTTTAGTATTTAATACTGTACAAGGCTATCTATCATACTTAAAATAAATTTAAAATATTTCATTATTTATTTGTAAAACATTAATAAAAGGTTGGCTTGTGGATGTTTTTTTTTTAATGTAGAGGGATAGGCTCGGAGTTTCCCAACGAGATCAATTCAGAAATGAGGGGATCCGTATGAGAACCAAAGTCACCGATGAGCCCAAATGATAGCGAAACTGAAGTAGCAGTGGGCAGGGCACATAGTTCGACGGACAGATGGCCGTTGTAACAGACAAGTCCTCGAATGGCGACCACGTACCGGAAGACGTAGTATTGGTAGGTCCCCCACAAGATGGTGTCACGATCTGGTCAAGATCGCCGGCGTAGGTTGGATGAGGGCACCACAGGACCGATCGTTATGGCTTTCTTTGGGGGAGGCCTTTGTCCAGCAGTGGACATCTTCCGGCTGAATTGTTGATGATGATGGTTCGTGGTAGAAGTATAAGAAATTTTTGTTATTTTTTCTATAAATTTTTTTTTTATCATGTTTCGGCTCTTGTTATATTCAGCCAGACCGATTCACAAACAAAATGTAAAATAGAAGAATAATAATTAACAGAATTTTACGTTTATAAGACAGGAAGCACTCTTGTGATTCCTGTGGTGGTACATAAGAGTGTGGGCTGCGGTGATCATATATTTTTACGTCTACCAGTGGGAGGCTCCTTTGCACATGAAGCCGGCTAGATTATGGGTACCACAACGGCGCCTATATCTGCCGTGAAGCAGTAATGTGTACACATTACTGTGCTTCAGTCTGGAGGGCGCCGTAGCTAGTGAAATTACTGGGCAAATGAGACTTAACATCTTATGTCTCAAGGTGACGAGTGCAATTGTGGTGTTGCTCAGAATTTTTGGGTTTTTCAAGAATCCTGAGCGGCACTGCATTGTAATCTGGGCGTATCAATTACCATCATTTGAACGTCCAGCTCGTCTAGTCCCTGATTTTCATAACATAAAAAAAGACTGCATTCTCGTTATTCCTTACCTTACAGTAAAATAACTGCATTGGAAGTATATATATGAAATTGGTAGATAGTGCTATTGAATAATAATAATTATATTGACACACTTTAACTCAAATTATCTTGCTCCAAACTAGGCATAGCCTGTACTATGAGTACAAGACAACGATATATTTAATACAATATACTTACTTTAACATACATAAATACATATAAACATCCATGACTCGGAATCAAACATCCATCATATTATAAATGATTGCACCTACCGGGATTTGAACCCTAGATAGCTAAGTAGCCAGGGTCACTAACCATTCGGCTATATGGATCGTTGAATAAATGAAGTGCAATCTTTTATAGAAACTATAGTACATTTTTAAAGAGATGAGTGGTCCAGCCGCCCTAAAGTTACAAATAAAACAAGCCCATTTTTTAAATAAAGTACGCATCCCTTTCCCTTTCTGTATTTGTGTGCAGATTACAATTTTGGCTATGTCATATGATATACAAACAGCATTAGTTGAAGCAAATACACTATGTTTACAGTCAATTGCTAGGGGATTATCGTGTTGTGTGTTAAAACGAAAATGTACTATTTCATTTATCCAACAATATTTGTTCGTATACGTCTTTTTAATGATTTTTTTTATGGAATCGGAGGACAAACGAGCGTACGGGTCACCTGTTGTTAAGTGATCACCGCCGCCCGAAATCTCTTGCAACACCAGAGGAAACACAGGAGCGTTGCCGGCCTTTAAGGAAGGTGTACGCGCTTTTTTTGAAGGTACCCATGTCGTATCGTCCCGGAAACACCGCACAAGGAAGTTCATTCCACAGCTTTGTAGTACGTGGAAGAAAGCTCCTTGAAAACCGCACTGTGGAGGATCGCCACACATCCAGATGGTGGGGATGATATCCTAACTTGTGGCGTATCGTGCGAAGGTGGAATTCGGCGGAAGGAATCAGGTTAAACAGCTCTTCGGAACACTCCCCGTGATAAATGCGGTGGAAGATTATTATTATTATTATTTATACTATATATTATTTATATTATTGACATCAAAAAGAATTCTAAAGGAATCAATTTTGAGAAAATAAATGCCTTTTATGCCTTTTTATGCCTTTTATAAAAACACCAACAAAAAAAAAATATTTAACAAATTTTGTACAATCTAGTGTAGGTATTGATAAAGGCACACGCAGCATTCCATTATTGATATTTCGAAGGCCTCCGTTCTTATAATATTTTTATCCACGCTATGATTTTGTCATAAGATATAAAGTGTATGCCTTTCGAGAAAATATTATGTATAAAATTTGGTCCGTGCATATTTCAGATAAAAGGATGGTTTAGTAAGTAAATTGAGTCAAAAGAGTCAGAGAGAACTGTCATTATTTTAGTTTGTAATTGAAAGAACGACTTCTAGTTTTTATCATAAATCAAAATCCTTCACGATAATATAGTATAACATTGACACACTCTTACACAAATTATCTTGCCCCAAACTAGACATACTGTGGGTGCAAGACTACAATATACTTATTTAAACATACATAAATATAAATAAACATCCATGACTGGGAAACAAACATTCATATTCATCATATAAATGTTTGCACCTACCGGGATTCACACCCGGGACCTTTAAGCTCAGTAGGCAGGGTCACTAACCACTGGGTCAAACATGCATCCTAAAAGTGATAGAACAAGCAAAAGCTGAGAATGAAGCATTCCTTAAAAGTAAGAAACCCAAACATTTGAGACATAAGATGTTAAGTCTCCAAGTTAAGTTGCCAAGTAATTTCAGTAGTTACGGCATTACTACTTTACGGCAGAAATAGGCGCCGTTATGGTACCCATAATCTAGCCGGCATCCTGTGCAAAGGAGCCTTCCACTGGTAAAATCTGGGTTTCAATTGACTTGTTGTTTGTAATCTGTAATTGTAATTATTATGAGAAATAAATTAAAAAAGGAAGCAAGGCATGATTAAGCAATTTTTTTGGTAAAGCAATTTATTAAGAAATGGATAATTGGCTACATAAGTAATTTTAATAGTAAGATATGTAGATCCAAAAGTGGTTCTGACATCAATCAGTTGAGGATTAGATCTGGGTCAAACCCAACTCGTTACAACGGCTCGCCGGGGAAATTGGTCGTTTAACTTAATCTGGTCTTGTAGATTGATCCTGAAGTATTGACGGCTTAGATTTATTCATACTTCGATTGGAGTGACAGCTTCACGAATAAGTTTTATTAAACGGAGGAGCGTGGAATTTAGTGATGTGATATCTGAGTGGCACTTGTATGAAATTATATGAGATATATATATTTCATTTTTATATGTAATAAAGTGTTCAATTAGTATGATAATAACAATGATATTTAAAAGTATTGATAGGTTACGTAGACAACAGTCGGTGTTTGAAAATGATACACTAACGCACACATGAATAATTTAAAATTGCAATAGCACACTACATTACAATTACACGTCAAAGAAGGATAGTAAATGCAATTATCGCAAGCGAAAAAGAGATAACTCTAATTTGCTAATTGCTTCGTATTTGTATAGAGAAAATACAGTTAATTCATCAGATATGATTTTTTACCGTACACCGTGATTTATGCCTAAATTACGATTCATTCATGAGTTCATGTAATAAAAGCTATAAAGTAGTAAACCTGCATTGAAATTAGGTAGATAATGTGTCATTGATTTTATAAAAAAGTATTTAATATTGATTAAAATTTATAGCGACATTGATGGTATGAATTATTTATATATAAAATAATAAAAAAACATACAGATACCAAAACAAAACCGAAAGGTATCTACAGTAAGGGTCTCATTTTTACAATTTTACTAACAACAACTCCCAAAAAGTTTTCAGATAACAATTATTATTTTTTGTATCTTATATTATTTATGAATGTCTTTTTGTTGAGGGTTTATTACAATAAGGTAATGGGAGAAGAAGAAAATGATCCATTGATTCTTCTGCAGTTAGCAAGGGATATACTGAAAAAACTCCTACGTAAACAAATAGCACTCACTGTCTACATCCGCTACCTACCCTAAAACTTGTTTTAGTGGTTTGATAGTTCAGCTACCTATATACGCACTTGTTTATTAAAAATTATTACATTCACTGCAACAATGACTTTTTTACATCATTTCCTAAAATATTCTACCTCGATCATCCCGCAACAGACAGCATCAATATTTTGTCATTTCTGTACTAACGTTCATTATCACATATTAGTACGTTGTCATGGCAACATATTTATTTTGTTACATAAATAATGAAATCAAATAAAATGTTATAATTCATGATTTCTTAACTGTGGTATGTAATACTATGATTTATTTGTACTTTCGTAATTAGTGCACCTTCCCATAACACAAGACGGCATTTTAATGTTGTACCTATATCAAATTGTAGGCAATTCTATCAACAACAAACGCGTGTGTATCGTTTTCTTATCGAGAGAGTGACTACGACAAAAGGAACCAATTGACTCAATTTAGGCGATTGATTTTCGGCGCGCTAGTGACATATCTACCTCTTTTAATACTATAATATCATTGGATAATAATATGACTAGAAATGGGGACATATCCACAGCTAACCAAGTGATTAAAATTTCAAAAAAAGTCAAAGATGATACGGCGATTCTACTTAGATAAGGAACAGAATACCTTCTTAAAAAATAATTTAAAAACTATCTCAATAAAGCATCTTATAAAAGCATTTAGTTTTTAGTTTTTGACGTTTGAGTATTTTTGTTGGATCACTTTGCATATATTGTAATTGAAATGATTTGGAAGTTGCATTAAAACTAAGAACTTGTACACCTAATCTGTATGAAAAAAGAGCAACCTTAGAGTTTCTTGTTCATTCTTCTCTGAAGAAATCTGACTTCCGAATGAGCTGTATGAAAAAAATTACATATTGCAAGTGTTTTATGATTTACTTATGAAATCAAATATTTTATTTGATTTGATTTGCATTAAACAGAAAATTCTCTTGAGATTCGTTGAGGATACAGGAGCAACACATGGGTAGTGGGAACAAGTTGCTGTCACGTAACCTGCAGGTATTTTTATCCTTCCCTTACACAAACCTTTTTTACTTGTTAATAGATTTATGTACGGAAGAAAGGGATAAACGATAACGTATTGTTGCGTAGCAACCCTTCGAAGTATATGACGAGAGTTGTCAAACTTCAAGACATTGTTAATTTCAACAGCTCCGTCAGCAATACTCGTAGCTCAGCGGAAAAGTGTTTACTTTAGACGCTGTAGACCCGGGTTCGATACACCTACCAGTGTATGGATTTTTTGGGTTTTGTAAAGTTAAAGGAAATTTCTAGTAAGTTCAGGATCAAATCGAACAGAAAAAAAGTAATGGAAAATGTGTAAGCAGGATAAAAATAGTTTAAAGAATTTTCTAGTACAATTTAAATTTAAAGATGGAATGGGGGAATCATTTTGAAAATAGAACGGATCCGGGGGTATATAAGCCGTACTAAGCGTGGCCTACGGCAGTTCTAGTTCTGACTCGAAAGTGTAAAGAAGAAGAAGAAGAAGAAAAGAAGAAGCAGTGAAAAGTGGAAGTGTTCCAAGAAGAAGAAGATAGAAGAGACTTAGTGTTCGGTGCGGTGTGACGCGTTGAAGGTACCGCCGCCCACAAGAGGAACAGCGGCAGACCGGCGAAGCGCAAGTTCAGAAAAAGTGAACGCAAATAAAGACTCGTTCCTATAAGCGGAGTATTATTTCCAATCCCTGACCCACTCCCGTGTCAGTATTTTGTAGCCTGTTGTCAGGTCCGTTTTATATCTGAGCTAGGCATCAATATTGTAACAACTCAAAAACTTTTTGGAATTCAAATTTAGAACACGTTTATTAGGTTTTAAGCTTGGATAATTTCCCGCCATTTTACATATTTTTTTAAGGTTGATATTAGAATACAACAATGGAATGTGCTTGCAGTGCCTTGCACAAATTGTGTATGGAGCCGTCAGTAATTTTTTTATATTGTTCTATCGATAGATATAGCAAAAAGATTAGGACAGGTCCGTACTGGTAGAACTAAAAAGCTGTTGTAGCCAGAATTCTCCGGAATCCTATGAGGATACATAAAATATTATCGCGGTAAAGGAAGGTTCTTTCACGTACCATCCAAGAAAACCTGAAACTTGTTGCTTTTCTTTAATAAACAGGACATGTTTTAAGTTGAAGAGAGTGACTCGATCAAAAAACCTGCTTTACCGATACGCGGGTGAAAAGAACAGAAATATCCTTTTAGCTGATGGAAAAATTTTCACAATTGAAGAGCACTATAACATGCAACGTAACAATATGAAAGAAGTTATAAAAGGGTCACAAGTACTTACCAGCACGACTTATTCTTCTACAAAAAGCTAAGACGCTAAACCTAAACACCTAAAACCTTCATATTATATACAAATAAAATTTGAAAAACAACAAAATTTTATGAACGATGCGGGACTCGAACCCACGACCTCCGGCGTTCCGTGCCGGTGCTGTAACCAACTGAGCTAACCGTTCGAGAGTCACATCGTTATAAGATCTTGTATTCTTGTTCAACTCTCAGGTTGTGGCTTCAACCTGAGAGTTGAACTGGCAAAACAATAAAATTTTGTTGTTTTTCAAATTTTATTTGTGTATTAATCCTAGAAGTGAGGGTTATCACTTTTAAAACATAACAAATTCTTCATATTATAAGTAATTTTCAATGTAATGTGTACAGAAACATTACTACAAGAATATTACTACCTACTTGTCAGTGATAATTTTTTTTAACTTTGTCAAATGTATTACATACTACAGCCATGATTATTTCTTCTAAAAACAAAAACTTATCTGTCACGCATCATCTATGTACTTGGTGAACCATTGTGAAAAGATTCTATATTATATCTCATTTAGCTGGCTAACTATCAGAACATCATGACCAAGGCCACAGACAGGCGAAACTTGAAAATTTCCATATATCAACTTTTTTAAATTACTATTTTGAAGTAATTGAAAAAAGACAACACAATCTTTATTGCCTCGCACAGCCACTTTGTGGAGTCTCATTTACCTAGTAATTTCACTAGCTACGGCACCCTTCAGACCGAAACACAGTAATGTTTATGCATTACTGCTTCACGGCAGAAATAGGCGACGTTGTGATACCCATTATCTAGCCGGCATCCTATGCAAAGGAGCCTCCCACTGGTATAATGGATACTTGTGTTACTTTTTAATGTGCAATTTAAATATGTTTTTCAAAAATATTATCGTATTAATTGAAGGATCCTGCTCATGCGTTGGTGAATATTTAACTATCAATATGTTTTGATTGTCCAAATACGATATTTTTGGCGTTGTTTGTTCTCTCAGTTAATCTGTTATTGATTTGTTTGAGTTTTTGTGATATCTGTATCATTTATTTTCAGTTCACTCGTCACAAAATATTTGTAAATACAGAGCAAAATTTTGCAATGATGGATCGGATTCAAAATAGATTCGAATTTTCACCAATTGTATTTTTATTCCATTCAGAACATGCTAATAAAGATGTAATTGGACGTCTTAGTAGATCTATATCTATTTGTATATATATATACACTAGCCGTTCCCGCCCGCTTCGCTGAGCGAATTTTAAAATATGAAATAAATTAGTGAAAGAACTTTGGAATTCGCAAAATAAGTAGCCATGTACTATCTATGATATATTTCGCATCGAATAGTGGTAGTTTCATGTCGATACGATCAGTGGTTTAGGCGTGATTGAGCCTCAAGCAAAGACCTTTTTCATTATAGATATATATAAGAGATTTCCACCGATGGTTGACTCATCACGATATCTCTGGAACCATAAGGCGTAGGAACTTGAAATTTCGGACGGATTTTACGAAATTTGATTCGCAAGAGTTTTTTTTACTATGAACGGACCAACGTCTGTGGAATCAGCTAGAAATATAACAAAGTAATTGTATAGAATAAATTAATCTCCTAGCTACGCTTGCTTATATATTAAACGTAGCTGTACGACGTAGTTGTTGTTGAAATAAATTCATTCAGTATTGAACTATAGCCTTACAAGGTGATACAACAAGATGTGAATCTATAGTTACTGTAAGAGATTTAGATTGACTTGTCCCAAGCCGTCAACTAAGCTTTATTTTAATGCGTTTAGCAAAATAGTCACAATTTCTCGTACAAGTCTGAAAGAGCGGCGATATCACAGCACGAATCTATCATAAATCACGTTTTTTGTTTACCAAGCTTGTTTATCTAGCAACCCGTAACATAAACCGCATAATGATACCTTCAATTTTGGCGCCAAAACAGCAACAGAGCATATCCTCTCCTATCTATCTATCTATCCTATATCATTCTATCTGAAGTGAAGGCACCCCATCGTGCCCCTTCAACCAGCTAGTTCAACGTACCACTGCCTGAGCCCCCACACATTCTAACTGACTGCTCCGACACAGATACACATATTCTATACATAATAATATACACTTGTTTTTATTTATTAATTTTAAATTTGGGGCGAGATGAGCAGGACTTTGAGCTGATGTTAATTGATACGCCCCGCCCATTACAATTCAGTGTCGCTCAAGATTGCTTGAAAAACCTAAAAATACTGAGCGGCACTACAATTGCGCTCGTCACCTTGAGACGTAAGATATTAAGTTTCATTTGCCCAGTTTTTTCTGCACTTCTGACCGAAACAGAAACAGAAATAGGCGTCGTTGTGGTACCCATAATCTAGCCGGCATCCTGTGCAAAGGCTCCTCCCACATTAAATCCATTCAGTCCGTTATTAATAAAAATCATAGATCGATATTCAAAAGCTTTATAGAACCATGCAATATCAATCATTAATAATATCAACTTGTAACTAATAACTAAAATATAAGTTTTCCTACTAAATATGTTAAACATAGAAAATCATGACAAGATACCAGAGAAAAGCAATCGACTATTGTAAATTAAAACTGTTCGCAAACCAATGATAAAAGCCTCGCTGAGAATGTCGAGTAAATGTAAGAATTATAAAAACGCGGCACTTATCTTTCATTGGTTTAGGTTTGTCTAAAACGAGAAAATTATTGCTATTTTAACCTCACCTTATCCTGCGCGGGTTTTATAAAGACATTAGTGTGAAAGGGTTGTCGCAAATCGGATTCCTTCTCAATTTATGTGGGAATTTGCTTAGACGAATGCTTTTGGTGAGCTTTTAAAGGTAAATAATTAAATTACTAATGGATTTGATGTTTACATGCCATAAATATTAAAAACACTATTTTAATTCATCACAGATACCACATATTTATTAAATTTTGAAGTTATTTGTTATGTTTTTAAAGTGATAACCCTCACTTCTAAAATTAATACACAAATAAAATTTGAAAACAAAGTTTTATGAACGATGCGGGACTCGAACCCACGACCTCTGGCGTTCCGTGCCAGTGATCTGCCAACTGAGCTAACCGTTCAAACATAACAAATTATTTAGATTTACAAGAGCGACATCTCAAGTCAATTTCCTAAAATGCATATATTGGGGTTGAGCAGGTTATCAACTGTAAAGTGGATCCTGTAGATGAAGCCACAACCTAAGAGTTGAACGAAGCATATAAGATTTTATAACGATACGTCACTTGAACGGTTAGCTCAGTTTGCAGAGCACTGGCAAAGAACGCCAGAGGTTGTGGGTTCAAGTCCCGCATCGTTCAAAAAATTTTAAAGTGTTTACTAATGACAATTAGTCATGTAGGTCACATCCTGTTAAGCCACTTTTTGAAATGAAATGTAATGAAATTAATTTATTATGGATCGTGGTAACACATTTCTTAACAATTGGTGCACAGCACAATTCGCCAATATATCGGCATACAAATATTTGATAGTCAATATTGGAATTTTTATATTTAATACTTACTTACATTAATACACATTACATAGCTATAATTTTTCTATTATATAATATAAAATAAACATTAGTATATAGGTTACTCTCAAATAACAACTTTTAAATTCTATGTATTATTTTTGGCTAAAAATTATTTGAAACTATAGAAGCCTTCATCTATTATCCATAATTTTAATTTTTAGGCATCTCTCTAATATTTTTTGGATGTTGGTTAAAGACCCTAATACACAGAACATTTGTGTAATTTTGATGAATGGCTTATTTAACACCTACTTCTAAAATATACAAACAAACTAACCTCATGAACATAAAACAACTTTACACATACCATACATGTATACTGATACAAAAAATTCTACATAATTCCATCCATACATCAATCTTACTCACCCAAACTAAACATGCGTCTAAACGCAGCACGAGACGAGCCAGCTACTTGATACTACCTAAGACAAGAACAAATTACGGCAAGCGTATGTTTATTTACGAGGGCGCACAACTTTTTAATAGTCTACCTTCATCTCTCAAAAAGATTAGGTCACTAAAAACATTTAAACGTGAGCTATCAGACTATATTGTTTCAAAGTTTTTATAAAACACATGTCTGAAATTGTTTGTTATGTGACAGTGCCCTGTAAAAGTGTGTAATCTTAAATTTTGTGAAGAAGAATAAGTACTATAATGTGTAATATGTATGTACTGAACAACTAAAGAACGGCGGATAAATTATTATATCATATTTTTATGTTCTCATGTAAGTGACAATATTATGTTTTTAATGAGATTACGTTTTAAGATATTTATTATATCTTTAAACGTAATTTAGATAATTGGTTTAGGGATTTATTGGTAATATAATAGCTAGAAATATTATTCAAAAGAGTTTTTCAACAGAATTACTAATTTAAAATTTTTATTATAGCATCACCAAGTAACTAAAATCGAGTGTACAAGTAACTTAAGTGCTTTAAATATATTTATCTATGTATAATGGAATTTTGCTGTCATTAAATCTATATTATTTATTCTGTTATTGGTTAATTTTTCATTCAACCTGTTATAATTAAAACTAAAATAGTTATCACGTGTGTACTGTAAGGTAGTTTAATTTTATACAATTTAATTGAGAATAAATATTTTAAACATGAGAATTTTATTCTTTAATGTACATAATTGCTTCTTAATTTAAGTAGCACTCAACTTGCATTTTTATTCATATTTTTTTGAATGTATTAGTCCACATTGTTGGTGCTGTAAATAAATATATAACGTCTGGAAAGATCACTGCTATATTAGCCGTTGCTCTAAAAGGTAAGGAGAGGTCTAGTTAAAATATTACTGAATAAATATCTTTTGGAATTTCATTTTATCTGGAATTGCATCTGAAGATATTGAAAGGAAATATAAAATGTTCTGGAAATCGGCCTCGTACGTCCACCTGCTTGCCTCTTGCAATCTTGATCCATACAACAGATTAATTTCCAACGAACTATACTTTTGTGAGGCCTTATGTGTTAGAGGATGGGGCCCCCAATGTCAACTAGTGATAGGGTCGCTTTAAACATTTCACATGATTTGCTTAACGTGGATACTGTTATGCGCAAAATTTGAATAAAGCCACTATATTTTTGTGAAGCCTTTATGTATGAGAGGGTGGGGCTCCAAATGTTTACATGTAATAACTTCGCTTTGTATATTTTAATGTTTCTATTAAGTTATAATTATTTGTATTTATTTTATCAAGCTTTGCTTAACGTGGCTATTGTTCTGCGCAAAGTTGTAAATATTATAAGAACAAAGGGTTAATTAATTTGCAAACACATAATGAATTACATTAAATTTTATATAGATACTAGCTGACCCGACAGACGTTGTTCTGTATTAATAAATAAAATTATGTTTTTTTATGAATTTTTCAATAATATATCATAACATCAAAAATTACTTCATAAAATGCACCCTGCTGTCGTAATGAAATTGTTTCACAGCAGAACTGTCACACCGTGCGTCAATAAATTCTCTCATAGAAATTATGTATGGACACATCAAAGGAAAAACAAATTTGTTGTTTTTATTTAATTTAGCAGCATTTTCCTATTTATTCACCTTTTAAACCTTCCCTGGACTTCCACAAATAATTCAAGACCTTAATTAGCCAAATCGGTCCAGCCGTTCTCGAGTTTTAGCGAGACTAACGAACAGCAATTCATTTTTATAAATATAGATTTGCAAATTAGAACACAAGCGGCTTGGAAAATTGTATTAATGGTGAAATTACAAAACCTACAAGTTAGCTTTTAACATGCAATTGAAATTTTTTGCACCTTACCTCGGTTTGTAGAGTGAAATAACAACATATTCTGGTAAGATAAGTAAGTAATTATCTATTTAGATGGTCATGGGCAACTTTACCCTTCGTGTCTGATTGGAAAATCAATGAAACGTGGATAAGTACATATGAAAGAATTATGTTACTTTGAATTTTAATACATTTTAAAATACTGATTAAATATTTGAGTTTTTAGAGTGAAAACTTTTTGAGCTCACTGAGCACTTAATTTTTTGGCTACTGAATGATACTAAGCTGTCACGGTCAGCACGAGTATCGAGAGTTGCATTAGTCAAAGCAAACATAATCAAATAATTTATATACTACTAGCTGACCCTACAGACGTTGTTCTGTGCATAATAAATAAAGCACTGTTTTTTATGTATTTGTCAATAATATTTCATAACACCGAAGAATTATTTTGTAAGATATGCTCCCTGTCAATGGCGTTCTTTATGTACAAAATGTCATTGCTAATTGTCATTGTTAACTATAATGAAATTGTTTCACAGCAGAACTGTCAAACCATGCGTCAATAAATACTCTCATAGAAAAAATGTCCATACAAAACAAATATTGAAAATAAAAATAACTATGGGTCCCAAATCGTAATAAAAACTATCCTATCTCTCAAGTTGGACCTAACTGCACTCCATGAAGTAATCCCCATTCAAATCCGTTCATTAGTTTAGGGAGTCCATCGCGGACAAACAACGTGTCATGTAATTTATATATATTTTAAGATGATGACAGTTGTTACTTCATGAATAAAGGATAGAAAATAAATTTCGTGTGAATAACATCGCCGTGATTAAGTTTCCACTTTGTCCTTAGGTATACCTTAACAATACTATATTATAATGTATCATTTAAAAAGTCTTGTAGTTAGAACATTATATCTACAAATTTTATTCATTTCAGTGGTTTGAACTTTATACAATTAATAGAATAGAATCTCGTTGTTGAATCCGTCCCTGCATGTATTGGCAATTTTCAACCGGGAAATTTCACAATTTCTCTCGCAACTTGCGCTGAATGTTACATTTATTTATACAAAGATAAATATTTTCCTAGATGGCTGTTTATCAAGAATGTTTCAGAAGCAAATATGTAAATGGGGAACAGCAAAAATGAAAGCGTTATAATATGTATATGAACGATTTTGATGAAGTTTATGTTATAGTGGTTTTCTAAAATGTATATCTTATATAATACAAATAAAACCCGCAAAGTTTTTTTATGACAATAACGGACGAGACGAGCAGGACGTTCAGCTGATGGTAATTGATGCGGCCTGCCCATTACAATGCAGTGCCGCTAAGGTTTCTTGAAAAACCCAAAAATTCTGAGTCGCACTACAATTGCGCTCGTCACCTTGAGACAAGATGTTAAGTCTCATTTGCCCAGTAATTTCACTAGCTACGGCACCCTTCAAACCGAAACACAATAATGCTAACACATTACTACTTCACGGCAGAAATAGGTGCCGTTGTGATACCCATAACCTAGCCAACATCCTGTGCAAAGAAGCCTCCCACTGGTAAAAGTCTAACTAAAGGTGAATGATGAGACTAACATAATATTCTCTTCATATTCTTAATGGTTAAAGTTTTAGATCATTTATACGTCTAGATAGACTATGACAGCTGTGAAAACAGCGAAAAAAATTGAGGTTGGCAGTTAACCTCTATTGTGAGCAATGCACTCACACTGACACAAAGTGACATACAAATTGCGAGAGTAAGAACTCGAGAAACGAGACTCAAATCTCGTGCCAGAGTTTGGCGGGTCAATATCTCCTGAGGCTGCCTCGTGTAGATGCGAAACACGTGTCGAATTGTTTGACGACAAATATTGGCGGAATGATTATAAGGAAAACCCAAAGCATTCGGGTAATAAACCTGGCCTTTGTCATTGGTTCTCGAGCAGCAAGACGCCTCTATCTAGACGTATAAAATATAAATGGTTAAAGCTAATAACAGATTCCGCATATACTATAAAATTACAAAAAAAGCGTAAATGACGATAAAAATTAATTGAAACATATATAATAAAAACCAAACAATATAAAAGAACGTAATTGCTGCAAGTCAAACGTTATTACGAGCGAGGTCACGGGCTCTCGTGAAATGTGAAAAATAAATGAGTGACCTCAAAGAGATGCGTTCAGGATTAACAATTAAGATTAGAGCTGACTTAATGAAACTTAAACAGAGGTGACGAAGTCTCATTTCAAACAGACTTAATGGATATTTTTAATGCTATTAAGCTTTGACAGCGTTTTATACAGACGGAGGCGGTATTCTGAGCTTTAAAAATATTAAAATAACTTGGTTTGGTTTATTATATAACACTAGAAATAAGGAATTGCTTGTAACTAATTCTAGTAGGCTTCATAAGATACATAATAGCTTTAAGGGTAAATGTATACACTTTTATAATAAAGTACCAGCCACTGATCAGGCATTATCTATAAATAAATTTAAATGTTATATAACAAAAAATCTCTATCGTAAATCCTATAACTGAATACCACGAATATCTAAGTGATTAAACAGCCTGGGACTAGATTATGATTATTTTATAGCGATAGAAATGACAGTACAATATTGTATATTTTTATTGAAAAGAGCGCAAAAAAGAATGCTGGGAGAGTTTCTTGCGCCGCTTCTTCTCTCTCAGAGCGCCATTTGGTTCCGAAGCGGTAGTAGTATCTAGTATATTAGAAATGACATCAAAAATAATTCTAAAGGAATCCATTTTGAGAAAATAAATGCCTTTTATGCCTATATGTTACAATATGTAAATTCTCAAACTCTGTCTGATATAGACTCGTATAGGACCAGTGGGAGGCTCCTTTTGGACCGGATGCCGGCTTGATTATGGGAAACACAACGGCGGCTATTACTGCCGTGAAGTAGAACAGTGTAAACATTACTGTGTTTCGGTCTGAAGGGCGCTATAGATAGTGAAATTACTGGTCAAATTGGACTTGACATCTTATGTCTTTAGAAGACGAGCGCAATCGTAGTGTTTTTTAGAATTTTTGGGTTTTTCACTGCATTGTAATGGGCAGGGCGTATCAATTACAATCAGCTGAACGTCCTACTCGTCTCATCCCTTATTTTCATAAAAAAAAGGATGATCACGATACTCCTATCTATCTACTATCCTTAATCGGAGTTATCCTTCAATAGAAAGCAGGGCATGAAGGGGTCAAGGGCATTGAATGCACCGACGAATTTACAAGATTTGGTGCTACAATTACTCAATTTAGCCCTGAATACTCTTGAAGTGTCTCGTTAACACTATAATAAATGTTCACAAGAATTTGTTATTAAATTCAAACAAAACAAATCTTATAACTATATTTACAATACTATGATTAAATATAATTAAAACTATGATTACGTCGTAGCGTACCAAGAATACTGACAGCATTTCCACGTTGGATAGCTAAACTAATCTGTGGACCGAAATAGCTGCCAGCGCTTGAGTTTCCAGTAGCCTTATTGAGGCGCGAAGATAGTATTTTGAACATTCTCCGCGCCTGTACGCCCCACGGGCTAAGTGTCTCACCACTCTATATTTTACTTAATCCAAATCCAAAATCCAAAAAGAAATCCCTTAAGAAAAATCCTGTTTGTAAGGCAGTACTATGTAGGACCCTAATAAGGCCCTGCAGTGTGAAAAAGTGATTCAAGATTGGTTAGTTTCAGTATTAGTGTAGATGATACCTTCTTGCATAATTTATTTGAATGTGGTCCTTTAATATGTAAACTTTCGAAGATATGCAAGCTCAATGTAAAATCTATGATAAAATTCTTAAATTTTTTTTACCTGTAACTGTGAGCCATACGTCTTAATAGAGACACAATAAATCATATTGGATGCAATAAGATTGCGCTACTCAGAACCTTATTCAGGCACTTCTGAAACCATCCATAGGCCAATAAATATAAGTTAGGCGTACGAGTGGAAATATGTATATTGCCAGTAACAAATTTTTATTAAATCTTATTTAATTTTTAGTACAGTCGCTTGTGAACTCAATACACTTGGAATAATATAATATTTTCTAAAATTAAAATTTCCTTTCTTAAAAACTCATCATTCTGCACACCTAAAATTAATTAATAGATTACCATCACGGTCATCATCATTTCAGCCGGAAGACAAATTAAGATGTGTGGCGGTCTTCCACAGTGCGGTTTTCAAGGAGCTTTCTTCCACGTACTACAAAGCTGTGGAATGAACTTCCTTGTGCGGTGTTTCCGGGACGATACGACATTACTTAAAGGCCGGCAACGCTCCTGTGATTCCTCTGGTGTTGCAAGAGTTTGTGGGCGGCGGTGATCACTTAACAACAGGTGACCCGCACGCTCGTTTGTCCTCCTATTCCATAAAAAAAAGACATCAACAGCTGGAGTTCTCCTGCAAACCTCTACGTCGATAAGTCCTGAACTGCGCTCATCCAACCAGCTATTCCGGTGATCTTGACCAGATCATCGTTGCATCTAGTGCGTAGTCTACCAACACTGTATCTTCGTATTCGTGGTCACCATTCTAGAACCATACTACCCAAACGGCTACCGTCCTTTGAGCTTATAATAAAAATCAAGCAATATGAAAATACTGTCTAGACTAGGCTAGGTGGGGTGTGTATCGAGGATGCTATAAGAGAGTTTGGTTGTGAGATATTTACGCATCCGCCAAACAGCCCTGACCATACACTGCAGATTTACTTCTGTTTCAATCTCTTCAGAATTCTTTAGCCAGTGTCAGGTTTACATTAAAGAGGACAGCCAAAACTGTTTGTCGCGTGTTTTTGATCAGAAACCAGAAATTTCTTCAGCAACAGAATCATGTCACTAGTTACAAAATGACAGAGTCATTGAACAACATAAATGCTATAGTGAAATGTTAAATAAAAGCTTTCAAAATTACTTGGTTTTTCATATAAAAGTATAGAAACTTTTATGACAACACGCTCCGTCAAACTGAAAACAAAAGACTTCCAATTCAAAGAAACAAACGAAATTCATTTTATATATTTTTTGCCCTTTTTTACATGTTTATTATTTTTTTTCCAAGGAGTTTGCATCTCATTCTCACTATTTATTGAACGCTTCACATAAATTGTGCTCTTCCTTAAAAATCTTCATAATATTATATGAAAAACCATCTCTAGTATATCTTTCGAAGGATTCCTATATCTCCACTTAACTTAAACCATGATAACTAAAGTGCAAAGTTGGAAAAACATATTAATATCTTTCTATGCTCCATCTTGAACTTTATGTATCTTTATTCGCTAGTGTAGCTTTAACGTGAACGATGGATGTTTTCATAAAAGTATCTTCCTATTTGTAGAAAATTTTAATAACGTATTGTCAACAAAATATTAACAATGTGCCTTAAAATAATTCAACCAAATTGTGAGTGTTTCACTTAGTAGTCCACACGGTGATTTCTCATATCTTTTCTTTTTTCAAAGCAAGTTCAACATAACGTACTACATTAATACTTTTAACATAAATTTGCATGTAATGTCATTGCGAACAAAGTAAGAGCTACTTTCAGATAGTCTTACCGGAATAAAAAACTAAATATAAGAGCCGGGGTAACTACAGGTAACGACATATTATATAATGAGATATTCTACCGGCAACCTGAATATATCAGATATCTTAGGCAATAACTAGACAACGAAACTGATAAATTTTGCGACTTAAATATCCGGCATGACTGCTCTGTTTCATTCACTACCCAAAAATAAAAAAAAGGATTTTCCACTTGAAGTATTAAATAAAGTAAGACGTCGAAAATTAATTGTAGATATATTTAAATGCTTGAAGCGCTGTTAGAAAGGGAGAAAGGAAACGATTTTTTTTCAATAAATATAATCAAATCAAATCGAAACAATCTATTGAAAGTATTTATTTAGTTTAACCATTATTACAATTAGATATATTTGAATATACATCATGTATTGTTAGAAAGACCTTGAAAATACGACCTATTATTCGCACTCATGCATTGTTACTTAAACGTTAGTTAGTAAGGACTGATTATTAAAGAAAATTTATTGAATTAGGCGTTACTTTGCAGAAATCCATAATTATAAAAATGATTTAAGTTTTCTTTAGTGTTAATTCTGCCAATATTTGTTTTTAAAACAATTCGACACGTGTTTCGCCTCTACACGAGGCATCCTCAGGACGTGTTGTCTCGCCAAAATCTGGCACGAGACATTATTAAAGTCTGACTGATTATTAAAGTCAAATAAAGCATTGCATTGAGAAAAAAAAGTTGTAAAAAATACAATTATTATTTAATTTAAAGTTCAAATTGTATATGTTAATGACGATACCCTATTTAGTAAATGGTTTCTTAATTTTAAGGCAATAGGTTAAATATGTTAGGTAATACGATCATCATCATCATCAGCCGAAAGACGTCCACTGCTGGACAAAGGCCTGCTCCAAAGATTTCCACGACGATCAGTCCTGCGCTGCCCTAATCCAACATATTCCGGCAATCTTGATCAGATCGTCGGTCCATCTTGTGGGGGGCCTACCAACATTGCGTCTTCCGGTACGTGGTCGCCATTCAAGGACTTTACTGCCCCAGTAAGGAAATATACAATATGATATTGATAATATGGATATTATTAATATATTGCACATAAAGCAGTCTTGGCTTATGATATTTATGATTCAAATTAATTGTATAACTACAATAATGCCGTTATCGGCGGAAATAAATTATTAATAAGTGAGATCTATTATCGGCTACTACAATAATTTTACGCCAAATAATCACCCTCTATAGACTACTAAAACTTGCATAACCAAATCATTTTCAGCACTAAGGCGTGGCAAATCCCAAGATACATACTAAATATTTAAATAAAGCTTTTAAAAACTTAACTTAAAGAGTCTTCCATATATTATGAGGCAGTTCGTATCGTACGTCGTATAAGTTGTGAGATTTATGAGTCCATGGGGAAGCATAACACGTTAATAAGGATATACATACAACCATTTAAGTCTAAACAACTACTTGAGTGGGATATTAATTAAAATAAACGATAATTGCTCCTCTTTAATAAATAGATATTGCTTCTGTTCAGTTTAAGTATTAATATTTGGTTTATTTTATCTAATTTTTAGGTTTTACTTTCAGCTGTCCATCCAATAATCGAGTAGATTCACATGGTGAATTCCAAATGAACAAATATTTAATATTATTTAACAGTGGGAGGCTCCTTTGCACAGGATGCTGGCTCGATTATGGGTACCATTACGGAGCCTATTTCTGCCGTGAAGCAGTAATGTGTATGTGTGTTCCATTTCTAACAGCGCTTTAAGCATTTAAATATGTCAAATATTAGTTTGCTTTACATACCAAAATTAGATATTTAATATTTCAAAAGGAGACTTCTTTTTTGTTATTTTGTGGGTACTGAATGAGACAGAACGAAACTGATCAAGGTTGCATTGTCTAGGTATTGTTTAAAATGTCTGAGTTATACAGGTTGCGGGTAGCTTATCTAATATATGCCATTACCTGTAGTTGCCACGGCTCTTATTTTTAGTTTGTTATTCCTGTAAGGAAGTAAAGTAGCTCTTACTTTGTCCGCGATGACATTACATTCAAAGGACAATGCCCAATTAACACATCGGTCTTGCCGCTGGGTGACTGACCGCTGACGGCGTCAGTCGGTTGCCCCCCACAACTCGACACATTATTTGCACAATGATATACACAGAAATAGGTCCACAACA
The DNA here is from genome assembly GCA_949711755.1 of Leptidea juvernica. Lineage (NCBI taxonomy): Eukaryota > Metazoa > Arthropoda > Insecta > Lepidoptera > Pieridae > Leptidea > Leptidea juvernica. The sequence goes on along the minus strand of CATIXQ010000003.1, from coordinate 20,010,436 downwards.
TAAATACAAGTTCTACTAACAACAGCTCAGGGCAATAAATATTTAAGTAACAAACAATTTACCAGTGGGAGGCTCCTTTGGACAAGAAGCCGGCTAGATTATGGGTACCAAAATGGTGTTTCGGACTGAAGGGCGCCGTATCTAGTGAAATTACTGGGCAAATGAGACTTAACATCTTATGTCTAAAGGTGACGAGCGTAATGATAATTTTTGGGTTTTTCAAGAATCCTGAGCGGCACTGCATTGAAATGGGTAGGTCATATCGATTACCATCAGCTGAACTTCCTGCTCGTCTCGTCCCTTATTTTCATAAAAAAATAAACAACAACATGTTGAAAGAACAATTGAGTTTTGATTTTGGCACATTTGCTTCCAGCAAGCTGTACTCGCGCCTTCGTTTACGTAATGAATTTGTATGAATGCTTAATTTGAATGTAAATCATACAATTAAAAACATAACTTTTTCCTTCGTGAACCGATTTTGATCAAATAGCCTAAATGTTGCCCCAGAATACGCTAAAGGCATTCATGTCAGTCTTATGAAAGAAAGAAAACTTGACAGATCAAGTAATTCCAGATATAATCTTGTACAAAAAACAAACAGACATACAGAAGGACATTTCTTTTAATTTGTATTTTTGTGTTCGGCTACAGTCCCTATATCACCTACAATCTGTTTTTATAATTAAAAAATGGCATAAAATCGATTTATTTTCCATTTGGAGTTATGAAAAAAAGTCAGGAAGCTCTGCCAAACGTATAATATTAAAATATAATCCAGGCAAAGAGCAAAACAATATCCAACTAACAAATCAGCACGGTATTGTGTGGCGTTTAACTCGCAATAAATCGAATGACGTCACAGTTGAGCTGTAATTCAGTTCAAACCAGATTTATTGAGCTTTAACCGGATCGTAATGACGGTAGTGCGTTTGTATCTGTTTCTCATTTATGTCAACCTGAAATAGCCCAATCATGTTTATCGAAGAAAGTTCTAAAAATTCTTATTTATAAAGGAATAGGAATGAATTCTCACTAAAGATACACAACATAAGAAGAGTATAAGAGATAGTTTTACGTTTAGTTTTTAGATTTGATACGTGATAATCCATATATATAAAAATGAATTGCTGTTCGTTAGTCTCGCTAAAACTCGAGAACGGCTGGACCGATTTGGCTAATTTTGGTCTTGAGTTATTTGTGGAAGTCCAGACAAGGTTTAAAAGGTGAATAAATAGGAAAATGCTGCTAAATTAAATAAAAACAACAAATTTGTTTTTCCTTTGATGTGTCCATACATAATTTCTATGAGAGAATTTATTGACGCACGGTTTGACAGTTCTGCTGTGAAACAATTTCATTACGACAGCAGGGTGCATATTTTACGAAGTAATTTTTGATGTTATGATATATTATTGACAAATTCATATAAAAACATTATTTTATTTATTATATGCAGAACACCGTCTGTCGGGTCAGCTAGTTTAAAATAAAAATACTATGAACAACACTCGCAATTATATTTTTTATAGTTTTATGCTTACCAAGCCAGTATCCCATAGTCGATTCGAGTTGAATTTACCTAAATGACCGCATAGAAAGTCGAGCGTGATTACTCATTTTCATTTAATTCAAACAATAAAATGTTCAGTTGTTCAAAACAATTTTAAAGTTGAATTATACATACAAGAAACTATTTAAAGGGCATCTAGACTTTAGAATCAAACTTTTCTTATAATTTATGTCAATAAAAAGTAATAACATATTTACAGATATAAATATTGATCCAGTGATGAACGTGATAACACCAAGAATATGTATGAATATATTTTCTGCAATCTCTTATTCATAAAAGTGGTTGCGTTAAGTGGTTTTCTATTAACTACAGATAAAGTTGACCCGAATTTACACAGCTCAATCGAGAAATAATCTCAATATAGGATTAGGTTGTAGATTCTTTCATCTTTACTTATTTCTATTTCTTTTAAGATTTATATTAAAGTGTTATTTTTTCAAAATAGATATTTGTTGGAGATGGGGGAACACAATAAGCAGTCTTAACATAGCAAAATAATGTATGGTAGAATCGTGTGTTTTCTTCTTCTCCTAGAAATATGTTTTTGTTATATAAAGTAAATTACTGTAGTCAAAGAAAAAATTTTAACAAAAAGCAATTGACTTCAAAAACTCCATTCCAAAACAATAGATATGATATGCACTAAGAAGTATAAAACTGTTTGCGTATTTTATATGACGAGGAAAGAACCTCTGCATTGTTTTTAAAAGGTGTGACGTCATCACTGTTGACATCACAATTGCTAACTTGCTGAAGGTCACTCATTGGTTCTTCCAAAGAAAACTACACGAGTAAGTATTTTATTACTTTCGTTTATTCAACGGGCAGCGTTACGACGTCCCAAAGAGGTCCGTACTGTACGACAGCCCGAGCACGACTGACTCAAGTGTCGTCGAGTTTTCTTCTCACCCCCTGTGTGAGGGCGGAAGGAGGGTGTCAGGGCGGGGCCCTATACCCTGGCACTTCTTCTCCCAAGACGTTGGGAGAGTCAGTTGGTTATAGTTGGAGTCGTCGCTACTTGCTTGGGGCACAACGATTTTTTTTTTTGGTTGTTTTTTTTTTTTGTGCCTTAGCTCGTAGCTTAGTCGGTCAGTCTGTCAGTTTTCGCCTTTTCCGGGGTCTTGTGGAGTTTTCATCCTCCTCTTCATTTACGCAGTCCCTTGAGTACGCCTTTATTTTTCGTCTACCCTCCTCGTCTGGGGGTCTTGCATGTAGCGGGGCAATTGCTACCAGATGAGGGTGTGACGAGGCGTCTGTTCGCCGGAACATGTCTGTTGTGATCCTTCTTACGAAGGCGTCTAAATTTTCAATTTTCAGATCTTTGGAGATTGTTGCGTTTCGTACGTATCGCGGTGCCCCCACTATGGCACGCAACGCGAGGTTTTCTTGTGCTTGCAGGCGATTCCGGTTCCACGCTGTGAGATAAGGGTACCAAGCTGCTGCTGCATAGGTCAGTCTGGACCGTATGTATGTTTTGTATATCATCAATTTGGTTCCTAGTGGCAGCTTGGACCGCAGGATGGGCTGGAGCTTGGCGCGAGCACCCCTCGCCATCCCGATGGTGTTGTCAATATGCTTCTTGAAGCTGAGTCTCCGGTCAATGGTAACTCCCAGGTATTTGACGTCCGGCCTCCATGGGAGTTCCTCCGACATCAGCTTCAAGGGTGAGGGTAGTTTTGTATTTCCGGTGATGATCGCCTGCGTTTTCGTTACGTTCACAACTAATCGCCATTTCTTCAACCATTCTGGTAGCGCTTCTAGTGTTGGTTGGAGTCTTTTCACTGTAAACTCAGGTCTGTAGGAGGATGCGTAGAAAGCTGCATCATCCGCGTATAGTGCTAGCTTAGCCTGCCCAACGACCGGGATATCGTCAGTATACCAGGCATAGCAGTGCGGAGAGAGACAGCTTCCTTGAGGTACTCCGGCTCTCACTGGCCTAACACTCGATTGGCAATCCTCCACACAGACAAGGAATCTTCTGTTTGTGAGAAATGCAGCTAATATTTTGATTATTTGCACTGGAATCTCAGTTTTGATCATCTTGTACAGCAACCCCTCGTGCCATACGCGATCGAAGGCCTTCTCCATATCTAGCAGTACGGCTGCGACATATTCCTTCTTGTTGTGGCTCACGGCCATCTCGTTTACCATTCGTGTGATTTGCAAGGTGGTGGAGTGTTCCGCTCTAAACCCAAATTGCTCCTCTCTCGGTTTTGTGTATGGCGTCCCATGTTTCAGTAAGACTCTCTCGAACAGTTTGGAGAGAGTGCTTAGCAATGTGATGGGTCTGTAACTTTCCGGTTTGCGGGCGTCCTTCCCTGGGGCTTCTAAAAGAAGCATCACCACCTTGCCTGTTTTCCAGGCGTCTGGAAAATGGCCGGAGTGGAATATGCCGTTAAAGATGCGAGTGAGCGCGACCACACTCTTCCCTGGCATGTTCCTCAGTGCTTCATTGGTAATTTGGTCCAGACCAGGTGCTTTTCTTGTAGGTAGGCGTTTGATAAGCCTCTCTTCCTGCTAGATATGCCTCCACAAGTTCCTCCACCCTTCTGGTGTGCTGGGGATCCAAGTCTGGATTTGGTGCGAACTGTCGCTCTAGACTGTCGGCCAGGATTTCCGCCCTGTCTGCCGCTGCGAACTTCAGAAGGCCTTCGCGATCCAAAAGTGGTTGGACTGGTTTGGGGCTGCTGGAGAGCTGTTTGCATAGCTTGTGGACTGAGGGTACTTCGTCATTTATTTTTAAAATGTGACTTTCCCACCCCTCGGCTGCGTACTCGTCCAAAGCTATGCGTACTTGCTCTATGAGATGGTTGAGGCGACGTTTGATTGTAGGACATCTTGTGTTTTGCCACAGTTTTCTTGTCTCTCTCTTATCGTTTATTAGTATCCGTATCTTCGCCGGGAGCTGTTCTTGCTTTTTCCCCGGCTTAGAGGTGCGCGTTGCTGACTTGAGAGAGAGCTGGATGGCGTTCGTGAGTGCCTCGGTTTCATTTTCTACGTCTTTGCTTGTAGTTACAGGCCCTGTTGTGCTTCTTGTATGCAATTTGTTTCGGAACACTTCCCAGTTGATTTTCCGTCTCGCAGGGGGATGTGAGACCCTACTGGGAAGGAATTCCAGAGTGAGCAGTACCGGTCTGTGGTCAGAGTCGAGTTCGTGCAGTACGCTCAACTCTGGAATTGCGGTGTCGAGTCCTTTGTGTAGCACCAGGTCGATCACGTCACCGCTTCCATCAGGCATATAGTGGGTCCACGATGTAGGGCCTGCGACTTCATAGCGCTCCTCAACCATCTCCTTGTACAGAATGCGCCCCGTCGTGCATATCTTGCTTGAGTGCCAGGCGGTGTGTTTGGAGTTAAGGTCGTCTGCCACTATCGTTGGAATGTTCCCGTCGAATAATGACCTTGACTCCATCTTATCTAGGCTTGTTCCGGGTGGCCTGTAAATTGAATGAATACGCATTATTTTACCCGCCACATTGATAAGAATTCCCAATGCTTGGAATGTTCCGTATTCTGTGGCGGGTATCAACTGGTGTATCACCCTACGTTGCACTAATACTGCTAGTCCTCGGTACACCTATCCCGACGGCGATACCTCATCTTTTCTATATATGTGATAGTTCGGTATTTTAAATATATCACTAGGCCGCAGGTGTGTTTTGCTGACTAGCAGTATGTCAGCTCGATAATCTTGTAAGAAGGTATTTACCCGACGCACTTTACCTCTGAGGGTACTTGCGTTCCAATATATTATTTTTAGTTTACCCTCCATTTCCATTTCATTGAATCAGCTGGCTCAAGCCCTTAAGGGTGTTCCTGTCCTCGTCAGTTAGTGACTGGAGCAGCTTCATCATGTTTTTCAAGACATTGACGTTCTGCCCCATCTCCGCCGATTTTGCTGGTACCTCTGCGTTTGGTTTTGACTTTGTCTTTTTGCCCCGCTTCTTCTTATCAACTGAACCGCCGTATGGGTTTGCTGGGGCCATTAGGGAGGTCGGAGCCGTTTCTTCCACCGTCGATAGCACGGTCAGTACAGTACCCTTTCTCCCCCGAGGTTGACTTGTTTCGGGTACCGTACCGCCGTGCTTGTTTTTCATCTCTTTTACAAATACCGGGCAGGCTTTATAGTTTACCGGGTGTGGTCCGCCACAGTTCCTGCACGTGGCGGCCTCGTCCTTTGGGCGAGGGCATTCGCTGGCCCTGTGAGGCTCTCCACAGCGCACACTCACCTGCTGTCGGTGGCAGTTTCGGGAGCTGTGGCGAAACTTTTGGCATCTGTGCCATTGCGAAGGGCCCTTCTTGCCTCGCCAAGCTTCAATGGTGATCCCCAGCATATTTAGTAATTCAGTCACCCCGTATACCGACTGTATATTTTGTGTCTTTCTAAGTGACACGTAAAATATACTGCCGGGACGTCCTTGTCTACCTTTAATGTTCTTAATATGCTCAACGTCAAACTGCTATGCATTTAAGGCTTCAGTGATCTCTTCGGTAGAAGTCTCCGTTGGCAGCCCTCGGATTGCCACCTTTACATTTCTCTCTTCGGGTGGTGAGTATGAATGCCACTCCAGCCCTGTCTCTTTCTCGAGATCCGAGAAATAGGCCTGCAGCATTCTGTACTCAGTCTCATCGTCCGGCAGGAATCGGAATCCGTTTTTATACGGGCGGCCGTTTGGCGGGCGATTCAGTTTTCCCGCCAGTATCTTGAAGTGGCTAGACCAGTTTTCCAGCCTTTCGATCACTACTGGCGGGTACCGAGGCTTCTTGGGTTGCGTTTCTGAAGCGGGTGGCGTAGGAAGCGCAGCGTTGGGCTGCGATGGGCGGATTGCGGCTATCGGTGCTTGCCCGGCGTTTTTGGATGGCACAAGTCTGGCGACATTGAGCGGTGCCGGACGAGCGGCGCTTGGCGGCGCTGGACGGGCAACGTAGGGTTGCGTGGGGCGTGCAGCGGTCGCCTTGGCGAAAGTCACCCTCTGTGGTTTCGGTGTTTCTGTGCACGGTCGAGACGAAACCGGAGACACGTCGGTTTTTGTCTGCTTCCCGCGGGTTGGCTGCGCTGGTGATGTCGAGCGTCGCAGAGGTCGCTTGCGAGACGTTTGGTTGTTGTCGTCGATTATTTGCATCGGCGACGTTTTGGCAGCTACTGGCGGCAGTGTAAGGATAGACTTCTGCGCGAACTCAAGTGCGACCTGGTCGTCTACTGAGAGCTCCGTACCTTCTTGTTCGACCTTCTGGATGCGCAGATATATGGCCATCCACCTCAGCATACCGTCCGACAGCACCTCAGTTAGCATTAACTGAGAGAGCGTGAGGATATCACGCTCATAAAGTGCTGTCGGCGATAATTGGTGCGGTATGGCGTTCTCGGCGCGGATGTCAGCAGCGGGTGTGCTAGGGTGGGGGGGCACTTTTTGTGAAGTACCCTCAACATCGATTTGCGTCTTCATGACTTCCTCATCTTCTGTTGTTAGGCCTTGTGACGGGCCAGGTGGTGGTTCCTCGAGAGGATCCATCGTAGCTTCTTCTTTCGACGTATGCGTGTGACCTTGGGGTCCTAACCATGCGTGATGTTAGGTCCGGCTTCGGCTTGCGCAGACACTCCCCTCCGTTGCCTCAACAACGGGTGCTTCTATGCAGAGATTTTCTCAGAAAACTTGAACACAAAAGCGATTTGCGACTTAACAATAGGTCCGTACACTATGCGAGCATTCGTGACATTCCTGACTCAAGTGTCGACCGTGCAGCTGTATTTAAAGGACCCGGCGCACGTGCTAATCCACGTGTTTTGAAATGCGGCCGTATTTATGGGGCTCGGTGCACGTGCACGTGTTTTCAATTCGTGTTGTAGTATTTGCGCCGATATATAAAATCTAATTAATTAAACTAATTCTATTAACGATTATTGTTATTTTTGAGATCGGTATACTCCCGCCGCGGCCCCCTCTCGCCTCTCGCCTCCTAACGTTGCGCGTGCGACTCAAGCACATCTTACCTATGTATGTAGTACAAACCTACATTGGCTGACACTGACTCCAAAAATAATCGTAAATAAAATCAGATTATTATTTTATTAAAGATAAAAATATTGAAGGGTCATATTATATCATAAACTAACACCTTCTCGAGTTCTCAATTTTAAATTGGACAAATAAACAATATAAAAAAACCGAAACAATATAGATCCCCTATTTCATGTTCTTGTGAGTCACTGAAATATCGTGAAAAACGTTTGTTAGCTATAAATGACAAGTAGCCGGCTAATTCTTATCGGCAAACGGGTTAATAATAATAATATATAATTAATCTAAATGAAAACTCCTAAAAAATCAGTACATAAACTATAATAACATCATCCACGTACACAAAAATATTTATAAAAATGTTCATAAAATTAAAACTACTGGGCTAAACTATGTCAAATATAAGGGACCAAATTGCAAACAATTCGCATCAAACTACAGGAGAATCACGAAAATCGAATCATAAATCTCAGCGTAATCGGTTTACAAACATAAAAAAATTCTTAAATATCATGTATAAGTTACATTACTTCAGTCATAATAATAACTATACATAAAGAAAGATAACGAAAGCATTCATTTCACAATTGCGTAGCACTGCCTCGGTGTGTCCATAATGTCAAACCACTTTTACAAAATACTAGTTGACCCAGCAGAAGTTGTATTGCCTTATAAAGTAATAAAAATTTTTTGGGGTGTAAAATGTAGATGCAACCGATTCTCAGACCTACCAAATTTATCGTACTACAATTAATGTAAGTATTGATCCGTTGCCATCTTGCAACCCTATAGGGGATTTGTGGATGGAACAGAATAACATAAAAATCGTGATACAAAAAGAGGGGTTGATCGTAGAGGGTTGAAAATTTAGGGTTGTATGTATTTTAAAAATAAAAACAAAAAATTACGTAAAATAAAATAAAAATTGGTAAAAATCAGTAAAGCCGTTTCGGAGGAGTAAGACAACTAACATGGTGACACGAGAATTTTATTTATAAGATAAACTCTTGCAGTTGATTTAATAATTTTCAACATTATCAAGTAACAATAATGATATTGAATTTATAAACTGTGTTATCGGACATAACATTAATCATTGGTATTCCTTGTATCAGTTAGTTAGAAGTTGTGAAGATCAATCTTGTTCTCAAGGATTAATGTATTGTAGCCTGGTCGTAGCGCGTGACCTAACTTTATAAGTGAAGAAACAAATTACGATTCTTCTTATATTGTTACCAAATTTTGTATTTAACCTTCAAAGTCCAAGTAAAACTGTTTCAAGTAGGCTTAATTTAAGATGCAGGGTGAATAACTTTGCATCAAGTAAATATATGGCTCGAGTTATGTATCGGGCGTCGGGAATTGAGTTTTTAAAAAGCACTTTATTTAACAATATTTAATGTTACTCACAGGTAAATTGGTACAAGACTGAATAAACAATATTATAATTAAACTAAAGAAATGTAAAAGACAATGGGTGCTCGATCAGCACTACGTCGAGGTGCGGGGTGGCAACGTATGCAGGTTTAGCCGTGTTGGGCCTGCGTAACTCCTCCCTCCTTAAGCTAGAAGCTGACCCGGCAGCTTCCCACAGTGTCCTCACTGTGTTGTACAGCGGTGTCCTTGGCTGCATGCGACTTCCTCCAGCTAATGATCCTTGTGACTCCAAAAGCAATCAGCAAGCCATATAGGATAAGGGTAGTCCAACTTGTTGTTGCCATAATGGTGGTCCAGTGTGGTTCCTCTGTGACAGATATGTCTTGGGCTGTCTCCAGAAGGTGCTGCAGGTTGTCCAGTTCTATATTTTCCAATTTTATATGATACTGTACTGGTACACTCATTTCAATATTTCTAGGCAGTGGAACAACTTCATTTAATGTAATTTCTTTGCGGTTTGAGTTTAAGGTTTTATTCAGTACCTCAACTTGGCATTCCTCTGTAGGAGTAAGTAGGAATGTGCCTGAAGCCTTTTTGTATGTAGATTTTGCTAAACACTTGATGTGGATGACTGTTTCTTCTCTCAGGACAATTATCCAAGTATTGTCCTTGATCCTCTGCACTATATTTTTATTAATTTCCATTTTCGCGTATGTACAGTTTGAAGTGCGGTGTTGAATTCGCGATATAATACAATCTTCCGATGCCCTCGTGGATGCTGTGTTGGACATCTCGCAGAGCTGCGTGTTTCCGTTGATTGTTCTGCATTTGCCTTCCATTAGGTATTCGTACTCATCGCTACCAAGTGCTAGGTATTTGGATTTTGGAATAATAGTTAGGTTTGACGAGTTAGGAATGGAGTACATGTGGATGAGGTCATATATATTAGAATCAATGGAAGGGATTTCTAAGATAAAAGTCAAAGAATGTTCCGTACTATATGATTTTACTTTTATAGATTTTTCCAACTCATGAATCTTATTTAAACTTATATCTGCTACTGGCAAAAACTTATGTTTTTTATGAATTAATGAAATTTCATTTAAAAGGTTATATGGACTTATAATACTAGGGTGCATTACTCCTAATTGCGCAAACGTCATTGCGTCTTCTAAAATTTCTAATCTATCTAAAATAATTTGTAAGCTAAAGTCTATTTCTACGTATATCTCTAAGAAATGTAAATGGTTGGCAATCTTATCGCTAATCCATGGTTGATTTTGGATGGTTAGAAGCAATTTATTTTGATTTAAATTTATTTTCTCAATTTGATGGCTAAATTATTTAATGGTATTTTCGGCAAGTATCAGGGATTTGCCCTGGGTGCTCGCGATATTATTTACTTTATTATGAATATTAGAAATTTCTGCTTCGAATTTAAGTGCATCATCGTTATCCAAATTTCCTGTGATTGATTTTACTATAGAGCCTAAACCATTTACAAGGTCTTTCTTTCTTCTATTAATGTGCGGAATAATAAAACTAATTTTCTTACTTATAAGAGATAAACTATGTGCTATTTGATCTTTGTACGATCTATGTATGTCTCCAATTGATGTATCTTTTTCGGCAGCTTTAACACTCTCGAATAAAGATAAAAGTTTAATTGATGTTAAATGTAGATACGTGACATTATAGACACATGCAAGATTAAAATAATCGACTTGTCGTAGTACTTGACCCTGTTTAAGCAAAAGGATTCCGTTCTCATCATTTATAGGGACAAGCGTTACGTCGGCGGTTGTTGTGAGCACGATTGCTCCTGAGATGAGGATCCTGAAACAAGATGAGGTCTTCGTAGAAGCTTGAAGTGTACTCTGATTGATTTTGAGTTAGGGTGGTTACCTATAATCTCCGCTACGTTATTAGGGTGAAGATGAATAATTTTATACGGACCTTTAAATACGGGCTTAGTTTTATCATTTCTTGCTGTCTTAGCTACTTGCTTATATACTATTTCACCTACCTTAAGCGCAATTTCTTCGGCGTTTTGGTTGCGCTTGGTGATGACAGCCTCCTTGTTCTTTGACATATGAGCTGCTATGTATTCTTGTACGGCTTCCGTGTTCATTTTGTGTTTTATTACATAATCCTGGTAAAACTCTTTGGGATAGTAAATTTCTAAAGGGTTTCGTGATGCTGTGTGTCCGAATTTACTTATTTCAAGATTTTCGGATAATTTTTCTAACTTAATATTGGTTACAACTGGGATAAATTTATTTTCGTTATTATAGTTTATAACCGTGGTTCTGAAGGAACCATTTTTTACCGTCACAAAGGCTGCGGGTGACTCTAAGTCTTCCGACCAATAAAGTTTTTCTTGTAAATATTGGCCGTCGATGTGATGTGTTTTTCCATGAACCAATTTTTCACATTTAGGACCTATTTTAATTTTCCTAATTGGTTTATTTAGGTACATCGGGATATCTAGCGCCGATGTGCGCAATATATTTTTATTTAAATCTATTGTACTTTTTAGTGACCTTAATAAGTCACAACCTATAAGACCTCTATATTTTTGATCGAAATCAAATATAAGAAATTTATGACTAAGATTAGTATTAAAAATTGGTGGTAAGGGTAGGTTTATTACATAATTATGACGAGAAACGCTATGAGCCGTTGATATTTCAAAAGGTTCATATTCCACATAAGGTTCATAATACGTATTAAAAATAGCATCTGAAGCAATCACACTTCGGCTTGCTCCAGTGTCAATAAGAAACTTACCTCCTAATTCGGGTATTTCTATGTAAGGGAGGTGATCCTTGACCAACAAGTTTATTTTCACTAGGTCTGGTCTGGCATCTCCTGGGTTTGAGGAAAATCCTGCTGGTACTCCTCTTCAGGTTCCTGTACTACATGATATGGGTACTCACCTTCATTGTAGTTGCTATGGCATTCATTGCCATATAATACTGGTTGACCTTGAGTATAGAAAACGTTCTGAGCAGCATACTGGGGCGTATCCGGTTTATTCACGGACCGCATAGTAACATCGGAACTTATTTTAGGTGTTACCTGTCTTTGCGGTACAATAAATTGCCTAAAATTCGCGCTTTTACTATTCCTAAAATTACCTGAGTTTCTCTTGAAATTAGGTGTAGGGGGTATAGACATATTTTGACGATTTACGATATTTGAAGGCTGGTGGTGCTGAGGTTGCGTCCCTATTAAATTCCTTGATGGAATATTCCGTTGTTGCGAAACTCTAGGGGCATCCTTTTGCTTAAAATGGGAAGTAGGTGATCCGTTATAAAAAGGTTTACTGTGGACGAGCCTAGCCTCTTCCTGCCTTGCTGCCATAATTGCTGACTCTAATGTTAACGGTTTACTTATTCTAACTCCTAACGAAACATTGATGTCTAATTGATTGGTATATTGCTCTATAACCATTTCCTCATAATACGAACGGTCACCGTGTTTACCGACCGAGTACAGGGTATCTAACAACTCACGGAGTCGTTTGCCAAATGTCTCCGCATCTTCGTATTTATTCCTACGGGTCCGCGTGAGCTCTTGCATCACCTGGATTTCGTTGCGCGGTTCTCCTAAACGTCTAATTAGAGCGTTTTTAATGGATTCCCACGTTATTAACGACTCTTCGTAGGCTATCGCATCAATAGCGTCACCTCCTAACTTACTTTTTATTAAACATATAAATGCCGGGTGAACCCGGGAGGGTTCACTTAAAAGTTGTATAATATTCTCTACTTCTCTAATATAAAAGTTTAATAACTTTGGGTTCCCATCATACCGTGGTAATAAATCGGCAAGGAATTTAAAATCCTTATCACATTCACTGAAAGACATTGCGTTTCGGATTACACAATTGTTCTAATACTCGGTAATTATCACCTAGATACACCTTTCTTGTCACTAAGTAGGTGTAACCCGTTATTTAGCGATGTTAGCTGTACGCAACGTTCTTTAACTTTTATAATAAAATATATATAATACTAAGACAGTAGATATAGCAGGATACTTGAATAGCGAGAGTACTCACCAAATCAGCATCTGCATCTGCTGTCGAGTCTTGCCCAGCGCGTGAATTCCCAATGTTCCGGGTTTTCGTGCGCGTTAATGATGATGTCCCAACGACCGACGAGGTTCTTTAATTCTTGCGGTTCAGCGGCTCGAAAACCACAGCTACTTTACACTCGGAAGATTTTATACCGACGAAAAGAAGATACCGCGAGACTACTCGACTGCGCCAGTTATGTATCGGGCGTCGGGAATTGAGTTTTTAAAAAGCACTTTATTTAACAATATTTAATGTTACTCACAGGTAAATTGGAACAAGACTGAATAAACAATATTATAATTAAACTAAAGAAATGTAAAAGACAATGGGTGCTCGATCAGCACTACGTCGAGGTACGGGGTGGCAACGTATGCAGGTTTAGCCGTGTTGGGCCTGCGTAACTCTCGTCTTGTAATTTTATCCATTATGAGAATTATAAGAATGCTCATAATGGATAAAATTATATTCAAATTCAAATATTTTTATTCAAAATAGGATTTAAAACCACTTATTGGATGTCAAACACTACCACCCATTCAAAAGAAGAATGGGCGCAAAAAACTCAGCGGGCTTTTTTTTAAATATAAAATATGGATAACAATGTAATATCGTACAATAAACATTTATAATTAAAGAGCCTGAGGGTGTTCGCTTTATTCCCAGTCCGTGGTGTCATTAATAAAATCGTTTATGCTATAATAACCTATCCCACACAAACGATTTTTAACAATTCTTTTAAATTTCGTAACACATTTGTTTTGTACATTTTCTGGGATCATATTGTAGAAGCATATACATCGCCCAACAAAACACTTACTAACTCGACCCAAACTCATTTCTTAATGAGTTCGAACAAGGATAAAGAATCAAGTGGATTTGCTATTCGCTACATCTGAAAATGATCAACCAATCCTACATCCCGGACATATTAAGACGCAGTAGAACATGGTGGACTGGCTTAGCTTTGGTTACAAGAATGATACTTTGAAGTTACAACTGATTTGGTTGAAAAATATAGTAAATTGATGCCCTGTCCATTACACTATATACTATGCCCTGCACTATACAGTGCTGCTCAGGATTCTTGAAAAAGCCAAAAACCTTGAGACATAATATGTAAAGTCTCACTTGCGCAGTAATTTCACAAGCTACGGTGCCCTTTAGACCGAATTTCAGTTATGTTTACACGTTACTGCTTCACAGCAGAAATAGTCAAAGGAGCCACTAGTAAATTATGTTGTGATCTTGTTCATGCATAAGTATTATGAACGTGTCATATTATCTAGATATATACTTCATCCTAGACTTTGAAGTAGCTCCGCAAATCTCATTCTGCTCTGCAAAAAAAAGGAATAAATATAACAAGAGATATAATATGGGCCATAAACATTTTTATGTCCCAGATTACTCAAGTTTTATCGTTGTTTACTACAGTCACGTAAGTTATTAACTCAAGACTACATCAAGTCCTGCGGCTTTCCTCGGTATCATACACTAACCTTCTAATAACTTACGTATCAGTATATCAGATTACATACATGCATAAGATTGTTTAATTATGACAAATTCAATTGATATACTTGAATAATAACTCATGACTTTTTATTGAGTACTTAAATATTATGATTTTTACTTTTATTTATATATTTTATATCCGTAACATCAATGTAAACTTCTTGCTGGTATCTTGGCACTTGGTAATTAATTTAAGGGGGAAAAATTGATAAATATTATTATTAAAAATATAAATTTTAAAATAAAATACTGAAGGGGGGTTTAAGTATTTTTATGGTTTTTTTTTAATTTAATAGAAAATTAGTATTGTGAAAGAATTTTGAAAAATAATGAAAATAAATTTAATAAAAAGTAAATTTAATTATTATCTAAAATGAAGTTATTATATAGCACTAATTCTATACTTAGAACTTATGTAATAGATTATACAATATCAAAGATCTCAGTAATTTTTTAAAACTAAAAAGAATCATATAATATGTGAAATTTAGTAATTGGTTTTTTGTTATACAAATAGATGTTAACATAGTTATAAATAGCTGTAATTCTCTTATTAAATTAATAAATAAAATAGATAAAGTGAGTATGAAAGATATGATTTAGTTATTCTATAATTATTAGGTTTGTTTTGGATTTAAAGATCCTTCCAGATAGCTGTAAAAGTAATCTAGGTATTGTTTTTTTTTTATATTTTACACTTAAAATAATAATGTGTTTGTAAAGAAAATTCTTTATATTACAATGTATCATATGCTCGTTGACACAGGATCGTATCTTGTTAAAATAAGGTATGTATAATGTAAGGTAGGTAGCGGCAGTATGTAAGTATGTTTTCATTACTATTGCATACCTGACGTCACAAAGAGTCATACTACATTATGTTTTCAAATTCCTTGTTATTTCATATAAATAGATGGTTCTAAGTCACTGAGCTATCACACCTGAGTCATCTGTCACATAGTACATTTTATATTTAACTACAACGTATCTGTTTTAACGACGAAGCCACCTTTTAAGTAAATTGCGCAAGTATATTTTGACATCAAACAGACTATAATATTATAAATTGGATCGACAGCATCGATTTCGGTCCTTGTGTGGAGCAACGATCTCCCGCCAGCTTGGCTACGGCGTACACTCAAATTAATTTAAATGAGCTTATTGTGTATGTTATTATTAATGTAATTATCAAGATAATAAAATGATATCGACATTTCGTACTACTTTTCCGACTTGACGTGGTTCATTTATTTATTCATAAAGGCTTACCAACTAAACATAATTTATTAACTTATGCACTGACAATTAAAAGAAAATATAATGCATTAGTTTAAATGTACTTAAATTATAGGTAGGCACAACATTACTATACTAATATTTTAAAACCTAAAATCTACAAATTTTGGAGAGAAATATAAATGTTTTGACAGAAACTTTGAAAAGAAGATATGAATGTTTTCATCTATATTTAAAATATAGTCCAATATTATACAATTGTAACATTAGCTTAACAGTGGGAGGCTCCTTTGCACAGGAAGTCTGCTAGATTATGGGTACCACAACGGCGCCTATTTCCACCGTAAAGCAGTGTAAACATTACTGTATTTAGGTCTGAAGGGCGCCGTAGCTAGTGAAATTATGAGACTTAACATCTTACGTCTCAAGGTGACGAGCGCAATTGTAGTACCACTCTGAATTTTTGGGTATTTCAATAATCCTGAGTGGCACTGCATTGTAATTGGCAGGGCGTATCAATTACCATCAGCTGAACGTCCTGCTCGTCTCGTCCCTTATTTTCATAAATAAAACTGTAGGGAAGAGTTTAACTACTGTGATGGAGTTATGGTATGTTCATTCACAAGAATGTAAAACATCATATAAAATAAGGATACAATGACAGACAATGGTATCAATGTTATTGCTTATTCCCTCAGTAAAAAATAGCAATCATTCTCCTAATCCGAGCCGTCTACATAAGCTTGAGTTATATCATAGAATTCCCATTATCGGATAATCGGTAAAAATGCGAAACAGAACCTCATAAAATGTAGCAGCAATTCGCATGTACGACCTCAGGATAATAATGTGAGACAAGTTTCGTAATGTGGTATAATAATAAAAATATTATAATAATATTGACACACTCTTACACAATATATAAAATATTGCACCTACCGGGATTCGAACCCCGGACCTCTATAGCTCAGTAGGCAGAGTCACTATCCACTGGGCTATAGGGGTCGTATATATGATTCGAAATATTCAAAACTGTGACCGTGTGAGTCTTACTTGTAAGTCATGTTACGTTTTGCGAGCAAGATAAAAAGAACTTTTTTCATTTAAGTACGGTAATATTATAAGTATTTTTTTCTGCGTCGTGGCAATCTGTTACTTGAAACAATTATAAGCCACGGTTTTGGCTGCATATATCTGCTCAAAGAGTCAACGTTGAGAGACTGAAATTGATGTAAAATTACTCAACAAACTCTCCATTTATTGAAATCTTTTACTCAGATTTGTGATGTCGAGGCGTCAAGATCCTGGTGATTTTGAGGCCACACTTTCCGCTCAAAGACTTAGCTAGCTAGTTTACATGGCTTGTAAGTTTCTTCTGATATTTCAGGCTAGTTTGGGCTATTTCTTGCCGGACAGTTTTAATGCCGACGTCTTGTTTTTCTGTTTTAATGAAGCTATTGTTACAGAAAATAAAGTAGAGCAAAAGCAAATTCATTAAGCAAAAGCCTACTTTTGTCAACGCCGTTGAGTCCCATGTAACTTCTCTGTAGATATAGCTACATGGTTGAACATTTAGAACATATAGAGTTTATATTGTGGCATACCTACTGCTTGGTTTTGGTCCATTTTATTGTTTAAGCTACAATCAGACTTAAGAAAATTTGAAGACATATTTTTCCTTTATTTTTTTTTAATTACTACAATAATTATTTGAAAAAAGTATTTGTATTTAAAAATTTACATTTACATCGCCAAGATGGAATGGAATTGGATATGGTCTTATATCGATCAAATATTCAACTTTAGTGAGTAGCCCCATGAGGCAGACAACGACGCGGCATTTATGAGTCTCCGATTATCATGAGGAGTTCACAAAATATCATCAAACCTTACCATGGAGAAACAGAATTTAGTTCCACCAAGTTCTACTGATTGCAATAAATTGTAAAAAAAAAATTATAACAATATATTTTAATATTAAACGAGTAACAAATTATATTATTTATACTCTTAGATACAGTATTTCGATAAAAATCGATTTCTTGCCTTACTTGCCTTATTCTTTGTCTGACCTATGCTTGTCAGACATGGAAATTTAACAAAAATGTCATAAATAAAATTAAAACGTGCCAACGGCGAATGGAGTGGAGTTTGTTAAACATAAAAAGAATAAACAAAATAAGGCATACAAAAATACGAAACACCACAGAAGCAATAGATGGCTTAGCACAAGCTCGTGCATTAAAATGGAAGTGGGCAGGACACATAGCACGCCTGCAAGATCAAAGGTGGACAAAAAGAGTGACAGAATGGAGGGGAGCAGTGGGCAAAAGAAAGGAAGGGAGATCTGGCAACAGATGGGAGGATGAAATTAAACACATAGCGGGTTCAAACTGGATACAAATAACGCAATTCAGAGAAAACTCAATTTTGAGAAGGCATTTACCTGCAGAGGTGTTCTTGCAGAATAAAAAGCATCAAAATTAATTCCATTTTATAAAACTACTATAATAATAAAATTAACTATCTACTTAATCTTTTTCTTATTGATACTAATAATACTAATCATTTTTGTAAAAAGCATTTCTGTAAGAAATAAAAGGAAACAAAATTGTAAAAATAAACCTTCCTTAAGGGCTGGCAACGCTCTTGTGGTTCCTCTGGTGTTGCAAGAGAATGTGGGTGGCGGTGATCACTTAACACCAGGTGACCCGTACGCTCGTTTGTCCTCCTATTCCATAAAAAAGGCTTTTTTATTTTATTTAAACAACACTTTACGTATGGGGTGCATGGAGGCAAAAAAACGCACTCAAAGAGTGCAGGAGCATGGCCTCAAAAATCCTCCGATCTCCAGCTGGTGTGCCCTGGGCTAGTTGGAGTTGGATGATACGCACTTGACCAATCAACAAGCTAAGTTCGTAAATTGCTCAGTCAAACTAAACCAAGCTCTACATTAAATAAAAAAAAAATACAATTTATTTATCTTTAAATATATAATTTTCACAACGACACGTTTGGATGACTAAGAAAATATTACATTCTTCAATCTCTAAATATAAGATGTTATCCATTCATTCACTCGTTTCATAGTTAGTGGATCCATAGTAACATCCATAGACAACCTGTATAGCCGAGTAGTTAGCGATCCTCCCTACAAAGTCCGGGTTCGAATCCCGGTAGGTAGCATTTATATGATGAATATAGATGTTTGTTTCCGAGTCATGGATGTTTAAATGTATTTGTGTATGTTTATATGAATATATGTATGTTTAAGTAAGTATATTGGATTAAATATATCATTGGCTATATAATAATATGCTTAATTTGGGGCAAGATAATTTGTGTAAAAAGTGTGTCAATATTATATTATTGTCAATATTATAGTAAGTTGTTCCATAGAATATAATTTTTGATAGCAAGTTTTTGAATATAATGGGTCTCGTATTTAATATCCTTGGCCCGTTTTAATATCTCTGATATTATGACATAATCATCGGACAATGGCTCTATCGAAATATGTTGTAAGCCAAATAACCTAAGCCATTTTTATGATTTGCGGTGTTTTTTTAACATTGCCTCAAAAGCTATTTTTGGTGCCTGGACTTCTGCTTATCAGTGTATAAATTTAATCAGTTTATTTATGGAACAATATAAGCCTAAAAATATATTAAAATTTAATAATCGTCAACTTGTTTCTAAGAAAACTAGTGGACCCGACAGACGTTGTCCAGTCGTTAGGAGTTCATTAACGTGAGCAGGAGAATATGGACGTAATTGAGAATCTAAACCAATCTCAAATTCACTGGAACACACAAAAAAAATCATCAAAATCGGTCCAGCCGTTTAGGAGGAGTTCAGTTACAGCAGACGCACATAAGAAATATATATATTAAGATAAGCGAAGGCAGTTGAAGAACTGTAAAGATCAAGAAAATGATTTAAAGTTACATTTTATTTCTTGAGTTGACAAACAATTTTAATATTGCCCTTCTATTTGCAGACGAAAATAACTAACAATCTTACGAACCGGCCAACGAACGACCGTTTTCAAAAACGTTTCTCTAGTTACGGATACATTGCTGTCACCCTTTAATGACAAGATCTTATCTTTCCATAGTTATGTCCAGTTTAGTTATAGTCCAATGCTTTATGTCGATAGGTTATTGAAATGTAAGTAAGCGTAGAAGAATAGATTTGTCTTCTCTCTAGTAAGTTAAACTGAGGATCGATAGGTTATTGAAAACGGCCGTAAGTCAATTGTCCGAGTGACGCATCGATCGATAATCTTGGTATGTCTTGTTCAACTCTCAGGTTGTGCCCGAGTCTTGCATCGTCCATCAATTTTGGTACAATTTAAATTTGAATATTTAATCCCAAGTGGAGTTATATCTCTTTAAAAAAACAAACAGTTTATAATAACTAACATTTAGAATATAAGCGCGTTGAGTGCAGGTTCATTCAGGATGCGATGCTATAGGATTCCATCACGTTAGCGACCATGTTTGGCGTCCTGCCAACTGACGGTCACTCTAGTACTTTCAATACATTGACAGCTTATATCCAGAACACACCGCATGCCAAAACGATACACTGTATTGTCACGGTGGAGAGGATAGTACGTGACTTTGACAAGTCAACGAATTGTCAATGCTTAATGCTATTACGAATATGTGTAGTTATTTGATAGATTACAATTACTACTTACAGTTATCATCATAAAGTTTCACCAGTGGAAGGCTCCTTTGTACAGAATGCCGGCTAGTTTATGGGTACCACAAGGGCGCCTATTTCTGCCGTGCCACAGTTATGTCTAAGCATTATTGTGTTTCGGCCGGAAGGGAGCCGTAGCTAGTGAAATACTGCGCAGATGAGACTTAATATCTTAAGTTTCAAGGTAGTGCCGCTCAGAATGTTTGGGTTTTTCAAGAATCCTGAGTCGTACTGCATTGTAATGGGCAGGGCATATCAATTACCATCAGCTCAACGTCCTGCTCGTCTCGTCCCTTATTTTCATTAAAAAAAAAGAACGAAAGTTATGCCTTTAAAAAAAAATAACGAGAGAATGGAATGTTTAAATATATTTCCTCAGATTTGATAAAAAATCCTTATTATAAAAATTATATCTTGTTTATATCCTAGAATCAAACTGGATCGGCAAATATTATGAATAAGAATCAAGTAATCCTTGCAAGCGTGGATTGATTTGGATGTATTCCAAACATAGAAACTTTGACTAATATTAGTGAAACTTTATCGAACTCGGGAGCTTCAGCTCCTTAATCGATAGAAAACAACATTATAGCAGGGCTGTTTACAATGTGTCACGTGATCAGGCGCGTCGCCAGGCGGCCATGTTGTGACGTCACGACTATTAATGGCGCGGTCTGCCGCTACACGTAATTGTGATGGACGCGTGCCTGACGTAATGTATCACGATCTAACGATCTGTCTTCTCTTATCATATTAGCATAATAACTCAAATATTTACTGCGATAGAAAAAGCGTGAGTGCAAAACATTTATAGCATACTACAATCCCTACTAATATAATAAATGTGAGTGTACGTTTGTTACGCTTTCACGCCTAAGCCACTGAATCAATTTTGATGAAATTTAGTACAGAGATAGACAAGAGCTTGGGAATGGACATACCGCGATTAAAAGCTTGACAGGTTTGAAATAGGAACTTTGTATGAAAGTTCGTCATTATATTGGCATTTGATAAGAAATAAATAAATATTTGTTCTAGCGTTTTTAAATTTAAATCTGTAAGGAGTGAGAAAGGGGAATGAAAGTTCTATAGTTGGTAGCTTATAAAAATGTATTAATTATTAAAAAGTTTGTAGTGTATTATTTGCAAAGTCAGTATATTAAAAATAAAAAAAATGCTGCTCAAAGTAAATAGTTACACGCGCACGACGTCGCGGGTAAAAGCTAGTATTTCATAATTACGGTATTGATTTTTCATCAACACGTTTTTTAAATTAACTTTCTTTATATAATATAGACTGCAAAGTTAGCTAAACGTAGGGTAGGATTTAATGTGAAAATAATGTGAACTTCATAAAGACTCCGGCTACCACAGCGGCGCCGGTTTCTCCCCAATAAGTAGTAATGTGCAAATATCATTGTGTTTCAATTTGAAGGGCTGTAGCTAGTGTAATTATTGGGCTAGTGAGGGTTACTATCATACGAAAAATTCTGAGCAGCATTAACAAGCTTGTCTCGTCATTTTGTATGAAAAAATGTGTAGATGTTATTAATAATCTTCTCTCGTGGCCTATCATTTTAAGGTACATATAACTAAAAACCAATAACAGGTTCTGCATAAGTGTACACAACGTTTTTCGCTTCCTCGATTCCAAAATGTAAGTAAATTATCCACATTAAGAATTACTTGAAATCACTTTTTAATACAAGTTCCTCAGGAAAGCAAGTGCTCCGCGAAAGCTGCACACGAAGAAAGCTGTAGATAATTCCACAAGACAAAAATTTCTCCGAAGAGATCCCAATTTCATAAAAATATGTATTATTAGTATTATTATAGGTCAAATTTTATGCGACTTAGGATAACGATTTTCTAAGCTTTACTAGTCAGAATATCTAGTGACTCTATTGATTAAGACGGACTCCCTGATTCAGGGAACCTGTACTAGTGAGTGGCGGGTACGGAACTTTAAACATAAGGGTGGCATGGGGACTATTTAATCAATAACTGACTTAATTTCATAGTAGACATAGGTATTAAGGTTTTTTTCTGTAATTAAATATTTTTTTTTTATTTTTGATTGCGTGAGCAGAAAACTAACGCTTCCATAGTAAAAGCTATAGATTGAGAAATATTAAGTTTGTGTTGAATTTAGTTCTATTTGAATCAAGATGGATTTGCTTTCTTAACTCTCGAACTACAACAGACTGACTGCTTCACGAATACGTGAAGTTATTAATAAACTAGCTGACCCGGCAAACGTTGTTTTGCCATATAAAGTATAATTCACGCGATAGTTTCATAAGTAATAAAATATTGCTTTTATTATAGCCTGTACATCATTTTGTTCTATTGTCAATAGTTTTTGCAGCGCACGCAAAAATAGGTTTTCGATTTTACACCTTGTGTTACAAAATAGCAATTTTATTACGGATCCCTAATTTTGAAAAAAAAAACATAAAAATAATAGATAAATGGACTACCCAACACTGAAAGAATCATTCAAATCAGACCAGTAGTACCAGAGATTAGCGCGTTCAAACAGACAAACAAACAAAAACTGCAGCTTTATATATTAGTATAGATACGAGTTTTAAAATGTACGTAATATAGTTATTCGAGTTCTTTATGTCATATCATTCGGTCACATCAAGTGCCCTGCCTACAGAAATGGAGGTGCCATTTCTGTTGGTCTATTCTTTCCAGCAGTATAATACATATAATTATTGTAGAATTACGGCTTTTTTGAACCAATAACTAAAATATTTATATATTTTATACTATGTCAACCCTAAAATTATTGGTGGTTTCTCTAGGCACAGTATTTGATGCATAATGACAAAATATTCTTGACCCAGATAAGTACGCTGCGTCACAGCTCAGAGTCACAGTTCTGGTAACAAAGAAAATATACACAGAGCACGTTAAATATTTAAATTTATTAAGAAGTACGTTTGGCCAGTCATGGTAGGCCCTTAACGGCCTAACCAAATCATGTTTACCTAGTACATCTCAGAATACACTTTATATTATTATGTATGCGATAGTAGTAGAAAAAACCCCATTTTGTTGATCCCGTTTCTTGCGGGCACTCGTAAATTTTTGAGAAATTTGACGGAATATATCTGAGAAGTAACATAGCCTTTAACATCCACTAGGCTTGCTTTGAAACAGTTTCAGGTTTCTGCAGCCTTTACCAAATACTAAACTATGTTTTGCCCCGCTACATACAGGACGGTATATAACAGCCATGTGGCTGGAAGCCCTAAACTGCTCTATTTTGGCGATTAAGCTACTAATGGATAGTGATTTCATTGCAGCATTCCCAAAGCTGGTTGTTTGAATTTGTATTGTTGTTTGAAATTGGGCTAGTAAAAGCAAGAATTCTGCGAAAGTATGGACTAACGAAGACCTTTATTGGATACAATTTTAGGATTTTGAGCACTTGATTCATACCGATGCCTTATTTTGACTTTTTATCAGTGTCTATAATAATATAACGCCACACAACAGTGATATTATCTTAAATCGTCATCCCATCACATAGATCAATGGTGAGTTTAAACTCATTAAACTACTTTTAAACAGTGGCACGAGAAGGGGCTTCACCATTAAGGAAGAATCGTATTCTTACATAACTTTTATGACGATTTTATAGAAATCATTGCACGAAAATTATCTCGCTTTAGATTCATACTGACGCGACAATTTTCAATTTGCCACCAAATCGTAAAACAAATGACAAATGAATAAAAACACATACTCAATAATATTGGCAGTGTAACAGTTTCTATAATTAAGCTTTTTTATTACATTGTTTACAAGTGACACGATCTAAAAACTTTCAGTCTTACCCTTGTACTTTGAAGGCGATGAAACAAATTTGAATGAATAACCAACATTTTGTGTTTTAATGGTCTTTTCCCGGACATTACATTACATTTTAACAGAGTAGTACATTCTTAGGAGGCTCCTTTGCACAGGATGCCGGCTAGATTATGGGAAACATAACGGCGCCTATTTCTGCCGTGAAGCAGTAATGTGTAAGCATTACTGGGTTTCGGTCTGAAGGGCGCCGTAGCTAGTGAAATTACTGGGCAAAAGTAGATTTAGCATTTATGTCTCAAGGTGACGAGCGCATTTGTAGGGCCGCTCAGAATTTTGGAGTTTTTCAAGAATCCTGAGTGCACTGTTCATCATCCTGCTCGTCTCGTCCCTTATTTAAGAAAATTCTATGCGATTTCATATTCCCTGCGCTCTGTCTAATTCGTAGTCTGTCTATCTCAGCCCGTTACAATCACGTAACAACTGCATATATTTTATGTTCGTGTCTGCTTGTAAACTAATCAGAGAATTCTCGACGGAGCGAGAAGAACTCGACATATGAGAACGTTTGTAATGCGAGACAGAATTGAGTTTTTACAGAATACTCGCATATAGCAGAAGATTGCTTGAATTACGTAAAATAACAAAAGAAAAACAGTGTATTTCCACAGCATATGAAGTGTTGGACATGCCACTAACAAAACATATTTTTTTTTATTCTCATTCTGACATCGTAAGAATCTTTTGTTTCTTAAAGAACCACAATATAGTTAAAAAAAAGGTATGTGTGTACTTAGGTATTCACACAAGAAGTTATACTTCTTTGCCCTGACGAAGCAAAAATCATTAAAATTATTGATTCCTCGTGCTATTCTACAATAATAGAAAAAAGATCTGGCAAATATGGCTTTGACAACTAATTATTAAATAATGAATACGGCTGTATGGGCTTGAACCCTTTGCCTATCCTAATAATGGACGAAGAAAAAAATAATGAATCAGTCAGAAAATTTTAGGAACCAACTTCAACCTGTTACTTTTGTGTTACAGTGATGCGCGTGGATTTTAAAATTTCACTGTTATCATTTTTTCATAACGCGCCTAGAAGTATAACTTCAAAACGGAAATAAATGATTTCTTCTCGTAGGTGAGCAACAACACTTACGAATGTTAAGTCTCTCTAAGAATAATTATCATTGAGCATCCATCACTTCGGGATCGGTGGAGCTTTAAAGAGAAGAAGTACCAAGAAACTTATTACCGTTAAGAAACTCGTCATCCATATTTATAGTTTCATCATATTTGATAATTCATGAAATTACTCAAATAATGTGACTTATTTGTGTAGGTTAAAAAAAATAAATAAATCATAAAATATATTCTACAAAGTAATGAATTGAAAAGATGCATCAATTGCATACTGAAAATAAATAATAGTGTTATGCGAGCATTTCATCAACAAACTTTTTGGCACTAAAATATAAAAAAAAGGTACAATATATATATTTTTTTTAAATGGCAGTCAGCTTATCGGAGTGTGTTGTTAAAATAGATACACTAGAATTGGGTGCGGTTATTAAGTATAGGTGCATAAAAAATTTAGTAAGGAACAAGTTAATCAAGATATACAAAATTCTTTAGGAGCAAATGTGCCACTAATTGATAATTAGAGTAAGTCACTGCGAAGAATTGAGTATGGATTGTTATTGTATAAGTAGCGTCACAGGCTGATTAAACATATTTGTTAAAAAATTCTACGGCTCAAATTACTTTACCTACCAAAATCTTCCTACTATATTCCTACCCAAATTTTTCAGATACACCAATACCTAGTGTGCCGTACGCCACCCTACTCCCTCACCAAGTTCTGACCCATATTTTGTTTATAAGATGGTTAATTTTACATGATCTTATAGCTTGTTTTAAAAGCTTTCTGATACATTCACTCAAATCATCCAAAGTATAAGTAATCTATTGCTACATTTAAAATAATACGCATTGACAGAATGCTGCGCTAGCGCCAAATTCACGCTGATCTGAGCGTGGTCAGTGTTTCCCGGAACGGTAGGGTTTATCAAACTTCTGATGTAACCAAAATGTATTTGACTCGCTTTTTGGTAACATCATTGTATTTCAGAATGATGTATGTGGTTGAATCTTCTGCCTCTATGATGATGGATAGTGCTTTACTTTTCACGTCGTCTTTGTTGCTGTAGCCGCTGCCATGACACACATTCTGAGCGTCACTACAATTCCGCTCGTCACACGTTGTGGTACCTATAATCTAGCTGGCTTCCTGTGCAAAGGAGCCTCCCAACTCTTTTAAAGATTAAAAAAAAGAGTGATATTGCCAAGAAATATATCCTGCTTTGCAAAGATTTATTTAATCTTTATATTTGGCTTCCAAAACTGGCATACTCTCCGAATAAAGTGGCTGCAATGCATCGTTGCAGGTCGTTTTCTTATTGCAAAATGTTTGTACCAATGTATTTAA
>CATIXQ010000003.1:19918302-19983102 GCA_949711755.1 Leptidea juvernica | reverse complement strand
CTTCGCCCACACACAAGTGGATAAAGGCGACTGAGGACAAATCGGGCTCTATTGCATACCGTATCAATATGTTTCTTGAAGTTCATATTGCTGTTGAACGTGACTCCTAAGTATTTGTAATCCTTCACCCACGGTATGGGTGTTTCATACAATTTAATGACGTCGGTCAGTCGTTTTTTAGCGCGGATGCTATTCGCGTTACCGAAGAGTACCGCTGCACTCTTGGTGGGGTTCACTTCAATCCGCCATTTTCTGAACCAGTTGCCTAGTTCATCGACGGCGGCTTGAAGCACTTTAATGTTCCTGCTCAAGGTTGAGCGGTTCAATAGAGCGGAGCCAAAGTAGAGTGCCGTATCGTCAGCGTACTGAGCGAGCTGGACACTCGGAAACTTGGGAATGTCGCTCGTGAAGAGCGAGAAAAGAGTGGGAGAGAGGACTGAACCCTGTGGCACGCCAGACCTGATGGGTCTGGGTGAGGATAGGGTGCCCTCTACTCGATATCGGAAGGAGCGATCAGTAAGGTAGGCTCGTATGATGCGCACGAGCCTGTCTGGCACTCCCAGTTGATACAGCTTGAATACTAAGCCGTTGTGCCATACCTTGTCGAATGCCTTCGCGACATCGAAAAACACGGCTGCCGTGGTAGCGTGAAGTTGACGCCGTACGAGAATGTACTCGGTGAGTCGGTGAGCCTGCTGGGGACATGAGTGAGCGGTTCTGAATCCGAACTGTATGTCGGGTATCAGGTTGAGCTCCGCGATGTAATGATTAAGACGCGCGAGAATTAATCTTTCGTAAAGTTTCCCGATCGAGTTAATTAAGCTAATAGGCCTATAGCTACTCGGATTAGCTTTAGGTTTATTGGGTTTTGGGATACCGATAACAATGGAATCCTTCCATTGTTCGGGGAACGCGCTGTTAGACAATAGAATATTAAAAATGGTAACCAATAAAGTAATAAGAGTCGAGGGTAGGATTTTAAGAACCCTATTGTTTATAGTGTCGGGCCCCGGGGCCTTCTTGGAGTGAAGCTCCTTAATGATTAGCTTCACCTCTTCGTAAGAGGTGGGTTTTATTACATCGCCTGAAGGGCTCAGAGCGGAGCGACGTTCAACTTCACGATCAACTTCGTCAACGTGTGTCGGGTCGGCTGCTGCATTTGGAGAGCACTGACTCTCGAGACTATCGGCGAGGCATTCAGCCTTCTCATCGTCATCGATCGCCGGCTGCAGTCCCGGTCTGTCCAAAGGAGGCATGACAGTGGGCGGCTCCTGTTTGAACGCGCGAGGCAGCTTCCAGAAAGCCACATGTGATGGCTTAAGGTTGCCGAGCAAGCGGTCCCAACGTTCGCCGCGGAGTTCCGCGATACGTTCCCGTACCACCCGCTGTAGGTAGGTAGCGGAGGTGGCGCCTATTCTCGACCGACGGATACCTGTCGTAAAGTCTAGTGGCTCTGTGCTTCTGTGTGAGTAAGTTCCTGACCTCTGGAGGCAGGTTTAGGCGATGCGGTTGCATCGTCGGAACCTGCCTGGAGCAGGCCTTGATCCTATTCTGTATATGTGACGTCACATGAGAGATAGCACTCTGAGCCGTGTCGACCGAGTCGATGACGTCCGGTATAAGGTCAAGGTCGTCGGACTTGATAGACTCGAGATCCTTTTCCAGCCGTTGCCAGTCGATCACTGTTTTCGTCGGTGGTTGAAAGTTAACCGGTGGGCCTAGATTTAGGACGACGGGCCGGTGGTCTGACTCTAATTCGTGAAAAACCTCGATTGAATTTACATTGAGCGTTACGTTCTTAAGTAACGCAACGTCTAGAATGTCGGGTCGGTGCGCGACGTTATCCGGATAATGTGTTGGTTCGTCGGGTGCTGTTACTGAAAAGTTCAGCGTGTCTGTCAGCGAATCTAATAAGATTCCGTTTCTATTTGTGGCTCTTCTGTTCCAGCTGGAGTGTTTGGCGTTAAGATCGCCGCCCACTATGACTGTGGCCCCGTGGCCGAGTAATGCTTCTATATCTGTGTATAATACTTGTTTGTTGGGCGGAAGATAAGCTGAAATAACAGTGATCGGCTGAATCTCAAATTCACTAGAACACTCTAAAATCATCAAAATCGGTCCAGCCATTTAGTAGTAGTAGTTCAATTGTAAAACTAAAATTGTAAACCATCCTTGAATCTACTTGAACATACACAGAAAATTTCATTCAAATCGGTCCAGCCGTTTAAGAGGAGTTCACTGTCAACACACGTATAGAATAATTAAAAATATATTACTGTTTTCTGTTCTCTTATTACGAAAACGATACACTTTTCGCCAATGATTGGTGTGTATTTATTTTCACCGCGAAAACAAAACATCGTCGGGAGAATAAATCCGTAAAGAGCGAGTTTCGCGTTTCACTTCATGTGAGTTCCCAGGCTCATTTGACACACCACATAAGATATACGCGAGTACTTATTTTGAGTATCACATTTTTTTAATGGAATAGGAGAACAAACGAGTGTACGGGTCACCTGTTGTTAAGTGATCACCGCAACAATCTCTTGCAACACCAGAGGAATCCCAGGAGCGTGGCCGGCCTTTAAAGAAGGTTTACGCGCTTTTTTTGATGGTACCCATGTCGTATCGTCCCGGAAACACCGCACAAGGAAGTTCATTCCACAGCTTTGTAGTACGTGGACGAAAGCTCTTTGAAAACCGCTTTGTTGAGGACTGCCACACATCCAGATGGTGGGGATGATAACCTAACTTGTTGCGTGTTGTGCTAAGGTGAAATTTGGCGACAGCAATCAGGTTAAACAGATCTTCGGAACAACATTTTCACGGAAGAACCCTGCAGGTTTGCGTATTAAATAATATATCACTACATAGTAAAAAACAATGTTGCTTCCCACTGTCTGTCCCTATGAATGCCTTGTATATTCTTAAGCGGCGTTAAGCACTTTTCTTGATATGGGTATAAAATGTTAAACTCACGCCAGGACACGTGGCCTGATCAAAAATTTGTAAAACAGTCGCTAAAATTATGGATGAAAGATTTATACTTCTAACTAATTATAGTTCGGCTATTAAACTTATCATACGGTCACTGGACCATTGGTTGAATAATAAAATATTTTTTTTAGTATAGGTATCTATATAGATGGAAAAACAAAATAAAGTCGTTTATAAAAATTTATTAAAATAAGCAATTTATAGTAAACCGCGGCAGTTGGTATGTGTATTATATGCAAAGTATTATAAAAGATAAAAATGCTTTGGAAAATAACTATTCCACGCGGACGTAGCTGCGGGTAGAAGCTAGTGTTGTAATAACTATTTATTAAGTACAAACGTAGAAATTAAAAAACGCCAAAAAGCTTACATGTTCTTACTGATTCCTGCCGCCGAATTCCACCTTCGCACGACACGCCACAAGTAAGGATATCATCCCCACCGTCTGGATGTGTGGCGGTCCTCCACAGTGCGGTTTTCAAGGAGCTTTCTTCCACGTACTACAAAGCTGTGGAATGAGCTTCCTTGTGCGGTGTTTCCGGGAAAACGACATGGGTACCTTAAAAAAAAGCGCGTACACCTTCCTCAAAGGTCGGCAACGCTCATGTGATTCCTCTGGTGTTGCAAGATAATGTGGGCGGCGGTGATCACTTAACACCAGGTGACCCGTACGCTCGTTTGTCTTCCTATTCCATAAAAAAAAAGTGAATTTTTTAGCATTTATTTTTATTTAATGAAATAATTGAAACATTTTTATCGTTGCTTAATGATTTACATGTTTCACTATAGAATTACAGATAATTTGTGTTTCTAAGACTACAACAAGAGTCGCTTTGTGTATAATGATACCACAGATTGGGAATGGAGCGACTGCCCTCAGGCTATTAAATTATAAGTTTAATTGTACGATATTACTTTGTAACCATATTTTTTATGAAAAATAAAAAATCCGCTGAATTTGTTTTTATTTGTGAAATTGTCTTCTCCGGTCTAAGGCATACTTTTTGGTATGGGACATAATTTACAAAGAAGCATAATTTTTTACTTTTAATATGTGACATCACATCCTATTTTGAGTAAAAATATTTTAATTAGGTACTATGATTCTTATAGACAAACAACAAAATGGCCGCCATTTTAATATGATGGGAAAATAACTAATTAATTATAGAAGATAATTTATCGATAGCGGTAAAATGTACAGTATTGAAACTCCCTAAAGGATCCCACACTGCTGACGCGACACCATGTGATTCAACTGAGCCACTCACACAAATGACAGTTTACACAAAGCCTTTTAAAAATTCACTGATGACAGCAATTCAAAAGTGCATGTTCTTAGAAGTTGTTGAACACGGATGCTGATTGATCTCATTGTCTATTCCGTACGTTTCCCTCGAACCACACAAATCATCCCTCACTACCCCCCACTCCCCCTCAGCGCCTCTCACTTGGGATCCTCTTTTAGACAAGACATTTTTTAAACGCACAAGCGATGAGCGATTGGCATATAATAATTTTCGATTTTTATGTAAATTTATTTAAACAGGTGTTATTTTGCGGACATCCATAATAATCTTAAAAAAAAACTTGAAGTGTAATTCCGCTAATAGCCTAAAAACATGCTCGGTTTGTTACTGGACAGCCGCCCCAATTGGTCCAACATCACAATCAGTTGTGATTGATGATTTGATGATGTGTTTAAGCAATAAGATTTATCCAAAAATTTTGAGTTTTCTTTAGTGTTAATTCCGCCAGTATTTGTCTTTTAATAATTCGACACTTGTTTCGCCTCTACACGACCAGGGACCAAATTTGTTTGTTCATTCAATATTTTATTTTTGTATTTTATTTTTATAAAATATGTTATTTTTGGTCCAATTTGGTTCCTACATCATTGTTACGTATCTCATCCGGGGGTAATACGTCACAAAAGCCGACCAATCACAGCGCGTGTAAAGGCGAAACACGGGTCGAATTGCTTACAGATAAATATTGGCAGAATTAACACTATAGAAAACTCAAAACATTTGGATAATTATGGATTTCCGCAAAGTAACGCTTACTTCAATAAATTGACTATAAGATTTGTAATTATAACGCAGATTATGCAATGAAAGCACCCAATAGTGAGTTCTGCATGAAGCTTAATAATAGAGCTATATGCAGAGATAGCTAGATTTAGGGGTTGTTTGCGTCCTCCACAGACCAAACGACCGGATCAATCGAAAACGTATAACTCTGCTTAATCCAATTCGACATGTGTTTGGACTATATATTGGCATCCTCAGTGTTTCAGGTATCAGGTTTGTGCGTTCACCACTAAAAAGTCTTCCTTTGTCGTAACCCCTCAAATCGAGATCACTCCTCTAACTGCCACAGCCTGTATTGGCATACTTGGCGTCGATATATCGAGCGACGTTCAGTTACGTGGTCACTTGGAAGAGACGGCCAAACTGGCCTCTTAAAAGCTTGGTGTACTCAGTAAGGCGAGACAGTACTTCACTTCACGCAAATTTGTCTTCACATGGAGTACTGTGCTCACCTCTGGGCGGGTGCTCCCGAGAATCAACGACGATCAAGTCATCTCCGATCGGCTTGATTCTCTAGCATTGCGTAGAGATGTGGGTTCTCTCTGCATCTTCTACCGCATTTCTCACGGGTAGTGCTCAGAGGGGCTGTTCGGGTTGATTTCAGCGGCCGAATTCCACCACAGGACATTACGTGCAAAGTACCATCCGCATCACGTAAACGTCTGGCATTCCACAACCGCGCGTTTTGTTAGAAACTTCTTGCCTCGCACAGCCACTTTGTGGAATCAACTCCCGCGGCGGTCTTCCCGAACAGATATGATTTAGGGACCTTCAAGAAATAAGCATGCTCCCACCTTAAAGGCCGACAACGCATTTCTTGACACACCTGTTATTGCGGATGTCCATGGACGGGTTGCCTCACCTCTCCCCATCCCGTGAGCCTCTTGCCCGTTTGCCCCCTCTAGTATGAAAAAAAATAGCAGAATTAGCACTTTTATATTTTCGTACCTGGAACTAAGAAAGTAATGTAAGAATGTAAACAAAATGGTGAAATATTAAGTTAATACTTTGGAATTTATCGAAAAGCTTGTAGAAAGAGGCCTCAGGGATTTATGTGAAATTTAAATATAAATGTTTAGCTCGATATATGAATATTTTCATCTCCGTTACGTTACCTTACCTCAAATATT
Organism: Leptidea juvernica; assembly: GCA_949711755.1. Taxonomy (NCBI): domain Eukaryota; kingdom Metazoa; phylum Arthropoda; class Insecta; order Lepidoptera; family Pieridae; genus Leptidea; species Leptidea juvernica. The sequence goes on along the minus strand of CATIXQ010000003.1, from coordinate 19,976,882 downwards.
ATGATTGAGGAAGCGGTTGCTAGTCCATCCCGTGAATTGTTATGTTTTTACGTACCTAGTTTTACAAATTTTTAGTAAAATAAATGGCGATAGATAAAGTTAATCCGGCATTTATCAAAACGCTTTTAGAAAGGAGAATAGACATTAATATGAGATTTAAATATATGTTTAGATCGACATAAACCTTGCCTTAAATATGGTCGAGTGAAGCGGTAGCTCGTAGATGCATTATGATTTGAAAAGGAAAGACGTGGCAAATATTTTTTCGAATTTATTTAGAAGTATTGGGAGACTACAATTCGATCCGACGATGATCGTCGGATCGAACTAAAATATACGATGAATAATATAGTAAGCGATAATTGGTAAATGCGAGTATTTAGGGTAGCATAAATAACAAATATATTATATACTCCAAATTTTGTTTAACTTTTAATCCAGGTAATATCAAATGTATATACTTAGATTAAGGATTGGTCTCCACTGCGCTCCAACTGTAGGCGTAGTCGCAAAGTCCGGCAACTAATATTACGCCCAAGTGGGCGTCCTGGAGCCAGTCTCGAACAATGTGTGACATTAACGTGCCACATGTTCTGTTAAACTTTGCTAATAATCGAAACTAAAATGCCGGGTTGCGTAGAAAAACTTTTAAAAAATAATACTCCAAGAAATAAGAAAGACACTGGGATCACACATCATCAGTAAGAATTCTGTATTATTTTTATTAATTTAAATGTAAAATAACACGAAGCTTATGTTACAAAATTTAAAAGATGGCATTTTTGAGTCTTACAGAAGCATCTAATAGTTGCCGTAATAAAAAATCTGTTGTTCTTAGGTAGTGCGGTATCTAGTTTGAAACTAATCCTTAATCTTAGTGTATATTTGTGTACCAATGTTCAAAATATGTAGTACAATGCACATTGTTTTATTGTGTCAATCGCTTTAAACTTGTACCAAACCCGACCAAATAACACACTTATCCGGCCGCGGAGGAATACGAAACGGGATGATTTGAATAATGAAGTTCGTTTAATATTTTATCTGACGTGATTCAATCCTAATTGACTTACTGGTATACCTTTGTGTTGGAGTTATCTTGCTGTCTCACTTCCGCATACTTGAAATAAAGAAAACGAATGTTATATTGTAGAGTATGTACTTCAATTAGATTTGGCATTGGAGCGTTTCATTGCTTGGAGAAATCATTTTATATCATGAGTTTTTAATCAAAACATGGTTGTATTAGCGCGTGCGTAGAAAAACAAATGATATTATTAAAATTGCAATCACTTTGGGTAAATAATAGGCCGACGTACCTGAGGTTCCGAGGCGCGATGGTCTGCAGCTGGGCGCCCCTGGTCTCTAGAAACTAGCTGTGGAATGAACTTCCTTGTGCGGTGTTTCCGGGACGATACGACATGGGTAACTCTAAAAAAAAAGTGCGTAAACCTTCCTTAAAGGCCGGCAATGTTCCTGTGATTCCTCTGGCGTTGCAAGAGATTGTGGGCGGCGGTGATCACTTAACAACAAGTTATCGCTTGTCCTCCTATTCCATAAAAAAAGGAACTCCTGGTGCTAAGGTGCGCGTTATTTCCTCACGGCGTGTGTAGGAAAAGATTTTTGCGTTGCGTTACACCGAGAACTTAACAATTAGGTTTTTTTTTATGGAATAGGAGGACAAAGGAGCGTACGGGTCACCTGTTGTTAAGTACAGCTTTACAGCTGTACATCGCTAGAATGTGAGCCGGCTTGAAGTATTCCCGATTTGTCTCCGATTCATGGATGTTTATATGTATTTATGTATGTTTAAGTAAGTATATTGTATTATATATATCGTTGTCTTGTACCCACAGTACAGGCTATGCCTAGTTTGGGGCAAGATAATTTGAATTAAAATGTGTCAGTATTATACTGTATTATATATATATGTCTAGACTTTGACGTCACAATGCGCTTCAACCAATAACATTGCGTTTTGATGTTTTATATTTCGCGCGTGATACACACACACAAGATAAAACTATTTAAAATAAGGTCAATAATAATAAATATCAAAAAAATAACATTAGAACTAAATATAAGTTGACGAGGGCAAGAAAAAACACATTTATGATTCCTTTTCATCCAAAAGGAAGCACTCTAACTCTTAAGACAAATCCTTCAAATGTTGAACAAGAGAGATGCACCAAAAGGCTTGATATATTGCAACCGCTCAAGAGAAATAAAAAATAGCAGCGATGAATCACTCGGCCGCGTCGACTGAAATGGGTCACTACCGCCGCTGCGGCTCCCGAGACCCAACACCCGCCGTCTCCCGCCTCGCTCGCTACGAATAGAAATTCAAAGAACGCTTCTACCGAACCGTGTAATACGTCAGGAGCGACGCTTTATTCTTTAAACATAAAAAGTTAAATACAATCTGGTGCCAGCTGAAATTTTATATGATACAAAAAATGGTTGAATTCTAATTTATCTTACTTAATTGTTAGATGACTCCCGTCAGCTTGTCTTAGAGTATTTTTTTATTAAAATAAGGGACAAGACGAGCGGGACGTTCAGCTGTTGGTAATTGATACGCCCTGCCCAATACAATGCAGTGCCGCTCAGGATTCTTGAAAAACCCCAAAAATTCTGAATGGCACTACAACTGCGCTCGTCACCTTGAGACATAAGATGTTAAGTCTCATTTGCCCAGTAATTTCACTAGCTACGGCGCCCTTCGGACCAAAACACAGTAATGCTTACACCTTACTGCTTTACGGCAGAAATAGGCGCCGTTGTGGTACTCATAATCTAGCCGGCATGCTGTGCAAAGGAGCCTTCCACTGGTAAAGATAATTGTAAGAGTTCGGGATTGTACGCATCCTTCACTGAAGAATAGGCTTCGCTGAACCCCTGACCGAATGATAACCTGAATCTCCAAAGTAAAATGCCTGAGGATGCTTTGTGTAAAGACGCAACACGCCTCCAATTGGTTTGAGGTGCTTTCTTCTTAACCAACTCCAAAAAAGGAGGAGGTTTTTAATTCGTCGGTATTTTTTTATGTTTGTTACGTCATAGCTTTTGAGTGGTTGAACCAATTTTGATAAGTCTTTTTTTATTTTTGGAGTCGGTGACAGCCAAGGTAGGTTTGTAACTACATAGGTAGTTGTGGTGATAGGTGAGGTGTGCTTGAGTCGATGACACCGATTCCAAAAAGAACAAAAATCGTAACTAGAATTAGATTAATTAATTAGATTGTTTGAAAATATGTTATTATTTTTGGTGCATATTATATCAATTGTTTTCGAATAGTGTTTTGAAGTCGGTTGTTTTTTTGTTAAAATATTTTTTTGTAAATTTATTAAGCATTCAACTCAAAGGATAACCTATTTTGGAACTACAGAATTATTTTAGTAACTATTATGATAGAGCACTTATACTAACTTTTATTAATATAAACCCCAACACGGTTCAAAACTTATTGTTACGTCATTCGATTGAAATCTCAATACAACTGAAATTAATTATTTATGTGAACATAAATCTGTTTAATCTATTAACCTGTATTTGTGGCTTTTGTAAGCGTTTGATAGTATTAATTAACGAAATACAATTTAAATCTAAACCACTTATTGAACTTAATTTTGTACTTAAATTGAAAACTATGCAGATAAGCGCTTTAAACAAAATTATTTGTTTGTCGTAGGTAATCAGTGACGATGATGAGTGTTGACTTCCAAGCACATTTTTTTCTTACGAACGCGTAACATTAATGAAGTATAAACATTGAACATGTGAAAGATTAAGTTTCTGATTCAAACCAATCAATGAATGGCTCCATAATTCCAATTTCAAAGTCAAAGTTAAAATATCTTTATTCATTGAAATGATATTTGATCATTTTGAATCGTCAATTTAAGGTTTCTTATAATAATAAGAGCTACATAATGTAGTTTGTAAAAATAATACATATTACTACTTATACTCTAGAAATTTATAATTTTTTTGTTTTATTAAAACAGAGTTAGAGCATGTTCATTCCCAAGCATTTTTATCATCTAAGTAATCCGTTATTTTATAGCTTTTATAGCTTTTTCATAAAGTTTTCATTTAATTGAATTTTTAAATTTGTTTATTGTCAGATAAAGCATATCACTTGGGAGTTTGTTATAAAAGCGTATACATTGCCCTTTAAATGATTTATCAACTTTAATCCCTTATTGAACCTAAAAAACTATCAGTTTTTAACCGACTTCAAAAAAGGAGAAGGTTCTCAATTCGACTGCATTTTTTTTATGTTTGTTACCTCAGAACTTTCGACTGGGTGAACCGATTTCGATAATTCTTTTTTTATTTGAAAGCTGGTAGTCCCGTTGTAGGTGTCATCTAAGGAAGGTCAGTAACTACATGCATTGAGTCGCACGCGCTACGTGACAAGGCGATAAGCGAGGGCGGGGCAGGAGAACACCGATTCCAAAAATAACAATAATTTTAACTAGAATTTGATTAATTAGATTGTATAAAAATACGCAATTATTTTTTTACTTTTTAGTGCATATTAAAACTATGTTTTGGAATAGTTTTTTTGGAGTCATTTGCATTTTTTTTAAATTTAGTTAAATTTCGTCACACTATAATATCGTACAATAAAATTTATTTTTAAATAGCCTAAAGATGGTGGATGGTGTTATTAGTGGAATTTACATTATGAGCATTTTTTGACAATTCCTTTGAATTTCATAACACATTTGTTTTGTACAAATTCTGGGATCATTTTTAAAAGCATATACATCGCCTCATAAAAGAATTAGGTACTCGACTTACACTTGTTATGTCTCCAACTCGGTTATGTTTATTCTTCATGGTAACATTAATATTATAATTATCACAGTTTATAGTTAATTCACTATTGTGCCTATATAAAACATATGTACATATATCAAAAATATATTGAAATGCAATAGACTTTATGTAAATCAAAACTTCTGTGTACTTTCAAAACTTCAATGTGGGCTTCTAAGGTAGCAAAAAACACAACACAAGTAAAAAATCAAACACCTAAAAGCGAAAGTTCATACTTTGTCCTACTGTTTATTACTTTTTCTTTAATTACATATCTTTGTTTTTGCTATTTCTTTACTAACTTTACAGTGGGAGGCTCCTTTGCGCAGGATACCAGCTAGATTATGGGTACCACAACGGCGCCTACTTCTGCCGTAAAGCAGAAATGTGTAAGCATTATTGCATTTCGTTCTGAATGGCGCTGTAGCTAGTGAAATTACTGGGCAAATGAGACTTGACATCTTATGTATCAAGGTGATGAGCGAAATTATTATAGTGCTCAGGATTTTTAGGTTTTTTCAAGAATCCTGAGCGGCACTGTGTCGTAATTGGCAGGGCGTATTAACTTTATTTATTAGCATCGGCTGGATCGACGTCACCGTGAACTAATTACACTCAACCTGATGAAGGATGTCCAAACGAAACATCTGAAACTAGTCGGTACGAACACCGATGAACCGTGAGTAATAAATTGGGTATTGAAGAGACTGTGCCTGTGGCTATGTCAGGCTCGTAATTAAGGTCGAAATTATTATTTTAAATAGTCTCAAATAAATTGTAGCTGTCTCTACTAGGGCTCTTCAATCCCATAGTCTATTTACAATCTCGGTATTTGCGGGAGTGAAAATTGTCGTCGATAGTAACCAATAATCTTATCTAAGGCATTTTTAGATGAGAGATGTGTAATAATAATATGATTATGTACGTAAATTTAACAAAGAATAATGAGGTAACAAAAAACATTTATGTAATTTTTTTTTATGAAATAAAGGGACGAGACAAGCAGGACGTTCAGTTGATGGTATTTGATACGCCCTGCCAATTACAATGCAGTGGTGCTCTGGATTCATGAAAAATACAAGAATGCTGATCGGCAAAACAATAGCGTTTGTCACCTTGAGACATAAGGTGTTAAGTCTTGTTTGCCCAGTAATTTCACTAGCTGCGGCGCCCTTCAGACCGAAACACAATAATACTTACACATTACTGCTTCACGGCAAAAAAAGGCGCCGTTTTGGTACCCATAATCTAGCCGGATCAAATCAAATTAATGGAAGACAACAAAAGTGTGGAATTAAAAACTACTCCCGCAGGATCCCGTCCGATCCTCATAATACCACATTACGCGGGACTTGAAAATGACGCGGTATATTGGAATATCGAGATCCCGCAATACCTAATCTGGTATAGATTAGGGCTGTGTCTGTAGATTGATGGAGAGATTTGTTTAATTTAGATCTGATGTGGAGCTATTGCTGGACATAGATGCAAATCATGGTTATCTTGGCATATATTGGCAACGAAATTGAACGAAAATATAAAAATTCAGCTCTTCAGTATAATTTGTTCCGGAAACACCGCACAAGGAAGTTCATTCCACAGGTATGTAGTACTTGCAAGAAAGCTCCTTGAAAACCGCACTGTGGAAGACCACCACTTATCCAGATGGTGGGGATGATATCCTAACATGTTGCGTGTCGTCGAAGGTCGTATTCGGCGATGGTGGATCGAGCTGATACTGGGGTGCGCCAGACCAGAGATGATAGCAATGCAATAAGCTACATGTGTGACCGGACCTGCGCTTTGCAGAGCGCTAGAATGTGGGCCGGCTTGAAGTATTGCCGTGCTCCATTAATGACGCCCAGGTTATTCGAAGCCAATTTGGATTTGCCCTCCAGATGGCCACGGAATTTATGATTTAAAAGAGATATAAACTAAGCTTACAAGATTTGACGCACAGAAACTAAGAAACAAACCAATAAATGTAACTGAAATACAAGTTTGAAAAAACATTTAAGTATTTTTTGGGTCAAATGACTTTAAAATGACATCAAAACAAATGTGAAGCTGAAAAGCCGAAACACGAATAAAACTGGATTTTATTAATATTTTTTTTCGTTAGAAAGAAAAAAATCAAACACTAAACCATAACGCGACATGTTTTATGGTTTTTACTACTAAATACTTGATTTAGTATTTGAATATTTAAGTTCGAATTAAGTTTGCCCAATTTTTTCTGTATTTCACTAAAAATTTACAAGAAAACAGTGTCATTTAAATGATTAATGTAGGAATATATTATGCAAGAAATTGAAAGAATATATGGTGCTTACGTAAGTTGCTTTTGGATAGTTTTGCGCACTTGTATTAAGAGATTCCCGCGCAATAAATCCACGCCTAGAAGCTTCAATTAATTTTGAGTGTATACCCTTAAATCGGAGACTGAGTTATAACAATAAACGAAGCTTAATAAAACCTATTGTTTCAGTTTAACCGATTAATTTTAACAATATATTGTTTCTAGAATATACAACACACAGTTTTATCGATTTTAGCGAAACAATAGCTGCTTTGGGTATGGCATTACTATTTACAGTGAAATCCCTTTACCCAAACGTGATTGTGGCTTGGGTTGGGTTAGATTTACATGAAAAGATTGTGTTAAATTGTGATCTATTGTGCTGCCTTATTAATAATGCTTCAAGAGCATAAGTTCCTTCAAATAATGAATGTAATGAAAATTTTTTATTGCACTAAATATATAAAATTAGACAACAATTTGTATTTATAATATTTATGGTAGCACAATCAGGCGAACTTATCGCTGTTCAGCGATCTATTCCAGGTAACCTAAAGAGTAACCGTAAGAGATTTTATTTATAAACATAATAAAGGATATTTATACCATTAAATATATAATATAGACACACATATGTTGTGTTTGTGTGTGTGTGTATATTTTGTGTATGTATATTATGTATGTATATTTTTTCGTTAAATATATGAATGGTGTAAATAATATGAAATGTTTATTTTATCGCTTATTTTATCGATTAGTAAATCAATTTTTATCGACAGTATTGCCGATAGTTTTTTATGGAAATGGAGGACAAAAGACTACACGTATAGTATGTGGTCGGTCACACACCTAATGGTATGTGGTCACCGCAACCCATACCTTCTTGTAACGTCAGAGGAATTACAGGAGCATTGAAAAAATATATAAAAAAACATGTATGTTACCAGAGGTTTCTTTGTACAGGACGCTGACTAGATTATGGGTACAACAACGGCGCCTATTTCTGCCGTGAATCCCAAATTCGTTCTCTGCATCCTCGAGAACCTCGGATTCGATATCCATATTGTTGAAATCATAAATTTGCGCAGTGGCCATCTTGGATTTAAAAAATGTTCCCAATTTCGTATTCTGCACTCTCGAGAACCCCGGATTCGATATCCATATTGTTGAAATCATAAATTTCGGCCATCATGGATCAATAAAAAACCTGCACGGTACAAGGCTAGTAGGGAAGGTGTTCTACTTACTAGCGGCTGCGCGCTAAACCTGCACAATACAAGGCTAGTTGGGAAGCTCAAGAGTTCCAAATACTCTTCCTCAATCGGTGTCAATCGCTCTCTCCTTTGATCAAAAACCTCCTCCTCTTCTTGAACAAAATCGTCCCACATTTTTGTGACGCTCTATTGCATTCCACTCGTAAAAAAATTACCCTCATGCGCCTAAAGAAGTTTCACTTCAATAAAGACTAATAGAAATTCCGCTCATAAAATTACTACTGCTACGAATTAGTAAGTAATAATCCGTTTACTAATTCAAATGTAGAGTTAGTACCGACCCTATTCATCTAATTCACTAACACGTAATAAACTAGACGTGACACATATACAATATGTGTCGTGACAGAATTGACAACATACGTAACATACTCAGTGCCACAGTACAACACTAACAGTGAAGCAATTTCAACATTATTTTGTGTATTGATAAATAACGTAGCCAAGGAAGGAGAAGCGTCGGCAAATAGCATTATTGCGTTATTTCAACATTAAAGTAAATATTTGTTAATGTAACTTCACAATTTGTTGCTTTTTAAAGTCATAACCCTCACTTCTAGGATTAATTACATAAATAAAATTTGAAAACAAAATTTATAAACGATGCAGGATTCGAACCCGCGACTTCTCGTGTTCCGAGCGAGCGCTCTTCCAACTGAGCCAACCGTTCGAGTGAAGTATCGTTGATAAATCTTGTATGCTTTGTTCTACTCTCAGGCTATTTTCATTTTTTATCTATGTATGTAACTTAACTCAAACAAAATCGGTGAAGTGAAGGTTGACTGCATAATTTATAAAAATCTTTAGTATTAATAATTCTATATTAGTACTATATGGTAAAACCACGTTTGATCATTTATTATCTCAATTATTATTTCATAGCAACAAATTTACACCATAATAATATGATTGATATATACACCTTTGCACAGGATGCCGGCTGAATTATGGGTACCACAACATATATCGCGCGTATTTCTGCCGTGTAGCAGTAATGTGTAAACATTACTGTGTTTCGTTCTGAAGAGCGCCGTATCTTATGTCTCAAGATAATGAGTGCAATTGTGGTGCCACTCAGAATTTTTGGGATTTTCGAGAATCCTAAGCGGTACAGCATTGTAATGGGTAGGGTATCAATTACCATCACCTGAACGGCTTGCTCGTCTCTTCCCTTATTGTCATAAAAAAAATGTAATTTTTTATTGTTAAGGTTATTAAATGGGTACAAGATAATTAGAGATGTACACATATTGGACATAGTACAAAGTAAAAGTTGTTAAGCAAATAGTAGTTTAAATATAATAATATGACTATGAACAATCTGAAATATATTTTAATATGTTGCAATAACTGTATTATTTGTACTGTGAACGCTTCCAATATAGATAATGTAATGAATGGATTGATAAAGTTTACTAAATGCCACTGATTTACGATGAGTCCACATTCAATATTAGTACAAAGGCCACAAATTCAATAGACACTTAATCATTAATAACATCAGCATTATACTAGGCGAACATAAATATATAATGAAGCTTACAACAAATTTATGTCAGATAATATTATTATGAAGAGATAAGTATTATGCGTTCCCTAAGGCTGAGATCTAAAAAGAATACTCAAATATTATTTTTACTTACTTACTGATTTAAAAATTAGCTGAGTGTGATAAAACGCAACCTTGACTCTTGCAATGGGCTATCCTACCTTGAGCTCTGCATAATTTCAACTGTCAAACGACTATAAAAACTAAATCGAAGATTATGCTAAGCTAGTGCTCAACTTATTTGTACGTAAATAAAGTCTGAACATTCGTGAGACATTCATCATTGCGTCATTTCGAAATCATTTCAAAAATCCTGTAAGTAATCTAGTAGTCTCGAGCTAGCGTAGGCACTAACACTTACTTCTTCCACGCTACGCCGTAGTCGTCAGAACTCGTAGATGAATAGCGCCCACGTAAGGGTGACTAAAAATTTCTTTTATAAATGTATAATTTGTTTGTTTGTAAAATTTCAATTTCCTTCTTTAATTTTTAACCGACTTCAAAAAAGGGGGAGGTTCTCAATTCGTCGGTATTTTTTTTTTAAGTTTTTTACCTCAAAACTTTCCACTGAGTGAACCGACTTTGATAATTCTTTTTTATTTGAAAGCTGGTGCTTCCCGAGTGGTCCCATTGTAATCCATGAGAAAACCATAAAAGTCTTAAATTTTGCTATACATACGTAAAGCAAAGTGGATGATAAATTTACGAATAACTCAATATCGCACCAACCGATTTCGATGATTCTTTTTTTTTTTTGGAAAGCATATACTTCAAAGATGGGTTTGGTGAGAGTTTAGTTAGGTTCTGATTACGGAATCCATGACAAAGTAACGGAACACTGTCTGTAATCAAATTGCAAAGTACTTACGTTCATTGCTGCATTGAAAAATTTAGTATATTTACACATATTGTTACATAGTGTACTTCAAATGCACTAAAAATCATAAAATAAAAAAAATAACAAAAAAGCAACCGCCTTCAAAAACACTATTCTAATACAATATATATAATGTGCACTAAAAAGTATAAAAATAATTGCGTATTTTTATACAATCTAATTAATTAATCTTATTCTAGTTTCTATTTTGGAGTCGGTGTCAACCAAGATAGGTTTGTTACTACATACTTAGTTATAGGTGAGATGTGCTTGAGTCGTGAGGAGGCGAGAGGCGAGAGCTGGTTGCGGCGGAAGGACACCGATTCCAAAAATAACAATAATCGTAACTAGAATTAGATTAAATAATTAGATTGTATAAAAATACGCAATTATTTTTATAATTTTTAGTACACATTATGTATATTGTTATGGTATAGTCCTTTTAAAGGCGGTTGTTTTTTTGTTAAAATTTCTTTTATTTATTTATTTTTTATGATTACGGCTAAGTAGAACTACATGTGTGTTCATTTAATGCCCGATATTCTTGAAAAACCCCAAAAATTTTGAGCGGCACTACAACTGCGCTCGTTACCTTGAGACATGAGATGTTAAGTCTCATTTGCCCAGTAATTTCACTAGCTACAGCGCCTTTCAGACCGAAACACAGTAATGCTTCATGGCAGAAATAGGCATCATCATTCATACCCATAATATAGACGGCATCATGCGCAAAGGAGCCCCCACTTTTTTATGATTATGACTAAGAAGATCTATCTGTATGTTCATTTCATGTCAGGATAAGAGCGGCACGCTGTATATTATGTTTGTTATATAAATATTGTGTACTTAAAAAGTTGTAATTATGTGCCCTTAGTTCAGTGGCTGATAAAAGTCGCTAAACAGTCTGATATCGATTCAGTGTTCAAGCAAGAAAATTTTGAATTTTTTCCTCAAACAAAAACCCCGAAAAATGTACAAAAGAATATTAAATGCATCAGAAGGCTCTCTCACCCACCTGGCTGTATGCTAACTAATTCATAACCGTCTGACTGTGGACGCCACGAGTTTGGCTCGAGGCGCGTGTATAGTGGCTCAATTTTTAAGGCTTTTTAAATTTTTGTACTCTTTTTCAACATAGAGCAACGACGCCAGTGTCAAACTACAGATTGAAATTGAAATGAACCTTTTTAGGGTTCCGAAGCCAAATGGCAAGAAACGGAACCCTTATAGATCCGTCATGTCTGTCTGTCTGTCTGTCCATACGTATGTCACAGCCACTTTTTCCCGAAACTATAAGAACTATACTGTTGAAGCTTGGTAAGTAGATGCATTAAGTGAACCGCATTAAGATTAAAAAAAAAAAACAGAAAAAAAATTTTGGAGGTTCGTATACTTAGAACTGAAATTTAAAAAAAAAATCTTACCATACCTACTACCATTTTACCCATATCTATGGATAGGTGTTCAAATGGTATTGAGGTTTTATCATTTTTTCTAAACTGAATAGTTTACGGAAGAGATACTTCCAAAGTGGTAAAATATGAGTATCCCCTCCCACCCTGTAACTTCTAAAATAAGAGAATGATATAACTAATAATAATATATGATGTACATTACCTTGCAATCTTCCACCGAATATCGGGGGAGGCTGTGTTTTGGTCTGAAAGGCGCCGTAGCTAGTGAAAGTACTGGGCAAATGATAATTAACATCTTATATTTCAAAATGACGAGCGCAATTGTTGTGCCGCTCAGAATTTTGGGCTATTTAAGAATCCTGAGCGGCACTTCATTGTAATGGACAGGGCGTATCAATTACCACCAGCTGAATCGTACTGTATTGTCATAAAAAACTTGTACATCATCTTCATCTTTATCGGCATCATGTACATGTTATGACCAGTGGAAGCACTTGTGGAGAAGTGGAAAGTCTTCTCTTTCTCTACCCTCGCTACAACAGAGTATGAAGATACAAGATTCTCTAGTTACTTATACTCCATCTCTTTCCTTCCATACCGTTTGTCATTTTTTGGGTATGTGCAAAGTCTTCTATCAGTAGTACGGGCATGATGTTATTTCTAAGATGAAACCAGATGTCGAGCATATTGTGATATGACTTCTGACGCAGATCGACGAATACCAGCCATCATATTGTCACGAGAGTGGGTCAGGGGTTGAAAAGTAAATACACTTCTATGAATTTCTACTTCTGTCGCTATTCCTCTTCAGATGGCGGTGCCTTTAGCAGATCACACCGCACCGAAAACTTGTTCTCTTCTATCTTCTTCTCGCCGAATAACTTACCACTTTCTCTGCTTCTTCTTCTCTTCCTTCTTTTCCTTTTCACTCTTGAGTCTGAACTAAAACTGTCTTTGACCACGCTTAGTATGGCTTATATACCCCCGGATCTGTTCTATTTTCAAAATGATTCTCTTCCATTCCATCTTTAAATTAAAAATATACTATAAATGTCTCTATCCTGCTTACACATTTTCCATCTTTTTTCTCTGTTCAATTTGATCCTGAACTTAGTGAGTTTCTTTAAATTTTACAAAAGCAAGGCCTTACAAATGGGTTGATATCGAACCCGAGGCTACAGCATCTGAAGTAAACACTTTTCCGCTGAGCTACAAGTATTGCTGACGGTGATGTTGAAATTATCAATGTCTTGAAGTTTGACAACTCTCGTCATGTACGTTGCTGCACGACATAAAGTTTGTCAACTCTCGTCATGTACATCGAAATGTAAGAATAACTTAATTCAATAAAAAACATATTTAATAAAGAGAAGATTCTGTTCTTTTAAAACGAACCCACGTGTGAAGGAAGGGCTCACACATTACATTAGTATCGTATACCATACTATTATGGTATACGATATACGAATACTATACGATATTACGGTATACGAATCTCTATAGATTCGTTCAAAAATGAAACCTATTATTAGAGATGACGTCAAGGTGACTGAGGAAGAAAGAAGAACGATATATAATATTTATATCAAAACTACCAACTAATTGCTAAATCTTCAGTTGTGACCATGGCGTTTTAAACAGCGCTGAAATATCGAGAGTCTGAAAAATCCTAATCAATTTTTTTGAGTCTTTATCATCTTTCAAGTTTATTTACTGTTGGTTTGGTTTATAATTTGATATTTAATCATTTCTGTTTATTTCTATATTGTTTATTAAATAAAATGTATCTGCTGAGGAAGTTGCGAGATATTCCCAATACAAGTGTCCTAAGACAACTTACTGGGAAGTCTCAACCACTAAAAATGTATGTGTAATCTTTGAAACGGAATTTAATATTTATTATTATTATTATTGTATTGTTAGAGCTACACACATCCACCAAAAGAACGTTCAGCATAGATAATTGTATTAAATTATTTGACCGTTGAAGATAATATTTATATATTATCTTATGAGCCTGCTTCAAGTCACTTTTAGTAAACAAAAGGCTTATAATTTCAAATATAAAATTCATGTTATTTTACAATTTATTTGCAATATACGAGCCGTAAGAGGTAGCCTGAAGCTATTGCAATATTTCGCTCACTGAACGTCAAAATAGAAATATAATTTAGCCTTCTTTCGTGATTGAAAATATCATTCACCCGAACTGATTTTTATAAAAACCTACTAAAATAGTGACGATATTCACTATATTATATGATTAAAAAAGAATGTACCGTTACCCCATAAATAGTACATTGTAATTTATAGATGAAAGTGAGAGCCCCACTTAAATACGAACCTGACGTCCGTCAACAAGGTATTCATCGCGGTGCAATTACAATAACCATTATTCATTAAGTTCTTTGTCAAATTGTAACTAGAGTGATTGTAAATAGTGTGTTTTGATGTGTAGCACATGGTTTAATGTTATCTCGAAGTTTAACAGTGAATCGGAAAAGTTATTAGTGTTTTAAAATTTAACAATTAAGCAGAATAAAATTAAAATTCAACGTTACCCTCAAATGCTATAAAATATTACTTGTAAACAAAACCACTTCAATTTAATTACGAAACTGACAAGTGACAGCTGGAACATACGAGTCTGACATATATCATCTGCAAACTTATGAGTGAGTGTAATTTCTTTTTTTTTTTGGCTTGGAATACTGAGACCTATATAAACAAAAGAAGGTCTTAACGTATTGGCCACGTGGGGGTGTGAATTCATTCCCGACCTAGTACTATCCAACTTGTTATTAAATTTAGAAATTTTATTTGTTAGTAAAATTATTTACGGATTTATACAATGCTACGTTCGCCATCTAAACAATATTCTAACTCTAACCCTGATTTGAGTTCTGAAAATGACTCCCAACAGTCTCAGGCACTAAGGAAACGTAAACAACCTCACTGTGAGTTAACAGAATCTTTCAAGCAATTCACAATTATGATGGAAAATACGCTTTCTGACTTCAAGTCCGACCTAGACATCAAAATATCAAAAATAGGAGAAAATACTGAAAATATCCGGCTGGAATTGGACGCATTGTCTGCATCAATGTTTAAGAAAGAGCTGTGTTCTTTACGTAATGACCAAAAGACGACCAGTGAGCAGGTTTTGCAGTTAAGTGAGAAACAAGAGGCTTTGTGTAAAGAAATGGGTGATGTTCAAATCCCTATAGATTTTACTAACAAAATTAATGAAGATGTTAAGCTACGTGTTTTAAAACTTGAGAAAGATGTTAAAAAGTCGGATAACTCTTTATCTAAAATACTGTCACTTGAATCCAAAATCGAAATCCTGGAGGAGCAAGCTAGGAGCTGCAATATAGATATAAGTGGTATACCCGAAAAAAGGAGTGAAAACCTTATTGAACTTATGGAGACTATATGCAGAACTATATGCTTCCCTATTGATCGGAAGGATATTATTGCTATACATCGAGTACCACAAGCTCTACTACAAGTAAACCGGCCTAAAAACATTGTTGTGAAGGTATCTTCTAGGATTCTAAGAGACAACATATTAAGTGCACTCCGAAAAAGAAAAGACATTACATCGGATCAAATAGGCATATCTGGAACGCCTAAACCAATTTATATGAACGAGCATTTGACGTTAGAAAAGAAAAAGTTGTTTCGTATCTGTCGGGAAACTGCAAAGAAAGAAAAATATCAATATGTCTGGATCAAATGCGCAACAATACTTGTGCGGGAATCTAACAATCATGCGGTTTTTGCGATACGATCACAGAGTGATATATCTAAGATTAAAGCTGGTGGTAGCAGGATACTTAATGTCAACAAATAATTTATGTTACTTTGTTTTATCAATTTGCTATGTTGTGCTATTAAAGTATTTTCACTGTTCATGTTTCCTTTTATGGTGTTTAGTTAAATATTTTTATACGAAAATAATCTCTTGTGTTGTATGTCCGTACATGACGAATGGCATTTGGATTGTAGGGAGTATAATTCAAACTCGGATCTCATTTATTCCACATTTTATTATCTACGTTTATTAACGGAAATCGCAAAAATTGCTTTGGTAACGTACAATGGGCTTTATAATAATAAAGATGGCTAGCATTACGTGCTACTATCAAAATTGTAGGGGCATTCGCACTAAATTACATACGTTGTACATGAATATTCTTTCTCACGAATGTGACTTAATTATATTAATTGAAACGTGGTTGATACCTGAAATTGACAATAGTGAGTTCATAGACCAGCGCTACAATGTTTACCGTTGTGATCGCAACCGAAGTGCTACGAATAAAAAGGATGGGAGAGGCGTGTTAATAGCTGTCTTAAAGGGTCTACGACCAATGCCTATAGATTTAATCACCGCAGTCTACATACCACCGAAAACGTCAATAGAGTCGTATATTGCGTACTTCGATTTATTAATAAGTACTCTAGAAGAAACAACTATAGAAAGTTTCTCGCTTTTTGGGGACTACAACATGCCAAATATAGAATGGGTGTCCAAGATCGATAGTCTTAAAGGCTTTGATTGTAAGGGCACATCCCCACTAAGTACTCACTTAAGTAACTTTTTGTCATATCTTGGGGCAGTGCAGTATAATTGTATTAGAAACGGAACTGGAAAAATATTAGACTTATTAATATCTAACAAAGAGGTTGATATCACTGTACCTACTATTCCACTTTTACCCATAGATAACCATCACCCCCCATTTTGTGTTTCAATCGCTTTTAAGGTTGTTTCTTATCATATGCCGCGGTGTCCACTATTAAAGTATAATTTTTAAAAAGCCAATTTTGACTTTATAAACAAGGACCTGGACAATCTTGACTGGCCTACGATACTCATTACAAGCGATGTAGACGAAGCTGTTGATATTTTTAATAACTCAATTTTTGGTATAATTAAATTATACACTCCTCTGACAAAGCAAAAATCTACTAGATACCCTATTTGGTTTTCACCATCGTTAATTGCTAAAAACAAGAAAATAGCTTGGTTTAGGTCGAAGAAGTATAAAAACGCTTCTGATTATGAACAATTTTCTGTATTCAGATCTAGGTTTAAATTAGAATGTAACAAATGTTTCACAAAATATTTATCGTCAGTTGAAGATAGTATAACAAAAAAAATTAAACATTTTTGGTCATTTATATCAAATAAAAAAACAAAATATAGTATTCCTTCGTACATGCGTTACAAAAATCTTCAATCGATTGAACCTCACAGAATTTGCCAAATGTTCTATGATTTTTTCCACTCTGTGTATGAACCTTCCTCTCTTTCACTCAATACATGGTCGCCCCCGCCAGAATCAACGGCGAATGATATAACTTTAGACTATGTACACCTCACCGAAAATAAGGTTCGAGTAGCATTAAAAACCCTGGATTCATCAAAAGGTACTGGACCTGAGGGGCTGCCTGCATTTTTCCTTGTTAGAACGGCTAATGCCATTTGCAAACCTTTACACCTGATTTTTAATCAAAGTTTTCTATATGGTGTTTTCCCTGAAGTATGGAAACGTGCAAACATTGTACCAGTTCATAAGAGCGGCTCTAAACATTTAGTGGAAAACTATCGTCCCGTTTCTATTTTATGCGAAGTAGCAAAAGTTTTTGAACGACTTGTTCATAATGAACTTTATCCTGTTGTCCATAGTACAATTTTAGAGGAGAAACATGGTTTTGTTAAAAAGTGATCTACTATTACCAACCTAATTAATTTCACTTCTCTTCTATTTAATAATATGGACAATAACGTTCAAACAGATGTGATTTATACTGATTTTATGAAAGCATTTGACAAGGTGGACCATGAAATTTTGTTAGGTAAAATTGCTTTTAATGGTATACGTGGTAATTTGTTACGCTGGTTTTCTTCTTATATTACAAAAAGAACTCAAAAAGTAGTTATTAATGGATTTAGGTCTGAAAGTATAGATGTCACTTCTGGCGTACCTCAGGGCTCCATACTTGGCCCTCCTGTTTATTATTTATATTAATGACATAAAGCAGTATTTTGATAATTGTAAATTTTTACTATATGCTGATGATCTAAAAATATTCAAGTCAATTACAAACCTCAACGATTGTGATTTAATCCAACAGGACCTAAATAGATTATCTGATTATTGCAGAAAGAATAAATTAACATTAAGCCTACATAAATGTAATTCTATCAACTTTTCAAAAAAAAATGCATTATTAATTATAATTATTCTCTTTGTAATGTTATATTGAGTAAAGTTTTATCTGTTAGGAACCTAGGAGTTATCTTGGATAATAAATTACACTTAAATCTTCATATTGACAAAATTGTTAACACTGCTTTCAAAATGTATGGATTTATCATGAGAACATCCATTGACTTTAAGAAGCCCTATACTTTTTTACATTTATATAAATCCCTTGTACGTTCCCAATTGGAATATGCCGTTCCTATTTGGCACCCTCTTTATAAAAACTATTACGAAATGATAGAAAATATCCAACGTAAATTCTTAAGATCCATGAGTTACAGATGCTATGGCAATTACAATATGTCGTACGCAGATTTGATAGATAAGTATAAACTACTATCCCTTCAATCAAGGCGCAAACTTCTTCAATGTATGTTTCTGCACGGCATTATACATAGCAAATTTGATTGTACAGAATTGACCAACAAATTAAATTATGTTATTCCTAGAACAGCCCATATCCGAGGACTGTGTAATCGTAAACTTTTTGCAACTGGTAAATTTCGTACTAATGCAGGAATAAGATCACCTCTGCATCAATTAGTTGACAATTACAACAAAGAATTCATTAGTGTTAACATTTTCCATTTATCCGAGGGCCAGTTCAAGTGCCAAATTAAAAAAAAAACTGGATAATATTTGATTTATTTACATTCTTTTAAAAATACCTACTGAACATCATAAGTACTTTAGGTTAATATTATTGTATATATAGTCATAATTTAGTGTAGATTTGTGTAGATAATTATTTCTTTTGTTTCTTGTGGTTATTAATTGTTTGATTTTTATAAATTTAATTTACTCCAACTAGCCATAATATTAAGAACATTGTTTATTTCTCTTTAGTTTCAATTAGTATTGTATAAACATTTCTTTTTGTACCTAACATTGAATACCTCAAAGTTTTTCATAGTAAGATGTGGATAGCGTATCTGACTACAATTTTATTAGACTTAATTGTTATTTCTTTGTGTATCTACTTTGTAAGTTGTAGTTGTTTGCTTTTCCTAATAAAAAAAAAAAGCCCTGATATAATCGCGTACGGGAATCATACTCTCTTCTCGATTGATACATAGTGTCTTATACCACACCTACGAGGAAACAAAAAACAAATTATATTTATCATTCTAAATAAAAAAAATCTTTGTGGTTTCGTAAATCCATAAAATTGGTAAAAAAAATGATCTTATTGCTTGATGAATCCAATACATCTTTGCCTCGTTTATATATCGCCTCGTCTTTTAACATCTGTTTCTTCTTTTTGAAATATCTGTTTTTTGGATGCTTCGGAGATGGTTTTCGTGTTGAAATAAATAAAAGTAAGGTACATATTATCTGCAGTTGATTTCTTGTACGTATTAGTATGTAAGTAATGTACAATTGTAGCCGATTGTTACGTAGGTATAGAATTTAATGTTAAGTTTAAATCTAAGTAACACTGATATTACTGATAATACACACAATGAGGCAATCATCTTTTTTCGTTGACTTCTTCCTTTTTTTACATTAGTTGGCCGATCCTCGAAAGGAAACACCCACTGAGCTGATTGTCTTTTGTTTTCGGGTTCGTAGCAATATATCCAGCTTTCTTCACCTATGGCGATGTCAAATACAGCTTTTGAGTGATCGCCGTTGAACTTATCTAACATTTGGCAACACCAGCCCATGCGAAGATGTTTCTGGTTGTCGGTTAAAGTATGGGGAATCCACCTGGTACAAATCTTCCTGACGCCTAAATGTTCGTGTATTTTTTTTTGAACTTGACTCATACCAATGCCTAGGCTTGCCCGTATCTGCTCATAGGTCACTCTCTTATCTTGCTTTATCATGCGTCGCACAGTTTCAGTGCTGTTATATTCAGTAGTAGCGACTACTGAACGTTACGTTAAAGGACGTCCCTCACGCGGATCATCATTGAGATTGCTACGTCCACGCTTAAACTCGTTAAACCAATTGTATATAATGGCACGAGATGGGGCTTTATTTAAAAAATGCTAATCGCAGCCTAGTAGAACTTTGTTGTTGAGTAAGCCTACAATGAAAGTCATAATAAATCATTGACCGAATATTTTCTCGCGTTAGGTTCACTTTCACGTGTAACAAGAGTTTTAGATTTGCCGCCAATTCACAAAAAGAAATGACAAATGAATGCAATATACTACATTAAGTTACCAAAGAGTTTTTAAATCGAAATTCACAAAAAGGTTCCATGAGCAATGTTTCTAACTGGCCAGTTCTAACCATTTTCAGTTTTTTTATTTTCATTTTTGTTACCCACGTATTATATTCATTTTGAAAAAAACTAACATAAGGCGTAATTAAGATAATGCATTGAGGTCAAACCACTGTGGTTTTTAGAATGTATCTCGTTATTTGTTCACATTTTGTAAAATATGTATTTCGATAAATAAATAAAAAAAAAAAACAAATAGCGTCTCTACAAAAGCAGTAAAATTAAGAATTTTTAATGCATCAACATACAGACTCTGTGAATACCTTTTATTTGACGTAATTCAGGTTGGCAAAGGCAACGGCTACATAGGAAAGTTCCATGTAAATGGTCGCCATAAATATGGCATTGGTGTGCCTGACAAGTTCTGCAGAATAATTTACAACACAAGTCTAATGACAATTTCAATAATCCCAAACTAATCAGTGAAGCACGCATACAATTGCAATAGTTAGATACCTTACATTTTGATAGAGTGTTGAATTTTACAGAGTTGGGATGGATACTTACATATTATAATTGTATTTAGAATGTATATAATATCGTTATTTGTACGATGGTATGGAAGACTTTTTTTTAACATGTTCTTGACAATTTTTTTTTAAATTAAAACCATATTTTATTTATTCGTGATAATCTATGGCCATCAATGAAATACTTATTATTTATTACAGCTTTGACATTACAATAACAAAAAAAAAATAATGATCTCACAAAACCATCTTGATAGCTTGTCTGTGGGATCAGCACAATCCTAATAATAACATTTAGTAACTTAATATGTAAATAGATGTAAAGTTATGGAGTTTTTTTTTATAAACGTGGAGGTAAAAATTGTATCACTATTTTGTTTAACATTACTTAGGACTATTATTATTTAAATGTTGATACATAATGTGTCCAGATTGCCAATATAATATTTTTTTAACATATTTTGAAACCTTATTTTATTAGGTTCGTGTCTTATATCTGCTGGTAAACTATTTAATATTATGTATGGGGTTCTCTTTTTTACATAGAGAAGTTTTTATTGTTTCCACTCAAACAAACAATAGTATCTATTTGCAAATCTGACATAATATCATGCACAATATCGTATATCGTATACTTATGGTGGCCATATACGCTACGAGAAATCGTTACGATCAGACTGTACAGTTCGAACGGTGTAGTTTATCGTAGCTGGCATACAAGCTATACACGCTACGAGAAATCGTTGCTATCAGACAGTACAATAAGCGGCGCCGACGCACACGTGTCAGTGATGGCTTCGACGGACGATGGTTTAGCAATTATTGGATTAATATTCGCCCTGAAGGAAAAAAAAATCGTAGCATCTGGTGTAAAGAATGGCTAATGAAAAGAAGAGTTCATTCTCATGTCAATTTGTTGGCGGAATTAAAGCTTTTTCCAAAAGACTGGCATAATTTTCTAAGAATGGATCACGATACGTACTTACGTCTACTGAATTTGGTAGCACCAATTATCGAGAAGCAAGACACTATTATGAGAAATGCTATTCCACCCCACGACAGGCTTGTAGCTACTTTGAGGTTTTTATCAACAGGAAGAAATTATGAAGATTTAAAATTCTCTAGCATCATTTCATCTCAAGCCTTGGGTCGCATACTACCGGAAACCTGTGAAGCAATATATAAGGTTCTCCGCAAAGACTATTTTAAGGTAAAAAATAAAAAACTACTAATTACTTAGAATGTAATGTTTATTAATTAGTACTTATAGTGATGGTGGATAATACATTAAGTAAAATTAGACAAAAAAGTAGCCGCTGAATTTTGCACTTTTTGGGACTGATCTTGTTGAGAAGTTTGCATTATTGGGGTTTGGAGAATTGTCTGGGAGCCTGGATGTGTTTGGAAATCATAATTTGAATTCTGATAAGGTACTGGGCTAGGATTGTTTCCTACAGGGCTGGGAGTATGTGCAACGGGGCTGGGAACGTTGTAACCATAATTATTAAAACGCACACTGGTTGAATCCATCACTTGGTGTGAAATAGTCAAATTTTCCATCTCTGCCAGAAATAATGTTTCGTTAATTATTTTTTCGGCCAAAATACGTTGATGTTTTGTGAGGTCTCTCAGCTTAGCTGCGACGTTTGCTCCATAAATATCAAATCGATCATTAGTAATTGCAGGCCTTAAAATGGTTTTGAACAGATTGTAAAACTTGAGCAGTTAGGTTTTCATTTGCATTCCTTTTTGGCCGACTCCTATTAAACAATGTGTTTGTAATTGAATGAATATCGGGAGTTGACTGTGAAGTTGTTTGTGTGGCTGGAGGTGACTGTTGAGTTGACTGCGTGGCTGGAGGTGACTGTGGAGTTGACTGGGCGGCTGGAGATTCTTCACTTTCAATTTCCTGAAACAATTAATATTTTTACAGTTCCCACGCTCGGAAGAAGAATGGAAGGATGTGGCCAAAGTGTTCGAAAAGAGATGGAACTTTCCGCACTGTCTAGGTGCGATGGATGGAAAGCATATAGCAATTTTTCTTCCTGATGGATGTGGCTCAGAGTATTTCAACTATAAAAACCATCATAGCATGGTGTTATTGGCAATCGTTGATGGAAATTATCGATTCCTTTTATGTGATTTTGGAACAAATGGAAGAATTTCAGATGGTGGCGTACTCACAAACACTAATTTTTTTGGAAAATTTGATAATAATCAGTTGTGTGTCGGTTGGAATAACCGACACAGTTGTCGCAAATAGCACTAGAAAGTTGCCTTATGTGTTTGTGGCTGACGATGCGTTTCCACTTAGAACAGATTTAATTAAGCCATTTCGACAAGCAGACTTGACCACAAATAAAACCAGAATTCTAAATTACCGCGTATCACGAGCAAGGCGCATTGTCGAAAATGCGTTTGGGATCTTGGCATCTCGATTTAGAATTTTTCACACAAAAAATTAGTCTTGATCCAAAAAGAATAGAGTCTGTCGTGATGGCCAGTTGTGCTTTACATAATTATTTAATGAAGACTTCAGAAAGTTCTTACTGTCAACAAGAATGCTTCGACGTAGAAAATGTTGATGACGGGTCAATAACCCAAGGATATGATACAATGAATTCAGCGATAGTTAATTTGCAACGAAGAAATCTTGGTAATACTTCGATTGCCGCAAAAAAGTCAGAGAAGAGTACATGGTATATTTTGCAAGTGAATGCAGCGTTGCGTGGCAAAATAATTTTATACGTTAACTCTTTGAGAATAAACGATTTTATTAAAAAGTTATTTACTTTTATTTATTATTTATTCATGTAATAATATAAATAACTATGAAGCATTCTCAATATGGCCGGATTTACTTATCATATTCACATAACCATATAAGTGCTATTGTACTCTGCTGGCACCACGGTATAATAACACGCAAATGACTTACCTCGTTGTCTGTTGATTCGTCGTCCATATTAGAGCGTGAACGCCTTGGTTCTTCTTGGTCATCCAAAAACAGCAACATAGAGTAATACCATTGTTTTGGTTTTTAATCAGCGATCTTCTTACGCTCTTTTTTGTAAGTAGAGCGAATGTTGTTTATTTTTTTTACATCAGCATCTTTGTCAGCCCTAGGGTCTAATGTTTTCAATTTTTCAACCAGCTTAGTATATGCTGAACGTTTTAAGTCACGATTGTGATACTCTTTGCCTTTAATATTCCAAAGACAAGGTTCACTGCGATATAACTCAATAAATTCTTCAAGCCATTCGCGATTAGTTGAGACGCCATGACGTGTGCGCACGTCTACCCGAATGTCGATCGACGACAAAACTGAACACGAAAACGGAACGAGCGCATACACGTTTCGATCAGTCGGCACAGTTCGTCCGATTCCGATAAATCAATTGAAATTTTTGTATTGTTCCGTTCAACTGCACAGTGCTAAAAAATCGGACAAAACTGCACAGTTTTATAACATACACGTAGTGATTTATCGGTACCGTTCGAACTGCACAGTCTAATCGTAACGATTTCTCGTAGCGTATATGGCCACCATTATACGACACATTTCTTAACATCCCTAAATTTACAAATTCAAATAATAAAAAATCAAATCGGGTCGTATGTAACAGACTTCAATGAATAACTTATAGTAAATAATAAAAACTTAGTATTGTATTATTACAAACTTTAATATTATATAAAAATAACTTTATACCAAGTTTATTTGTAAGTACGTGATATACATTTTTCAGGCGACGAATACACTAAGCCTAACTGTCAATATTATTTCACATTCTACTAGATCCAAACATAAAAAGTAAAAAGAGTGCAATGAAGAACAATCAAAAACTATTATTAAAACAATTAAATAATAAAAAAGAACCAAAAATGATTTATGAATTGTTCTAGATAACAAGAAGTTCCATTCAAAGTTATTTGGGCCAGGATAGTCGAACAGCCCAAGGCCGTAAATACAATTTTCGGAATCAGAGCAAACTGGAATGCATATCAATGAGGGCTCGTTTAAAAACCGTTCCAGATAAATGGATTTTGCCCCAGCGAAGTTTCTTTTACGATTATTTTTCCCTAAGCTCTCGAAATTACTAAAGTTATTAAACGATTACTAATCTGTTCAATGAAACGAGTTTTTAAAACCCAAAGATAATCAGAACTATATTGATAAAAATATATTCAGTCATATATTTTTTTCGATTTATCATCAGAGCTTCATTAAGTTTCATAATGAAAATTGGGTCAATAATTTTAATTAAGTAAATAGAACGATATCGTAACGAATTGAAATAACTTTGTTGAATTAATTTGTTTGAATACACAATTGTATTCACGAATTGTATGTAATTTTAATTGCAGGCATTTAAAAATTATTCGCATGGAGCAATTTTTAATTGAACAGCTGTGCTAACGCTACTTATAAACCCTCTTTACATATTTAGAAAAAGTTATATTTCTCTCTGAATACTAAATTTTTCATTACCAGCGATGACTTACGGTATGCAGACGTGGTCGCTTAATATGGGCCTTATGAGAAAGCTCATGGTCGCTCAGAGGGCAATGGAGAGGGCTATGCTTGGAGTTTCCCTGCGAGATCGAATCAGAAATTAGGAGATCCGTAGTAGAACCAAAGTTACCGACATACTCCAAATGATTGCGAAACTGAAGTGGCAGTGGGCAGGGCACATAGTTCGACGGACAGTTAAGTCCTCGAATGACGATCACGTACCGGAAGATCCAGTGTTGTTAGGCTCCCCAGAAGATGGACCGACGAACCGGTCAAGATCGCCGGAATATGTTGGATGAGAACAGCGCAGGACCGATTGTGGTGGATATCTTTGGGGGCGGCCTATGTCCAACAGTTGACGTCTTCCGGCTGATGAAGACTAAATTTGTGCTTGACTGCCTGCGAATTCCACCTTCATATAACACGCCACATATAAGGATATCATCCCCACCATCTGGATGTGTGGCGATGTCCTCTACAGTGCGGTTTTCAAGAAACTTTCTTCCACGTGCTACCAAACTATGGAATATGCTTTCTAGTGCGGTGTTTCCAGTACGATACTATATGACATGACAGAACGGTACCTTTGAAAAAAAATCGCGTACACGTTTAGAAACGCCGGCCATGCTCCTGTGATTCCTCTGGTGTTGCAAGAGAATTTGGGCGGCGGTGATCACTTAAAATCAAGTGATGCGTACGCTTGCAAACATACCTTAGCATTATCTTGAATACAATTTACATTTAAATAAGACTCCATAAATCAAGAAGCGGAAATTTGTTGGAATGTCGACTGAAATCTCGTTGTATATTTATATTAATTCTCTCATTTTCGAGAATACATCAAAATTAAATCAAACACCTACAAAGTAGGATAAAATGTTAAAGCCAACGAAAATTGAACACGTTTGTTAAATATTCTCCCAGAAAATTTTTTGATTACCTACGAGTATTATGTAACAATTTTAATATATAATATAAATACAGTGTCCTGATGTTTGTTTCCAGTGAATTACTAAACTAATGACCGGATTTTAATAGGAAATTTCTTCATGGCGTGCAGTTTAAACTTTAATCCAACTTGAGAGATGGGATAGTTTTTATTTCGATTTGGTACCCGTAATTTATTTCCAATAATTGTTTTGTATTGACGCACGGTTTGACAGTTCAGCTGTGACACAATTTCATTATAACAACGGATTGCATATTATACGAATTCTTGATGGTTTGAAATTTTATTGACAAATTCATAAAAAACAGTATTTGATTCATTATAAACAGAACAACGCCTAATAGCTTACTACATATCGACATATTGAGCTTAGTTTGAACTGTCATGACGTGGTCCACTTTAAGTTTTTTGAAGCAAAAATTTATTTAGCCGCGGTGGGTACTTTTTGGTAGGGGAAAAACTTATGAATTCGATTTACCGACAGGCTCATGACTAGCGCACGCGATATATAAATAATAAAAAAAAATATAAAAGTATATAGTAAGACACTTTTTGGATGGGTGAAATCACGTGAGTTCGCGTCACCGAAACGCTTATAGCAGTATACCTGTAGCTATACAGCTGACGTATTGTGCAACATTAGTTCTGTGTATATCTTATACATACGTGAAATTGAAATTAATATTTTTATTATTTTTAAAAATTATGAAACTTCATATTTTAATATCAAAAGTTCTAAGTATTCATTTTTATATCACTAAAAGGTCAAGGTAATATTTCACTAAAGAGTCACTTAAAACTCAATTGTTTTGATACTGACACCACCTACGCTTGGGAAATATATCAGCCCGAAGCAAGTTGATGATCCTTTTTTATTAATTAAATTATAAATGTGTTGAAGTTTTTTAATAACATCAACTTATCGCAAGCTCGCGCATATTCCGATGGAAGCGCCCATGATATGAGCTCTCAAGAAACAAGCCCCGAAAGTGATCCTTCATGCTCCGATAATATAACACAGCGAATAAAGCCCTCACATAGACCCCTCCACAGCTGCCAGAAATTGAACCATTTGTTACTGAAGCAAAATTGCGAGATATTTTACAACAGGAGTTATCTTCAGTCCTCACCGTGACAATCAAACGATTGGGTACGTCGGAACTTAACAATCTCACTGAAAAGGTAGCCGAGTTCCAAGACACAATCAGCTTCCTGAACCGACAATTTGAACACATAAAATCATCGCTAGAACAAATGAATATTGACATAGTCCATTTAAAAAAAGATAATGAGAGGTTAAAATCTACTGTCACTGATCTCACGAACCGGTTAAGCTCCGTCGAACTTCATGTACGGGAGAACAATTTACTTATTAATGGGATCCCAGAGAATAGATCAGAGAATTTACTAAAAACTACTACCAAAAAACTGTAATTCAGATTGCCAAGACTGTGGACTGTCCGAGAGGACAGGACAGGACGTGTTGTAAATCATCACGATGTAAATGATCGAAAATCAGACGAGTTCTCACTCAGGATGATTTACAACACGTTACAAGAGTGGCTAAATTAACAAATGACAGTAATAGACCTTGATCCGTCGTAGTTAAGTTAGGCACCCCGCGCAAACGTGACGTCGTTCTGGCTGCTGTGAGCAAATTTAACAAGAAGAATCCGCAAGATAAGTTAATCTCTCGACATCTTGGTATCGGAGGAACTAAAAAACCTATATTTGTATCCGAACATATAACTCCATTAACCAATGCTCTTTACGCGGATACCCGTTTGAAAGCAAAACAGATGCAGTATGCAATAAACAGATAAGTTTGTATGGATTTGCAATGGGCGCGTATTTACGAGAAAAAATGAAAACTGCCAAGCCTTGCTTGTTAAGAACAACGAAACATTAAATTTCTTTATTCTCTCATTAATTTAGTATATTAAATTGTAAACTTAGTATATAATTGTAGCTTAATAATTTATTGTTTTTCTCTATAGTTTTTTTATAAGATGCTTAACATTTGTTACCAAAATGCTCAAGGGTTGAGAACTAAGACGACAAACTTTCTAAAGAACTTATCAACTTCTAATTATAAGGTCATCGCTCTTACCGAAACTTGGTTAAGATCCAGTATTTCAAACAATGAATTATTTGACAACAGATATACCGTCTATCGTAGGGATCGTTCGAGTTCTACCAATATTAATCAGATGGTGGAGGAGTTATGTTAGCAGTCTCTAAGGACATTTCTTCTTTCAGAGTTGAGTCATGGGAATCAGATGTCGAAGATTTATGGGTCACATTACATGTTAATATTAATTAAGCAATAAAAATACTTTCTATATGTGTGGTGTATCTACCTCCACCTGTAAAAATTGGGACGTTGACACAATTTTTGGACAAAATTTACTTAGCTTTCAACTTAAGCGATGACGTCATTATTGTTGGTGATTTCAACCTAGGGTTTATTAACCGGAAGTCACAAGCAAACGAAGCTTTTATGACTCCCTCTAACTATAACAATACTCTTGGCTTTGCCTTAGTTGATTTTATGTCTATGAATAGCCTAAAGCAATTTAATTGTATTAGTAATAGCGATGACCGCTTTTTAGATTTAGTATTGAGTAACATGTCTAATATTAATGTATCAGCCCCTCCTGACGTGTTAAGTAGAACATATACGAATCATCCTAGCTTATTGTTAAATATTGAAAGTTCTGGAATATCATTTTTGCGAGCGAAAGGTAATACAAAACTAAGTTTTTATAAAGGTATGTTTCTATTATCAATGATCTGAAAACCATTAATTGGAATCGAAGGCTATGCGTCCATGACAACTTAAATAGTATGGTATCTGAGTTCTATAAAATAACTAACAATATCATTAACAAATTTGTTCCTAAAACAACCAACACGAGATCTAAATATCCAGTATGGTTCAGCTCTTTCTTAATAAAATTGCTTGCTGAAAAAGATAAATTACGTAAGAGGTTCCGAATATATAAGAATCCTAGAGATGAATTAGAGTATCACATGATTAGAAAGCGTTTTCATAAACTTTATGATGATTGCTATGCTATGATGCTATGATGATACTAAATACAAGCGGAATATGGAAGCAAACATTCCAAATAATCCAAAATGTTTTTGGAGTTTTGTTAAAAATAAAAAAGGCGGCCATTCAATACTTCCCTCTAGTATGAAAATGGATAATGTTACAGCACAAACAGCAGCGGATATTGCCAATCTATTTTCATATCAATTTTCTTCTATATACACTTGTGGTCAGCGTTGCGTTCGCAGTTCTAGTCTAGTCGATATTGGTAATGTTCATTCTCTGATGTCCCTGAGCTTCAGTGAAGCGGAAATATCTCAGAAAATAAAAAGACTCGACATTAATAAAGGAGCTGGGCCAGACTCAATTCCTCTTCTCTTTGTTAAACGATGTAGGTTTGCAATATCATTACCCTTAACTATTATCTTCAATAGATAACTTAAAGAAGGTGTATTTCCTGAAGAATGGTTAAAGTCTCGTGTTGTACCTGTATATAAAAAGGGAGATGTTACCGACGTTAAAAACTTTTTTACGTCAGTTTTTTTTGTCTTGTTTTTCCAAGCTTTTTGAATCCGTCCTCCATCCTGTTATCTCCAAAAATATTGAGATTGTGATCTCCGATGAGCAACATGGTTTCAGAAAGGGCCGTTCAATTCAAACGAACCTCATCTCTTTTGTCACCGAAGTATGTCAAGAATTGGACAATGGGCACCAGATTGATGCGATATATACAGACTTTAGTAACGCCTTCGATAAAGTCAGTCACCCTTTATTGATTCAGAAGCTAAGTAATTAAGGAATTGGAGGAAACTTACTGAAATTATTCTAGTCATATCTTCATAATAGACTTCAGTCAGTAGTTGTTGGAGGCACTGAATCTACTTCATACATTGCGCGATCTGGTGTTCCGCAGGAATCCCACCTAGGACCGTTGCTCTTTTTGATATTTGTGAATGACGTTAGGAATCATATCAAATATTGTAAAGCATCTCTCTTCGCCGATGATTTAAAAATTTATAAAGTTATCAACTCTGCCTCTGAGGCTGCTTTTGTTAAAAGTGATCTCAATGGTATAAAAGATTGGTGCCTATTAAATGGTATGATCCTAAATGCAAGCAAATGTTTTCATATTAAGTACACTAGAAAAAAAAACCGCTTGTTACAGTGTATGAGCTCGATGGCGCACCATTAAAAGAAGTGCAGGAAATTCGTGACTTGGGAGTAACTATTGATAGCAAACTTACGTTTATTGCACAAGTTAATAAAGTAGTTACCACATCGGCACGAATGATAGGATTTTTAAAGCGAAACTCGAATTGTTTCGACTCCAAAACGAAAACAATTCTATATATCGCTCTAATGCGCAGTCATATCGAATATAGTAGCATTATATGGAATCCCCTATACACGATCCATTCGCAACGCATCGAGAGTATCCAAAGAGCATTCACACGACACCTTGCATACATTAGTACTGGATTCTCTCATAGACACCCGTACCATCAGCGCCTCAGGAAATTTAATATGATTTCATTGCTCGATCGGAGATCTCTTGCCGGAGTAATATTTTTGTACAAACTCTTATACGGTCAAATACAATGTAGTAACCCCTTGCAGAATATTGACCTTGCTGTCCCATATTTATTCCCAAGGTTCAAAATCAAGAGAATCTTCCAAGTTCCTTCTGTAAAAACCAACCTGGGAGTTCAGGCGCCTCTCGCTCGAATTCTTCGCGTGTACAATAAGTTAAACGATACCAATTCAGAACTTGATATATTCGGTGGTGGGCTGGTCAGGTTTAAAGAAAGTGTTGTTATAATTATAGTTATAATTTGTACTTTCATTTTTTATTTTTTTGTTTTTATTATAGCTTAGATAGTATAAGTTCTATTTTTCAGAAGTAATTAGGGAGTATTTTTTGTAAATTATATGTTCACCATAATTGTCGTATACTTTAGAACTACTAATTGTAACATTAGATTAAGAAAATTGTATTGTATATGATGTGGTGTGCTTTAATAAATAAATAAACTTTTGAATGCTTTTTTGGCAATTTTTGGTATCTTTCTTTTTTACATAGCAAAATAAAACGTTACTGTGTATGGAACAGAGGGGCGCCGTAGCTAGTGAAATTACTTGGCAAACGAGACTTGACAACTTATTTCTCAAAGTAACGAGCGCAGATGTAGTGCCGCTCAGAATTTTTGGGTTTTTCAATAATTCTGCACTGCATTGTATAAATTGGGCAGGGCGTATCAATTACCATCAACTGAACGTCCTGCTTGTCTCGTCCCTTATTTTCATAAAAAAGGTGCGTTGCCGCCCCCTAATTTAGAATTTAGCTTTGGCTTAGCTAAAAATATCTAATTAACTTTTTGTCCAAAATCACTCAAAGTTCAGGTATGTGTTACACAAAGACAAGATTTACAGAGTATATTCTTTGATAAATGTGAAGAAGTTATTACGCAAATATTGTTGTAGGTATATTATATATTATTATATAGCAAAAGAGTTTGCGGAGTGTAAAGAAATACGAGCTTTCAGATCAAGTGACAGCAAACAGCGAGCACGAAAGGATTTACTAAAATATTCTCGAATCTTAATATGGGTGAACTTTATTGTATATAAGATAATGTTTTTTAGATGAAGATTTAAAAAAAATATATAAGCGACGCGATACTAAATGCATCTCGTATACGAATTTTATGATGAGGCAAGGCCGGTCATATGGTCAGGATCCAATTTTGTGGGTGTTTATCACGACAGCAAGTAAACACAGTCGTACAAAAACACTGTATCATTATAAGCAACAAACGTCACCATAGTAATGATAGCTACACTTCACAAAGCCTTATAATTATGTTATAAAACTGTGGTGCTCCCAGCATGCGCGTGTGACACAACCGACTCGCTTGATAGTTGTTTCCTGACTGCCTGCACGGCGCTCGCCTGGCGCCCGAATGCAACCTCACTCGCACCGCACGCCAATCACACCCGAGCCAAAAGGAGTACCGAAACATCTACGTACTCGCTCGTTGACTACGACATGTGCCTATATTATTAATTTAATAACTGAATTAAATCTAGAAAATAAATATATATTTTGATAACCTTTGGGCATATATCCATGCGTTACTCGAACGGTTAGCTCAGTTGGTAAGAGTGTTTGGACTGAGTCCAAGAAGTCGCGGGTTCGAATCACTCACCTTTCATAAATTTTGATTACAAATTTAATTTGTATGTATATTTTATTAAATTTTGGTCATTAATCTATAGTTTAATTGCAGTAGCTGAAAGTTCCTGAAAACCTAACTGTAGATGAAGACCACGGATCCAAATGCTGATGGTAATATGCAAGTTATTGGCTTGTGGTGCAAACGTGGAATTCGGAAGAGGGGGTTACATCGAACAACTCTTTTGATCACTTGGCATTATAATCAGGGTTGAAGGTCAAGGTCTCTATACAACTGACAATTGTGAATTTCGCGGCCTATACATGACTGATTTGGACAGAAGACATAATTTCAGTCCCATTTTCCTACAATATACCGGTAAAGCCGTTCTTGTTTTTCTTTTTTATAAAAATAAGGGACGAGACGAGCAGAACTTGCAGCTGATGGTAACTCCTTGTTCAAATCAATGCAGTGCCGCTCAGAATTCTTGAATAACTCAAAAACATTGAGCGGCACTACAATTGCGCTCCTCACCTTGAGACATATCATGTTAAGTCTCATTTGCCCAGTAATTTCACTAGTTGCAGCGCCCTTCAGACCGAAACACAATAATGCTTACACATTACTGTTTTACGGCAGAAATAGGCGCCATTGTGGTACTCAAAATCCTGCATCCTGTGCAAAGGAGCCTCCCACTAGAAATTGTGTTATAAAACGACGTACACGAAGCTAAACAAAGTTATAAAAATATAAAAATTGTAGGATTGGTGCCAGTATTTCCAAAATTAATCACAAAATATGGCAAATAAATGCACAGACAGAGTATATATTGGTATATATGGTAGTAGTTAATACGGAAGGTTCCATCCCTACTCTATGGTAGTAATACAGATCAATGTGTCCTATCCGCTGGTGACTATCGATAAATACATCAATTATATCAGAAGTTATCCTGTTAGCACCCTGAAAGTTATAAGGGATTCTCTTCACGAAGTAACACTTCACGTAGCCCCTATCATAACAATGCTTAATATTATGTTCAACTTCAAATATTTTTATTCAAAATAGGATGTGATGTAACTTATTGAAAGTTAAAAACTATCACCTATTCTAAAAAGTATGCCTCAGACCTGAGGAGAACGCGCGTAACAAACTCAGCGGGCTTCTTTTTGTTTTTCATAAAAAATGATTACAAAATAATACATAATAAGTACAATAAAACTTATTATTTAATAGCCGAGGGCGGTCTCTCTATTCCCAATCTGTGGTATCATTAAGAAAGTCATTTTACAATTAACAATTCTTTTGAACTTCGTAATAAGCATATGTATCGCCCCACAAAAGACTTACTAAATCGGCTTAGCCGAAGAGTAGGCATTATAAGTTTATGTCTGTTCCTGGTGTTAGCATTATGGTTACAACAGTTTCTAAAGCATGCCTGACTCTAGGTACTTTAAAAGGTTTAAGCTATTTGTATTATACTCAAAAGGTTTGCTACATTATAATATTTTAGATTTCAAGTTTATATTTGGAGAAAAGCACCGGCCGCGGCGTGTCTAAGTTTGTTTCGTTTACGTCAATATAGGTTGACTGTACCTGCAGACGTAGCCCCGAGCTACTGTAGTATTCGCTCACGACTCGACAAAGTAAACATAGTCTGGTTTTATTGTAGAAAATACTAAAACACACATTTATTGCATATATCTATAGTGTAAATAGTACGTGTAATTTATTTATTTATATATTAAATAAGAAGCCAGTGGGACGCTCCTTTGCACAGGATGCCGGCTAGATTGAGGGTAGGTACCACAATGGCGCCTATTTCTACCGTAAAGTAGTATGCGTTACTGTTTTTCGGTCTTAAGGGCGCCGTAGCTAGTGAATTTACAGGGCAAATGATGATCTTACGTCTCAAGGCGACGAGCGCATTTGTAGTGCCGCTCAGAACTTTTAGGTTTTTTAAGAATCCTGAACGGCACTGCATTGTAATGAGCAGGGCGTATCAATTACCTGTCCTTTCTATTACTTGAATGTCCTGCTTGTCCCGTCCCTTATTTTCATAAAAAAACTTACTTTGTATACACTATTAATCCTTATTCAAAAGCACACTCTTAAGAAAACAAAATATGAGGAAACTAGCCTACCTTAATAAGTTTTGTCTGCCTAAATATAACAATGTATATGGTAAAAGAACCTGTAACTATGTATTACCTAGGATATTACAAACATTACATATGAAAAATTTCAAGTAAAGCTAAAAAGATACTATCTAGAAGCTAATAACCAGGAATACCTATGATGTATATTTTTAATATTACTACTATATGTTATATTTAAGTCTTCAGTAATTAAAATAATTATTGTAATGCGAACTTACCGCTCGCAC
This sequence comes from Leptidea juvernica, assembly GCA_949711755.1. Lineage (NCBI taxonomy): Eukaryota > Metazoa > Arthropoda > Insecta > Lepidoptera > Pieridae > Leptidea > Leptidea juvernica. Next base: position 19,941,581 of record CATIXQ010000003.1, on the reverse strand, counting down.
ATAAACCTTAGAGGTTTTGCGAATATGTCTTTATTATTATATATATTAAGATAATTTTGTTCATTGAATAAATAAATAAGTATATATGATAGAAACTGTATATCTTGTATTTGGGTGTGCGTAGGAAAACATAATATTAAAAATGAAAATCAGTTATGGCTAAATAATAGGCAGACATACCTGAGATTTGGAGGTGAGATACTCTGCAGCTGGGGGCCACCGCTTCTCCTCTGAGAGCTCCTGGTGTTAAAGTGGGTGTTACTGTCCTCTCGGCGTTTGTAGAATGTAATATTGAATCATGAGTTGCGTTACACTGGTTACTTTTGATGCGATGCGATTAGGTTGTTGACCACTGATGAAGTATTATTTTAATTAATATTATATGCGTGTTGCGTACGAACTGTACAGGTCACCGGGTGACAATTTTGTTATTAAGCGCAAGAGACAACTGGCCTTAGATTAGCCACTCAGATATCAGTGCGTCTGTTGTCTATGGGTATCTCTCTGTTTCCACAAGAACTATCTGCACTATAGTTTGCCATAACAAAAAATTATAAGAAAGAGAGTATTGTATTGCAGCGCATCCACATATCATACAGGCTAACTCAATGCATAATGAACTGATGCGTAATTCCAGAAAAACGTTCCAAACCACAATCATGTCGAAATTGAGTTAAGAACACGAAACTCGTCACGTGATTCATATTAACGGACTAAAAAAAAATTGCAGCCCTACTGTCACTCTTTAAATGACATCATGACTTAGTAGCAAAACCCACATGTATGGAATACACTAATATTTATTATACTTTAGGACATTTATTGAATTAGGCGTTACTTTGCGGAAATCCATAATTATACAAATGATTTAAGTTTTCTTTAGTGTTAATTCCGCCAATATTTGTTTTTAAAAACAATTCGACATGTGTTTCGCGCTGTGATTGGTCGGCTGTTGTGACGTATTACCCCCGGAAGAGACACGTAACAAAGGTGATGGGACTAAATTTGTTTGTTGATTCAACAATGTAAACATGTTATTTTTGTGTTTTATTAGAGTATTATATAGAGTCTCGTGCTAGATTTTGGCGAGACAACACGTCCTGAGGATGCCTCGTGTAGAGGCGAAACACGTGTCGAATTGTTTTTAAAAACAAATATTGGCGGAATTAACACTAAAGAAAACTTAAATCATTTGTATATACTACTTTAAACACGAATTCCTTAAAATGTGATGTTTGTGGCTTGGTACGTTTTTCAGGAACTACGTCCAATAGCAGGTAGTTATTTTAAAAATTAAATTAAATTACTAAAAAATATTACAAAAAAAACTCAAAAACTAAAAACACTATAAAGTAATAAACAGTTTTAATACAATATCAATTATAAAATATTGCAATGTGAGAATAAAAATAAAAAAAGAACAAGAAATAATACAAATCATGCAATACAAGATTAAAACTAAGGTTAAATTTGAAATCATGTCTACTTTCTTAATTATAATTATAATAAGTAATAAGTCAAGGTAATGAATTATAAATGGCCTGCGTAATATTTAATCAAGGCTTTAAAAGGCATTTATTTTTATAAAATTGATTCCTTTAGAATTATTTTTGATGTCACTTCTAATATACTAGATACTATAAATAGTCCTTTTCTCAAACAATATTTTGATAAATGAGAAGTTTACTAGCCAACAAGCAAACCTAAATTTTAGCCGTCGGCACATAATGTAAAATTCAAAAAAAATACTAATGCAAAATGCACTCAACGTGCACTTAATTTAATAATAATTTAATTAAAAAGTGATAAATGCTTCTCATAAAATGAACTTTATTTTATCCAGCAGATCAGTCCAGAATTTGTAATGATTAATGTATGCTAAGGCTGCCACTGACACCTACACAGGGGGAACAAAAACCAGGAAAAAGACAGTGGTGGGCTGGAATCGGCATGTGAGGGATTCCCATGCCAGGGCCAGACAGTCATATCAATTGTCTAGTCTTATGCACAATCTCTTTTGACCTATGTGATGAGATTGATGTACACACATCAATCTCACCTTTTTTATAAGAATGAAAAATCAAATGCCTTATTTGCTCTTTTTTATAAATATACTATTCATTATTGGTAAATGATATCACCAATAAACATCTAAGTATCACACAGATTTTTTTAATTTATAAATTAAAAAATTCCGACATTTGATCCACTTGCTATATTATTAGTGTTTTGCTGAGGGGGTCAAATATTGCAAGAGAACTGAACGTCTGTCAGAGATCTGAAGATCTTAGAGTTCGATTATTAAGTGTGTAGCTGAAATGTCCGTGTTTTATTGATCAAAAAACAAAAATATTGCACATAAATACAGCAGAAAATATTTGTTACCATACAAAAACAACAAACCGAACGCGTCGCAATCTAAACTTGTTTGAAAATTATTGTAGAAATTTGGATTTTTGAAGATTTTTTACAAACCGTTTGTTAACAGACAAAAATATCCAAAGATTTTATGTAATTTATGCAGCAAAATTGTATTCTATCATAAAAGCTTTTTGAATTTATTACAAACGCTTTAATTAGTTTGTGAATTTGGCCAATGTAACATTTAAAAGAATGAAACAAATTGAATTTCTTTAATTGAACCGGAAACATTTTATTAATTCAATTTTCGCTTTGATCGCCAGAAGTAGGAAGTAATTACCTATAATAGATGATGTAAAATTAAATTTCATTTCATACATTTCTGTTGCCTTTTGATTTTGATAATATTCTTTCAATTGAAATGCCTTATCAAAGGTAGAATTGTCGTTTTATAATAAAACTAGCTGACCCAGCAAACGTTGTATTGCTGATATTAAAATCGGGATACAAAAGTAACTGTTGATCGTTGATGGGTGAAAATTTGAAGTTGTGTGTATTTTTTAATGTTGACTCATAATCAAACAAATTAAAAAAAATGTCATAAAAATTAAAAAAAAAATCGTGTGGACGGGTGGTAACATTTATGGGGATGAAAAATAGATGTTGTCCGATTCTCAGACCTACCCAATATGCACTCAAAATTTCATGAGAATCGGTCAAGCCGTTTCGGAGGAGTTCAAAGTTTAACACCATGACACGAGAATTTTATATATTAGATATTACGCAGTGGACATTCTCAACTATTCTGGAAATATTAGACAAAGAACTGATTCCACTGATTGTTTATTCATCCAGAAAGTGGCTCTGGTACTAAAACCACATAGTGGAAAGAACAGAACAGTTTAAAGATATTAGAATGGTCTTCACGCGTAATTTGTATGGGAACCACTGTCGCAACTCGATGTTTTTACTACACGCGCAAGTCAAATAAACACACGACTTTAACATACACATACGTAACCACTAACACAGCCTTATAATTGGTCAACACATATATAATTTGCCACCACATGCCTGCTTTTGATAGCTCACGCATGAAGTTTATCGAAAGTTTTTTAGTTAAACTTTCATACCGATAATGTTATACTTCATGGATGGGTTCATGAGCATAGTGATGTGCCACGCATAACAAACAACATAAAATCGGTTTTGACATAAATCGAATATATACAAATCACGCAAGTAATAATTGTTACGCACGGGTTCTTTATAAATAAAATATATTTTACGTACAATACTGATTGCGAGTCAGCCCTACGTGTTCAGCTGACAGCGATAAAAGCTGTTATTCGGAAAAAAAATTTTTGGAAACCAAAAATAGTATTTATTGACTCCAAGGTTGTGACAATACTGTTAAATGTTGTGGTGGAAAGGACCACACATCCAAAAGGTAAAAGAAATGGTAAGTTTGTAGCATGTAGTGTGAAGGTGGATTTTGACGAAATTTACCAAGTAAGACAGATCTTGGAAGATGTTAAGTCTTATTTGCGCAGTAGTTTCACTAGCTACGGCGCCCTTCAGACCGAAACACAATAATGCTTGCACATTACTGCTTCACGGCAGAAATAGGCGCCGTTGTGGTACCCATAATCTTGCCGGCATCCTGTGCAAAGAAGCCTCCACTTCAGTAAGCAATATTATAACACATCAAATAGATGTGATAAACCTAAAAATATAATTTTTTATATTTACCTCAAACTTGTTCAAGAGCATAACTTGAACAAACTTAAGTATACTTACGATATTCTAAAACTTGCTTGCAGTAAGGCCTACATTCTCGGAATAAATTTTATCACAAAACCGACAGTTGAACGTTCCGTGGGTGTAGCCTCTTCAATGGAAGTTTTAAATTTATGAGTCACTTTTGTTTGAAGTCCCATTTTATCTCTGAAACCTTTTATCTGGTAATGTATGACGGTGCGTAATATATCTGAGGTCTTGGTATTATATTTTATTTCTAGTGAAGATATATTATTATCTTGTTAATCCCAAACATTCACTTTATTACTGAAACAGTATTTTACTGATGTGTTATAGATTATTATGGATTTTTCATGTCAGTCTCTCCGTCCGTATATCACAGCCAATTTTTTCCGAAACTATAAGAACTATACTATAGAAACTTGGTAAGTAGATGTGTTTTGTAAACCGCATTTAGATTTTCACACAAAACTAGAAAAAAAAATCAATAAATGTTGGCGGTTCCCCATACTTAGAACTAGCACAAAAAAATTTGTTTTCATTAATCCCATACGTGTGTATCTATGGATAGGTCTTCAAAAATGATATTGAGGTTTCTAATATGATTTTTTTCTAAACAGAATAGTTTACACTTCCATATAACAAAAAAAAAACATTTATTTCATTTTATGTTACTTGATGCTACGGAACCCTTCATGGGAGAGTCCGACTCGCACTTGGCCGTTTTTTTTATTTATTCCACGTACTTGTGATTCCTCTGGTGTTACAAGAAAGTATGAATTGCCGTGATCCCATTTCTTCGGGTGACCCGTATGTATGTTCGTTTGTCCTCCTCTTCCATAAAAAAAGCATTTTTAGTCCGTTATTGTAGTATTTTTTATCTGAAATGAAATAACTGTGTTATTTATACTTAATTTTGATATTCAACCAATGATATGAAACTTTTTCACGACTTTTAATCATATACGGCTTTCCTTTTCTAATAAATTGTATTAAAAAACTTATAATCTTATAAATTTTGTTAGTTTTGTTTATATCTACGTATAATTGTTTTATATAAAATCATTTTGTGTGCATTTTTTTTATACTTTTGTAGTTATTTATGCTCACAAAATGACATTGCTTATTGCGGTGTCGTTTCCTTCCATCAAATATGTGCGAGGGGAACAATGGCTGTGTCAACTCTGGCCTGGTCGATCTGCTATAATAGTAACTATGGATATTAAATCACTGATTTGTTTGATGCAAAGGCTCCAATTTGCCGGCTAAGCTTGAGAGAAGAACACAACAACGCACGGCAGGCAAAGGTCAAAATATAACTGTTAGATTAAGAATTTATAATTTTGAAAATCAAAATATTACACACATATTATCCACAGCTTGGTTGTACGTGGAACAAAGTTCCTTGAAAAACGCCACACATATATATGGTGGAAATGATGTTTTTATTTGTGATATGTCGTGACAAGGTGGAGTTCGACGACAAGAATCAGGTAAAACTCTTCAGAACACTCCCCGTGATAAATGCGGTAGAAGACACACAATTAAGCGACATATCTACGCAATGCCAAGTGATCTAGCCGTAATGTAAAATAGATAACGGAATTGGTCTTTTATTTATTAAAATAAGGGACGAGACAAGCAGCTGATGGTAATTGATACGCCCTGCCCGGGTGCAATGCAGTGCCGCTCAGGATTCTTGAAAATCTCAAAAATTGCGCTCGTTGCAGACGTCAGATGTTAAGTCTCGTTTGCCCAGTAATTTACTACCAACGGCGCCCTTCAGGCCCAAACACAGTAATGTTTACACATAACTGCTTCACGGCAGAAATAGGCACAGTTGTGGTACCCGTAATCTAACTGGCATCCTGTGCAAAGGAGCCTCTAACTTGCACATTACAATGCAGTGCTGCTTAAGATTTTCGAAAAACCCCTAAATTCTGAGTGGCACTACAATAGCGCTCGTAACCTTGAGACGTTTGATGTGAAGGCGCCCTTCAGACCGAAACACAATAATGTTTACACATTACTGCTTCACGGCACAAATAGGCACCGTTGTGGTACCCATAATCTAGCCGGCATCATGTGCAAAGGAGCCTCCCACTGGTGGAATATTAACATTCAGTCACGACTATAACCTTAACACTTCCCCCTTCTTAAATAATAATTCTGTCCCCGCGGTATCACTACTCATTATTTATAATTAGACTCTCGGGGCATTTGTTCGGTTTCCAAGGACGAATTAATAATTATGTAGTCTGAAAAGACTTGCTTTAAAAATTAAAAAAGGTGGGGACAAGTGATCACTTCTATTTTAATAAAATTATTAAATTATTTAGGACAAAAGACAGAAATTTTAAATAAATTGAACAGAAAAACACTGTCCATAGTAGGTGGTTGTAGAACTCGACGTGAGAAGTAAAAACCTCCTAGCTTCACCAACTTCTAGACATTATTTTTGGGTTGTTAAGAAACTTAGCTTGTAGCCTTGTACCATAGACTTAAAATATAAAAGCGTATATACGACCTAACAGCCCGATAATGCGGGACCAATTTTGATTCGTCAATGTGTGTCAATAACTAGTTGAATAATATTCAAAATACTAAGGAGCTAATTCCAAGCGTGGTTGACTGTTTAAGACTTGTCAATCAAAATCGGTTACAGAAACAATAGATCCGCTTTACATTTTTATCTTGTTGTATCTCTTGTTGGGATGTTCTTCTCTATTGGGCACTTTGTTTGTCTATGTCCAACGAATCATATAGTAATTCTATAGCCTATACTTATTAAAATATGAAATAAACAATCTTTATTCAATTTTAAAAATCGTGTCAAATATCTAATTGCGAATAGCGTGACTGAATTGAAATGTTGAATGCTATTTATCCATTGCAAATTAGCCAACGTGGCTTAAATAGTTTTAAAAATTAATATACATATCGGCCTTTATATTAGGTTAAATTTTAATATATCTTCGATATTGGATATTCATGTTCCCATCTACGAAATCTGGAGTGAAAATGGAATAAATGCAGATAATATATTCTATCAAGAAATTAAATTTATATACGTATCGATATTTCCATACAAAACAAATTTAAGACTGATTCACTATCATTAATTTTAAATTACGAACAATTTTTTTAACTGGCTGACCCGACAGACGTTGTTCTGTACATAATAAATAAAATACTGTTTTTTATGAATATGTCATTAACATTTCGTTCTTAGATTAAGGATTGGTTTCCGCTGCGCTCCAACTAGAAATGTTTGTTGCTATTAGATGCTTGTGTGTGTGTGGGATCTTGACACTCAATGCCATCTTTCAAATTTTGTAACGTACGCTTCGTGTTATTTTACATTGAAATCAATAAAATACAAAATACTTACTGATGATATGTGATCCGAGATTCTTTCTTATTTCTTGTAGTATTATTTTTACAAAGTTTTACTACGTAACCCAGAATTTTAGTTTCAATTATTAGCAAAGTTTAACAGAGCAGTTGGCACTTCAACGTCACACATTGATTGAGACTGGCTCCAGTACGTCAACTTGGGCGTAGTATTAGTAGTCGCACTTTGCGACTACGCCTGCGGTATGTAGTTAGAGCGCAGCGGACACCAATCGTAAAACTTTTTTTAAGATTTCATGATGTCAAGAATTATTTCGTAAAATATACTACCTGTTTGTATTGTACTGTCAACCAGTGCATGCACTATAGACCTGTATCTGTTTTACCGTGTATCTTTAAGACAATAGAAAAGCTACTGAATAATAGGCTGGTACAATTTTTAAATAAATATGATATATTATCTCCATTCTAGTTTGCGTTTAGACGAGGTAAATCGACAGAGGATGCAGTAGCTTCTTTATCAACTTTATTGACAGAGAAACTAGACAAAGGTAACAAGTGTATTTCTGTATTCCTAGACCATAAGAAAGCCTTTGATACCGTCTCAATCCCAAACATTATGGACAAACTAGAGAGTATCGGAATAAGAGGAACACAGCCTAATTTGTTTAGAAGTTATCTTACTCACAGAACACAAAGAGTAAGGGTTGGTCAAAATGTTAGCGATGATGCGATAGTATCTTTAGGGGTTCCACAGGGCAGTGTTCTAGGTCCTACACTTTTTTTGATTTATATAAATGACCTCTGCAATATAAATATAGAAGGTGCTCGTATACTATCCTACGCTGATGATACTGCTATTATCTTTAGCGGAATTTCTTGGAATGAGGTTTGAGAAAAAGCTGAATCAGGAATAATACATGTAACTAATTGGTTATAAATGAATTTATTAACACTGAAAACAGTTAAGACTAATTCTATCTGTTTCAGCACATCTAATCCCTATCAGCCAAAAACTTTGATATTATAGTTCATAAGTGTGATAACATATATGGTAATACTTGTGAATGCCCCGCTATACAGAAAGTTACCAGCACCAAATATTTAGGAATTGTGATAGATCAGCGATTATCTTGGAACCCACATCTTGAGCAACTTACTGATGAAAAACGTGCGGGCTTACTGTATGATAAAATAAATAAACTCAACAATATATATGACAAATCATACTACGAATGCAAGAAAATAATAATTGAGTGGACAAGGTCATATAATTATGAAAACACAGAAAACCTACTTATAGTTAGGAACTAAATCTTTAAGTTTTCTTTCAAACTTACACACACACCCACACACACACACACACACTCACCAATATATACAATCACAGACACGATCACATACATACATACACACACGCACACAAAACATTAAGTTTAGATTACAAATAAATCAATTTTTATTATGTTATTATTGATAGTAGTAAATTAAGATTTGCGACATAAAAGTTAGCGAAATATTTAGTTAATAAATCATAAATAATTCCTCTTCAGTGTATGTACTATACATGTACTTAAGACGAATTGAGTCTTAAAAGAAAATTTACATAATTAAAATGCATTTCGAACAGTCTTGAAACGAGACATCTTTGAAGAGCACTCAGCTGTGTCCTATTATTGTACATTATGACTTTTTGCCCTGCAATAACTGTGGTCTAGGTAACTTTATGATATTTGCGATTCTTCAGAGATCGCTAATTAGCGATAAGATCACCTAATTGAGCCACTATAACTCTGTTTTTTTTTATGAAAATAAGGGACGAGACGAGCAGGACGGTCAGCTGATGGTAATAGATACGCATTGCCCATTACAATAAGCGACACTACAATTGCGCTCATCACCTTGAGACATAAGATGTCTGAGAGACTTAGAAGTCTCATTTGCCCTGTTATTTCACTAGCTTCGGCACCCTTCAGACCGAAACACACTAATATTTACACACTACTGCTTCACGGCAGAAATAGGCGCCGTTGTGCTACCCATAATCTAGCCGGCATCCTATGCAAAGGAGCCTCCCACTGGTCTATATAAATAAATGTAACATTGTTTATTTTGTTCAATAAATTTAATTCATTCAGGTAACTCGTGATATATTTATACGAGTAACACACAAAAATTTTATACAAAATAATTCAATTCATCCATTAAACGGGTATAAAGGCATTTATTTTCTCAAAATTGATTAATTTAGAATGATTTTTGAAGTCATTTCTAATATATAATCACTACTACTATTTCGGAAACAAATGGCGCTCTTAGAGAGAAGAAGCAGCGCAAGAAACTCTTTTCAATCAAATATACAATATTGTACTGTCAATGCTTTTGCTACATAATAATCATAATCTTGTCCCAGGCTGTTGGATCACTTAGATATTCTAGCTGTTGAGTAGTAGGATTTACGACACAGCCATTTTTTTTATAAAACATTTAAATTTATTTATAGATTGAACAGTGGCTGGGACTTTAGTATTAAAGTGTATACATTTACCCTATAAGCTATTATGTATTTTATGAAGCCAAAAAACATGGTAAAGGTCAAATTAGATTGACATATATATGATGCAACGTTGTTCTGTCATAGTACTGTTTATGAAAATATCTAAACTAAATATGTAATACATAATATATCTCTATTAAGACGTGCACTGAACGAAATATTGCAATAGCTCGGGGCTATCTCTCCGGGCACAACAGACGTTCATTCGCTTTGAGACACTTGCCTCTCTCTCTCCAAATATTTTGATTCAAAACTTCTTGCAAATTGAGACCTTATTGTTTCGTGAATGACCGTTTTAGGAAAAGATTTATTTCTTTGTAATATTAAACTATTAAATGATCAAATGATCCGTTGAATTTATTGTTGAACTATATACTTACGATAACTATGTCTTGGAATGATTGTTACAGATTTCAAACTCAGTATTAGTGAAACTGATAAGTAAGTGTAGGAAACTGATAAGGACTGATAAGAACTGTCTTAATTGTTGTGTCGAAATTAAATAGTTTTTTAAATAGTATTGCTTTGACTAACGCGAATGTTACACATTTAAATAAAACTCTTTTGAACGATTAAAACGCGGGTAATAGTGTTTTTACATTTGAATTTGCGTATAAGTTATATTTTTATTATTTTAGTTAACCCGACGTTTCCAGATATGATGATTATAGAAAGATATCAGATTTTATAGATTTCTTCCAAGACGTGAGCCATTGAGATAAAAAAACACCCGAATTTCACTAGTGAAGACTGTCTAAAATTATCTAACACCTGGGATCCAATAATCTCTAAATTAAAGCCCACAACTACACATACCAAAAAAGAACAGGACACTCAGTCAGTAAATTTTGCCAAAAACCATCTCTCTATAGCAAATACCACCTCCGAGGCAATAAATGGCGCTAAACTTCATAATAACAACTGTGTGGGTTCTTAATTATATGTTAAAAACAGGAATTTAGTAATGTTTATCTGCAAAGCAAATAGATAACAGTAACACTATAAAGAGACAAAATTACAAGCAGTATTTAACTAAATAACTACATTCCTTGTGTCCGCTGAATACAATGTTAACTTCAACGTTTCCAAGCGAACCTTTGAAATAACAGGTGACCTGAGGTAACTACGTCTTTAAAAACTCTATATAACATAAAATACAAAATATCAAAATTAATAATTTACTAGCTGACACGGCAAACGTTGTTTTGCAGTTTCTCAGTTAATATTGCTATTGTATTTCTTAGTCAGAAAAATATAGGTTCTGGATAACTTATAACCAACGTATCTCATGTATTTAAACAAGCTGCAAGTTATGATATAAGTATTTATCTAATCGGTTCAGTAGTTTTCTCAGTATAAATGAACAAAAAGCTGGCTCTCCATTTAAATATTTTTATTCAAAATAGGAATCAAAATCACTTATTGAACGTCAAAAACTACTACCCATTTAAAATAGACTGCCTCAGGCCTGAGAAGAACGGGCGGAAGAAACTGAGGAGAAAACTTACATAGATTACCCAGTGGGAGGCTCGTTTGGACAGGAAGCCGGCTAGATTATGGGTACCACAACGGTGCCTATTTCTGCCGTGAAGCAGTAATGTGTAAATATTACTGTGTTTAAGTCTGAAGGGCGCTAGTGAAATTAGTGGGCAAATGAGACTTAACATCTTATGTCTCAAGGCACAAGCGGCATTGTAGTGACGCTCAGAATTTTTGAGTTTTTGAAGAATCCTTAGCGGCACTACATTGTAATTGGTAGGGCGTATCAATTACCATCAGCTGAACGTCCTGCTCGTCTCGTCCCTTATTTTCATAAAAAAAGATTATATAAGGAATATTCTACAAACTTGGAATAAGAAATAAACTTTATTCAAGTAATAAAAATGTCTTCTACATATAACTTGTATGCCATTAGCAAAACATTCGATAGCAACATTTTCATGCCTTCATTGTAATATCGAAATATCGACGAGGCCGTACCAAGTACAGACAACGGATGCTCTCTCGGCAGTATTCTGACAAGCGGAAAATTTGTATAAAATGTATCGCTGCTCCGTTTCCTATAACGTTTATATTTAAGTGGATGATATTTAATATCGATTGAAGATTGAAGTTAAATGAAATACTTTCGTAACTTCTTCTGTTTTATGAAGGACACACGGACATACGACAGGTCGCTTGATGAAAGTGATCACTGTGGCACATACTCTATTGCAACGCCAGAGGTATCGTGGACCTTAAGCCTCCTCTCCACTATCGGCGATGACCGTCTGTCATCGGCAAGTTAAATCATTAATTATTGTGTAATTTTGTGGACTGTATGCGCTGGTTCAAAATAAATCGTAGGAAATAAGTATATACTTAAATAAGGATTATATTATAATATGGAGGAAGGAAGGCAACGTACCTACCTTATTTGATGAGCTCGTTCTCTCGCCAGCTGATCTCCAAGTAGGTAACACTATGACGAACACTAGATACACATTATTTTATTACTATTTCTAAAAAGTTAATGCGGTGATTGCTTGAATCTCAATATATTAGATGCGGCGGCACTTCGAAGGCAATAATCATGTCCGTCCTTCGATTTACCTCACGTAGTTAGCGTATTTGAAGCCTTTTGCGTACGACTAGCGCCATCTCTGTGGCCTTGTACGGTGCCATTAGGAAATAGAATAAAGAATCGGTAAAGAGGATACTGAAGGAGGAGTAGGATTGTGGGGAATAAACAAATATAATATAAATATATATATTCCGCGCAACCACACAGTCTATGATTATTTATTGAGCGGCAGTCCTTCAAGATGGACGTGGAGTTTAGAGGTGCTGCTACGATTCATTTAATTTCAGAACACAATCATTTGACCACCCAGCAGTCACTGTATCGTACTCGTGCAATGTAAATATAATAACAAAACAACGCAGCGACGACGATGCGAAGTACGTACGACTTTGCTCACTGTCCAGTGTCCTCCAGTGAATGAATGACCGGCGATCGAGTGGGCGCACGTAACATGCGAATTCCCTTTGATGCGTGCCCAAAGAACCGACAAGTCACCGATCACCGCAATGACTTTGACGATTATAGACGATGATCGACGACTAGAAGTGAATACGTCCTCCAAACGATTGTGCTCGCGTGTAATTGCCGATTGTGGAGAGGCGCCATACAGCGTCGAATAAGCCTACGTAAAAAATTTCAATACATTACGTGGCGGGCGACCATTGAACCAGGGGCATAGAGATGAGAGTAAATGATTCTACCTATTGCGCCACCAACACTTTTACTCTTATTCAAGTTTAAATAATAATTTTAAAAAATACTTGTGCTTTTATAAAATTGTACAAAACGACTATATTTTCAACAAAATATTTTCTGTATCTCGAAAAATCAAGAATATACTTAGCCTATAGTCTGACAGTGCACGCTGTAAAACGTTAAATTGCTTTTAAAATTGAATCGCTACACGCCTACTACCTACAAAGCCTCCCAAGCTGAGCTCGTCGTATCAACAGACATGCGGATATGAATAAGTTAAAATATGACTGTATTTTGTGGATGTGGATGAAAACCTACGTAATTATCGCCATTCCTCATAGTCTCGGATTTGGCCATGCAATTGTTATTACCAAGTTTTACGTCACCCGAACGGTTGGCTCAGTGGAAGAAATGCTGAAACTCGCATCGTTTATAAATTTTGGTTACAAATTTAATTTGTGTAATTAATCCCACAAGTTTTTTTAACGTAAAAACCTATGTGCCTATCCACTAAAGACCAATTGAGATTGGCTTTGGGCAAGTGCCCTCTAAGCCTTCATCGAAGGCGACCTTCTCTTGGAGAGAGAGACGCGCAAGCGGCACTCCCTTGGAAGTGTAGGGATATTAATTTACACTTTAAAATAATATACTAAAAAAAATGAGTTACATTTGAAGCGTTACTGGGTGCAGTTGGTATTTGAATAAGCATATAAAATGAATGCGGAGCACTTTGGAATCCGTGGCCTATATATTTACTTTATGCACATAAACCAACAAACAAAACAAATTGCCTTTGCATAAATTACGTTCAATTGTAAAATTAATATTCAGACAAATATTTATATTTTTGTTTATTTATCGAATGAATATGACAATTACGATTTGTAAAAGCGTGTACAATAAAATAATAAGCTCATGGCGTCATCGTGGGACGGGTCGTTGCCTTCCCTACGATATGTGCGAGGGAAGCGATGATTGGTCCTTGGTAGTGAGCGTGTGCCGCATGTGGTCCCTGGCCATTCCTGTCATCGGGAGCTCTTTTTATTACAATTTTGAAGCCATATAATATATTATTAATTAGTTATATATAACAATTATTAATCCATTAATATTAATGAAACGCTTGCATAATACATTTCTTTCTTAATTACAGTCTGTTTAGATTGATGTATCTTCTCGTTTATCTGTTTATTGATTTATGTACTTTTTTTTACACAAGTAAGTCGAAAAATTTGAGTGCTTTCATTGCATTACTTTGCCTATACATTTTGTGTTCTATTTAATAAATAACCTGTGGGAGGCCCCTTTGCACCGGATGCCCACTAGATTAAGGGTACCACAACGGCGCCTATTTCTTCCGAGAAGCAGTAATGTCTAAGCATTACTTTGTTTCGGTCTGAAGGGCGCCGTAGCTAGTGAAATTACTGGGCAAATGAGACTTGACAACTTATGTCTCAAGGTGACGAGCGCAATTGTAGTAACCGCTCAGAATTTTTGGGTTTTTCAAGAATCCTGAGTGGCACTGCATTGTAATGGGCAGGGCGGATTAATTGCCAATAGCTGAAAGTCGTGATGGTCTCGTCACTTATTTTGATAAGAAATTAACTTAGATTCCTTTATAGATAACTTTTCATTCTTTAGAGTCCTTGCTTGATGAGTGGGTTACTTATGGCTTTCCTTACTCCATACACTCTCAGCTCTGTTATTTTATGATAATTGAATCGGTTAACGTTCTCCATGTTAATTACAATGCTGCGGTTACCTAATCTTAATAAATATTCCTCCAGAGATAAACGAAAATATTTGTGTTTCTACTAGCTTACTATCTGTTCCTAAGACCGATAAGTAAAAAATATTGTACCTCTATGAAATTATATTTTTCGTTTTTAATTAATTCGTTTTGTTCATGAAATTATTATGACGGGTACTCAAAATATATATTTTATTAATTTGGTGCCGATATTTCTATCATTTAATTGCATGAATCGTGGTCGCGGCGGAACTATGGAGGCGGCGAGAAAATCTTGACACATTGATTCTTGACACTAATAGTATATCAATCTGTCCACTTGGTGCCTAATTAGTTTTGGTTTTTGATTCCCTATAGCCCTAGCCTAGCTCAACTTTCTATGCAAAACGCGATTTAATCAATTGTATGAAACGTGCAGTTATTAAAAGATTGACAGATGACGGCTTTAGTCATGTAAAAAACGGAGATAGCCGAAATCGTTTTAGGCAACTGTCTCTTTCAAACTTAGCCGGATTATACTTCGTCGCCAATCGCCATACTGTAATTACTACTATTTCAAATTTATGTCAAATGACTGCACGTTTCATACCAACCTTAATTTAATTTTTACTTAGTCCTGCCTTATATTGCGTAGTAATTACGTCCTCTTTGAGTCCCTAATTCACGACACACACTACTGAAGACGTCTAAATTTTCAGATCTTTTTCTTGCATTTTTACTGCAGGGGAGACCACGAGATTCTCTTGTTTGCACTAGTCTAATACTATCCTCCTTATTAAAATTGTTTGGAGGCTTTTAAATTTTAATAGCTTCTGTAATAAGCCGTGGGATGTATTGGCGTTCTGCAGAAATCACCCGTGGGTTACGCAGCTCGATCCAGTGGTTGGTACCGGCTTTAAGGCAAAGAGTAAGCAGAAAACACGCAAAGGCGGCATTTTAGACAAGTTTAGTGGTGAAAATACAGCATTTAGAGCTATTTACACTATTGTATCATATAACACATACCCTGAAGGCTTATTTGTAGGTTTCTAATGTTTGCTGTTGGTTATAGTTAACACTCTAGAGCTTTTTTGAACTACCAGTTTTCATTGCAGGTAAACAAGTTTTTTCTCGGCATGACGCATTTGTTTAGTACTATTCTCAGAAAAGGTATTTATATAGCTTGTACTTTTTTTTGTGCAGGTACATTTATTCAGATTAGTAATCAATAATGAGAATTGTAAGCATATAAACTGTTTGCGCCTGTTAAAATATTACGATTTCCACGCAAGGATTTTGACAATGTTGGCCTTGTTACATAGATGCCGAGCCGGCAGCCGTGAACTCATATCGCTCAAGGTCGCTAGCATTTAGTGTCGCCTTAAGCAAGTGTTCGGTTATGGCGGATTTTTTAGGATCATTATTTTTGACTACGCTGATGTTTTCCTTAACGAGAAGAAAAAGTTGAGAAAAAGCTCGGAGCTTCTGTAGCGTCTTATAGACCTGTTTTTCTCTGTTCATTCAATTAATAATGACATAGCAGAACTGTCAAAGAGTGTGTCAAAAATGTATCTCATTTTTCATACAAATCAATAGAATTTTAAATTAAAAAATATTAAGGGTCGTGAATCGAAATAAACATCTTATCTTATCTCTCATCTTGGATCAAACTACATAGAGTGTGCAAAATTTGATGAAAATATAAAGGAGGAAAAGTTTAGGAGTTCATCGCGGACTCACAACGTGACACGAAATTTTCTTTCATCTTACTTTTAATTACTTCTTTACATATGAAAAAATACTATCTACAGTGGCAGGGTGATGAACGCATGTGATTTTGTAATAGTACTTTTCGAATCGTAACATTGTCAATGTTACGGTAATGATATCATTAAGGGCCGTTTTCAATAACGTATCTCTAGTTATTTAGCTATCTTTGTCAAGAAATTTTCAAATATTCATTGATCTTCTTTAATTCTTAATTAATCAACAATAAATCTATTCGTATTGCCGTTGCTTGCAGTTCAACAACTAACGTAAAATCTATATTAAAATTCCAAGTGAGTATGTCTTTCAAGATATTTTCTAAGAGTCGAGTCTGTGCCAGTTCCAAGTAAATGAAATATTAATTTTTTGAAGCAGACAGCTGTGAGAAATTTTTGTATCTCAAGACGCGCAGCGTTGCACAAATTATCAATTAAAATTGTTGTCCTTTTATTAAGAAACATTTCTTTTAATGAACGCACCAACTTGAAAGCAACTGCTTTTATATTATACTGTTGTAAATATGTGATGTAATAAGCTACGTGGAATGACAGTAATTAGGTGGCATTCATGAAGGGATTTAGACAATGGTGACTCGTCACAGAGAGTAGTAACAGTAGTAGTCAACATAGCTACATACTCATTGCATTTGAAATAACTTCTTATGAAAAATAATTGATAATGAAGTCTTTAATTCCTCTGATAATTTAATGTATTTAAAGGAGCAATTCTTGTTGTTTTTTTAGGAAACGAGTGTCAGCAATATTAAATTGATTAGCTGATGTGTTAACAAGTGTTACCAACTTCAAGAACTGTCATAAGATATCCCAATTAATAATTACATTTATTTAACTACTTACTGAACACAGTATTAAAACTAACAAGTTATATTATATTATATAATTATCACCATAATTAGAAATAACTATAATAGCCTATAATATTCAGATCTTTAGTTAACTTGATTCTTGTAAGTCAGTTGGTACATGGGGCACACTAAAAGTTTTGCACATCTAGCTAATCGAATCGAACTATTTGAATTTCGAATGTTATATTTTTTGAAACGTTGCAACAAACGTTGTAATAAAAAAACAATTGGCGGGAAATGATTTGTCAATTGTTTTTTATCACACATCACAGTTCTACATACGCAACGAAATTGGAATTAAGTCGAGAAGATTTTAGAGCGATGATTTTTCATGATTTTAAAAGTTCTCTCTCTCCGCAAGACTGTGCCGCTCGACTTCAAAATACTTTTGGGAGAGAAGCACCTTGCTTGAGCACAGTGAGGCAATGGTTTGCTGAATTTCAGGGAGGTCGGGTTTCTTCACATCGGTTTGCTCTTTTGTTGGTATGAGCCTTGCCCAGAAACAGCACGAGTTTCCGCCCTCTCCTGAACGCTTTTGACAGTGCGTTTCCCACGTGGCCTTTTTTGGGGCTTACTACCGCCCTGTACTGGTGCGATTTGGGGCAGTCCTACGAACTTGCCATTATCGACAGTAGCGCTGCCTCCCTGTACCTCTTTAGGTTTAGGGGGCTTACTTTTGGCGGCTTTTATCCTCGCTTTCCTAGCCTCAGCTCGCGCGCAATTTCGTGCGATCCTGCTAGGTGCCTTGTAAGTAGGATTGGCATCTCCCTTCCTGATAAGTAGCGTCCAGGCATCGTCCGTAAAGGAAGATGTCAGTATGGCTTCTATCAGGATGGAAAGATCCAGCGAGGATGACCCTTTCGGTGATGTAGGAGCAGCCGTAATCTGTTTCAATTGGCTTAGTGCTCCTGAGGGAGCAGCTGAATTTTTATGGTCAATTTATCTCTTCATGTCCATTGATTATATTTTTTTTAATTCATCGTCGTCAGTGCCCCACCCGCCTCAATATTGATAATAAAAATACAATGAAAGGGTTAAAACAATAAGAAACCAACAACATAACTATAGCTAGTATTATATCTAAACAAACACAAAATACGTCTGAATTAAAAAGCATTTCAAATCATCAGCGTACAAGAGTAGAACATTTCTACGATATCTTCGTTAGAAATGTTCTCTTTAGTTAGCATGATATAAAAGGTAGCGAAATTGTTGTTACTGTAACCGTTTGTGATTAACAAATCGTACATAGTCACCCACGCTTAGCAATGCTCATTAGTATTTTGAATTTAAAACCTCTCGCTAACGCATACATTGAGACATTGTCATGTATCATCGGGCTCTCAGGTCATCTCCGTGTCTATTTCAGCCGAAAGATGTCCACTGCTGGAGAAAGGCCTCCCCCAAAAGATCTCATCGGTCCATCTTGTGGGAGCCTACCAACACTACGTCTTCCAGTACGTGGTATACATTCAAGAACTTTACTGTCCTAACGGCCATCTGTCCGTCGAGCTATATGGCCTGCTCACTGTCACTTCAGTTTGGGAACCATCTGAGCTATGTCGATGACTTTGGTTCTCTCATTCATCGTCATTTTGGTCATATCCTCATTTCTGATTCGATATTGCAGGCAAAATCCGAGCCTCACCCTCTGAATGACAATGAGCTTCCTCATAACGCTCATAGTTAGTCTATTCTATCTATGCGCTACTAAATTCTTAGTGTATGCTTCAAATCTATAGGTAGGATTATAGCTAGCTTGTACGATATGAACGCGTTGAGTGTAGGTTCGTTCAGACCGCATCGCTGAAGGCTTCCGTCAGTTTGGCAGCTGTATTTGGCATACTTCCAAGTATCGGTCACTCTGCCGCTACTCTTAATCGATTGACAGTTTATATCCGGAACTCACCACAGAACCACACGCCTTCCAAATAGAGTAAGGATACATTATATGACGCCGCAGTGTAATAGCATGAGTTGTAGGTGCATGCCATGTACAAGGGCATTACTGAGTAGTATTGACAATCTGGGGTGGTTTGGTGATTGTTCTTATTAGTTTTAGTTTACAAGATAACATTTCTTATTATTTTATATTATCTTTGAGGCAACGTCTACCAAATTGCCCAACGATGACCAGCACTGATTTTTAAACCAACATATATGCTGAGTTGGGATCACTTTGTGACGTGTAGAAAATAATATTCAAATTTTAATTTTTTATGTCGAGAAAGAGGAGGTACTCAATTAGATTGGTCTTTTTTATGTATGTACACCGATTACGCTGAGATTTAAGATCCGACTTTCGTAATTCTTTCTTGGTTTTATGCGGAATGTTTGCTATTTGGTCCCACAAAAATTGACATAGTTGGGCCCATTAGTTTTTTATGAATATTTTTGTTTACGTGGGTTGCATGGGTGTGTGGGTGAGTTTGCATTGAGTTTGATTATATTATATTATTATTATTAACCCGTTTGCCGAAAAGTGGGTCTTATGCTACCTGTCAGTCATAGCTAAAAAACGTTCTTCACGATATTTCAGTAGACACTGTGACTTTTTTTAATCTTTATCTTTAAGCCCTATAAACTGTTATTGTTGGAAAAAGGTACGGCTTGGAATTGCTTGTTTATCGATCGGGGAACTAACTTGTTAATAGCAATCTATTCTATATGGAATAGTTAAGGCGATAATTACAGACCCATGGCAATTGAAAATTAACAACGCTAGCCTAATGTTAAGTATTATATTAATAGTATAAGCACTTTCGGTAGCGGGTCGGTTGTCTCTAAAATATGCTGACTCGGAAATGTTCGCAAACATATACCACCCTTCATTAGCATAAGGTACAGATATTTATTAGGGTTGTAAAGATTACATTACATAGCACACAAACTTGTTATGCCATCAAAAACATAACTTGTAAAGATAACCTAGTCTCGCAACTTACTTTGTCTACCGTACAAAGTTGTGAGATCCATGTAATTCCAAGTCAGTCAATTTATTTAGTCCCTACTTAAGGGTCCTTCTGTATAATTATTACGTAATTAGCTAACCTAACAACATCTTATAGTGACCATTTTATTATCTTATCTGATGGTAATTGAAACGCCCTGCCCACTACAATGCAGTGCCGCTCAGGATTCTTGAAAAACCGCAAAAATTCTGAGCGGTACTCCCACTGCGCTCGTCACCTTGAGACATAAGATGTTGAGTCTCATTTGCCCAGTAATTTCACTAGCTACAGCGCCCTTCAGACCGAAACACAATAATGCTTACACATTACGGATTCATGGCAGAAATAGGGGCTCTTGTGGTAGCAATAATCTAACCGCCATCCGGTGCAACGGAGCCTCCCACTCCTCCCACCATATAAATATTATAAGCCTTTATGTTTCAAATAAATAGATCAACTTGGCCATAAGTGTCCTAATTTAATTAAATTAATTAAATAGTATTTAGTATTAAAAACATATCAGTATATACGCCTTTGAAAAACTAAATATAAAATCACACAGCGTCTCGTACTGAAAATATATAGTACTCAATGATGGAGTAAAAAATAGTACCTCTACTTGTGCTGTGAAAAGTGAAGTGGTGCCATCTTTGAGAACTCTGCACTATGATGCAGATTGCTGCGAAGTAATTACCGTGGCACTTCAGTGAACCCAGGTTTCTACAGTTATTTGTATCAGTATTAAATTCGTGATTTTATCACTTTAAATATCTTTTACGCCTATATGTTAGATTATACGCAAACTTGAGTGTTCTCAAATCAAGCTCAATTAAAAGCTACTTTTACCAGCCATTATTGATTTCTTAATTCAAACCCTAGCTTTAATAATATAAATTAATCCAATGTTTAAATATGCTATATCAATTAAGGTGCGTACAGACTGGTAGAACGTACCATGAAATGTAACATTCAAGATTTCATTGTATGTTCGCTGCAACCGTGGACGAATAGTGAGCCCATACAGCGCATTCACTACAAACCTCACTACGAAGCCATTTCGCCGCAGACGCGCACCTTTGTGTTCGTTCGAAGAAAACACCTTCACGGGCCGCTCAGCGCGCGGCTTGTAATGCTTGTTCGTCCAAACTATGAAAAAATGTTACAATATGTTACCCAAAGAGGATGTAAATACTACGTAATAAGAGGCGGGAATGCCTAAGTAAGAATTAAAATTTAGTTTAGTATGAAATGTGCAGTTTAAAATAGTAGTAATTACATTATAGCGATTGGTGACGAAGTCTAATCCGGCTAGGTTTGAAAGCGAACAGTTGCTTAAAACGTGGTGGGTTTCGGCTATCTCCGTTTTTAACAAGATTAAAGCCGTCATCTGTAAATCTATAAATATCTGCACGTTTCATACAATAGAGTGAATGGCTTTTTTCTTAGAGAGTTTCGCTAGGCTAGTGTTAACTTTCATAAGACATTGCAGCGATGTGTACGGCGAATTCTTTCATTGCATGATACATCTAATCTTACATTTCACCAATCTGCACGCACCTTTAGTAACTAATCAAAATGTTGTGGTGCTAATAATTCTCCTATATTCTCAATCTGAACTAAGCTAAGTCTAAACTAGGATTGCAGCTGATGAGAAACTGATTAATAAACACACATAGAAGCAGCTTTGACAGTCACGAATTTGGCGACAAGTCGACTCACTCGTGATTGGTGCTAAATTGAATACCGATTGAACACTTAAATGGTTTGCACGGGCCGGGCGTGATGTAATGCACTTCAAAGCGGTTTGTAAAGGGAAGGTAAATTGCAGCCGTTTCATGTTTGATTTAGAAAATTGAGGAAAACCTTTGAAGTTTCGCTTTTGGGTAAGAATTTCATTAAATATCAATTTACTGCTAATATTATGTTGTTATAAGACTAGCTGTGCCCGCTACTTCCACATTTTTAAGAGCTGGGCTTTGATCTATTTCAGACTGTTATTAACAAAAATACGAGTTGCACTCCGGGAGTGCCGGCAGAAGTGAAAACTTGAACATTAACGTTGTGCATTTTTGAATATTAATAATAAAAAAAAAGACGTGTGGCACTCGGGGACTGCCGCGGTGAAGCTATTGCATAGCATTTTTTATCAACTTATGCAATTATAATTATTTATTTATTTTATTTATGCAGTATTTTATTTAATATAACTAATTTTAAAAAAAGCAAACGGGAACTGAGTAAAATTTAACTTGCAAGATTTGATTACAGACAGACAACGGGACAGGTGAAACTAAATAAAAATGCTTGTCAAAATAATAAAAATTAAAAAAAAAATATTGTGGTAATAAAAAAAAAAACAAGATGTACCCCAGGCTCGAACCTGGGACCTTCTGCACAACGAGCATATGTGATAGCTGCTGTTCCACGGCAACTGTAAAAAGCGTGCCGAAATATCTATAAACATGTAGTAAGTAAGTGTTAGGCTATTTTCGTTACGGAATTTCTGGATTCGGTCCACACGCTCAAGGCCCGTGATAGAAGCTATGCAATAGCTTAATAAGAATTTAACACTTGAACTATTACAATTATTTTACATTAAAAAGATGATCCTTCATAAAAATCACCTTTCATCCATAATTTCAACGACTGTCTTGCGAATTTTAGATCAGGTCGCG
>CATIXQ010000003.1:19865070-19883302 GCA_949711755.1 Leptidea juvernica | reverse complement strand
GAATATATATTAAAAACACTAATCTCTAAATGGAACAATTTTAAAAAGTGGTGTCACCGATCGTTTTGAAGAGTTGTGAATTTTTGAAAATTTGCCAATATTTTGAATTTTAATAACTTAGGAACTAATAATGGGATTTTAATTTTCCAACTAGCAGGCGTCTTCTCTTCTTATGGTGCGTCGATTGGTATCATCTGAAGCGATCTGGCACACGCGGATCAATGACCTCGTGGCCGCGTGGTAGTTGTTTTTTTGCCGATATTTCCTCGGCCTTCAGCAAGAAAAATCCAAATTGGTGTCAGGAGGATAAAAATCGTTAAGACGCAGCCGAACACACTTTCAAAAGTATGTGTTCTCCATCTTGTTTCGGCAGCGTAATTTTTTGAGGACCAAATTTTTTGTAATTTTCACTTTTTCACTCACTGTACTTCGAAATTTTTATTGATTTTAAAACAGTTTTCACCTGCGTTTTTTGGTATATCACACACCTAGGTACGCGAAAAATTTACCAAACTTTAGAATTTTCTTAGTTGATATTGTAACACTTAGAACGCGGAACAACTCTGGACGTGTGTTATCGCTTCAGAGGGCCTAAGCGGAACTCGGTTAGGTTAGGTTAGGTTAGGTTCCCTTCCACCTGTGGGCATCCATTTCCACAGGGTCCAGGCCTTCTCGTGGCGGAAGGGCTCAGTACCTGGGGTGCAATCCAGCACCTTGGGGAAGCTAACTGGACTTAGGGAGGCTGCTCCCAACTAGTTCTTACTTTAAGAACTATGCGGGATGTGGCCTGACTAGAGTGATGCTCGTAATAGAGCAACGAGGACGGGCTCGGTGTGCATTGACACTGCCTCCGTGCAGGTGGGAGAACCCAGTTTTCCTACCACCGTCAGTATGCCCGTCTTGGCTTAGCCGCCCGGACGGTGAGGAAGAAAACCTCTTTAAAAAATTACCCCGAATCCCGTGCTCTGGTGCGTGGCTAGGGGATGCATGGCTGATGGGTAGTTCAGTCGCAAGCGCACTCCCAGCCGAGGTACCTGCGGACCCCTCGGTTGGGCACAAATTTACGCTTGCCCGGGTATTGGGGGATCTCTGCCAGGGTCAACCTCTATTTCTCCCCCACTCGTGGGAACAACAATGAACCAAACTAAAAATAAAAAAACAAATAAAACAAATGAGAGGAAGAAGTTAGGTGAAAAGAGCGGAAATTCGTCGACTGACGACGAAATTGAGGTAACTCTACTAGAGGAGCCCCCAGCAGACGCTCGGAGAGGTAGTCGGAAGTCAGAGCGCCTCCGCTCGAAGGTAGATGGGATCTTGAGAGGACGGTCTCCTACACCACTGTCATCAGACACAATGAGAGGGAATGCGGAGCTCGAAGCTGAGACCCGCAAGCGGGGTCACTCGAGGGAAGAAGGCGAGATCGTCACCGAAGAGGAAATAACGGATCTTCTCGAGAAGATCCGGGCGCCGATGGTTGGGGATTTCGACTTCCAAGCACCGGCATCTTTACAGGAAAGGATGAGCTACGCGGTGGCCATTATCAACAAAGTGGCCACCAAGTCCACAAACCTAAAGGGTCCCTTTATTAGGGCCCTTAAGGACTCCTCAGCGACGATCTCCAGTGTAGTGGACGCACTCGTAGAGGACGTGGTTCGTCTCCGAGCCGCGAATGAACGCCTGACGGAGCAGGTCGCTGACCTCAGCGCACAATTCGCCCAATTTCGGTCACGAGCGCGGTCAGAGCACCCGTAGCAGCCAAAGTCTGCTCCAGAGCAGATTGCTCCGTCCCCTACACCGTCGGACGCACACCTGCATCAAGTAATTGACGCAGTTTGGAGGATGATGGACGGGCGGCTTGCCCGCCTGGAGGCTAGGCTGCCTCCGGCACCTATAGTCCGGCTGCCTCTCGCTGCGTATCAGACCAAGGCCGTTGCAGTTCGGAGACAGGAAGGCCGCATCCCTGTGACCAATCTGGGGGTTGCAACAGCGCCAACTCGCTCGGCCAAGACCACTCCAAAGGCGGGATGCGGTGCCCCTGCTGATGTGGATACTGTGCCTGGCCCCTCATCGTCTGCCTCCCAGGATGGTTGGACAGTAGTTAAGAGAGGCAAAAAGTCAAGCCGGAGGAAAAAGATGACCACCTTCTCCCAGCCCCAGGCGGTAAACACAAAAATTAAGAGGACTCGAAAGCTACAGCCGCCAAAATCGGCAGCTGTAGTGGTGACGGTACTGCCGGAGGCGGCTGGCAAGGGTCTCACCTACGCTGCCGTCTTCAAGAAGGCCCGAGACACCCTCGCGTCTGAATTCGGGAGCGTAGGTGCACGCCTGCGTCTCGCACAGACAGGGGCTCGTGTCCTCGAGTTTCCCGGGGCCGATGGCGCAAAGACCGCAGACACATTCGCCCAGAAACTGGGGTGTGTTATGTCGGAGTTAGATGGAGTGCGGGTCGCCAGGCCCACCAAATGCGCGGAGATTCGCATTTCGGGTCTGGACGACTCCATCTCTGCCGACGATGTCCGAGTGGCAATCCAGTCGAAGACGGGTTGCTCCTCGGAGAATATAAGAGTCGGCACCATCCGTCCCGGTCAAGGAGGCCTTGGTGCGGTGTGGGTCAGCTGCCCAGTGGCAGCTGCAAAAATCCTAGCAGATGCCGGCAAAATACAAGTCGGTTTCGTCAATGTCAGGGTCACAATCCTGGCGGCGAGACCGATGAGGTGTTTTAAATGCCTTGGATCGGGACACACTCGTGCTAATTGTACGAGCCTCTTTGACTGCAGTGGACTCTGCTTCCGCTGCGGTCAACCGGGGCATAAGGCGGCTTATTGTTCTGCTGCCCCTGATTGTGCAGCGTGTGCGGCTGGCAAGTTGCCTGCAAATCATCAGACGGGGCAGGGAGGATGCAAACCTCCACGTGCATCTCAGAAGACATTAGGGGTTAGCCAGTCGGCCCAGGCTGCCTCCGACATTCCTGTGACGCCGTCGCCCGTGGAGGAAGCTGTAGAAATGGACCATTAATGGACCAAGTCTCCAGCCTCTTTGTCCAGACGAACCTGAACCACTGCGCTGGTGCGCAGGACCTCTTTCTGCAAACCGTGGCGGAGTGGTCTATTGGTGTTGCCGTAGCTGCAGAGCCCTACTATGTTCCTCCCTGCCCAAACTGGGTCGGCGATCGGGACGGTTCTGTGGCAATCGTCGGTTCCACGGCAGCTCATTCCCCACCCTTGTCGCTAAGCGACAAAGGTACGGGATATGTTGCTGCTGATTGGGGGGGAATTACCATATATGGTGTCTACTTTTCCCCCAACCGGAGTCTGAGCGATTTCGAGGTTTTCCTGAGAAACCTGGAAACCTCGATACGGCGAATTGCGTCTGGGCACGTCTTAGTGCTGGGGGACTTTAATGCTAAATCCGTAGCATGGGGTTCCCCCGGAAAGGACGCCCGGGGCGAGGCAGTGGAGGAGTGGGCGGCTACGATGGGCCTCTGTCTTCTCAAGAGGCTCTACAAATACGTGTGTGCGACAGCAGGGGGGGTCGATAGTGGACCTTTCGTTCGCTACCCCTGCTGTTGCAACACGAGTAAGGAACTGGCGTGTCCTGGAAGAGGTTGAGATGCTCTTGGACCATCTCTATATCCGATTTGAGCTCTCCCGAACCCAGGACGCCAGAAGGGGTCACACGGCGCGGCATTTTTCCCGCTTTCCGCGGTGGGCTGCTTCTAAGCTTGATAGGGACCTACTGGAGGAAGCAGCCATACTTTACTCTTGGCTGTCTCCTCGGCCTCCTCATGAGGAGGTAGACATGCGGGCAGGCTGCTTTCGCGATGCGATTACGCAGATTTGCGATGCAGCCATGCCCCGCGTTCAAGGTCGCCGGCCTCTAAGGAAGGAGGTCTACTGGTGGTCCCGATAGCTGTCGGATCTCCTCACAGCCTGCATTTGTGCCCGGAGATCCTACACACGCAGCCGGCGGCATTACCGTGATGAGGGGGAAGAAGATCGGCTTCACGAGGAATACCGAGTTGCACGGAAAACTCTGAAGCTGGCCATATGCCGCGCCAAAGATGAGAAGAGAAAGGAGATGCTGGAGGGTCTCGATCGTGACCCCTGGGGTCGCCCATACCGTGCGGCGCGACAAAAGCTGCGTGCACCCGGCCCCCCCCCCCCCCTTACGGAGACTCTCCAGCCCAGCTTCCTGCAGGAAGTGGTTGAGGGCCTTTTCCCACAACAGGTGGAACACGCGCCCCCGTTGATGGCCCCTTTCGCCAGAGTTGACGGGGAGGCCGAAAGGGAAGTCGTTCCGCCCGCTACAGAGGCGGAGATAGGGGCGGCTGTTCTACGAATTCGTTTGAAGAACACCGCCCCTGGGCCGGACGGGATTCCTGCCCGAGTGCTGGCCTTAGCCCTCAACCATATGATGGGCCGCCTCAGGGAACTGTTCGACGCGAGCCTGGTGTTCGGACGGTTTCCTGACTGCTGGAAGAGTGGGAAGCTGGTTCTCTTGTCGAAGCCGGGGCGGCTTGCAGACTCGGTCGCAGCCTACAGGCCCATAGTGTTGCTGGACGAGGCGGGTAAATTGTTTGAGAGGGTGATATTTACCCGCATCGTCCGACATCTGGGCGAGGTTGGCCCCGATTTGTCGGACGCCCAGTTTGGCTTCCGAGCCGGGCGTTTGACGATCGACGCTGTAATGCGCCTGAGGGCTGTGACCGAAGAGGCAGTGAGCTGCGGTGGCGTGCTGTTGGTGGTGTCGTTGGACATCGCCAACGCATTCAATAGTCTGCCGTTCAGCTGCATTAGGGAAGCACTCCTTTATCACGGAGCGCCGCAGTACCTGAGGCGGCTGGTGGCGGCTCTGACCGCCCAAAATAGGGCGCGCCTCTGGCGTCCTCAGAGGGTTATGGCGGTTAGAGTCATACGCGGTTACCGCACCGTATCGACGGAGGCGGCGTGCGCATTGGCCGGGATGCCCCCGTGGGATTTGGAAGCGGAAGTGCTCGCCGAAGTTTATCGGCGGACGGCTGAGTTTCGAGCGGGTAGTGGCAGTCGGCCCCCGCCCGAAGAGGTACGCGAATGGCGAAAAGCCGCCCGCCAAGCCATCCTTTTTCGATGGTCGTCCCGGCTGGAGGTTCCACGTGCTG
Source organism: Leptidea juvernica (assembly GCA_949711755.1). Taxonomy (NCBI): domain Eukaryota; kingdom Metazoa; phylum Arthropoda; class Insecta; order Lepidoptera; family Pieridae; genus Leptidea; species Leptidea juvernica. Next base: position 19,878,165 of record CATIXQ010000003.1, on the reverse strand, counting down.
GAATTGCTGCCGTGGAGGCGCTCCAGCCGGTCATTGTGGAGTGGGCAGGGCGACAGCACGGGGCTCTTTCCTTCCGACTGACGCAGGTGCTTTCTGTGCACGGTTGCTTCGGGAAGTACCTGCACTCAGTCGCAAGGAAGGAACTGAGTCCCGCCTGTCACCACTGCGACTGCAGTGAGGACTCGGCTCAGCATACGCTGGCAGTATGCCCGGCCTGGGTAATTCAGCGCCGGGTCCTCACTGCAGTCATTGGAGAGGATCTCTCGCTGCCGGACTTCATACGCTCCATGGCCGGCAGCGAAAGGCATTTTACCGCGGTCGCGACCTTCTGCGAGAATGTCATCTCGCAGAAAGAGGTGGCGGAGCGGGCTCGGGAGGACGATGTCCACTCGGACCGTATCCGTCGCCGGCGAACCGGGCGGCGGAGGGGCGCTTACATGCGCCTCATGCCGCCCTGAGTGTGGCCGCGGGTGGACGGGACGGGTTTACCCATCCACCCGCCTTAGTGGTCAGCCGCGAAGGGGCGACGTCCTCGTGTACCTGGACGCCGCCTAATTGAGAGTTTATATGGAAGATGGTGCCGGCACTCATGCGGGCACGCGCCAGGAGGAGTACCGGATGTGTTAATAACGCCGTTCCCGGACTCCTCCTACCAAGGCGTGGTATGGCACACCGTGTGGTTTTAGTCGGTTCGAGTCTGACACACCATCCTACCGAAAACCCCGGTGGGGTGACGGCCCGTGGGGGTTTCCACACGTATAAAAAAAAAAGTTAGGTTAGGTCAGGTTAGGTTTTTTTTTTTTTTGGAATGAGTCTTAAGTATATTAGACAGACATAGGTTATTTTTATACATAGGTTATTAACTTAATTCTGATACTATATTATCTAACTATAGTACTCCCTTTTTGTACTACACTAACATTTTTTTGTTTTTTATTTGTTTGTTTGTTTGTTTGTTTTTTTTTTATTTTTTTTTTATTTTATGATACAACTTTTTTTTTTATGCTTACCTTTTTTCTTATTTTATTTTTATTTTCCAATATAAACCTTCACATGGATTACATTCCTATTATACTAATTATATTTAAATAGATTTGGTTTGATTAGTCTAGTGCATGGTTAATAAATCATTTAGTAACTCGTACAATTAATATAATTATAGATCCTAGTCTTACAACATAAATATGGCCTGTAGGCCATTTTTTTTTTTTTTCTTAATATTATCTTATAAGTATAAATATATTTCCCATATTCATTTCTTATATTCTACGGAACCGGTCTCAATCCTCTTCTTATTTATGTTATTGCGATGTACACACCACACAATTACAACTATTACTAAATATTACTTATTTACATTATTTATTTATTTATCTTTATAATTTTTGTTGCTATATTGATAGCGTATTTCAAGAATTTTGATCTGTACTCCTTATTGCAAATCAGGGTGCTTAAATTTGAGATTTCAATTTTAATGCCAATTTCGTTTTCAATGTGCAATCTTTCATAACCGAATTTGGGACATCGAGTTATTATGTGTACTACCGTTTCTTCGGCGTCGGGGTCACAGTCGCAAGCGGGGGACTGTCTGAGCTTAAGCCTGTGGAGATAGCTCGCGAATCCACCGTGTCCAGTTAATATCTGTGTCACTGTAGAGTTCCCAAACCATCCCCAATCACCTCGAACAATCTTATATGCGATCCCGATGTCAGGCAAAAATATTTTTGTTAGTTCTGCCGTAGTGCCCTCCGTGTATCTTTTCTGCCATTTCTCTCTGGTGACATTTCTAATCGCGCTCTTTACAAAGGACAGTGGGCAACGATCGTAATCAGCAGCCTTTTTATCTCCGCCTAATGCGGCTGATTTCGCTAACTGATCCGCGCGCTCATTACCTTCATGTCCCTCATGTGCCTTTATCCAATAAAGATTCACATTAATATTCAACGACTCAAGATCAGCAAGGTTTTTACGTATCTCTACAGCGAGTGGATTAAAAGTTTTATGTTGTTTTATTAATTCCAAAGCTGATCTCGAGTCGCTGAATATATGTACGGTCTTATCCCTACCAACTAATAGTTTGTCAGTGGCCTTTGCTAATGCTAGAGTTTCGGCTTGGAAAACGGTGCAGAATGATTCGAGTTTATATCTATTCGTCTGCACCTCTTTCCCCTGCCTCCACCACGATAAGGCAGCGCCTACTCTACCATCGATACGGCTTCCATCAGTATAAATGGCCAAATCATTTATCCCCACCAACTCATTTATCTCCTTCGCGGGGTCAGTTAGACATTTAAAATCTACTAACGGGGCCAATGCGGGGTGTCGCGAATCTAAAAATGACACTTTCCGCTCAAGAGATCTATCTAACATTTCCGGGATGGCCCAACCCTGCCTGGCCCTGAACAACGCTCCAGCTTCCTTTACTCTTAGGTCCAGTGGCAAAAGGCCTGACAAAATCAATGCTGCGTGAAGACTGACCGTGCGATGTGCTCTACAGATCTTACGTGCAAAGCCCCTCTGTATAGCATTTAGGGTCCTACGCACGTTCTGCCTCCCCGCAGCAGATTCCCAAACGCTCGAGGAATACAAAACTATTGGCTCTATAACCGATACATATATGATCCTGATCACCTCAGGGTTAAGTCCCCACTCAACTCTGGCCGCCCTGGCTAGCTGTTCGTAAATGCTTGCTGCCTTCTGGCAAACCTGAGCTACGTGACTATTAAAAGTTAACTTATTGTCGAATGTCACCCCGAGGATCTTCATTTCGGTTACATTTTGAATGGTAACTCCACCCATCTTAAGTATAGGGAGATCAAACTTCAGCTTCTTTGTCAAGGTCATAGCGTGCATTTTATGCGGGGCAAATTTTAATTTATTCCTCTGCCCCCAGCCGACAACACGCTCCAGAACCTCATTTGCCTTCCCCTCGATCCCCGCCATGTCATTGCCCGAGAAAATCAGCACCACGTCGTCTGCAAATGCTTGGCAGTATGCCTCCAATCCTTCCAGCTCCTGTAGCAGGGGGTCGAGGAGAAGATTCCAAAAGAGTGGGCCGCCGATGGACCCCTGAACACAGCCCTTACTTGTTGTTCTCTCTACTTTTTCTCCAGCATAGCTTAGGGCCACCGACCGGTCCCTCAGATAATCATGAGTTAGCTTCCGTAAATTTATTGGACAGGCTAGTTGTTCCAATTGACATTTTAGCGCCGGCCACCATGCTCCGTCAAAAGCACCTTCTATATCGAGTGATACCATCACCACGATTTTTCTCCTTGATTTTGTTCAATAACTTTTTTCAGTTGGAAGAGAGCATCTTCAGTGGAACGCTGGGGTACAAACCCATATTGACGGATACTGAGTATGGACTGCGTGTGCCATCGCAAACGGCCAACTAACAGTTTTTCCAAAATCTTACCGAGTATTGACAATAAGCCTATAGGTCGGTAAGATTTGGGATCAGCGTAGTTCGATTTCCCCGGCTTCCTTAAAACTACAATAGCTGCCCTCTTCCAGGGTACGGGAAAGCGACCCAGCTGGAGACACTTGTTTAGAAGGGCCAAGAACAGAGATTCATCCACGGCTATGGCAGCTAAACAAATGTCGGCTCTAAGCCTGTCGGGCCCTGGAGCCTTCCTTGGGTGAAAGGTAGAGATAGCCTGTCTCAGCTCCGCCAACGTAAAAGGGAGATCGTTCGTTCCATTACTCATATCCATACAGTTTGCGTAGGTGCTAAAACTAGATTTTTCAGTGCAGATTCTCTGCCCATGGCCGTATGCTAAACACCTTGTACACTGGACCAGTGGAGAAAAATCTTCCACCTTCACACGCTGAAGATCCACATGTACAGCACCTGCACTCGTGGTCCTAGCCCATACTGCTGGGGAGACCCTTAGGATGACATGGTTTTGGAGACTGTTGCGGCCGCTACGCCTAAATCGAACTTCCATTCTCACGTCCTTGGCAGGGATACCCTCCAGCAAGCTCTTATTTTGGGCTGCGAGATATTGGAGCAGTTCTTCGTCTGTCAGGTATTTCATGACATCTCTTATCATGATTAGGGGGTCTTTGTTTTTGGCTTCCTCGACCTTCAGTTCGCGTTTCTGGATTCTGCCCGCTCTGTTGTCAGCCTCAGCTTTAGTGGTGCAGGACATTACAACTCGCTAGTTCCATGTTTTTTTCACACTGTTAATTTTACAACCAGTGATTTTCGGGTCGACCGCCTTCCTAATCTTCTCAATGACTTCATCGCAAGTATCGTCAGTTTCTGAGGAAGCAATTATTGAGTGCCGCGGTGGGAACCGATCCGCCATGTTCCTGGGTGTAGCTGCCACGTCCGCGTACGAGCGCGGTGCGCCAATACGCGAAGTATTAATCTGTTCTCCCTGTTTATCGATGGTGCTCCTTATTTCTTCGAGGACCTGGTTTGTTTTGACACTCTCTTCTTTCAACTCCCTCACCGGGGCAAGGCCAATTTCTACCTTCTTTACCAAGGAGTCAGCCCTGGTTTTCACCTCTCCAACCGCTTTCCCTGCCAACTCGCCAACAGAAGTCTCCGTCCTAAGCACAATTTCCATGATCTCACGGAGTTCTCTGCAGATCCCGTCTCCCATCCGGAGTGTCGCACCAGCGCTCACCACCGATGTTGTTGCAGTGCCGCTGCGTAGAACATCAAGAACGTCGTAGATTATCGTCGACTTGAGAGCTTCGATGTCTTGTTTTATGTCCTTAATCGATCCTGCGAAATCGTCTGAAGGGCCTGATTTCTTGCTCATGAGGGCTTTCAGCTTAGCTGTGTAGAGGGTTTGGTGTTTTACTAACTCCTCATTGTAGTTGGCGCGGCTCACCTCTAGTTCCTTATAGAGAATAAGGTGGGATCTGCTGATTTCCTGAATCATTGCGTGCATAGTCACGAGAATTTCGAGAACTCGAGTCTTAATTGCACCTTTTATGTTTCCCGAGTTGTTAATTTGGGCTTTAGCTTCTTCGAGAAGCCTCTCTGCCTCCCGCGGAATCGAGGCAATCGGACTTACTGGCTGGTGCATTGATAGTGTCATGGACTCAGGAGTTTTAACGGCCTCGGACATCCTGTGTATGTTTTTATCAGCAGGTGGTGTGCTGTCACGTGTTGTTTCCGAGAAACCCTTGACCGTAGTCTTCAGGCGTAGTTCCTTATGCCCACTAGTGGTTCCTCCAGATTGCACCGACCTATAAGAGCCCTTCCCTGAGCCCGCAGAACTAAATTTTGTCGACACTGTGTGTATTAAGGTAACTACCGGGGTGACACGCAACTTTTGTTTATTATTTTGTTAGAGCCGAATTATATGCTTATAAATAAAGAATCAGATATTTGTTAGCGGTGGATTAGGCTGGTGGTGAAAGCCGCAGTCCAGTGGGACAACCCTGAGTTGAAACTTAAATTTTTTCAAATTTAGAAAAGTAAAAAAAAAAAACAAGATGGCGGCTCCCAATTTCTACAGTAAAGTGAGAGGAAGCCGGGGGATTGATTATGTTGAAAACCCCACCCTCGTACGACGAATAGAACCAGAGTTAGACGTCTTTTAAAGAAACCAAGATGGCGGCAAAAATGGCGGCCACAAGTCAGTTTAGCTTGTAAGTCGCGTTCCAGACGCCGCACGAAGTAGTGCGAGGGCTCCCCGAGCTCAGCTCGACTAGCTCTACACTCCTATAATATGAGCTGTACCTGATAGGGTTGTCCAAATTTTTTGGGTAATTAGCGCATGGACCGTATAGATCGAACCCGGGGAAGGTTAACACAAAAAATCTCGTCTCTGTGCGACCACTGGCTACCGAGATATAGATGTTTTAAAAATTTCAATATGGCGGCCAATATGGCCGACCTCGTCTATATTTTTACTAACTTTTCTCCCCGTTGCGCTAATTTACCCGTGTTTGGGCTTGTTTTGTAGGTCCTTTGAAGACCAGTACAGATATTTACAAATTTTTATTTTTCCGCTCTTCCCGGATTTGAAATTCACAAAAAACACTTATTTTAATACTAAAAACTTATACAAACTAAAATTAAGAGCAAAAAAGTTTGGATTAAATGTAATATGTAGAACCTATAAAACTATTTAAGTCACTGTGCAACAATTTTTTTTAAAACTTTACCCTCGTTATGCACAACAAAATTTTACCAACTTATATTTTGCCGTTTTAAGCTGCAAAATATAACTTGGTAATGCTGTTTGTACCTTAGTATATTAAGGTACCTCAGGTTGCTTGGTATGCCTGAAATGAGCGTAAAGAGTTCTTTTCAAGAATACCCCTCAATTAAATTTTGAGCTAATTTTACATTTACTATATTAATTACAAATTTAAATTTTTTATTTACAAAATGAAAAAAGGCTTGTGTTTAGTTAAATTTTACTTGAAATTATTGGTGATTGGTGTCTTCGTGAAGAGCTCGTCACGGCCGATCTTCTGGTACCCTTGACTCCCGTCGGATTCTTCGGATGGCTGAGATGGCTCACACCTGGAGTTGTTTTTTTTTTGCCCCTCCTACTTCGAGGCCTTGCCGGAGAAATCTGTGAGGGGTTTCAAAAAATGGGTGTTTACGAGGGGCATAGGATCGTTATTTTGAACTATGGGTTGGCGATTCTGTTTAAGCGCAAATTGGTATTCTTCTTCTCCTACTTCGATGCCTCACCAGAAAAATCTGGAAGTGGTCTCTACGAAGGAGGCAGATGTAGTGCATAGGATCACGTTCTTAAATTAATACTTTTTAAGTCTTGTTCAGCGGCAAATTAAATTTTTTCCTCCTCTTCTTCGGGTCCTCCCCAGAAAATTCGGGAAAAGGTCTCCAAGAGTGAGGGCAGACCAGGTGCACAAAACCACAGTTCTAAAACAATACGTTACAGATCTTGTTTTGGCACAATTTGACTCTAAAGTTTCACTTTTTGTTTTTTTCCTAATAAAAACTCCAAAAAAGCACCGATTGTCACCACACTTTCACTATTCACTGGCAATTTTTAGCGCGCTTCTAATGATATATCACTCGCGTATGTTTTCGCGAAAAAACCTATTTATGGAGTTTTAAGACTGCGGAGCGACTCACAATCGTGACACTTCTACTGACGATTGCGATGTAACTGGGGAGGTTAGGTTAGGTTAGGTTAGGTTCCCTTCCACCTGTGGGTGTCTATTCCCACGGGGTCCAGGCCTTGTCGTGGCGGAAGGGCTCAGTACCTGGGGTGCAGTCCAGCACCTTGGGGAAGCCAACTGCACTTAGGGAGGCTGCTCCCAAGTAGTACTTTTCTTAAGAACTATTTGGGACGAAACCTGACTGGGGACGGCAGGGGGGCTCATAGTTGAGCATCGAGGACGGGCTCGGTGTGCATTTGACTTGCCTCCGAGCAGGTGGGAAAACGTAGCTTTCCTGCCACCGTCAGTAAGCCCGTCTTGGCTTAGCCGCCCGGACGGTGAGGAAGACAACCTCTTTAAAAAATCACCCCGAATCCCGTGCTCTAGTGCGTGGCCAGGGGATGCATGGCTGATGGGTAGTTCAGTCGCAAGCGCACTCCCAGCCGAGGTACCTGCGGACCCCTCGGTTGGGCACAAATCTACGCTTGCCCGGGTATTGGGGGATCTCTGCCCGGGACGACCTTTTTTTCTCCCCCACTCGTGGGTACAAAAATGAATAAACAAAAAAATAACAAAATAAATAATGAGAGGAAGAAGTTAAGTGGAAAGAGCGGTCAGTCGTCGTCTGACGATGAAATTGAGGTGACGCTATTGCAAGAGCCCCTAGCAGATGTTCTGGGCTCTACAACGCGAAAATCAGAGCGCCTCCGCTCGAAGGTGGTTGGGACCTTCAGAGGACGGCCTCCAACACCAGTGTCAACAGACACTATGGGCGGAAATGTGGAGCTCGAAGCCGAGACCCGCAAGCGGGGTCACTCGAGGGAAGAGGAGGGTGACGCACTCCAAGGTTTGCTGCCCCCTAAAGTGGCAAGCAGCCTAAGAGGGCGGTCACGTACTCCAGTCCCGGCCCCAGCGGGCTCAGCATTCTCAAGAGCAGGGGCCTACAATAGGGCCCGTGTGGAAGGCGAGATCATCGCCGAAGACGAAATTGAGGATCTTCTCGAGAAGATCTGGGCGCCGGTGGACGGGGATTCTGATTCCCAAGCATTAAAGGAGAGGATGACCTACGCGGTGGCCGTCATCAACAAAGTGGCCACCAAGTCCACAAACCTTAAGGGTTCCTTTGTTAGGGCCCTTAAGGATTCCTCCAAGATAATCTCTAGTGTAGTGGACGCACTAGTAGAGGAGCTGATTGGTCTCCGAGCCGCGAATGAACGCCTGAAGGAGCAGGTCGCTGACCTCAGCGTTCAATTTGCCCAATTTAAGGCAGGAGCGTGGTCGGAGCAACCGGAGCAACCGAAGTCTGCTTCACAACAGACTTCTACCTCTCCTTCCCCGTCGGGACGCACACATGCGTCAAGTTATTGACGCAGTTTGGAGGATGATGGACGGGCGGCTTGCCGGACTGGAGGCTAGACTGCCTCCTATAGTCCGGCCTCCACTCGCTGCATCGCAACCAAAGCACGCTTCGGTCCCGAGACAGTTTCACATCTCTGGAGGCCGGGTCCCAGCGACAACACCAGCCGTTGCTCCAAAAGCAAAAAAAGCAGCACGCTCAAATAAGACTGCTCAAAACGCGGGTCGTGCCCCTGCTGGTGCGGAAACTATGCCTGGCCCCTCCTTGTCTGCCTCCCAAAATGATGGCTGGACGGTGGTTAAGAGAGGCAAGAAGCCAAGCGGGAGGAAGATGACGACAACTGCCTCACAGCACCAGGCGGTAAACACGAGCACTAAGAGGACCCGAAAGCTGCAGCCGACGAAGTCGGCAGCAGTAGTGGTTACCATACTGCCGGAGGCAGCTAGCAAGGGGCTCTCTTACGCTGCCGTGTTCAAAAAGGCGCGAGACACCCTCGCTTCTGAATTCGGGGGCGTAGGTGCACGCCTACGCCTCGCCCAGACAGGGGCTCGAGTTCTGGAGTTTCCCGGAGCCGAAGGCGCGAAGACGGCGGATACATTCGCACAGAAATTGCGGGGTGTATTAGCGGAGTCGGATGGAGTGCGGCTCGCCAGGCCCACCAAATGCGCGGAGATGCGTATCTCGGGCCTGGACGACTCCGTTTCTGTCGACGATGTCCGAGTGACAATTCAGTCGAGGACGGGTTGCTCCTCGGACAATATAAGAGTCGAAACCATTCGCCCTGGTCAGGGGGGCCTTGGCGCAATGTGGGTCAGCTGCCAAGAATTTAGCGGACGCCGTAAAAATCCTTGTAGGTTTCGTCAATGCCAGGATCACAGTCCTGGCAGCGAGACCGATGAGGTGCTTTAAGTGCCTGGCGTCGGGACACACTCGTGCCAATTGCACGAGCCTCTTTGACTGCAGCGGACTCTGCTTCCGCTGCGGTCAACCAGGGCACAAGGCAGTGGGATGCTCCGCTGCCCCTTACTGTGCAGCGTGTGCGGCAGGCAACTTGCCCGCAAATCACCTGACGGGGCAGGGAGGTTGCAAGCCTCCCCAGGCTTCCAAGAAGACTTCGGGAGTTAGCCAGTCGGCCCAGGCTGCCTCCGGAATTCTTGCGACGCCGTCGCCCATGGAGGAGGCTGTAGAGTCAGTCCAATAATGGACCCAGTCTCCAGCCTTGTCCAGACGAACCTAAACCACTGCGCCGGTGCGCAGGATCTCTTCCTGCAAACCTTGGCGGAGTGGTCGATTGGTGTCGCCGTAGCTGCAGAGCTCTACTATGTTCCAACCTGTCCAAACTGGTTGGGTGACTGGGATGGCTCTGTGGCAGTCGTCGGTTCCACGGCGGCTCATTCCCGGCCCTTGTCGCTAAGAGACAAGGGCTCGGGATATGTTGCTGCTGATTGGGGGGGAATCACCATATATGGTGTGTACTTTTCCCCCAACCGGAGTTTAAGCGATTTCGAGGTTCTCCTGAGAAACCTGGAAACCTCGATACGGCGACTTGCGTCTGGGCACGTCTTAGTGCTAGGGGACTTTAACGCTAAATCCGTGGGTTGGGGCTCCCCCAGAACGGACGCCCGGGGTGAAGCAGTGGAGGAGTGGGCGGCGACAATGGGCCTCTGTCTTCTAAACAGAGGCTCTAGAAATACGTGTGTACGACAGCAGGGGGGTTGATAGTGGACCTTTCGTTTGCTACCCCTGCTGTTGCCACACGAGTAAGGAACTGGCGTGTCCTGGAAGAGGTTGAGACGCTCTCGGATCATCTCTATATCCGATTTGAGCTCTCCCGAACCCAGGACGCCAGAAGGGGTCACACGGCGCGGCATTCTTCCCGCTTTACGCGGTGGGCTGTTTCTAAGCTTGATAGGGACCTACTGGAGGAAGCAGCCATACTTTACTCTTGGCTGTCTCCTCGGCCTCCTCATGAGGAGGTAGACATGGGGGCAGGCTGCTTTCGCGATGCGATTACGCAGATTTGCGATGCAGCCATGCCCCGCGTTCACGGTCGTCGGCCTCCAAGGAAGGAGGTCTACTGGTGGTCCCAAGAGTTGTTGGATCTCCGTGCGGCCTGCATTCTTGCCCGGAGGTCTTACACTCGCAGCCGGCGGCATCACCGCGAAGAGGGGGAAGAGAACCGGTTTCACGAGGAGTACCAAGCTGCACGGAAAACTCTGAAGCTGGCCATATGCCGCGCCAAAGAAGACAAGAGAAAGGAGATGCTGGAGGGTCTCGATCGTGACCCCTGGGGTCGTCCATACCGTGCGGCGCAACAAAAACTGCGTGCACAGGCCCCCCCCCACCCCTTACGGAGACTCTCCAGCCCAGCTTCCTGCAGGAAGTGGTTGAGGGCCTTTTCCCACAACAGGTGGAACACGCACCCCCGTTGATGGCCCCTTTCGCCAGAGATGACGGGGAGGCCGAAAGAGAAGTCGTTCCGCCCGCTACAGAGGCGGAGATAGGGGCGGCTGTTCTACGAATTTGTTCGAAGAACACCGCCCCTGGGCCGGACGGGATTCCTGCCCGAGTGCTGGCCTTAGCCCTCTACCACATGATGGACCGCCTCAGGGAACTGTTCGACGCGAGCCTGGTGTTCGGACGGTATCCTGACTCCTGGAAGAGTGGGAAGCCTGTTCTCTTGTCGAAGCCGGGGCGGCTTGCAGACTTGGTCGCAGCCTACAGGCCCATAGTGTTGCTGGACGTGGCGGGTAAATTGTTTGAGAGGGTGATATTTACCCGCATCGTCCGACATCTGGGCGAGGTTGGCCCCGATTTGTCGGATGCCCAATTTGGCTGCCGAGCCGGGCGTTCGATGATCGACGCTGTAATGCACCTGAGGGCTGTGACCGAAGAGGCAGTGAGCTGCAGTGGCGTGCTGTTTGCGGTGTCGTAGGACATCGCCAACGCATTCAATAGTCTGCCGTTCAGCTGCATTAGGGAAGCACTCCTTTATCACGGAGTGCCGCAGTACCTGAGGCGGCTGGTGGCAGACTATTTAGAGAAGCGTACCGTCATGTACGAGGACCGACATGGATTGCTCAGACGTCGGCCCATGTCGTGCGGTGTGCCACAGGGATCTGTTCTAGGATCACTCCTGTGGAACATGGGGTACGACTGGGTCCTTCGAGGGGATTTTCCCCCGGGGCTGGGGTCATCTGCTATGCAGATGACACCTTGGTCACGGCTCGGGGGAAAAACTTTGAGGAGGCGGTGTGCCTGGCTACCAGAGGCGTCTCTCAGGTAGTCGGGCACATCGAGGCGTTGGGCTTACGGGTGGCTTTGGATAAGACTGAGGCCCTTTTGTTTCACGGGCCTCGTCGTGGTCCGCCCCCCGGGGCCTCAATAGAGGTGAACTCGGTCCTCGTACCGGTTCAGGCCCACATAAAGTATCTGGGCCTGATCCTTGACGGTAGATGGCTCTCCGACGAGCACTTCCGCCAGCTTGCACCAAGGCTGGTTGACGCTGCGTCCGCCCTCGGGCGACTTTTGTCCAATTTGGGCGGACACAGGCGCGACGGCTGTACACAGGGGTGGTGCGGTCAATGGCACTGTACGGTGCACCGGTGTGGGCGGCGGCTCTGACCTCCCAAAATAGGGCGCGCCTCTGGCGTCCTCAGAGGGTTATGGCGGTTAGAGTCATACGCGGTTACCGCACCGTATCGACGCAGGCGGCGTGCGCATTGGCCGGGACGCCCCCGTGGGATTTTCAAGCGGAAGTGCTCGCCGAAGTTTATCGGCAGACGGCTGAGTTTCGAGCGGGTAGTGGCAGTCGGCCCCCGCCCGAAGAGGTACGCGAGTGGCGAAAAGCCGCCCGCCGAGCCATCCTAGTTCGATGGTCGTCCCGGCTGGAGGCTCCACGTGCTGGAATTGCTGCCGTGGAGGCGCTCCAGCCGGTCATTGTGGAGTGGGCAGGGCGACAGCACGGGGCTCTTTCCTTCCGACTGACGCAGGTGCTTTCTGGGCACGGTTGCTTCGGGAAGTACCTTCACTCAGTCGCAAGGAAGGAACTGAGTCCCGCCTGTCACCACTGCGACTGCAGTGAGGACTCCGCTCAGCATACGCTGGCAGTATGCCCGGCCTGGGTAATTCAGCGTCGGGTCCTCACTGCAGTCATTAGAGAGGATCTCTCGCTGCCGGCCGTCATACGCTCCATGGCCGGCAGCGAAAGGTATTTTACCGCGGTCGCGACCTTCTGCGAGGATGTCATCTCGCAGAAGGAGGTGGCGGAGCGGGCTCGGGAGGACGATGTCCACTCGGACCGTATCTTATTAAGGCGCTTACATGCGCCTCATGCCGGCCTGACGCCGCCAAATTGAGAGTTTATATGGAAGATGGTGCCGGCACTCATACGGGCACACGCCAGGAGGGGTACCGGATGTGTTAATAACGCCGTTCCCGGACTCCTCCTATCAAGGCGTGGTATGGTACACCGTGTGGTTTTAGTCGGTTCGATTCCGACACACCACCTTACCGAAAACCCCGGTGGGGTGACGGCCCGTGGGGGTTTCCACACGTATAAAAAACAAAAAAAAAGGGTTAGGTTCGGTTAGGTTAGTAAAGTTAAAACTTTTTTTGAAAGACTTTTAATAAGT
>CATIXQ010000003.1:19831899-19865060 GCA_949711755.1 Leptidea juvernica | reverse complement strand
GCATTAATTTTCTAGCAAAGTGTGCGGTTTACTGCCACATATCAACGTGATGAAGATGGAATTTCACATCCTGATGTAATATCCGGTGGTCAAAATATTGAAGATGCTTTGTTTATGCCACTGTCAATCTTTTTTTTATGACAATAAGGGACGAGACGAGCAGGACGTTAAGCTAATGGTAATTGATACGCCCAGCCCATTACAATTTGTGTCTTTCAAAAATCCTGAGCGGCACTACAAGCGCTCGTTAACTTAAGACATATGATGTTAAGTCTCATTTACCCAGTAATTTCACTAGCTATGGCGCCTTCAGACGGAAATACAGTTATGCTTATACAATACTACTTCACGGCAGAAATAAGCGCCGTTGTGGTACCCTCAATCTAGCCGGCATCCTGTGCAAATGAGCCTCTGATGAGTGGCTGATATTCCTGTATCCTCTAGATGGAAGTGGAACATAAGCAATGCATCTACACTCTGATTAGAATAAGAATTAATCAAATAGAAAAAAAAATACTCTTAATATATGAGTACCAAGCAATCAACGCTCTTGAAACTACAAATCTAAACTACCAAGTTCTGAAGAGGACAAGCAAACTATCAGGTTTTGAGTTATTCAGCTTGGATCCAGAATCATATAGAGATAATAATGAATTACTTATGCTTAATATAATTGGAAGGCCACCAGCTGATCAACGATCCACAGTTTGACTTTTGTCATGGATAATCACATTAAAAATCAAAAAAAAATTATTCACTTTATAAGATATTCAGTGCAAGTCAGGATAAAGTACAAATGTTACAATAGCATTCAAATTACTATAACAATATTCATTTAAAATAAATTTAGAATAATTAATACAAATATCTTTCACATTATAATAGATGTTAATTTATTTTTTACAATATATTTAAATTTTTTTATTGGTAATATTTTAATATTATCATTTGGGAGTTTATTATAAAGAGTTTAGACTCAAGTTTGCGCGTTTACCATTAAAAAAACCCCATTTGCCGTATCACCGCTCTTCGACAACACTTCCCTTAAAGCCTCGCCTAGTATCGGAATACTGGGTCTCGAAATTTCGAGCGATTGCCAAATGGCAACTGTGACGGCCAGTGTGACGTTGGTGCTTTCGTGGTAATAGAAGAGAAAAATAAACCCACTGGTCAGCACAAGGAATTTATTATTGGTAGTGGTAGTACAAGGCCGTGGATAAAAAGGGCCCGTCAAATAATTTGCCTCCCAATATCTGTAGTGGGCGAGTACTGCCCTAGCTTGTGGCCGATGGCTGCAGGCCCCAGATGAAGTAGACAGTGACACGCGTCGGCCTTGCAGCCGTGTAGGTGCCGATAGGAGGTACAACCACGGAGACTCCGTACAGGAAGTAACACCGGCCTGCTATACATGCAGCAAGGACAGGTTGTAGGTGCAACCTCGGACCCCGATACACGGGGTTTAAACAAACTCACAATGCGCTCGTACAGCGAGACGCGAAACAGTTTAGGGTCTAGCCGCGGCGTATAAGTCGATGTATCGTGTGCCTCGCACGACGATGCCTTTGTCTGGCCACGGATGTCCGTGGCCACCTGGAGGGCAAAGCCAAATTGGCTTCGAAGAAACTGGGCGTCATAAATAGAGCCCGGCAATACTTCAAGCCGGCCCACATTCTAGCGCTCTACAAAGCGCAGGTCCGGCCACACATGGAGTATTGCTGTCATCAGTCTGTTGCACTGTTGTCTGGCGCACCTCAGTATCAGCTCGATCCATTTGACCGCGTGCAACGCAGAGCAGCTCGAATTGTCGGGGACCCAGTGCTCTGTGAAAGGCTGGATCACTTGGCGTTGCGTAGAGACGTCGCTTCATTGTGTGTTTTCTACCGCATTTATCACGGGGAGTTTTCCGAAGAGCTGTTTAACCTGATTCCTGCCGCCGAATTCCAACATCGCACGACACACCACAAGTTAGGATATCATCCCCACCATTTGGATGTGTGGCGGTCCTCCACGGTGCGGTTTTCAAGGAGCTTTCTTCCACGTACTACAAAGCTGTGGAATGAGCTTCCTTGTGCGGTGTTTCCGGGACGATACGACATGGGTACCTTCAAAAAAAGCGCGTACACTTAACACCAGGTGACCCGTACGCTCGTTTGTACTCCTATTCCATAAAAAAAAAATCTTTACAATATATTTAAATTTGATTATTGGTAATTTTTTAATATAATCATTTGGGAGTTTATTATAAAATATAACACAGTCCCCTTTAAAAAAATTAGCAATTTTACGGAGCTGACGATATTTTTGTACACCTGACTGTAAAGGAGAAGATCTGGCAGTTTATCCGAATGAAGTGAAATATTCATTGCGAAAATTAGTTACGAGTTTGCTACTGGATTTAAAGTCTTGTTTTCTTGTGAAAGTCTTCGTCAAGCCCAGAGTAATGCTCGCGGTGCCAAAGTTTATCTAACACGTCGAGAGTAAGCCGTATAAATATCGTTTTGTATTCTATCCGTTAGATAAACTTGGTGAAACTTCGATGTTGATACCCTGTTCGTGAGTACAGTGAGCTCCATTCAACGTATCTATACTATTTAATCGACTTGAGTAACAGTAACTTGAGTAAGTTGACTAGTACTTTTGCGTCTTTAAGTTTAAACACAATGATTAAAAAAAATATATTTTTGATGTGAAAACTTCTTTAGGTGCGCTGTGCACTTTATCTTATTGTGCATCATCATCATCAGCCGTCCACTGCTGGACAAAGGCCTCCCCTAAAGATTTCCACGACGATCGGTCCTGCGCTGCCCTCATCCAACCTATTCCGGCGATCTTGACCAGATCTTCGGTCCATCTTGTACTACGTGGGCCTACCAACATTACTATCAACATTACTTACTATTTTATGGTTATTGTGATTGAAATTGATTTGTCATGCGGCCTATATGACGCTCGTTCGAATAAAGTCACCTCAAGTTGTGGGCTGGATTTAGTGCTCGATCGACGGTGAGCGCTGACGTTGGTCGAGCGTAGCGCATACCCATACGCGCTTATGCTGAGAATTATTTTCACGTAACATAAAACAAGTTTACCTGTGGGAGGCTCCTTTGCACAGGATGCCGGCTAGATTATTGCTACCACAACGGTGCCTATTCTGCCGTGAAGCAGTAATGTGTAAGCATTACTGTGTTTCGGTCTGAAGGGCGCCGTAGCTAGTGAAATTACTGGACAAATGAGACTTAACATCTTGTCTCAAGGTGTCGAGCGTAACTGTAGTGCCGCTCAGAATTTTTGGGGTTTTTCAAGAATCCTGAGCAGTATCCTGAGTAGGGCAGGGCGTATCAATTACCATCAGCTGAACGTCCTGTTCGTCTTGTCCCTTATTTACTTTAAAAAAAAGTTTTGTGCTAAACGCCATAGTGTATCAACAACAAGCCTCAACTTCAGCACAGTGATAAAACGTGTAAGAACTAAGTAAAACAAGAAATTGTTTTAAATGTTATTTCTGTATTAATCCCAGAAATGAGGGTTATCACCAATGACGTTCGCATAGAACGTCATTAGTTATCACTTTAAAAACATAAGAAATTGTATAGATTTGCAAGAGCAACATCCCAAGTAAATATCCTAATATGCAAATATTGGGGTTGAGCAGGTAATCAACTGTAAAGTAGGTCCGGTAGATGAAGCCACAACCTGAGAGTTGAACAAAGTGATCGTATCATCATAAAATCTACAAGATTTTATGATGATACGATCACTCGAACGGTTAGGTTAGTTGGAAGAGCACTCGTACGGAACACGAGAGGTCGTGGGTTCGAGATGCGCATCGTTTATAAAATTATGTTTTCAAATTTTATTTGTGTATTAATCCTAGAAGTGAGGGTTATCACTTTAAAAACGTAACAAATTGTTAAGTAATAATTATTTGTCTGTATTCCTACCGCTTACCACTGTCGCTACTCTTATGCGATTTACGGTAGTTTCATTCATAGTATGGGAGCTGTAGCTTTTTTATACATAAGTATCGAACCCTGCTCAGCGATTCTAATCTGTTTTAAGTCATTTTCGCTAGTTATTATTTGGCATATTTCATAATACCTTCAAAAAAAACTTATAATAAGATCATTTATATCTAAGACATTACTTACTTTTAAATTAAATCTATATTTCTCATGTCACATCAAAATTCAATTATATTTGCATATAATATGAATATTATAATTTCTAATAATTATTTTAATAATAGTTTTAATGCCAGCTATTTTACCATCAATAAAACTTACTTAAGCTAACACGAACATTTTGCTATTCAAGTAATGGAGTAGAAACTTAGTCACAAAACTTAATTTCCCCTCAGGATAGTTTAGAGCAATAAATCTTAAAATGTGTGTTTCTTAATGCATTTGAATATTAGCGTATGGTGAAACATGTCATTACTGTTGTCACTTCTGTTTGGCCATACTTAAATATATTTTGCTCTAGCCACACTCAATGTGAAAATTTAAGAGGATGTTTTTTTTTATTGAGTAAGAAACAAACAGTATTTATAAAAAAAAAACATTACAGACTAATTGTGCACATAAATTTTTTTTTCCCTATATGAAATACAATTTATTTATATTTACGCAGTTACATAAATCAATTAATGAATTATTTATTCTTAATAGGTGATTTTGTACGAAAAATAAACTTAAACGTAAAATATCAAATTGTAAATACAATGATGTTAATCTTATTCAACTAATCAGATACAAAAAGCATTAAATTTGATTTAAATTTAAGCAAAGAGAAACTAAATAAATATATACTAGAAAATTTATCATTACGAAGTTTAGGAGCACGATTAATAAAACAGTTATTGGCTTCTACGTTTAAAAGTAGAGAAGAGGGGTTTTTTTAAAGCTTTAAATAGTACTTCTTACAATTTATATTTATATGAACTGCAAAAATTACAATGATTGATAAATGCTACGCTGTTCAGACCTATAACTTAGATATATAAGTAATTGTATAAATTTATAAATTAATAAGTATTTATTGTTTACGTAGTTGGTAATAATTTTAATAAATAAATGAATAACCACGAGAATAACTGTCACCTGGTACATATTTTCAAATGTACTTTTACAAATAAAGCTAAAATTATAAGGAAAATAACAATAAATAACGTACTAACTATCAATTTAACTCTAAATAATGTATGATAGTAAGCGAATTTCCTTTTTTTGATTGACAGAAGTACATCGACTTGACTATCCTTAATCAATTGCAGTACTTTTAAGTAACTTAAATGTGTCAAATAAAATACTTTTTTTATAATAAATTCTAACTTTAAATATTTATACGAAAGAATGTTTTGATCTCAGGTTGTATTGTCTACCAAATATATATTATTTACAGATATATTAAAATACAATAATAAAAAAACTATGTCGTTGTAATATTTTATATTTTACTCTATATAAGCCCCTGGCTTTGATGAACAAAGTATCCTTAGTTATCTTAACATACGGAGCTAACTAGAACATTTCACTTTGTTACCAAAAATGTATTATCCAACAATAAAATATATTAATACCTAACTCTATATAAAAATCAAATTTACATTTCACGTTTGTAATTTCATTAATCAAAAAAGTATCATCAACTCGCCTCGGGCTGTGAAATGGAAATATTAAATATATTTCCCAAGCGTAGATGGTGTCAGTCCCGAAATAACTTAGTTGATATTTGAACAGAGAAACGAAATTTTTACTGTGTCTAAAAGAATTTTCATATGAATATTTCTGGAAAAGTTAAAGTTTTTTTCTACTACCATTGGATCACAATTTCGGTGGTTAGTAAAATCTCAACTTATGATCATTTCATGTTGTGTTAAAAATATTTTGGAACAGAAGACTTAAAATAAAAGCCGAAATTAAATCAACTCAATGTGCTTACACATTACAGTTTCTCGACAGAAATAGGCGCCGTTGTGGTACCCATAATCTAGCCGGCATACTGTGCAAAGAAGCTTCTCACTGGTAGATTCTTCTGGTATTCCAAGAGAATGAGATAATAATACTCTTAACCAATTTACGGAATAGAATACGGTCTTTTACCAGCAGCATTTATTCCCAAGATGTAAGTGCCGAAAACCCAAAGTTTTTGAATTGGGGTGAAATCTGCTGTATCTTCTCCAGATAATGCTCTAATATCATCCCCTTATTCGATTGCTCATCATGGGGATCCAGTCTGTGATTTACCTTTGCCCTTTCTCGGAGCAGAGGCTCAATCTCCGGAGGCATTCAAAACAGTTTGATCTTCAACTTAGGTTAAAAGGGACCTTTATTTGTAACTCTCAAGGTGAATGGAGCCTTTGGACTTGAATAGGACGCGGGAGCACCTTAAGTCCACTATGAAGCTTAAATACCCTTTTGATCCTAAAATGTGTCTACACTCTGCAGCTTTCATGGCCTTAAAAGAATGGTAATCTACATAGAATATTGTGACTCGACCTTCTGTCTTGATCCTATCGTTCCGCACCTTCCAGACCTCACTAAGGTCATGCCATCAATTTGTGACCGTTAAAGTGAGAACTCGGCTGTGAATATTGTAACTACTTGATGCTTAAGTGGCTCATCCTCGTGCGTAATATATCGTCCCTGGCCATGATTTTAAAACTGAGTACCAGTTAACACCCAGTGTTAGTTTTTCTAGTCGATATATTATGTGACCCTAAGCCACCCTGGGACGATTTGAAACCTAGATATTTAAGTCCATCTCCCATAGTACCAACATTTAAGCGTAGATCAGAGCTCGATAAACCAGCCTTGATTCCCACTCAGCGTCCGCCTTATGTGGAACCTACACGTCTTTGTAGCTGGGTCTTATAGCACTATTCGGCTCGGATGCAGGTTGCATCTTTTGTGAGGTTGCTCCGACACTTGTGGCACTCTTAGCAGCACCTCTGATGTGAATGAAGGGTCGAATTCGATTAAGAACCCCGTCTATCTGAGCTGTCAGTTAGGGTGCGAAGGAAGTTCTTAGAGCTCTTTCGTTTCCCCCTCTCTATTCTTCTAAATATTTAAGTTTGATCCTGTGTTGGAGAGGATATCAGAGTGCTCGTGCTCGCTTAGTGCGACTAACAATTCAATGCTGGGAATTTCCTTTCCAATAGGTTATGAAATTTTTAATTGCTTTATTTTGGTCCTCTATACAGATCTAGGAAAAGAAAGAAAACTAGGGAATTTCACAGACGGCAGAGCCTCGCATGTTGAACCGAATCGCTAAGTACTACTCTGATACGACCTCGGTTTGAAGAGAAACCATTCACGCCTGAGTAATATCTCAAAATATCCCAATATATTAGTATATTATATAACTCAGAGATTGTGTATTTGAACGAAGCTAACAATGCTTGGCTAAATATTGCAAACATTCAAAATTTTCCAGACGATTTAAAGTGTCAAAAAGCATGGGACGCACTTCTTTGTAAGTCAGCCTTTGATGATCTATTGATCTCATCTACTGACATAACAGAGCGTGCTCGTCTTTTGGCCGTGACACAAAATGAGTCAGGCTTTTGGTTACAAGCCTTGCCTTCTGCGCCGATTGGAACGCTACTTGACAATATGACATTGTCAATATGCGTATCACTCCGGCTAGGTATAAAACTGAATGAACCACATCAATGTAGATGTGGCGTTCAGGTAGATGCTCTTGGACGCCACGGGTTATCCTGCCTAAAATTGGCAGGCCGTATCAGTCGTCACGCCAGCATTAATGAAGTCATCCGCAGGGCATTTGCCGCTCTTAATATACCAGCTGTTTTAGAGCCAAATGGTATTACCCGCCGCGATGGCAAGCGTCCTGATGGAATGACGCTGGTGGCTTGGGCACGGGGAAGGGCGCTGGTGTGGGACGCTACTTGCGTCGACACTCTGGCTCCTTCTCATGTCCATGTTACGTCAGTTGGTGCTGGGGCTGCTGCTTCGACTGCCGAAGACAGCAAGCGTCGCAAATATGTTGGTCTCAGTGAGTCATACATCTTTGTGCCGTTTGGTGTCGAGACACTTGGCCCGTGGGGCCCAGAGGCGCGGAGAATGTTCAAAATACTATCTTCGCGCCTCAATAAGGCTACTGGAAACCCAAGCGCTGGCAGCTATTTCGGTCAACGGATCAGCCTTGCTATCCAACGGGGTAATGCTGCCAGTATTCTTGGTACGCTTCCACGTAATGATAGTTTTAATTTTATGTAGTCGTAGTACTGTAAATATAGTTATAAGATTTGTTTTGATTAAATCTAGTTTAAATATTAGTATATTACTTTACTCATAATCAGATTTATCTCTGAAAACAAACGTACATATTTTACATTGCAAATTTGCTTGGAGCAGCTTTGATCCACTTTGCATGTATTTATTTAATGAACTTTTGATGTATTCTGAAAATGAGACATAATATATATATTGATCACGTATTTAAGATTTCCATAATCTTCTTAAAATATATTATGTAATGAAACAACTAGACTGGTCATAAGTGCTGCTACAAATAAAAATGCATTTATTTTATATGGCGAATGTAATCTTAGTAAAACTTCTTTTATTTATTTATTGATGTGTCGGCAATAAACAGAAAAGAATTCGATTCCTTATAACAAAATATTTGAATTGTGACCGTTTGTTTTCTGAATAAATGAAATAAACATAATAAATTTTATAATAATTCCTTTGGCTTTAATAGCTTTTTTATGATGAGCCAATAATCTATGGAATCAGGGATTGTTTCTATGGGAAATGTAGTCACAGGTTATTCTCTAGATTTCTTAAGCATCTTAATCTTGGCGCTTAGGCTAGGTCATGTGTTCTAAGACTGACCATAATTTTTAGTCCAAGTCGTTCAGATCTGAGTTAAACGAGAGTCTTCAACTCTTATAATGATTTTTTTAAGGAATAGGAGGACAAACGAGCGTTCGGGTCACCTGGTGTTAAGTGATCACCGCCGCCCACAATTTCTTGCAACACCAGAGGAATCACAGGAGCGTTGCCGGCCTTTAAGGAAGGTGTACGCGCTTTTTTTAAAGGTACCCATGTCTTATCGTCTAGGAAACACCGCACAAAGAAGCTCATTCTACATCTTTGTAGTACGTGGAAGGAAGCTCCTTGAAAACTGCAATGTGGAGGACCGCAATGTGGGGATGATATGCGAAGGTAGAATTTGGCGGCAGGAATCAGGTTAAACAGCTCTTCGGAACACTCTCCGTGATAAATGCGGTAAAAGAAACACAATGAAGCGACATCTCTACGCAAGGCCAAGTGATCCAGCCGTTCACAGAGCACTGGGTCCGCGACAATTCGAGCTGCTCTACGTTGCACGCGGTCAAATGGTTTGAGCTGATACTGGGGTACGCCAGACCAGAGATGACAGCAATACTCCATGTGTGGCCGGACCTGCACTTTGTAGAGCGCTAGAATGTAGGCTGGCCTGAAGTATCGCCGTGCTCTATTAATGACGCCCAGTTTCTTCGAAGCCAATTTGGCTTTGCCCTCCAGATGGCCACGAAATTGGCAATCACTCGAGATTTCGAGACCCAGTATTCCGATACTAGGCGAGGCTTTAGGGAAGTATTGTCGAAGAGGGGTGATACGACAAATGGGGTTTTTTTAGTGATAAACGCGCAAAGTTGAGTCTTCTGGGGGTTAATTTGGACAAGGTTCAATTTTCCCCATTCCGCGACCTTCCCAATACAGGACTCGATAGAAGACACAAGTTTCTCCCGGCACTGGTCGACGATTTCCTGAGAGAGACCTGCATGGCCCGTGTGTACGGCATCACCAGTTCTGTCGTCTGCATAGCAATGTATGCTGGAGGTGTCCAACATATCATCGATATGCATAAGAAACAACGTGGGAGATAGCACACAGCCTTTGGGAACTCCAGCATTCACGGGATTCGGGTTCGAGCAATATCCGTCGACAAACACCTGTTTGCTGCGCCCAGTGAGGAAGCTGGAGGTCCACTTGCACAAGCTCACGGGAAGCCCAAATGAATGAAGTTTTGAGAGGAGTGCCTTGTGCCATACACGATCAAAAGCCTTCGATATATCCCGGCTAACTGCCAGGTCTTCCCCCTTCCATTCAATAGCCACCGCCCAACTATGTGTTAGGTATACTAGAAGATCACCTGCCGACCGACCATGGCGAAAGCCGTACTGTCGGTCGTTGATCATCTGGTGACCCTCTAAGTATACCTCTAGGTCTTCTCTCTTGGTATACCAAGAGCTGGCGGTTGATTATGCTCTCCATGATTTTGGAGAGCCGGGAGGTTATAGCAATAGGCCTGTAGTTTGCCGGATGTGAACTGTCTCCTTTTTTTTGGTTCGGATGAACAAGGGCTCACTTCCATGAGTCAGGGACTACGTCTTTTTAATAAGAGTGCCGGAATAAACGCGTTAGCACCGGCGTCAACTCAGGGGCACACGTTCTTAGCACGATTGGAGAAATGCCATTCGGCCCGCTTGACTTCCTGACGTCCAACGAAAACAGAGCTCGCCTAACAGTTTTCTGTCTGAACTGTACTTCAGGCATAGAGCTCTGACACCGCGGTATGGTCGGCGGCGTTTTTCCTTTGTCGTCAAGAGTCGAGTTGTAGACAAAAAGAGTGAACAGGAGATCGGATTTCTCTCTGGCCGTGTGGGCCAGGGTGTGATTCCTCATGTGCAACGGCGGCAGGGACAGCTGGTTGAAGTTACCAAGAGCAGCTTTTGACAACAACCAGAACTTGCTTGTTCCGGTCTGGTAACTGGAGAGCTGCTCGCCGATTTTGACGACGTGCTTTGAATTCGCACGGGCGATATGCCGCTTAAAAATCTGGAGGTTATATTTCCTCTTAAGAACTTTGCAGTTCGGAAACTTTGAGCCCAGAGCCACAACCCAAGTTCGAAATGCCTGTTTTTTGCAGTCAGATGCTGCTTTAACTGACGCATCGAACCAGGGCTGTGATCTGCCACCGATCGGTACTACAGAGCTTGGTATAAAAATATCCATGCCCTGTAGTATCACATCGGCTACTGCAACAGCGCAGGCACTAGGATCATCTGAAGGGAAACGAACCTTGCCCCAAGGGTAGGATGCAAAAAAGTAACGCATCCTATCCCAATCTGCTGACTCCACTGCACGGCACTACACTCCTGACCAGGCAATGGACGTCGACAAAGACCTGGTAACCACCGGGATGTGTAGTCAGCAGAAGATCTAATAAGGACGGCATGTGGCTATCCACATCCAGGAGCCCCGTTGGCGACTCAACCAATTGGGACATACCATACAGACATCTACGCGGAGCCAGAGAGTAGACAGGTCCCTACCCTCAAAATTGCCGAGACGGCGACAGCAGATCTCCTCCCTAACGTACACACATACCCCGGCATGAGCCAAAAAATTGTGCTCAATTTTGTACCCTGGGTACGTTAAATATGAGGTATCGCTAGGTCGGGATATCTGCGTTTCCGTAAGGAAACACAAGGCCGGCTGCGCCGTCTCAAGGAGGTGGTGGACGGCGTTTAAATTGGAGTGAATTCCCCTGATATTGCGAGAGTCCACGTTGAACGTGGAGCGGGGTGCCGCGGTGTTACTGCCTCGTTTGTCCTCGGACATGCGCGGTGGAGGGCACTGCCCTCCCCAGAATACCCAGCCCGAGCGAGAGTGCTCGGGGAGGGATTCTCCGACTCTGGTAGAGCCGGTACCCTCCTGAGGGAAAAATCTTTTTTAGATCCGCTGTCATATTCAGGTGGGGGGGGGAATGGCCTCCGGTCCTCGACACTAACCTATGTGAAACATAGCGGTACTAGGCCGATACTTCACGCCGGTATTCTGTGCGAGTGTAATAATTAACCGGGCTGAGTCTGGCTCGATTGTGCTGACGTCAGCGTGACTCCCCCATTTTTCAAAAAGCTCTTAGTCGCTTCTTACGACACCCGTGGGCCTGGGAATCCCCTATTCTTTTTACGAAAGTACAGGGCACAAGTCCGGATCTTTTACTTCTAGTCGAGATTACATAGTTTTAGTACGTACGTACGTACGATAACGTACCTTTCGAAATAAGTACCCATCTAGGATAAATTTCGCATCGAATGGTGGTAATACAATAATGTCGATACGATCAGTGGCGTGAATGAGACTCAAACATAGACCACTTTCATTATATATATAATGAAAGTAGTAGTAGATATCTACTACATAAAAATAAGTCGGGTTTTCCTTCCTGACGCTATAACTCCAGAACGCACGAACCGATTTCCACAGTTTTGCATTCGTTGGAAAGGTCTCGGGCTCCGTGAGGTTTATAGCAAAGAAAATTCAGGAAAAATTTCAACAGAAAAGCGGGAAAATCTTTTTTCACATACAGTGCCATCTCTGATACATAGAATTTGTAGTACAAACCAATATTTTAAGTAGATGGCGCCGGTGCGTGATACATTGTTTGACAGCTGCTCATTGTTCTCTGCTCAGTTAATGTCATGTGACAAACCGGTATTGTGTTCACTGTGAAATTGTGAAAAAAAAAGTAAAAAAAATAAGTTATTATTTCCTAACATTTCAATTGGAAACCATCAAATCAATCACGTGTATTGTGCAAATTTTTATTGAATTTCAACAGCAGGCATTTGTCTTTAAGGTGGTAAGTTGAACTGTGTAAATTATGTGGATCGTGTATTTGAGGTTAAATTCACCACTTTGTCCATAGTCCAAAATGCCTAGAGGACGACGTGCGAACATCGGCCGCCGCACAAGACATGCAAGCCAGCAACAAGTGTATTCACAGAACTTAAGCGAAGAAAGACAAAATATCATAAGAGAAAATGCCCGATTCAGACAACGCGTGAGCACACGAAGATCATTGGCATCATACAATCGCTTGCCATTCCAATATGATCCCACTGCGAACTACAGTGATGATGAAAATTTAGATATTGGACCAATGACGACTATATGCCGATATTGCAATGCGTTAAAGTTCAAAAGAGAAACGGCTGGATTGTGCTGCGCAAGTGGAATAGTCAAACTGGATCCATTACTTATACCACCACAGCCACTGAAACCATTGTTCCATGGAAGTGATCCCGATTCCAGCCATTTTCTTCAACACATCCTTGAATACAATAACTGCCTTCGCATGACTTCCTTTGAAGCTAATATCATTCGAGAAGGCGGCTTCATGCCGACTTGCAAGGTAATAGATACAACACACATAACCAATCTCTCACAGCAACACAATGAATTGCAACTCATAACAACTACATATACACCACACACAACACCATCACACGATCAGAAGTTACACCGTATTCTTCAACAAATGATTGCTTGCAATTACAGATACAAGGACAAATATATCATTTGCATGGTTTAATGGTGCCAACACCAGACGAACTGCATCAATTTCTGCAAATATATTTCATTTCGTCGATGGTGGATCAGCTGAATGTGCGGTGCAATATACAGGGAACACAACAGTTAAAGAGACGAATTATTGAACAGTTGCAAGCATTTTTTCACGCTAATAATGCTGTGGTTAATATGATCAAAACAGCATTGGAACGAATGCCATTGGATACGCACAAATTTGTCATAAGAGCGTATTGTAACCCAACAGGTGAACATGTGCGAAGATTCAATGCACCCACCGTTAATGATGTTGCTGCAATTATTGTTGGCGATCCAACTAAATCGCGAGACATTGTCGTTCAGCGAAGAAGCAATATCATGCATCGTGTAACATCGTTTGTACGATGCGTTACAATATCCAATCATTTATTGGCGAGGGCAAGACGGATACGACATCACGTTGAAGATGGTCGATCCAATTACAGGTACAATATTCACACACTAATTATTGCTATCATTGGTTTCCATTAACAATTCATTTAATTTTGCATTTTCAGGCGTATCAACGAATAAAAATCTAAGCGCAATGAATTACTATGCGTATCGTATGATGATTCGTACACATGAGGAGAATGTCATTCTGAAGTGCCGTCAGCTATTCCAGCAATTCGCTGTCGACATGTATGTCAAAGTCCAAACCGAACGTTTAGCGTTCATCCGATTCAATCAGGCAAAGCTACGATTTGAGGACTATATACACTTGCGTGATGCTATTAATTCAGATGGTGATGTTCAGAATATTGGACGTCTGACGATTCTCCCATGATCTTATATCGGAAGCCCACGCCACATGCACGAATACGCTCAAGACGCTATGACGTACGTGCGAAATTATGGAACTCTGGATTTATTTATTACGTTCACATGCAATCCGAAGTGGACGGAAATTGAACGTGAGTTGGAACCGGGCCAAAAATTTAATCGCCAGAGTATTTCAGCAAAAACTCAAGGTTATGATGGATGTGCTCACTAAGTATCGAGTTTTTGGTGACACACGTTGTTATATGTACACGGTGGAATAGCAGAAGCGTGGACTACCGCATGCTCATATCCTAATTTGGTTGCTGAATAAATAACATTCAAATGAAGTGGATGACATCATATCAGCTGAAATTCCTGATCCAGTCACTGATCCCCATCTACACGACATTGTGACGACACAGATAAGAAGAATATGGAAAAGAAGATAATGGTCGAACTATCAAAGTTAAAGTTCAAAATCAAGAGATTGCGATCGGAAATGAATTCATTGTACCATATTGCCCGCTGCTATCACGAATTTTCGAAACACATGCAAACGTTGAGAGTTGTCATTCGGCCAAATCAATCAAATATTTGTGCAAGTACGTAGCAAAAGGCAGCGACATTGCTGTGTTTGGTATTGCGTCGGAAAATGCGAATGACAAAATCAGCAACTTCCAAATGGGCAGATACGTCAGTACTAATGAAGCACTGTGGCGATTATTATCATTTCAAATTCATGAAAGAAACCCCACAGTTGTACATTTAGCAGTGCATTTGGAAAATGGCCAAAGAGTTTACTTCACTGAGGCTAATGCGGCACAACGAGCTGAGAGACCACCATCGACAACATTGACTAGCTTCTTTGCAATGTGTGAAGCACATCCATTCGCAGCGACGCTGATGTACGTTGAAATGCCCAAGTATTACACTTGGAATCAATCAACAAAGAAATTCTAACGTTGCAAACAAGGAACCCTAGTTCCAGATTGGCCACAGGTGTTTTCCACTGATGCACTAGGTCGCATGTGTACTGTTCATCCTAAAAATTATGAATATTTTTATTTGCGACTGCTGCGTTGGTAAATGTACGTGGACCAAAATCATTTGTGCATTTGAAAACTGGGAATGGCCACCAATGCCAAACATATCGAGAAGCATGTCATCTATTGGGTTTGCTGGAGAACGATTCTCATTGGGATTTAACACTTGCGGATTCAGTTGTTTCATCAAATGCGAACCAAATACGAACGCTGTTCGCAATTACCATCACCACATGTTTTCCTTCACAACCGATTCAGTTATGGAACAAATACAAAGACGACATATGTGAAGATATCTTGCATCGTTTGCGCATTCAAACGAATAATCCTGACATCCAAATAACCGATGAAATCTACAAGGAAGGATTGATTCTGATTGAGGATCAATGGTTGACTATTGCAAACAAGCTACTGATTGAAGTAGGAAGATTGCGCTAAATCGATCGATGCACGATGCATTCAACCAAGAATTAAATCGAGAGGTGCAATTCAATGTTGATACATTGCAGGAATTCGTTCGAAATAATGTGCCGTTGCTGAATGAACAGAAAAAACAAGTATACGAAACATTAATGCAAGCGGTGGTCAATAATACTGGTGGTCTATTCTTTCTGGACGCACCTGGAGGAACAGGGAAAACGTTTGTCATTATTTTGATTTTGGCCACTATTCGATCAAGATGTGACATAGCTTTGGCGTTAGCATCATCTGGAATTGCGGCGACTCTTCTAGATGGCGGTTGTACTGCACATTCTGCGCTTAAGTTGCCACTCAATTTAAACACAATTGATACTCCAATATGCAATATTTCCCGATCCAGTGCAATGGGAAAATTGTTACATAAAACGAAGCCATCTGGTGGCGAAACGGAGTTCGCCGGGTTTGCTAGTATATATATATAGATGTAGAACTGGAAAGTCCAAGGTCCAAGTCTGCACTACTTTTCCTACACACAACCTATATACCCCCAAAACTACGACTGACACAGGATGATGAGAACGTTACACTTTTCCGACCACTTGTGAAGCTTCTTTGATGCAATAAATGTTCCATTTCGCTTTTGTGTGTGTGCTCTTCAATAGAGAAAATATTTTCTTCAGTGAAAAGGATATTTCTATTGTTTTCATACTCTTATTGGAAGATGTTTTGATCACTACAATCTGTGATAGATGTATTGATCGAGCCGGTTTCTCTAGTAGGAAGCCACTTAGGGCATTTCCTGTAAATCGACGAAAAGCATATTGTTTGACACGAGATAGTCCTAGCGGGAATCTTCATTTTTGCTGTTTATACCAGCATTAATAGCCCTTTCAGCTCCATGACACGTCCACCGCGATATTTTACCGTCTTCAACAAATTATGTGCTGGTGTGTCTACATACAAATATACGACTAATAACTAGCTTTGAATTGATAATGATCGACGGCCAGATAACTTTTACAAGACAATAACTGTCATTCTGTTGTCTTTAAAACCGCATTTCATTATTGTAATTTAATATTAATATCGAAAAGAACATGAAAGATGGCACGAAATGGCAGGCCTTCTAAATTTGAATTTAATAAAATATAATGTTTAAGTTGGAACAATATTTGTAGTCAGTAGTTATTATAAAAGGAATATTTACAAATACTTGATCGCATTTTTCAAAATTTCTAATGAGATTTATAAACCTTTAATTAATAACTACTTCCTACAGTAATGTATCTTTAAATGTTTTTAATTAGAATGACATCTAATTCAAAAACAGCAAAATTCATACAAATTATTTCAAATAGTTTTTGAATTCGTACCGATACCGTTCTGCTTACTTAATTAATATGATTGACCCAGTTCACATAATACAACTTAATGAAGCCAAAGAAGGCAATAACACAAAAATATAATATTATCATTGACTATAAATATTTTTATTTGCTACATAGTTTTGAAATAATCTTTAGGAAAATATAAAGCATATTTGACGGAACAAATTAGGAATCGATCTTTTGATAACTTTAGTAATTTTTTTTAGGGAATAAGAGGACAAACGAGCGTACGGGTGACCTGGTGGTATGTTATCACCGCCGCCCACATTCTCTTGCAACGCCAGAGGAATCACAAGAGCGTTTCGGGCCCTTTAGGAAGATGTACGCGCTTTTTTTGAAGGTACTCGGCCATGTCGTATCGTCCTGGAAACACCGCACAAGGAAGCTCATTCCACAGCTTTGTAGTACGAGGAAGAAAGTTCCTGAAAACTGCACTGTGGAGGACCTCCACACATCCAGATGGTGGGGATGATATCCTAACTTGTGGCGTGTCGTGCGGAGGTGGAATTCGGCGGCAGGAATCAGGTTAAACAGCTCTTCGGAACACTCCCCATGATAAATGCGTAAGAGGACACACAATGGAGCGCCGTCTCTACGCAACGCCAATTAATCCAACCGTTCACCGAGCACTGGGTCCCAGATAATTCGAGCTGCTCTGCGTTGCTGCGTGAGTCATACATTTTTGTGCCATTTCGTGTCGAGACATTTGGCCCGTGCGACCCAGAGACTCGGAGAATGTACAAAGTACTGTCTTCTCGCCTCAATAGGGCTACTGGAAACCCGAACGCTGCCAGCTATTTTGGTTAACGGATCAACCTATCTATCCAACGTGGAAATACTGCCTGTATTCTTGATACACTTCCCCGTAGCGAAAGTTTTCATTTAATGTATGTAAAATGTTTAGTTATAAGATTTGTTATGTTCTTTCTTACAAGAATATATTTAGTCAATTAAATTTAATTTACTGTTCACCTTTGACCTTGAGTAAAACTTCCTTCCTTACGTAGGTAGTTAAAATATGGTAATTTTTTTACATACTTCGTTATGTCGGTGTCTTTTTTCTTTTGTTATCTTTTTCTTCATATTGTTCATAGTTATCCATTCAGCTGTCCAATTCAGCTGGAAGACTTCTACTGCTGCGCTGCGCTCACCCTACCACCTACGGTAATCTTGACCAGATCGTCAGTCCATCTTGTGGGGGTCTACCAACACTGCGTCTTGGGTTTCTACGTTGGGCCATTCGAGGACTTTACTGCCCCAACAGCCATTTGTCCGTCGAACTATGTGCCCTGCCCACTGCCGCTACGATTTCGCAACCTCTTGGGCTATGTCGGTGACTTTGGTCCTTTTGGTCTCCTCATTTCTGATTCGATCTCGCAGGGCAACTCCGAACTTAAAATTCTAACCGTAAGAATCTGCATATAGCGTGTGTTATATAACTAAGATATTTCCATAACGTGGCTGTTACATACAAACTATTTTACTTTTTCAAAGTATATTTTTGGTAAAATGAATTTTTAAGCCATTTCTATACAATATCAGTGCGGTTAACTTGTATTCTCAGATAAGACCCAATTATTATGTTTCTATTTTCTCGTGCAGTGAGCGAAATATTGCAAAAGCTCCGGGCAACCTCTTCCGGCTCCTATAGGAGAAAATATATTCCAAATATTTTGATCGATATCGAATTTAAACTAAACAGCTTAAGCTAAACAAATCATTCAGATCAGTTTCTATTAAAAATATTATTATACATTTCTAACAGTCAAATCGTATGGAATTTTGTCAAAACTTTTAAAAAATGATTTCACTTAATAAAATGGGCTATTTTATTCATATACTGATGTAGAAAATTCTATTTGATAAATTTATTATAATAATATAGGATAACTATCAACATGAATATAAAACTAATCATATGTATATACTTCTAGCAAGGTATGTTGTATATGGTTGTGTTCAAAATAGTTTGATGTTGGTAGCAAGTTAAATATTAAAGTAACGAAATTTTATACTTAAACAGAATGTATTGCTAACAACGGATTATAAAAAAATATCGAAATCAACGACTAAGCTAGCCTTATGTATAAACTGTCACTTACCTTCCCAAATATAACATACACAGTCGGTTGAGTTTTTTTCTGACCTAATACAAACCTATTTTTTATCTCGACAGAATGATATATCTGTTATTATTGTCTGAAACGTCATATCCAACAATGGCTATTTATTACACCCGACAACAAATCAAATACTATATTTCTGTATTGCTATAACGATGGAGTACTTTATTTATGCAATGATTTATTTTATAATGGACGTAGATCTAAAAGTTTTTGTCGATTCGAATAAAGTGCGTTTTGAAGTTGTTTTTAATGAAACAATATATCTTTCTTTCAGTACATATGTGTGAATTTTTTGTACTTGTAGTAAATCCGTTTATTTACCTTGATAAAATCTTTCAAACAATTTCATGTTTTACTAACAATGACACAAAAGGTTTTTATCTAATAGAAAAAACGCTTAAAAAATGATTTAGACGTCGAATATAACCAACAAAAGAACTTTCTTTTCATTTTGATAAAAGGAAATACAGAATTTTACGAATATTGTGGTAAGATTTCTTTATGTCAGATTATTTTTAATCTTATAGCAAACATGTCCTCCTATAAGAAGTATTAAGTACAATAGTAGCATAAAACTTAGCTTCAGTACTTTTTCAGTGGATCAAGTTACTATTTAATTGGCTAAAATAGTAGTTGCCAGAAGTAAATTTTGCAAAATTGAATTAAAATAAATATTATAGGTTTATATGGAAAAAAATATAATCAAATCAAATCAAAATCACTTTATTCATGTAGGTCACGGAAATGACACTTATAAATGTCAAAAAAATGTTTTTCTTATTGAATCTACCGCTACTTCTTAAAGGGTTGCCCTTATGAGAATAAGTAGCAAGAAACTCATTGCCACACTTTTATATCAAGATTAACGTTTCCATCGATTTACAAATTATTTCAATTTCAATATAATATATAAAATGATGCAACAAACATACTATACTAATATAGCAATGAATTAATGAGTTGAGGGCAGCCTTGATTTTTTTTAATTTGTTTAAGTTTAAGATTTTTTAATGGATGAAGGAGACGAATTATCAGACGGTCACCTGTTTTGTAATCACCGCTGCCCACACTACGCACCAGAGGAATTACTAGATCGTTTCCTACTTAGACAGGTAAACGTTGTATTTGGTGATGGGTACCTAATACCACCTCAACTATGGTAAGTTTGGTTTTACGTGTCAGAAAAATCCTTGAAATCCGAACTGGGGATGACATTCAAATTTGCCTGTCACGTGAAGTTAAAAGTTAGCCACAAGAATTACGCCTTCCGTCTAGAAGACACACAGTGTAGGAATGTGTCTATGCATACCAGTGGGAGACTCCTTTGCACCCAATGCCGGCTAGATTATGGGTACCACAACGGCGCCTATTTCTGCCGTGAAGCAGTAATGTGTGAGCATTATTGTGTTTCAATCTGCAGGGCGCCGTAGTTAGTGAAATTACTGGGCAAATGAGACATAACATCTTATATCTAAAAGTGACGAGTGCAGTTGTAGTGCCGCTCAGACTTTTTGGTTTTTTTTTAATAATCTTGAGCGGCACTGCATTGTAATGGGCAGGGCATATTAATAACTATCAGCTGAAAATCCTGCTCGTCTCGTCCCTTTAATGCTCCTCGGCTCCATTTAATGTAACTAGGAATTACTGAATAAAAGATGTTTAGAGTTTTAAATGTATAATTATTTAACCTTTAAATACAACACTTATATTATTAATATGGATGTTTGTTTCCGAGTCATGGATGTTTATTTGTATTAATGTATGTTTAAGTAAGTATATTGTTTTAAATATATCGTTGTCTTTCAACTCAAAGCGCAGTGCCTGATTTGGGGCAAGATAATTTGTGTAAAAGTGTGTCAATATTATTATTATACTATTTAGTATGGTATTTTTATTTAAAAAAAAATGGTAGCTTTATGACTAGCCCTCGTGATTCCTAGTAACACTGCGTCCAGAATTGAACTATTGTGATCGCCACTCATACTTATAGCTCGTCGAAACGCCTGGGCCCTGCCGCCTTACAAACCGCAGTATCTTCTTGACGAGAGTTTTACAAACAGGACATGGGAGTAGGGTATAGCCACAAAGGATGGTGTTATGCTTATGCATTAGCGGGCCGCAATCGCAGAGGAGATGAAGATGCGATATATCAGCCTCAAGGCTTCATTCTGTTACTGTAAATAAATAAAAATTAATGTAAAGCATAATATAAGGATGAAGCTGTAATGTGTAAGCATAATTGTGTTTCGGTCTAAAAGGCGCCGAAGCTACTGAAATTACTGGGCAAATGAGACTTAACATTTTATGTCTCAAGTTGACTAGCGCAATTGTAGTGCCACCCAAAATTTTTGGGGTTTTTCAAGAATCCTGAGCGGCACTTTATTGTAATGGGCAGGGCATATCAACTGTCAGTTGATCAACCTGCTCGACTCGTCCCTTATTGTCATTAAAAAAGAAGAGTATAAGTATCAAAATCAACTTCAAACTAATATCGATAGCCGGTAGCATAAGCCTTACCTAAAGAAAATTTAAACAATTTTCATAGCTTAAGCAATGCACTATAATAATACACTAACAGCTTCAAAATGAAAAGCAAAGCTTTGAAGGTACTTCAATTAACCACAAACCAGGGTTACTACTTGAAATTATAATATTTCCTGTCTCATGTTAATTTCATCTACAAACGGAAGCAATACAACAAGAAGAAGAAAGAAAAGGGATTAATGCTAAGAAATACGAGTCACACATAAATTAGATTGTTGTACAAGTCATCAAATCAAATAATTATGTTTTTTTTATGAAAGTAAGAGACGAGACGAGCAGGACGTTCAGCTGATGGTAATTGATACGCCCTACCGATTACGTTGCAGTGCCGTATTCTCGAATAATACGGCGGCGACGTGGGGCGGGTCGTTCCCTCTAAACCTCTTAACTCTTGTGTTTATAAGTATTAATTTACTTTTTTTTTTCTTTTTTTGACTTACTCGTGTAAGCCTTTCAGTTTTTGACATTTGAGTATTTTTGTTGCGTCACTTTGCATATATATATTGTAATTGAAATGATTTGTAAAACAATTAAAATGTAAATCTTGACTTAAAAGAGTGGCAATGAGTTTCTTGCTACTTCTTCTCTGTACCTCAACCCTTTACGAAGTAGCGGTAAATTCAATAAGAAACAATATTTTTATTTTTTTTTTGACATTCATAAGTGTCACTTCCGTGACCTACATGAATAAAGTGTTTTTGAATTTGAATTTGAATTTGAATAATCATGACTGATACAAACGCATTTTATTTTTATTGAAACTTACAAACAAAACCTAAAAACTGACTGACCTAACATTAAATTTCGATATAATAATGGAATCAATCAATATTTTTATATTATATATTGTTATAAGACATAGCTAATATTGCATAGTTGATTCTCGGCTTTCAATTCTACTTGAATTAAGATTCGATCTTATATTAAATTGTAATTACAAAAACATTAATTATAGCCTCAAGTCATATGAAATATTACAGAATATATCGTTGAAGCCCAAAACGCTTGATTCAAATTAATCATATAACATCGTTATTGAAAAAGACAGCCCTAAGCTAGACATAGGGTACTCAAACTATAGAATTCACAACGTAATGAATTGCCTATTACACAGATAATACAAACCCTCGGGTATACTTTAGATATACTTGGTGTTTGGAGCTAGTTTTTCACTAATCTGGCTTTATTAGCTAGGGTAAATGTATACATGTTTAAAAACAATGATCAACTTATAAGTATTAAATGATTATTGTAATATATAAAGATACTCACACTGATAATTTGTTGAATTCTTGTAGCTGTCTTCGTCATATTTACTTAGATGCCATTGCTTGTGGTGGTGTCGTGGGACCGGTCAATTCATTCCCTATTATTTAATAGAGATGGGCGATGGATAGTCGTACGTCATGCTCGTGTACGGATGCTCATAGTGATATCTGTTATTGAGTACTCTGCTTCAAATTGTTAAATTAAAAGTCATCTTGTTTTGTCCCACACTGAAAGTCTCTGGCCTGAACAAATTATTTAAAAAACTATCTCGATATTTGAATATTCTGGAAGACTCCAAAAATAGGTTACATTCCGTAATAGTCCTTTATTTTTAAATTGTTGTATCGTTTTGTAAATATATAAAAATAACAAATATTATTCTAACCTTTAAATTCATGTTAACGAATTAATACAATAGTGCAATAATTGAAACAGCTCAGCTTTTAAGGTCGAGATTGTGTTATAAACAATTCCACAATAAACGAAGCTTAATAGAACTTATTGTTTCAGTTTTTAGCTTAGTTTTTAGCTTATAGATTTTAGCGCATCAATATCTGCCTTTAAGTACACATTTGTATATGCTTTTTTTAGTGAAATCTACTTCTCCTTTTTAGCTTGGTTTTAATCAATCAATCAAATTCTTTATTTGCGTAAAAAACATGGTATGTTACGATGGTACAATTTTAAAGTTTCACATTAGCGCCAGGTATGACTAGGCATGCAAATTAATTTACCACGGTAAATGGTATAAGTTTTTAAACATATAACAAAATTAGATGATGAAATATATCTGCATCAGTAGCAATAAAATTTTAATTAACATAATAATAAAAAAATAAAAATAAGAATTACAGACTAACATAATTAATAAATATAGCTTAATT
This sequence comes from Leptidea juvernica, assembly GCA_949711755.1. Taxonomy (NCBI): domain Eukaryota; kingdom Metazoa; phylum Arthropoda; class Insecta; order Lepidoptera; family Pieridae; genus Leptidea; species Leptidea juvernica. The sequence continues at coordinate 19,841,215 of CATIXQ010000003.1, read as the reverse complement.
AATTGTTAATAAAAAGTTTCGCATTTCATGTCATCATATTACTCGCATTTCAGAAATTCATTAGTCGTATAAAATAGTCGCTGACTAAACCAGTGTCTAAGTTTATTCTTAAACATAATTAAATCATTTTAAATTAATGGGCAGTTTATTAAATACTCATAGCAAGACAGCTTTTGTCATAATGCAAGGTCAGTGAGATTTTGTTATGTAATGAATTGATTGGTTTAAAACTAGATACATTATTTTAATTAAAAACATTTTTGTTTCTGATCTTAAATCTGAAAAAATTATTTCCTGGTACGTAAGGAAAAAGATCTTCCTTCATCTTAAAACATTTTTAACAGAAAAACATCCGACTTCAAAAACTATTCCAAAAAAACAACAAATAAGTATAATATGCACTAAAAAGGATAACAATAATTGCGTATTTTTATACAGTCTAATTCTAATTACAATAATTGTTTTTGGAATCGATGTCCTCCCGCCGCGGCCCCGCTCTCACCTCTCGCCTCCTCACGTCGCGCGTACGACTCAAGCACATCTCACCTACAACTATGTATGAAGTTACAAACCTACCTTAGCTGACGCCGACTCCTTTTTCCTCTCTCTTTTTTGAAGTCGGTTAAAAATCATTCAGAAATATACAGAAGCTAGTGAGTTTGTGACTGAATGACGGAATGTATAAATTAACTTATGTTTATTAATAAAATGGATATTTATTTATGTGCAGTAGAACTTGCTGAAATAATAGAGATTTAATCATAGTATATGCAGATGGTAATGTAAGTTCTGGTTATGGAAATTAAAATAAACAACAAAAATAATTTACAAAAGTGTAAATTATTTGTGAGTAAACCTACATACCTAGTCTTGCCATAAATAACTTCCTGGTGCGGTGTTTCCGGGCCGATACGGCATGGGTACCTTCAAAAAAAGCGCGTACACCTTCCTTAAAGGCCGGCAACGCTCCTGTGATTTCTCTGGTATTGCAAGAGATTGTGGGCGGCGGTGATCACTTAACAACAGGTGACCTGTACGCTCGTTTGTCCTCCTATTCCATAAAAAAAAAGTGATACAAAGAAAAAAAAACTGCAAATAACATTTATTACTTTTACAGTGTGCTAGTTTCATACATAATTATAAAACAATTTCCAATATAAAAATCTTATTTGAAGTGGTCCGCTGCAAAGGCTGCAATACAGTCCTTTAAACGTTGAGGCTAGTTATCAATAGAAGCACGCATGCTTTCCATGGAAAAATTCTTCACTGCCAATCGAAGGGATTGTTTTAAGACCAAATTATCATGGCGCTTGGAGCAAGCCGAATTCTCATTATAATCTAGCGGATTAAGGTGGGGACTAGACGACGGCCAGTCTTCAGCTCTGATGAAGTCCGAAACGTTCGTTTCCAACCAAGACTGCGTAGACCGAGCTTTATGACCCGGTGCCGAGTCTTGCTGGAAGGACCATTCTTGGTTATTGAACATGGTGTTGTTAATGGTATCTTGAAACACTTGTGCCGAGTGAAAATGGTATCAAAACATCGGCACAAATGTATCAAGATCAAACCCGTTAACAACACAATGTTCAATAACTAAGAATGGCCCTTCAAGCAAAACTCGGCAAGAGTATCGCTTACATTTGATGAACTTTTGCGACATGTCAAATCAAATCAAATTAAATCAAATCAAAATCATTTTATTCACGTAGGTCACGGAAATGACACTTATGAATGTCAAAAAAAATTAAATATTTTTCTTATTGAATCTACCGCTACTTCGTAAAGGGTTGAGTTAATGAGAAGAAGTAGCAAGAAACTCATTGCCGCTCTTGTGTACCGCTAAAACCACATGATTCGGTTACAATCATGTGACGCAATACTAATTTATCCCATATCCATAAAAATCATAACCATTTGAAACTTAAAAAAAGCTGAATTTTGTTAAGAGATCACATTAAGATTACAATAATTCATATGAAAATTATACTAGGAACGTTAAATGTAAACAAAGTTTAGTGGTAAATTCGCGGTACGGTAATACAAAACATAATGTACTGAAATTTTCTACTTAGCCTAACTACTAAACAAAAGTTCAACAGTTGCCCAGTTTTCTAATCCAAAATGCTTGTTTAACTAGTTTTACAAAACAGTTTAATCGTAGCCGGCCAACTATACATAATGTAGTAGATGTAAAAGGTTTTTTTTAAGAACCGTTAACATCTTATTTAAATTTTTCAAGCATTCATCTGCTACTTATAAAATAAAACCAGAAATATGTCTCGCACTACAAATGTTCTCATGTGTCGAGTTCTTCTCGCTCCTCTAGAGAATTCTCTGATTAGTTTACAACGAACGTGAAGTAAAATATATGCAGTTGTTTCTTGATTGTAACGAGTAAGGTAGATACACTAAGATTTAGATGGAGCGCATAAGATATTTACTTTATTGAGATTATCATGAGGTCTTAGAGACCCAGGTAGCTGACGTTGCTGGCTTACTATTACTGCATCATCGCCGTCCATTTCAGAAGCTGGAGCTGTTAACTCATTAGAAGTTCCGTAAGTTAAAACTAGAATTTTTAATTTATTCAAATTGTTTTTTTGTATGTACATAAAAAATAGACCAAGAAGAATATGACAATTTTAATGTAACACTGTTGGAGCAGGAGTGTGATGAAGTAGATAATTTAAGTGAACAAAGTCAAACCAGTGACAAAACAAGAAAAGTCAGACTAGGGTGATGATGATATGGCGCTGTCTGTGCTTTCTGATCGAAATCGTTCAGAATTTTTAGAAGAGCAGCAAATTTCAGAATTGATAATTTCTTCAATTCTTCAGTAATATTTCTGAAATTATATTGATTAAGATATTACATTTGGTATAACACGTAGTATATGAAAACTTCAATGAGATCCGGAACAATCTTGTATTTGAAATCGTGAATATGCTATGCAATGTTATGTAGTGGAGCCGGCAAATTTAACTCTAAGAAGAGAAAAAATTATGCGTTCACCGCTAAAAGTCTCCCTTTATCGTATTACCAGAGGCTAGATTATGGGTACCACAACGGTGCCTATTTTTGCCGTGAAACAGTAATGTGTAAGCATTATTGTGGCCTGAAGGGCGCCGTAGCTAGTGAAATTACGAGGCAAATGAGACTTAACATCTTGTCTCAAGGTGACGAGCGCAATTGTAGTGCCGCTCAGAATTTTGGGGTTTTTCAAGAATCTTGAGCGACACTGCATTGTAAAGGGCAGAGCGTATCTATTATTATCAGCTGAACATCCTGCTCGTCTCTTGACTTATTTTCTTTAAAAAAAAATTGTATCGCCCCGATTCAAGATTAACCACTCCTCTAAGTGCATCAGCTTGTATCGGGATACTCGGTATCGATATATTGAGTAACATTCAGTTCTGTGGCCACTTGGAAGAGAACTCAGTATAGCGAGACAGTACTAGCCACCGCCTACAACGGCATAAGGCGCAAATTCGATTTCACATGGAGTACTGTTCTCACCTCCGGGGGTGCTCCCCGGTACCAGCTTCTTTTATTTGACCGCAAACAATTAAGAGCGGCTCGATTGACCAAGTTTTCCACCGGAGCAAAAACTTATTACATGTTGAAGGCGTGCTGCATATGCCCAAATAAATTAGTAACTTAACGAAGTTACAAAGTTACAAGTTGTTTAACGAAACAAAAAATATATAATAACACACAATAAACCACCAAGAATAATTTCAAACCGTTCTGTGGAATATTTACCATTCATATACGAAACAGGATAAAAATCTGTATTCTTTTATTTTAATTCCGATAGCTGATTTATAAGTTAATGAGAATATTTATCAACAATATTGAAACAAGAATACTAATTTAGATCACGTTCACGATATTGTCTTCTTGGGTAACCCTGATAAACTTTAATTGAGGTATGTCGGGACTGTTTTATGAGTTTCTTAGAAGACACGAATTTTTGAATTACCCGCAAAATTAAATGCTTCCCTACGCTCTGTCTATATAATTTCGTTGTAGAATGAGATGAACCTGTGAGTAGCAACACAGCGCAGTTATCTGGGTCAAGACTGTTTTGTCATTATGCATCAAATACTGTTGCTAGAAGCACTCAACAAATAACGTAAGAGTCAACATTGTACGAATATGAGCTTTATTCTTACAACATAACCTCTAAATAAACCGTTAAACAGCAAAACAAATTACGCTTTCTTGTCTAGGTGAGCCATGAGCTACATACCTAGCAACGCAACGTTATAAAAGAGGTTCCACCAAAGTTTAAGTAAATTTGTGATTTTCAGTAAGAACTTTTTAAAGTAGAATTTAGATTAACATTATAAACATATGCATGTCTTCAAAAACTGAGTTTGGAAAAAATTCAATAAGCTAAGGAGCTTAAGAAGCTTTGAAATGAATGATTACATTCTTCTATGTTATTTTATTATAAGTGTTCTTATCTTGTTTTAAATTCTTTGCATTTGGAAGCACGTGTTTATTTTGAAGTAGACGGTAGCTAATTAGTAATAGTAGCAATAATTACTATATAATAATTATCTTTAAGGCGACGTCACCAAATGGCCCAACGGAAGACCCGCGCTGGTTTTCAAACCAGCAAATATGCTGAGTTGGGACCACTTTGTGACGTATAGAAAATAATATTTCTCAATTTTGTTTTATGTTTTATTGTACAATCGTCATGAATAAACTTTTTCTTTCTTTCTTTCTTATTGATCTGTAAACTTTACGACTAACATATGCTTTGTGTGTGGAAGTAAGTAATTCGACAAAAAATAACAGAGAAACAGATTCTTAAAAAGAAACATGATATTAGCATTACAGTTGGCAGTTTAGACTATTTTGTTTAATTATTTAAGCAATTGTTTATTAAATTTAATAATGTTAAATTGTTATATTTTTAGAGTGATAACTCACTTCTAGGATTAATATACAAATAAAATTTTCAAACAAAATTTTATGAACGATGCGGGACTCGAACCCACGACCTCTCGCGTTCCATGCCAGTGCTCTACCAACTGAGCTAACCGTTCGAGTGACGTATCTTCATAAAATCTTGTATGCCTTGTTCAACTCTTAGGTTCCCTCATCGTCCATAAAATTTTGTTTTCAAATTTGTGTAATTATTTAAATTTATAATCATCACCGTATCGAAACATGCAACTATTGTAGATAGCATCAATTTCTCCTTTCTCTTACAAATGAATGGTGTAGAAAACTTTGAAATACGAGACATTTGTGAGTGAGTTAGCTTGATTTACCAAATTCACTGCGAACATGATATTTCTCGACCCATTGTTTTTGCTAAACAAACATTCACTATACCGCTATTATGTTCACATCAATCAAACGAAAGTAAACTCATGTTACTCACAAAACGCTGTAGTTATATTTACTTTCATAGTTTATGTCATAATGATAAATAGCTAACTTTGTTTATAGGAGAAGAGAGTCCTGGTCTTTCTTTACGTTCTCCAATGCAGTAATTTGATAAATCAATGGAGAAAACCAATAAATTGTTGAAAAAAATCATCATTATCATCGTCATCATTTCAGCCGGAAGACGTCCACTGCAGGACAAAGGCCTCCCCCAATGATGACGATCAGTCCTGCGTTGCTCTCATCCAATCTATTCAGGCGATCTTAACCAGATCACGCCGGGGACTGGGGACGGAGGCCCTACAGTGTCTTTCATGTTTTTTTTCGGAAAGTTTTTGCTATATTCGCCACGCTTGGCAGGCGGGTTGGGGATCGCAGTAGATGGTGGGGCCTCTCAGAAGAGTGATGCTGCCTATCAAAAAAAAAGAAGACTGCATCAGTGGTTAACAAATAAGTGCTTCTATAGTTTAAATGAATTTTTCAACACAAAATGAATTAGTCTATTTGATAATAATATATGTAAATTAATATACTTTTATGACATTGAATTTGTTAATATTATACATAGGTACTAAATGAATTATTAAGTTATTTACGTCTCATATTATAATATCTTAAAATTTAATTTTATAAATATTAATGATATCATTGTGAAATCCGACATGTTTCGGTATAACAGTACGAGTAATTTTGTAACATATTTTGCATGTCAATTGACGAAACATATTGGATTATCCATTATATTGTTAACATCTTAAGTACAATGTTTCCTGCAAATAAAATTTCATTTCATTTCATTTCACTTCATTTCATTTCATATCCTCCGTTCTATGTCTCCCTTAGTCGCCTCTTACGACACCCGTTTGAATACAAACATACTATTAACACGCTTAGCAAACAAAACAGGCGTATTTTGTAAATTCTGTGCGATATTAGAAGAATATGTTTTGGCCAACTAAAAAGTTCTTGTCTCGACTCAGTCGAGTAGAACATTAAAATAGAGAAACACGTTTATAATTATTTATACTGGTTTAAGCCATTTGCCAAATATGTATATAGTATCATGTACTATCATTGCATTAATTAACAAAATTCTTGTAATATATTTTATAATTTATATAGAGTGAATATCGATTCATTTCCTCATTATAATACATGATGTATACACACTATAATATGAAAATAAATAAGTAATTCAAGCAAGCCGTGTCTATGGTAAGTAAAAATTTTATCTCTTTTAGGCCTTTGTCCAGCAGTGGACGGTTTCCGCCTGAAAAGATGATGAACCTATGCTATAGGACTGATTCTATTAGCCAACCTGTTCATGTTATCTTCTTTTTATAATATTCGAAAAACTTTCTGCTAGAACTTAGAACTAGCCTTCCGAAATCGGCAATGCCCCAGGGCACTAGATTCTTCAGATATACCAAAACGAAAGTGACCGAGTTTTCACTAATAATTTACTAATAAGATTAAAAATCAAAACGGCCAGAACGAATTAAAGTGGCCAGGTATGTAGCACATAATATAAATTAGCTGGAATAGAAGACTGATTAAATATTATAATAGTAATAAAATATTAATTTCTTAACGTGACATAATTAAATGTGACATGTTTATAAATAATTTATATAATAATTAAAAGGTATTTAAGAAGCTAGGTAATCCACACACGTTGAAAAATATGCTACAAGTGGAACAGATATACAGTCATCACTTTCGGTTCGCTTATCTTTAATATCTTTTTTCTTTTACTATTTAACATCAGGTAATTGAAATGAAAACAGAACACTAATATGTTAATAGTTAGCACTGTATACTTCTTTAACTTCTTTTAAATTTGAGTATGAATGAAAATATGACAGCTGCAAATAATACCATCTTATGTTCATTTTCTATAATATGATAAGAAAGCTCATTTATTTCAACTAGAAAGTGGCGCTGTCCGAATCGATTGTTGCTATATTTCTATATTAAGATCTTTCTTGCAATTTATACTACTTTCTGAATAATCCTATTTAAAAAATTTAATCAGTTGTTCGGAGGCAACGTCTAAAAAATATAGGCTCTGGATAAGTAATCAACTACAAACATATTATATGCTCCGAAACACGCTGCATATGTATTAGAATTATTCTAATCGGTTCAGTAGTTCTCAGTTTATTGATATAAGGAAATACTAAACATTGCATTATTTTTAATATACTGGAAATATGAACCGAGTCAACATTTATTTCCTAACAAAATTTAAAAAGCGTTCATTAAATAACGATGTTTACTTAAACACTTAATAACTATAAAACAAATTCATGTCTTAGGCATTCTCCTCTTTCGAGGTGTTTGGTTTATTTAGATCAATAAAATAGGATTTAACATTGATTTTACAAGTAGCATTCGATCCACGTATTTAAAAATAATGAATCACAATAATATAAATAACACGCCAAAAACTGGTAGAGGCTTAATTGGCATGCTTAAACTGGACGATTGAGTTTCACATTAATATTTATTATACTTTCCAAATACTCAATATACTTGCATTAATAAAATAAATAGAATTCGTGTTACACAAATAAAATTTGAAAACAGCATTTTATGAACGATGCGGGACTTATACTCTCGATCCGTTCGAGTGACGTTTCGTTGATAAAATCTTTTGCAAGAGTGACATCTCAAGTCAATTTCCTAAGGCAAATATTGGGGTTGAGCTGGTTATCAACTGTAAAGTAGATACTGTAGATGAAGCCACAACCTGAGAGTTGAACAAAGCATATAAGATTTTACCAACGATACGTCATTCGAATGGTCGGCTTATTTGGAAAGAGCGCTCGCACGGAACGCGAGAGGTTCGGGTTCGAGTCCCGCATCGTTCATAAAATTTTGTTTTCAAATTTATTTTGTGTAATTAATCCCAGAAGTGAGGATTATCACTTTAAAAACGTAAATTGTTTAGAATTCGTATTGTTACTACTGATGTAATAGTATATAACTTGACACAAATTGTTTTTGCTAAAAATTACTAATTTTATTAGTTAGGTACTTCTACCTTGCCAAAATATTATTTCCATCAATAGCAAAAGTCATAAACAGATCCTAACACGAACGAACTCAGTAGTTACGATGTCCTAAAACTTACTTGTATTAGCAAAGTTGGCCCCTTTTCTCGGAATAAATTTTTCATAAAACCGACATTTGAATTAAGCTCTTCCGTGGTTGTAGACTCTTCAATGGAAGTTTTAAATTTATGAGTCACTTTTGTTTGAAGTCCCATTTTATCTCTGAAACCTTTTATCTCATAATGTATGATGGTGTGCGATGTAAAGATATGGCACTCAAATATTCAATTGTAGTTCTAATGGTTCTTTTGATATGTAAGTCTTACGATGACGAATAAAACGTGCGATAAATATCTCCGTATTTTTAACCATCTTCGGAAAAAAGGAGGGTTATCAAACCCCAGAACTCCGTGGATTCCATCAAGAAACGCTGGGCATGATAAATTTTCACTCGAAATCCCGTTCTTCCAGATTTGTCCCATTATAAACATTATCAAATCTAATGGTACATATAGTGTTTTGTATATGTAAACGATATTTATAGCCAGATTATTTATATTAAAATACACTGGCCTGCAAAAGTAAGTATCACACTTTTCAAATTTTTTTTTTTTCTTAACTATAGAAAGTAGAGGTTTAAGATTAAAAACGTTTTGTTGCAAATTTTATAGGCTTTAATTCTTAGAAACTAAAATTATACATTAGCAACATTTTTAACTTAAAAAAGATAAAACAATGAAAATATACATTTTTAGTTAACTAAAATTATACATTAGCAACATTTTTAACTTAAAAAAGATAAAACAATGAAAATATACATTTTTAGTTTAGTGTAAAAAAATTAAACTAAAATG
>CATIXQ010000003.1:19760896-19831799 GCA_949711755.1 Leptidea juvernica | reverse complement strand
CATTTTCCTATTTATTCACCTTTTAAACCTTCTCTGGACTTCCACAAATAATTCAAGACCTAAATTTGCCAAATTGGTCCAGCCGTTCTCGAGTTTTAGCGAGACTAACGAACAGCAATTCATTTATATACACTGGCCTGCAAAAGTAAGAATCACACTTTTCAAATTAAATTTTTTTCTTAACTATAGAAGGTAGAGATTTAAGATTAAAAACGTTTTGTTGCAAATTTTAAGGCTTTAATTCTTAGAAACTAAAATTATACATTAGTAACATTTTTAACTTAAAAAAGATAAAACAATGAAAATATACATTTTTAGTTTAGTGTAAAAAAATTAACCTAAAATGTATTACATGTTATTTAATTTTTAGTAACTGGTATTGCCTCCTCGAGCTCTGATTACAGCTTCGAGCCGGTTTGGCATACTGAACACTAGGTTTCGGAGTCGATGTTGGGGAATATTCTCCCATTCTTCTACCAGGGCCTGCTTTAGTGCCCTGAGGGTAGTAGGTGGTGGTCTGCGATTTCTGACTAGCCTCCCAAGCTCATCCCAGGCGTGTTCAATCGGGTTGAGATCAGGACTTCTTGATGGCCAAGACATCACGCTGATACCGACCTCCTGAATGTACTCTTGTACGATATGAGCCGTGTGTGGCCGGGCATTATCATGCACCAGCATCGATCCATCACCCATATTTGCTAAATACGGCTCTGCATACTCATTGAGAATCCCTTGAGCATATCTTTGCCCAGTGAGGGTGCCATTTTCTATGGCTATTAGCTCTGTGCGACCTTCTGAAGATATGCCAGCCCATACATGTACACTGCCTCTACCGTATTGGACTCTTTCTGAGATGCAGGCTTGAAGGTATCGCTCACCAGGTCGCCTGTTAACACTTCGCCTTCCATCAGAAGTGTAAAGGGAGAATCGAGACTCATCTGCAAACAAAATTCTTGACCATTCTTCTTCATCCCACTGCATGTGTTCACGGGCGTATCGCAGTCTCGCTACACGATGCTGTCTCTCGAGTTTTGGGCCACTCGCTGGTCTTCGGGGTTTCAAATTTGCTTCAGCAAGTCTTCTTCTCACTGTACTGTCACTAATGTAGTCCCTCCGGGTCTGAAGTAGCTGTTGCTGGACTTCAACTGCATTTTGGTGGCGATTTCTTAACACAGTGGAAATAATATAACGATCTTCTCGGGCACTGGTACACCTGGGTCTGCCATTACAAGGTCTCTTCAGATGGTGTCCAGTCTCTTCGTACCTTCGCTTTACCTTCTGGACCGTTCGTACCGTCACACCCACCATTCTTGCAGTGCGACGCATACTGATGCCTAGTTCCAGAAAAGCCATGATCCTAGCACATTCTTCAACTGAAAGAGGCATGATAAATAAATGTTATGTGCTTTTTAGCATAAATTTTTAAAACAAGACCCATCGATCTTGAAAAAAATTTAAAACAGAAAGAAAAATGTGAATGGTAAAATTGTAATTCGGAAACGTCCACTTTGAAAAAGGAATGGTTTTGTTTTTGAAGTTTTTTTTCAGCCAATTCTTAAAAGAAGGTTACCGACTATAAAGTTTTTATGTACAAAATTAAATTTTCTTTGGAGTCCTTTTTATTTCGAAAGTATATCTTGTGAACTTAAAACGTTATCCCAATTTTAAAAGTGTGATACTTACTTTTGAAGGCCAGTGTAGATCGGGAGAAAATTGTGCAACTATAGTATAGCTATTTATAGCTATACTATAGTTGCAGTTTACTTCAAATGAAATCTCCGTCTTTTAAATTTGTATCTAGCTGCTTTTGAAGACATTAAAAATGTAATATTTCAAAAAAGAAACATGTGATTAAATTAGTGTTTTACAGCTATTTTCCGTTTGTTTTTCTTTCTGTCACAAGAAGTGAATTAATTTAAGACATTCGGTAGATTTTACAAAATTTATTACAAAAAAGTAAAATACACAGCAGACCGGGCAAAACTCTTACGCCAAAAACCTAATGCAATGTCGGTAAGAGTAGCACAATACCTTAAACCAATTAAGTATTTTCAATCCGCGAATTTTGATTTCATATATGCAACTCGCACTATCATGGATCTAATTATTAATCTAATTCTAGTAACGATTATTGTTATTTTTGGAGTCGGTGTCAGCGAAAGTGTGAGGTAACAAACATAAAAAACATACCGACGAATTGAGAACCTCCTCCTTTTTTGAAGTCGGCTAAAAACCTAATGAACTCATTTACGACTCAATTTTGAGACGGAATGAAACCATTTTTGGAGAAATTGATAAAATGTGATGAAAAGTGCATGACATCAACAAGAACCTCCGAAAAAAGCCATGGTCCAAGCTTGATCAGGCTTGATCACAGACTGTGACAACACCCTCGGTCAACTTACAATAGTGGGATTGGAAGGGCACAAGTCATTATGAGTTTATCGCCACGCAGAACCACTGCTTTGAATCTCCACTATCAACAACTGATGAGATTAAATAAATAAGTGGAAACAAAAAGTTATAAGTTGAGGAATTGATCAATTGGTGTGGTCTTTCGTCACGATAATGCTAGACTACTCACATCTTTAGCCACTCAGCACAGCTAAAAATAGCTTGGCTGGCAAGTGTTAATGCATTCACTATATCGATCTGAATTTGCAACTTCTGATTTCCACCATTATATGTCTCTTTAGAATTCTTTGTGCAGTATCACGTTAACATCAAATAAAACACACCGGACTCAAACTACCATATCAAAATAGCACACCATTTCCTATAATAGGTATCTTTTATTTTCTTAGACCTTGAAACATTCAAAGACAGCAAATGAGTAACTAAGTCTTTAAAATTTTTTAAAATACAATTCTTTTAAAATGTGAAATTATCCCAGATACTTGCGAAAATTCTCTCTTCTCTCTTTCATATTTGTATTTGAAATAACATTCCAATATATTGAACCATTTTTATATTGAGCCAATTAAATGTGGCTAGTCCCCTGCCACCTTCATACATTGCGTCCAATACCTTTCATGAGAATGCGTTTCTTTCATAAAATATATTTTACGTGAGCTCATAATACGAGTTATATAAAAGGTACGAATATTCGTACTGAAATACGTAAAGCAAATACACTGAGGTTTTCCATATTTTTACACAGCACTTAATTTTGTTCAATTAACTCCATTTGATGCATGTGACGTTGCTTTTATGGTAATTCATAAAAATAGTCCAAATGTATGCTTTGAGTGTTTTACAACTATTTAAATTCATAAGTGAAACACATATTTTAAGTTTCTGCTTTAAGATTTTTTGTAAATATATGAGAGCTGCTTTAAATGAGCTTTGAAGCTTAAACTGGCAAAAAGCTTTGGTTTTTTTATTAAGTTTGTGTTACTTATATATACTTATTTGTTAGCATGATTTATAAATTTTATGTTATTATAATTTCGAAACTGAAGTGGCAGTGGGCAGGGCATATAGTTCGACGGACCGTTTGGTAGTAAGCTCCTCGAATGACGACCACGTACCGGAAGACGCAGTGTTGGTCGGCCCCCCACCAGATCGACTGACGATCTGGACAAGATCGCCGTAATACGTTGGATGAGGGCAGTGCAGGATCGATCGTCGTGGAAATCTTTGTCCTGCAGTGGACGTCTTCCTGCTGATGATGATTATTTGTCTGAGTAGTACTGTTTTGTATTTTAATTTTAATTTAAATAACAAGGCCTGTGAAACAGCCCTTAACCCTAGCTATTCTATTACATAGCACGTACAGTTTATTCTTACATTTCGAATCAAATGAATTCATATCACAATGTTTCTTGAATTCATGACGTTAAGACTTCCGTATCCCAAAAACTGGCTCTTCGATAGGACAAACGATCGGTTTTAATATAATCACATGGTATAATTCGTTCTCCTAATTTTCTATATGTATATAATGAAAATGGTCTTTCTTTGAGCCTCAATCACGCCTAAACCACTTATTGTGTCGACATGAAACTACCACCATTCGATCCGAAATCTATCTTAGATGGCTTATAGCTACTATTTTTTTATTGTTTAATTAATTTCCTTTTAAAATTCGCTCGGCGAAGCGGGCGGGTACGGTTAGTGTTTAAATAAAATTAAGTATTCATTCATCAAAAGCATATCTTAATCTCTCCGTGATTTACGTAGATCCCACTCTATACCAAGTCCAAACTAACACTATAAAACTAACTGTGGGTAATAAATAAGGAGTAGTTGCCCAATAAAAGTAAGATTTACAAGTTTTATGTTGCAATATCTGAGTTTCTGTAACTTCTAGCGATAAAATTATATCAGTGTTTAAGTTTATTGCTTTAAATACATACTCAGATATGTAAAGACTTTTTTTATGTATATTACAACAAATGGATTTCGTAAATCTATTTAAAAGGCATAAAAATCATATTTTCTTAAATTGATTCCTTTAGAATTCTTTTTGATATCATTTCTTAAATACTAGATACTATTACCGCTTCGGAAACAAATGGCGCTCTGAGAGAGAAGGAGCGGTGCAAGAAACTCTCACAGAATTCTTTTTCTCTTTTTTTTATATTTTATTTATAATGTAATGACTTTGATTTTTGATTTGTTTGAATTTGAATGCAAAATACAAAACATGACAGGAATGGGAAATTGGGACAAATCCTACGATATATCTCAAAACAAAATAAAACTGTTGTTACTTCAAAAATTGTGTGAGTTTAAACAAAAATAAAAGAAAGAGTTACGAGACGACAAAATCATTAATCTGATGGCTACTACGCCCTGCCCATGACAATTCAGTGCCACTCAGGATTCTTAAAGAAAATATAAAATTTTACAAATGTTACGTATCAGTAACCCTCCGTAAAGTAATTTTACTAGCTACGGTGCCCTTAAAAACAACAAATAGTGTCACATTACTGCCGTGAAGCCAGCAAAATCTTACGGCAAACAAGATTCCTCTGGTTCTGGTTAAAACAGCAGAATTAATGGAAGAAAGCTCTCAAAAACTTATGACTATTAAGTGAAAAATTTACAAGTATTGTCTTGCCATTTATAACATTTTTTTTTTTGTAATGTCCGTTATGTAAGGTACGAGAAGAATAAGAGAAAAGATGAGTAAAATCACACAAAACGTTTTCCTGAACTAAACTTATGTGTTCATTATATTATATTTACACACACGCACGCACATGTATTCTGCCCTCGGCTTAGTTATAATTATATGTTAAAAAGCTGTCCCATTTCATGATCTAACTACAAAAGTATTTCATCGAGTCCAATCCAGTGGGAAGCTCCTTTCCACAGGATGCCGGCTAGGATGCTAGCTTGTGTTGCGGTCAGAAGGCCGCGGTAACTAGTGAAATTACTGGGCAAACGAGACTTAACATCTTATATCTCAAGGAGACGAGTGTAATTGTTCTGCCGCTCAGAATTATTGGATTCTTCAATAACCCTGAGCGGCACTGCATTGTAATGGGAGGGGCGTATCAATATATATAATAATATCGTATAAACTTCCTACTCACCTCATCCCTTATCGTCATAAAAAAATCAAGTTTGTGCAAGCCGGTCTCTAATTAAAAAATATTTTCAAAGCAGCCACCAAAACGTTTTTATGTAAATGGAGGCTACAGATTTTTTGTTGTAGTATAGATATACACCCACGACCTCTGGCGTTCCGTGCCGATGCTCTAACCAACTGACCTAATCGTTCGAGTACCGCCTCGTTATAAAATTCTGTTTGCTTTGTTCAACTCTCAGGTTGTGGATTCATCTACAGGATCTACTTTACAGTTGATAACCTGCTCAACCCCAATATTTGAATATTAGGAAATTGACTTGAGATGTCGCTCTTGTAAATCTAAGCATTTTGTTATGTTTTTAAAATGATAATCCTCACTTCTAGGATTAATACACAAATAAAATTTGACAGAAATATAAAGTTAAAGGCCGGCAACGCTCTTGTGATTCCTCTGGTGTTGCAGGAGAGTGTGGGCGGCGGTGATCACTTAACACCAGGTGACCCGTACGCTCGTTTGTCCTCCTATTCCATAAAAAAAAAAAACAGAAATATAATAAAATTTGAAACAGAATTTTATAACGAGGCGGTACTCGAACGGTTAGCTCAGTTAGTTAGAGCACCGGCACGGATCGCCAGAGGTCGTTAGTTCGAGTCCCGCATCGTTCATAAAATTTTGTTTTCAAATTTTATTTGAATACTATACGGATAAATTAGCGGTATTACAAACTTCATCTCAACTAGAAAGTCGACAGTTACTGCGTTATTCATAGCAAAACCATACACAGTATTTTAAGCATTCATTTATTACTATAAACATAACGTAACCTTATATTAAGTACAGTAATGAAAGCTAAAAATTGTAAATTATGTTTCGAAGCATAATAAGAATAAAAGTTTTATATGAATAGAAGTAACTTTAATAATATAACGTCGTACACTACACAATAAAAACATATATTACCTTTAATAAACTTCAAAAAATGAAAAACTTAAATATGAAAATATTAAACGTCATAGCTGTATTTGTGTTAAAATGTACAAGGGGTTCATGCCAAGTGCATATTATGAAAGAAACGCAATCCGTTAAAAGGTTTTCGACGAACTGTATAATAGATGCGGGGACAAACCACACTTGTCCGTATTGGTTACAATTTTTTATTGTTAAATCGATTATAGGTATTCGTTGAGGTTATATTTTCTTTCAATAATATGTAATAAATCCGCAGTTTCATTTATAATATTTTAACATATTATGTTAGAGTATAAATATATTATATAATAATAAAAAAAAATATAATGAAACTGGTAATTTATTGAAGTAGGCGTTATTTTGCGAAAATCCATAACCATCCAAATGTTGTGAGTTTTCTTGAGTGTTAATTACGCCGATATTTGTCTTCAACCAATTTGACACTTGACTCTTCACGAGGCATCCTCAGGAAATGTTGATCGCCAAACTCTGGCACGAGTCTCGTGTTATTGAAGACAAATATTGGCGGAAGTAGCACTCAAGAAAACTCAAAACATTTGGATAATAAAACTGGTGTTTATATAAATATCATTTGTGTTTTAATATTACAGGGGGTTTCTTAGTGGTTTACCAAGTATTGACAAATTATCATCACTCATCTTAAAGGCACAGTTTTTTTTATGGAAAAGGGGGACAAACGTGCGTACGGGTCACCTGGTATTAAGTGATCACCGCCGCCCACATTCTCTTGCAGCACCAGAAGAATCACAGGAGCGCTGCCAATTAAAACAGTTAAGAGTCAAAGCAACATCAAGCGAGCGCGACAAAAGTAATTCACGCCTAGACGAGGGCAAATCTGGCGCTCTATAGATAGGGTGCAAGTCTTTTTTTAGAAAAGGAGGACAAACGAGCCTACGGGTCACCTGGTGTTAAGTCATCACCGGCACCCACATTCCTTTGCAACACCGGAGGAATCACAGGAGCTGTTGCCGGCCTTTAAGGAAAGTGTGCGTGCTTTTTAAGCTTTTTAATGCTTGAACACATTATAAAGTACTCTCATCTCCGGTCCAACCGCATGCAACGCGGAGCTGCCTCAGTAGTCGGAGATAAAGAGGTCGAATTACTGGGAGTCGTCAACTCCATCTGTCTCAAAGAATGTCCAGAAAACTTTTTCGACTTGATTCCTGCTGTTAAATATCATGTAATAAAATATCATCAAGTTTTCACCGATAAAGCGGTTCTGAATGTACATAATATAACATAACAACTAGACTGTGAACGTACAACGAACTTTATGAAAGGCATTAAAGGCATTTATTTTCTCAATATTTAGAATTCTCCTTTAGAATTCTTTTTGATGTGATTTCTAATACTACTACCACATAGGAAACAAATGGCGCTCTGAAAGAGAAGAAGTGGCGCAAGAAACTCTCCCAGCATTATTTTAGGTGCTCCTTTTAATAAAATATACAATATTGTACTGTCATTGTTATTGATATAAAATATTCCGATCACTTAGATAAACTATCTTTTAGGGTGCTTTTTTATGGAAAAGGAGGACAAACGGGCGTACGGGTCACCTGGTGTAAAGTGATCACCGTCACCTACGTTCTCTTGCAACAACAGAGGAATCAAAGGAGCATTGCCGGCCTTTAAATAAGGTGTACGCGCTTTTTTTTAATGTGCCCATGTCGTATCGTCCCGGAAACACCGCACAAGGAAGCTCATTCCACAGCTTTGTAGTACGAGGAAGAAAGCTCCTTGAAACCCGCACTGTGGATGACACACGCCACACATCCAGATGGTGCGAACAATATATTAACTTGTGATGTGTCGTGCGAAGGTGGAATTCGGCGGCAGGAATCAGGTGAAATAGCTCTTCGAATTATTCCCCTTGATAAATACGAAGACACACAATGAAGCGACGTCTCTACGCAGCGCCAAGTGATCCAGCCGTTCACAGAGCACTCGGTCTCCGACAAGTCAAATGGATCGAGCTGATACTGGGGTGCGCCAGACCAGAGAGGACAGCAATACTACATGTGTGGCTTTGTACAGCGCTAGAATGTGGGCCGGCCTGAAGTATCGCCGTGCTCTATTAATGACGCCCAGCTTCTTCGAAGCCAGTTTGGCTTTGCCCTCCAGATGGCCACAGAATTGGCAATCGCTCGATATTTCTAGACCCAGTATTCCGATTCTAGGCTAGGCTTTAATGGAAGTGTTGTCGAAGAGCGGTGATAGGACAAATGGCGATTTTTTTTAGTGGTAAATACGCAAACTTGAGTCTTGAGCTTCCTGTTCAATACGCGACCCTTAAAAATGAATAATGAAAATATATGTCGCAGTGTCTTTGATATTGTCATAGTATGTTCTGAAATGGTACAATTATTTGATTGATTGAAAACCACCGAAACAAATAACGTGGAAACGACACGAAATGCTTCTAAAGGATGTCGTTAGCCCCAATACTGCCTAAACTTAAGTGGGTTTGTGTTATATCTACCGAGTCGTATGCGGTCTGTTGAGTTCTTAGTTAAATCGACTAGAAATGTTTCACCTTATTAACAGATCATTTATGGTGTAATAATTCCCTTTTACAATCATGTAAAATTATTTTGATTGTTGTGTTAAAAAAAGTTGCTGAAAATCAGCGCTGTGTTGGGATTATACCAACACAGATGACGCTGAGTCAGCTCCTTTCCTACACAGTACTTTTAATTTAAGATAATCACTATACTATAATACATATATTTGCTTTTTACTTTTTGTATTTTTTTATGTTATTAGTTCTGAATTATTATTATTTTTCCTCTGTAAGTCTTTTTTACTTGTATTATTCTGAGTGGTTTGTTTTTGTTATTATTAAAGTATTCATTCATTCATTCAAAAACCTACAAGACTAAGAACGGAAAGTCAACTTTCCTTATTATCGCTGATATTTAGGATTATTGAATCAGATTATTATTATTATTATTATCATTTGAAGAGGGTGGCTATTTCCTTGTCCTAAAGATTCCTAGTAACGCCGCGTCCAAAATTGAACTATTGTGTTCGCCACTCATACTAAAGCTCGTCGTCAAGCCCTGCCGCCTTTACGAACCGCAGTAATTCCTTGACGCGAGTGTTGCAAACACTATCTGGTGGCACGAAGTAGTCGCCAAAGATTGTGTTACGCTTATGCATTAGGGGGCCGCAGTCGCAGAGTAGATGAATAGGCGCTTCATCATCCTCAAGGCAGAATCTGCAAGTTTTGTCGCTTTTGATGCCACACTGAGGTGCTTGTTTAGGCGACAGTGCCCGGTTAGCATCCTCGTGAGTATGCATAGATTTTTCCTGTTCAAAGATAGGGCTTCATTCGCATAGCTGCTGTTGAATGCCCTTATCAGTGCCTTATAGTGGTTTAAACCTGAAGAGTTGTTCCAGCATTTAAGTGCTTCTTGTTTACATTGGTTACTCAGGGTGTGTCGGATGGCGCTCTTGGACAGTCCACAAATGGGTTCCGGACCATATTGGACTGCTTTAGCCCCAGCTCTTGCGAGCTCATCGGCCATTTCATTGCCTATGATTCCGGCATGCCCTGGGACCCATCTGAGAATCACTCTATTTTTCATGCCATTGAATCAGATGGTAGTGATATTTCTTCCTTAGTAGAAAGTAACACACTTGGGAATGGTACAAATACAACCATTAACTAAACCATAGTATTACATTTTTCACCTTACTCTGACTTTTTTTAGCTTTCATCCGAATTATTTAAGCGCTTTAATTTCAATGCAACATTCTAATTTGAAATCTAACTATAAGCTAATATAATAACAATAGTGTTTCCAATTTTTTTTTTATTATTGATAAATGATGGAAAATTGTTCGCCACGCGTCGCGTGCAGTGAATCGTTACAGAGATATTGGTGGAGGGTCAAGGTCAACTGTCTGATGTCTCTTGTAGACTGTTGTCATTGGAGTTTTTATCTTTTAGTTATCTTTTTTATTCGTCAGAACAATTGAACCTCTTGCAATGGCGATATTTTGTTGGAGTAAGAAATTAGGCTGCAAGAAACACTTCATATTTTTTAATATTAGCATTATTCACTTCAATGCATACTTTACACCCTCCATCCACTATTATTAAAAATATTTGTCAGATCAAACATATAACAATACTAAAATGAACTCTTAAACCTATAAACTTTCCATTTAAATTTAAAACTAAGTATGATTGAATATAATTGCTAATATACAATTTGATATTATTCAATGAAAAATACAACAAAAATACAAATTAAACTAAAGGAATCAAATTACAGGTTAGATATAATATATTCTAGTGGGCTTCATATGATACATAATAGCTTTAAGGATTAATAAATAAAGAATAAAATTAAAAAGCAAAGTGATTTATTTTAAATTTTAAAGGTAATTTTATAAAGTGGGCTTTTGTTCCTCGAAAATATTTCCATACACCATTTTTCAACGTTGAGGTATAAGCCATTAGAGTCTTATTTTTTAAAATTATTAATGACATTAGTATCAATAAAAATATGAGAATTTTTAAATTATTTAAGAAAATCGTAAATAAAAAAGTTGAATAGCAATGGACTGAGGTGAGAACCCTGGTGAATAATAATATTATTTTCAGCTGTACATATATCAACATGTTCATATAATATTATAGCATCCCTATTTCAAGCGGCTTATTTTTTTCCATTTATTTGCTTTCACCTTTTCTTATAAACTTAATTAAATTTCTCGTACCACTTTTATTTATATATATACCACGGAGGAAACTTATTATTTTCTTTCATTTTATAAGTATAATCAATATAATATTTTATTATAAAAATATTTTTCAACAGCACAAGTTATATCTTCTCATGAGAGCTGTTCAACAGAAGAAATCTTGAACATTAACGTTGTGGGTTTTTGAATATTTTGGAATGGTAAGGGAATAATTTCGCACGAATTGATTTATATATCAGTATAATAGTCCTAGTATTTATGTGGTTAAATACAATATTCATTTCTCTCTCTCAGAAAAATGAACTTTCATCGATAATTTTAACGATTCTGTTACAAATTTTCGATCAGGTCACGTGTCCTGAGGCGAGTATAATATTTTATACCCATCCCAAGAAAAGTACTCAATGCTGCTAAAGAAGTTTACACTTCTCAAATTGTGCATTGAATCCAGGTTTAAAAAAAGATTTTTTTTTTTTATGGAATAGGAGGACAAACGAGCGTACGGGTCACCTGTTGTTAAGTGATCACCGCCGCCCATACTCTCTTGCAACACCAGAGGAATCACAGGAGCGTTGCCGGCCTTTAAGGAAGGTGTACGCGCTTTTTTTGAAGGTACCCATGTCGTATCGTCCCGGAAACACCGCACAAGGAAGTTCATTCCACAGCTTTGTAGTACGTGGAAGAAAGCTCCTTGTAAACCGCACTGTGGAGGACCGCCACACATCCAGATGGTGAGGATGATATCCTAACTTGTGACGTGTCGTGCGAAGGTGGAATTCGGCGGCAGGAATTAGGTAAACCAGCTCTTCGGAACACTCCCCGTGATAAATGCGGTAGAAGACACACAATGAAGCGACGTAAACATACTGTGCAATGACAGTACTTGAAGTAATATGTACACAGTACACTAACATAATTCTCTTCATATCAATTTCTTTACTTTTGCGGTTAATACTGACTGAATTCAGTCATCTTAATTCAGAAGCAAATTTAGAAAGACATTAGAAGCTTCTCATCACACTGTCCTAAATTTAGTTACTGAATTAGTCACCACTTAAAGCGAGACGAATTCGGACGTGTCGTATAAGTACGAAGATTGCTCCAGTGTTGTCCAGGCACCAAAAATTGGCCTTTACTTAGCCAATAATAATAAAATAATGAAAATCATGGGTGAAAGTTAGCAAACATTACAAAGAGAATAGGTGTTTTAAAAGCAGCAGACTTCAGAAATTGTCTAGGAATGGATTCGAGATTGTTTGATATATAATTAAATCTTCTGAGACTGTTTATTCAAAAGCATGATACTATCTCCACTGGAAACTACTACTTTTACATGACAGTGCAAAAGAAAAATTGGTCGAAACACTAAGATCTCTTGCAATAGGAAATTCATATCAAGATTTGAATTTCATTTCTTTAACATCCCAAGCCCTGCTGACAAAAACTATCTCTGAAACTTGTTTAGGCTATTACTATTATTCAGGCACGCACGAAGAGCCACTAGCGACTGATATCAGTAAATAAATGCTATTACACTTTCCTAAATGCGTTTCTAATTAGGCTTCTAAATGATTCAGTCATTCAGAAATTATCCTTACTTCTGAATTTAGGAAGCTAGGTTGCTGAGTACCAGGCCACCATAGTTTGAGAAAAATTGTCTTATGATGCGAGCATACTTTAATATTTTCTGAGGTCATGCGCATGACGTATTACTACATAGACACCAGGAGAACATAAATATGGTAGCAGTGATAGTAATGTCATTCATAGCGGTTGAAATCATGTGCCATCCTAGCAACACGTACTAGGACGTCATATGCAGTTTAGAGGTTCATGCACAATGCATCTTAAAATAATTATACAAGTGCTGACCCGTTATTGTTGTTATTCGTTGGTGTTCATGGTTCTCTTTGTGCTCTACTTCGTACTCCACTCTTGTTTACCAAGGCATAGTGGGGGTTTGCTTCGGCCTCAGCGTTGGACATGAGTTTGAAATTAGGCTTGAGAAAAGGCATCACAACAAAAGTGGTGTTTTGTATACGTTTATAGAGTTTTTTCACCAATTTCATTATAAAATTCTTCATCATTTTTTAAGGTTTCACTTTCTTCACATATGAATTGAACCCATGTTTTTTCTATTAGGGGCATTTAATGGACTAAACGAGTTAAGAAATTCAGTGTCACATCTATGTCAAGTCACAAGTATACACTAATGTAGACAATTTAATAGGTTCAGGAAAATTTTTCTTCACATTTTATAATATGTTTATTTATTTATTATATACAGGCACTTTATCGTGTAATATTACATAGTATTTGGTCCCAACACTAGGCATAGTTTGTACTGTAAACTGTAAAATGACAGACAGCACGACTTCGCCATGGTCGGTCAGTGGGCGATCTTCTTGAAGTGTGGCACCCATATATCGAATTTTCGTGTAGGTACCTTTATTTTTCAAATAAGTCAAAACAGTTTTGTGATCAATTCCTAGGTCTTGAGTTCACTCCATTTATGTCGCAACAACTAATATATCTTGCTCCACTTTTTAAAAAATTGCGTCCATCTAATCCGTAATATGGCAACCAGAGCGAGGCAGCTTTGGAATCAAAATTCCAATACGAAATTGAATAATCAACTTTAAATAAAACAAAATAAATCTACTTCAATAATGAGTTAATTTTTCAATTCTATTGAAATCTTATTCCAGTTTAAAATATAAAACCTAATTGAGCATTAAGTATTTAATATTTTTAATGACAGAATTATGAATTGTATTATTTTCGTATACTTTAATATTCACATAATTCTCAAACAATCTTAAGCCATTTAAAAGCTCGTTCTAGCAAACGAATTAGTTATCGTTTCTTTCATAACTTTAGTAATTTCACGAGCTTAGAGAAAAAAGCGTCTGAAAGAAACTTCGTTAAAGTAAGATCCATTTATCTGGAACAGTTTTGAAAGAAGCTCTCATTGATATGCATTTCAGTTTGTTTTGATTTCGTAAAATTATAATTTGCAAGTCCAGATTTTAATCCTCACCTAATCACCATGTCTTAGGATGAGACTGTTTAAGTAAATAAATTTTAACACGATTTATCATGTTAGTGAAATAAAGCATTCCTAATCTCGTCAAATCAAATATCATCAACATCTGAAAATGTTCATAAAATTGCTTTTCTATCACTTGATAGCAAAGCGGATAACTGGTCGTATAAAGAAATTAAATAATTAAATCGTAGAACAAAACAACAATATAACTTAATCTGTCTGTCTCTCT
Source organism: Leptidea juvernica (assembly GCA_949711755.1). Lineage (NCBI taxonomy): Eukaryota > Metazoa > Arthropoda > Insecta > Lepidoptera > Pieridae > Leptidea > Leptidea juvernica. Next base: position 19,817,275 of record CATIXQ010000003.1, on the reverse strand, counting down.
CTCTCTGGGGTTGGTCCCTCATGTCTGGGAATTATTGTGGTCAGCACAAGGAGCATAAGCAGCGTGGGCATCTTGAGCGGATGATCTGCCTCGACCACCTTCCTTCCAGAACATTGGAGAATTCGGATGACGATTTTTTAATTAAGTCCATCTTGTGGAAGAACGACCCTGGGAGTTTTTTTCCTTCGGTATTTCCAAACACGATAAATATTTCGAAACTTTCGTCGCCTCTGCACACTGTGTAGCCAAAATATGAAAGAATACGTGTCTGCGCATGGTCGACAAGCGAGTTTTTAATCGAAGATGGTTTAGGATTGATGCATTGGTGCGTTTCATCTCCAACACCACATCTCGAAAGCATCAATCCTTTGCCTTTCTCGGCCTAAGGTTGTCCACATTTCTACTTAATACGGAAGATAGGAAAACCAGTGCTCGGTATCAGTCTTCTCTGAGTTTTGATACCAATATCTTTATTAATACTAAAACTATTTAACCAAAAAAAATCACTCATATCACAGTAGACGTATATGATAAAAACAGTGATTTGATCAAATCTCGGAGAATGTAACAACACGGTTTTATCAGGTTTTTTTTGGTATTTATAAGGTTTATTCAGTATGACTTACACATAATTTGGTAAGAATTTAGTATCGTGTCGCAGGTGGAGGGGGGGAGATGTCCTCTGTCCCCTGGCTCACTCCCCCACTCCCATGAAAAGGTAACGCACCAGTCTCTTGAAAATCAAATTAATTAACCTAACCTCAAAACACATAAAAGTTTCTCTAAAAGCCAAGTAGAAGACTGTATTATGAAAAAAAAACCACGAATGAGTTCTATTACACCTAACCTGTCCGTGTCGGGGTATGACTCAAGTCAGATGCTCGCTTCGCTCGGTTTTACATCCTAAGTTTTTCTAGTCGCGTCACTCATTGTCATTTCACGGAACGAACCCTGCCATTTGATCAAATCACTTGATTTGTTTAAAGAAATGAATTCATAAAACATGGTCAGATTATAATAGGCTTCTTCAAATGTTATTGAACAACTTGTAAATATTAATATTTTGTAATAATTAATGAGTAGTATTGAGAGTTTTAAAACAATACTAGGAAATAGCCAACTGAGTAAAGCACTTATAGTCCAGTCATTTAAGCTTCAATTAGGTAAGAATCTCGGAATTTGAGATACCCAGCTGTAAGTCTGTAAATACTTGTATATTGACACCCTAAAAGTTGTCCCAAAACCTACATATGGTAGGGTGTAAGCAACTATTAAATTTCAAGGTCAAAGGTCACCAAAATCGGTTTTTTGCGCTTTTTTTTAGAAATGTCTCATTTACTATGGATTTTTTGTTATTTGTAATTATTTTCAATATTGTAGAATACAAAATTCTCTACAAATTTTGTTAAAATTTTTTTTTATACGGTGAACCGTTTTCGAGATAGAGAGCGGAGAGTGCGCGGTCACAGCATCACTTCAGGTCATCCGGTGCCTCCGGTCGAAAACGCGCTATATATAGCTAATGAACTATCGATAAATCAATGATTATAAATATTTGTTAATTTTTATTAACTATTATATTATATTTTATCATTTTCTTTCGCATTTGAGGAAGAAAATTGTTCGGCCCAGAGATTATTAGAGAGTGGAACTCAAATCTTATTCACAGTCTATAATGATCCGAAATCTGTGAAAAGTCTCGATCATCTTCATTACATGCATTAAGTCAAGTCTACAAAACTTAATAAACCTGTGCAGCTTTCAAATATTCCACCAACAAGAGCAGCTGCTCATCAACATTTCAACCGTGTATATTATCAAGTTCAAACTTGGTTAGGGCATGATTTGGAACCCCAGGTATGGGGTTGGGCAATGCGAAACGTTTTTTGGAGCCTATCATGACAATTTTACCACATGCTCCAGAAGATTTGCTATATACAATTTTCTGCAACTGCAAGAGTGGTTGTGGTTCGCGATGCGGATGCAGGAAAGCGGGCTTGCAATGCTCTTTAGCTTGTGGCCAATGTAATGGACAAGCTTGTCTCAATGCTCTACCATATCAGAGCGACATTAACGAAGATGGAACCTTTGACCCCGAAATCATGGAAGAACTTGAGACAAATGTCGTTGAAGACGATAATGAAGACCAATTTTTAGACAAAATTTACCAGCAGCCAGAAGACGACGATGAAGAGGAAGAAGATGATTAAAATTATAAATTGTATTTTTTGTAGCCTTTATTCCATTTTTTTACTTTCAATAAAAATAAAGTATAAATTATATATTTAATCAAAACAAATCTTATAGTGAATAGTGAATATATAATATCCAATAGTGAATTAATGAGTGATAATAATCTAAACATAAACAATGTTTGTAGCCAAGCCAGTGATCTTGTGAAATGTGACCTATGCTCTCCTACACGTTATTTTAGAGGTGCAAGAGGCTTAAAAATTCACACCGGTAAAAAGCACAATTCCGCGTTAGTTTCGGATATACATCATAGCACCTTGCCCTCGACAAATAACGCATATCATGTTACAACAAATTTTTCGGAATTATTAGGAAAATTAAAGAATTCGGTTCCAGTAATAAAGCGAATTCCAAAAGGGGCTCGCATTACTGTTGCAACTGCACTCTCCAAAGTCATTCGATCCACAGTCAACCAAAATTCAAAAGATAGTTGGGAGCATTTGTTCATGTTCGCATATTCAACTTTACATGCAAAAAAAGATGACCACAGTTCACTCACACAGAAAATAAAATCAAATTGTTCTGACCCAAATATCTTTGGCAATATTTTAAATAGTAACCAAAATTCCAAATTCAACATTTTTCGAAAAGTAGAACAGAAAGTTAATGACGGTGACGTGAAAGGTGCTGCATCTATACTTTTTTCAAATGATATCCTGGCTCCCGACTCAAATGAAACACTTTTGGCTTTACAAAGTAAACACCCATCACCAGATGCTAATTGTGTTATTCCGGAACCATCTTTTTCCGATAATCATCTACGGGCTAATGATGGTGATGTACTAAAAGCAATAATGTCCTTTAAGACTGGTTCTGCCGGCGGCCCCGATGGACTGACACCCCAGCATCTGAAAGATCTGGTATGTCCTTCCACAGGTGATGCGGGTAGAGCGTTGCTTGAGGACATTGTTCTCTTAGTAAATCTCATGCTTTCTGGAAAAGTTAATACCGAAATTACCGAAATTTTATATGGTGCGAATATATGTGCTCTTAAGAAAAATGATGGTATTCGTCCTATAGCCGTGGGCTGCACATTTCGACGCCTTGTTTCTAAAATTTGTTGTAAACATATTTCTCCTTTCCTATCAACTAAATTCATTCCAACTCAGTTGGGTTTCGGCTGCAAAAGTGGTTGCGAAGCTGCAGTCCACGCTGCGCGAACTTTTTTGGAGAGGAACTCTGGTGATGTCTTTTTAAAATTAGATGTGAAAAATGCTTTTAACTCTGTTGATAGGGGAGCTCTGCTGAGAGAAGTTAAAAATTCAATTCCTTCAATATATCATTATATTTGGCAATGTTATAGTAAACCATCCAAATTATTATTCAAAAATCATAATATTTGGTCTTCTGTTGGCTGTCAGCAAGGCGACCCTCTTGGTCCAGCAATATTTAGCCTTGCCATTCATTCCGCCATAACAAAACTAAAATCAAAATTTAATGTTTGGTACTTGGATGATGGTACTTTGGGTGGTGAAGTGGACTCTGTTTTAGATGATTTGAAAGTTGTAATAGAAAGTTTTAGCTCAATCGGCCTTGAGTTAAATTTTTCAAAATGCGAGCTTTTTATCGGCGAAAATTTCCAAATTTCAGACCGGGTTGATATTACCAATAAATTTAATGTTCTGGCCCCCAATATTAAAGTTTTGGATAAGAATTCACTTGACCTTCTTGGAGCTCCATTATTTCCTGTTTCAATTCCAACGATCTTAAACGATCACATTAAAAAATTTAATAATGTTTCGGACAGATTATTAAAAATTAATTCTCATATGGCCTTAACTATTATTCGGTCTTGTTTATTTGTTCCAAAATTTACGTACCTCTTAAGGTCTAGCCCGTTATGGAAATTTCCAAATTTGCTTGATGTGATTGATATTTCACTTAAAAATATTTTAGAAACCGTTTTGAATTGCGCGTTTACAGATCGTGCATGGTCTCAAGCCTCTTTACCGATACGGTTTGGTGGTTTGGGTACTCGCAAAGTTTCGGGCGTTGCCTTACCAGCATTTCTATCTTCAGTTCATAGTGCGCAGCCTTTGGTTACTAGAATTGTAAATCATGTACCAGGTAACTCAGAGATTGTGTATTTGAACGAAGCTAACAATGCTTGGCTAAATATTGCAAACATTCAAAATTTTCCAGACGATTTAAAGTGTCAAAAAGCATGGGACGCACTTCTTTGTAAGTCAGCCTTTGATGATCTATTGATCTCATCTACTGACATAACAGAGCGTGCTCGTCTTTTGGCCGTGACACAAAATGAGTCGGGCTTTTGGTTACAAGCCTTGCCTTCTGCGCCGATTGGAACGCTACTTGACAATATGACATTGTCAATATGCGTATCACTCCGGCTAGGTATAAAACTGAATGAACCACATCAATGTAGATGTGGCGTTCAGGTAGATGCTCTTGGACGCCACGGGTTATCCTGCCTAAAATCGGCAGGCCGTATCAGTCGTCACGCCAGCATTAATGAAGTCATCCGCAGGGCATTTGCCGCTCTTAATATACCAGCTGTTTTAGAGCCAAATGGTATTACCCGCCGCGATGGCAAGCGTCCTGATGGAATGACGCTGGTGGCTTGGGCACGGGGAAGGGCGCTGGTGTGGGACGCTACTTGCGTCGACACTCTGGCTCCTTCTCATGTCCATGTTACGTCAGTTGGTGCTGGTGCTGCTGCTTCGACTGCCGAAGACAGCAAGCGTCGCAAATATGTTGGTCTCAGTGAGTCATACATCTTTGTGCCGTTTGGTGTCGAGACATTTGGCCCGTGGGGCCCAGAGGCGCGGAGAATGTTCAAAATACTATCTTCGCGCCTCAATAAAGCTACTGGAAACCCAAGCGCTGGCAGCTATTTCGGTCAACGGATCAGCCTTGCTATCCAACGGGGTAATGCTGCCAGTATTCTTGGTACGCTTCCACGTAATGATAGTTTTAATTTTATGTAGTCGTAGTATTGTAAATATAGTTATAAAAATAAATGTATTGAATAATATTTTTTAATAAAAAGATTAATTCATAATTTATTTGTTTTTTTTTTCATCATGTAAGAAGTTATTAATATTAATTATGTTAAAATTCAAATATAGTTCCTATATTTTCATTAACAATTCTGCAATTACATGGGCAGGTAAGTGTTTTTAAATAAACTAATCTATATATATAAAAATGAATTGCTGTTCGTTAGTCTCGCTAAAACTCGAGAACGACTGGACCGATTTGGCTAATTTTGGTCTTGAATTATTTGTGGAATTCCAGGGAAGGTTTAAAAGGTGAATAAATATGAAAATTCTCGGAATTAAATGAAAAGTACAATTTTGTTTTTCCTTTGATGTGTCCCCCGTCGTTCAGAAATCAAATTGATAGAATAGTTGCAAATGAATAACTAATTAGAATTTTTATATTCTAAGTTTCTCAGGAGGTTAAAAATAAACTTAAACTTAATTTTAGCTAACTATAGTTGGTAGATTAACTACAGTAACTATCTATCTATCAGAATATTTTTATGTAGATGGAGAAATCTTAGGCCGTCATCTATTTCTCATATACCCCAAAAATTTAACTTATTTTTTTTTCTTATTACTTTTTACGGCAATACAACGTTTGCTGGGTCAGCTAGTACTGAATAAAAAGTGGATAGGTTAGGAAAAAGAAGAAGAATAAGAATAATTAGAATAAAATATAATATAATAGTTAATATAAAATTGACAAATCAATCAATCAATAATCATTGATTTATCGATAGTTCATTAGCTATATATAGCGCGTTTTCGACTGGAGGCACCGGTTGACCTGAAGTGATGCTGTGACCGCGCGCTCTCCGCCCTCTATCTCGAAAACGGTTCACAGTATAAAAAAAATTTTAAACAAAATTTGTAGAGAATTTTGTATTCTACAATATTGATGAAAATACAAATGGCAAAACCCATAGGAAATGAGATATTTCCAAAAAAAGCGTAAAAAACCGCCTTTTGTGACCTTGGACCTAGAAATTTAATAGTTGCTTACAGGGCGTAAGCATAATATGTAGGTTTTGAGACAACTTTTAGGATGTCAATATACAAGTATTTACAGACTTACAGCTGGGTATCTCGAATTCCGAGGTGAACTTACTATTATGACTGGACTATTATAAATTTTGATTGTAGTTAATTTGATGAATTTAAAAAGTACTACCGAATACCTTTTAGATTCATCAATTTTGCTTTAAATGAAAATTTTATAAATAGTTAGTTCCAGTGTCAGTCGCGTAATAATTAAATTAGTATCTGAATATTGGAAATGTGGAAAATATGTTTCGATTTACTTTCGTATTTAAAAACAAAACTGTAATTTTCGAACATATTATTTCCGACGTAACTGTATATGAAAATATAGTTTTAGTATCTTTACAATTGAGTGTTAATTTGACGTAATATCCAAAATTTTTTCTCTCCTATTTTTAACACTTATTTAAAAAAAGTTCTATTACAAATCTGTGTCCTTCTGTTGTGTAGCATTCAACAATCTTTAGACATTGCATAAATTTTAGGTAAAGATAACGCTTTTCAAAGCATAATGTCAAACCTTCTATACGAGCAGTCTGTGGGTCAGATATACTCAAAGAACGCTTAGTGCCTTTTGCGTTCAGTACGACAATGGTTTCAGGTTGATGTTGGGGCTGCCCCGCTTTTGCAGTGCTTCGGCAATGTTCGCGGATGCGAAGGTGGACGGCTTCCATGCCATCCAACGCAAAAGAACCGCGTCATTGCTGAAGAGGTTGCGGGGTAGCCCTAACATCATTCTGCAAACCATTGCTAGTTTTTATAATGCGCCCATTATAAAGGCGTTTATTTAGTTATACTAACATAATTTAGGACATTTTACTAACAATAATTATGGATTTTTTTTCTGAATTAAATTATTATTATTATATTTAAACACGAGTCGAAGCTTATCTATGGATTGTTTAACGGATAGATTATATTCATAAAGAATATGATAGATAGATTACAGCTAACAAAAATTACGTTCCGTTCCTTTAATTGATCCTGTTTAACAACGTTCTAGTTACAAAAAATAAAGTACATTTTAGTCGTCGTTATTGTTAGCTCACTGACGTTGTTATAGTTCGGTCACTAAACACTTAAACAAAACATGTGTCTAAGCCATGTTTAAATTATTTTATTGTAATAAGACACTACAAGTTTCAGTGTTCAAATTTGTATATAATATGACCTCATAAAACTATAAACATTCACGTTATCATTATAAATATCGAAATATCAACTAGGCCATACGAAGTGTCAAACAACGGATGTTCCCTCGGCAGTTTTGTGACAAGCGGAAAATTTGTTTGAAATGTATCGCTGCTCTGTTTCCTATAACGCTTATATTTTACTGACTCACTCAGATGTGAACAACACGAGTGTTCATTAAAATTATATGTTTTTGTCTGCAATTATTGAAAATTAAACACATGTAGGTTAAGATATTTATTCTCATAAAGAATTATTACAATTCACTCAGATGAGCACTTAAAATTTAACTAATACACAATAATATATCAGTAAGTAAGTAAGTGCTGATCAAAGTATTTTTAATTTATCTACATTTTGCAGATTTCTGTCGTAGTATAGGGAGTAGATGTCTTTTGTGCCAATGATACCTTCTATCGTATCTAATTATACCTGATATAGAGTACTTCCGAAACACGCGTAAATTTAAAACCAAAAATGTATTTTTTTTTGTTAGTCAACTTTGTAATAGTATTAATATTTCCAGTATGTTTTGGCTATAGATTACATTTTAACTGGTTTTGTATTGAAGATGTAATATTTAATGAATTTTTTGTATTTATGAATTTAGTTCGACACTTTGATTGTTTTATTTTATGAAAATAAGGGACGAGACGATCAAGACGTTCAGCTGATGGTAACTCATACGCCTTGTCCATTACAATGTAGTGCCGCTCAGGAGTCTTGAAAACCCCAAAATTCTGAGCGGCACTACAACTGCGCTCGTCACCTTGAGACATAAAATGTTAAGTCTCACTTGCCCAGTAATTCCACTAACTACGGCGCCCTTTAGATCGAAGCACAATAATGCTGACACATTATAGCTTCACGGCAGGAATAGACGCCGTTGTGGTACTCATAATTTAGCCGGCATCCAGGCAAAGGGGCCTCCTCCTGGTTTCTTAGGAAGATTTAAGATTTCTTTAAGAAAAAGATTTAAAATTTCTTAGAAGTTGTTTATTATTGTGTACATGAGTGTTTAGTCAAATGTGCAGTAGGAATCTTAGTAGTGAATTGTGCGGAGAGAGGAGATACTTAAAGAGAGAGTTAATAATCGAACATTCATTGGATCGATTATTGTCATTCATCATAAGGATATATAACAGTGTTGCCACAGTAATGTTATCATACAGTATTCTAACTCAGCCCTCTCAGAGTAGACACATGTGTGGCCCTGTTCTTGGAATTCATGCGTAAGGCGGCGTGTTGCCGCGTGATACGTAAACACCAATGGGACTGTCCGCCTGGAGTGTTTTAATTTTAAGGCGACACTAAATGCCTGCGACCTTGAGCGATATGAGTTCACGGCTGCCGGCCCGCCATCTATGTAACAAAGCCAATATTTTCAAAATTCATGGGTGGAAAACAGTTTATATGCTTACAATCCTCGTTATTCACTACTAATCTGAATAAATGAACCTACACAAAAAAGTACAAGCTATAAGAATAACTTTTCTGAGAGAAGTACCAAAAACATGCGTCACGCCATGCCAAAAATCTTGTTAAACTTCAAAGAAAAGTGGTAGTTCAAAAAGGCTCGGCAGTGTTAACTATAACCAAGAGCAAGCATTAGCAACGCACAAATAAGACTTAAGAATATGTTTAACAGGATTAAGTAGTGTTCATGGGTCCAAATGCTATACTTTCACCACAAAACTTGTCTAAAAACACCATGTTTGCGTGTTTCCTGCTTACTCTTCGCCTTAACTACTTACTTGAGTTTCTTTCTAGTTTTGTGATTGTAAGTATTATATTAAAAAAATACCGTACAAGTGCGAATCGGACTCGCCGACCGAGAATTCCGTACATGTTATTAGGTTACATATTATACTTATAAAAAAGGGAAAAGTTTTTCTTCGAAGTAAAACTTCTTTGAGAAATTTTCATGAGGGTAACATTTTTCCGGATGAAACTCAATAAAGTGACACGAAAACGTGAGACGTTGTTTTCCAAGAATAGGGAGAAAGGGATTGAGACCGATTGAGAGACAGTAAGAAAGAGCGAACGTAGCATAAAGCACATAGCACCACTAGTAAGTAGAACATCTTCCCTACTAGCGTTGTATCATGAAGGTTTACCGCCCGGTCGCTAATAAGTAGGACATCTTACCTACAAGAGTCGAACCTCGCAAGTTTATGCACGGACGTAAGTAAGCAGAACATATAACAGCAGAAAAAATAGAATAGAATAGAACATAGAACTAGATAAAAGAAAATACATTTTTGAAAAAGAATCGATATAGCTGTATTTTTATATATATACATTTTAGTTACTTGCATAATATAAAGTTTCATACAGGTTGGGCTTTAAATTCTTACACTTTTTATTATGAAAAAGGGACGAGACGAGCAGGACGTTCAGCTGATGGTAATTGATACGCCCTACCCATTACAATGCAGTGCCGTTCAGGATTCTTGAAACACCCGAAATTTCTGAGTGACACTACAATTGCGCTCGTCACCTTAAGACATAAGATGTAAAGTCTCATTTGCCCAGTAATTTCACTAGCTACGGCGCCCTTTAGACTGAAACACAGAAATAGGCGCCGTTGTGGTACCCATAATCTAGCTGGATTCCTGTGCAAAGCAGCCTCCCACTGGTATGAAACTATAAATAAAGATTTTGTATTTTTTGATTGATCGTGCAAACTTAATTCTTTTACCAAACAAAAAGTTTATACGCTAAAGTTGCAGAAATTGACTAAATTTAAATTTCGCATGACGGGGACCCCTCAGATGAAATTGTAATTAGATATTTTTTCTTAGCCTTTGAAACTAAATTGTTGACATTATTCTTCATAAGTCTGAGACGTTCTATAAGATTTTATATACCGGTTATAAAGAGGTTTTACTTTTCAAAACGATAATAAATTATAATGCTAAAACTTACTTGCATATGTATTTTTTTATGACAACAAGGGAGGAGACGAGCAGGACGTTCAACTGATGGTAATTGATATGCCCTGCCCATTACAATGCAGTGCCGCTCAGGATTCTTGAAAACCCAATAATTCTGAACGGCCCTACAACTGCGCTCGTCACCTTGAGACAAAAGATGTTAAGTCTCATTTGCCCAGTTATTTTACTAGCTACGGCGCCCTTCAGAACGAAAAACAATAATGCTCACACATTACTGTTTCAGAAATAGGCGCCGTTGTGGTACCCATAATCTAGCCGGCATCCTGTGCAAAGGAGCCTCCCACTGGTAAAATAATACTCATAAAACACCACACCATAAGAAAACATCATAATCTTCAAATACGTTGATCCACCGAAGCTGTCTCTATTTGGTTTTATTGCCGTTTCTTTATATAAAGCTCAAATAAATCTTATTTATTGCTTTTAGCGAAGAGGCTTAATACTTTTCTCGATTTCGTGAAATTTGCGTTACATCCTTAGGCTGTGAGTGGAATATTACATGTGCTACAGGTTAATATAAGGATAATATATAATATGATGGTTCTTACTATATTAGAAGACCTGAAAATTCATTACAATTTTCATATATTAATCTATTGGCATAATGTTTGTCGCTTCATTGTGTGTCTTCTACCGCCATTATCACGGGAAGAGCTGTTTCATCTGATTCATTCCGCGAAATTCCACCTTCGCACGACACGCTGCAAGTTAGAATATCATCCATTATATTTAACGTCTACTATATCCACATTATATCCACATTATATAAATAATTGTAAATCTCTGACATGCTTTGTATAGAGCTGAATAGCAATCTGTAAACATTTGTACTATACCATCTTGTAATGAAACCTATTCAATGCAAATAAAGTTTATCTTATCTTATCTTATCCCCATCTTCTGGATGTGTGGCGGTCCTCCACAGTGCGGTTTTCAAGAAGCTTTCTTCCACGTACTACAAAGCTGTGGAATGAGCTTCCTTGGGCGGTGTTTCCAGGACGATACGACATAGGTTACTAGGTACTTCAAAAAAAGGTACTTCCTTAAAGGCTGGCAACGCTCCTCTGGTGTTGCAAAGAATGTGGGCAGCGGTGATCACTTAACACCAGGTGAACCATACGCTCGAATGTCCACCTTATAAAATAAATCACTTTAGGTTAAAAGTTTATAATATCGCATTGGATTTTTTCATAGAAGCAGTACACATTAAAATATTATCTTATTGTATTCGTGACAGCCTATAATAAATTTCAAAATATTGTTATTATTGTTTCTTTATGTATAAAAATGTAATAAATAAGATTTTTTATAATCATTAGGTTACAAAAATATAGTTAATAAACTGCTTTTCAATTTTTTTTGCAAAGTCTGTTGTATGTCAGACAACCAGAGAGTTAAACAAGACGTACAAGATTTATCAACGATACGTCACTCGAACGGTCGTGGTCACGGGTTCGAGTCCCGCATCGTTCATAAACTTTGTTTTCAATTTTAATTTGTGTAATGAATCCCAGAAGTGAGGGAATTACTTTAAAAAAATAACAAAATTGCTTAAAATGAATATGTTTATTCAAAGCAGAGTCTGAGAATTCTAAGGTTATCACTTTGTATTGTACTTGTCATGTATTTGTCGCCTAGTGGCACAGTAGTTACGAAGTCTTGTGAAACTGTTGTACAGTTTGGTTGGACGAGGCGCCTTAATCGGTTAATCTGAAACAATAAGTTGTATTAAGCTTCGTTAGTTAATATATTGTTTGTAACTCAATCACAGCTCTCTTGGCTGTACTTAATTTGTTTTGCGCCTAAATAGTTATTTGTTGTCTACGGAGTTGTATTGCGAATTAGCAGTGGTTTACTGATATTAGCACTTCTATGATAATAAATTAGTTATTATGCTTCATTTTTGGATCTAACTGGTCCAATTATTTTGAATATAACATTTGTGTTTTTGTCAGGTAGCACTTAATAATGTAAGCCCCATTGCAGTAGATATTCTTCATCATTTCTTAGACAGATTAAAGAACAATTACAAACACTTAATAACATTTTATTATTCCTGGCATTTGAGAAAAAGTAAAATAATTCGGCGTAATGTCCAGTGGTACATTCACAATAACTATCTAATACAAATCATAGTACAGCGGCTCATAAATGGAGCATGGCGATTCTTTAAGCCAGTCCACATTCTAGAACTGTACAAAGGACAGATCTGTGCTATCTGATATATAAAGAATTGCTTTTATCTGGTCAGGTTTATTCTAGTATTATTTCACTCAGTTCATTTGACTGAGTACCATGGATAACCACTCGATTTGTCAGCGATCCGATCCAGTGATTCCTGTGGAGTTGCTAGAAAAAATTAATTTAAAATAAAGATATATCTAAATCATATTATCATTTTTCATTGCTTGGAATAATCCGCGTTTTGACTCCTATCCATTTCTATTTGTCTCAGCAATCAGTTTTTGTTTTAATTTTTAAATATCTTCGATTAATTCTTCTATTAATTTGGATATTTACTTTGTAGTAGTAGGACTGCATACAAATCATCACATATTTCATAAAGGAAGTGGTGATATGCTCAATTTTTCGTTCAATCTTTTGCATTGCATTATAAAAAAAATTAAAATGTTACTTAATATCAGGTCATTCGTGCTCTTTTTTATGAAATAAATATATAATGTAATTAAGCATCTCACTGTGCCCTGTACTTCCTCGGAGCATAAAATGAATAGAGAGGTCCCAGGCCCAAGGGTGTTGTAAGAGGCGACCAAGGGTAATCACCAGTGGGAGGCATCTTTGCACAGGATTCCGACTAGATCATGAAGCAGTAATGTGTATGCATTAACGTGTTTTGGTCTGTAGGACACCGTGACTATTGAAGTTACTAGGCAAATGAGACTAAACATCTTATATCTCAAGGTGACGAGCGCAATTGTGGTGCCGCTCAGGACTTTTAGGTTTAGTGGCACTGCACAGCGCGAATCCATTATCGTCATCTGAACGGCCCACTCGTCTCGTCTCTTATTGTCATAAAAAAAAAACAGTTTTAATAAGATATACTAGATTACGGATTATGGAATGCGAGCCATTCCGGAATACAGACCTCAACTGCACGTCACACATCAGCAAAAAATTTGTATCCTGCTGCACTTGAAAGAACGTGTGAAAGAATAAGGAAGCTTATATAAGTAAGTGCAATCGTCAGCAAGTGTTGCAAAGATAACTTGAAGCTCTAATTAAGTAGGGCAGTTGAGAGCATTGAGAGCTTACAGGGTAACTTAAGAGCAATGGGGTAAGTGTTGGAAGAATGTGTAAGGTCTAAGAATCCGGAAAATAAAATCGTCAAAACAAAGCCCATTATTTTTTCAATTAAACATTTTTTTGTTTTCCATTTGTCATAGAAAATATTTTTTTTTTAACAAAAATACAACCGTCTTCAAAAACACTATTCCAAATCAATAGATATAATATGCACTTAAAAGTATAAAAATAATTGCGTATTTTTATACAATCTAATTCTAGTTACGATTATTGTAATTTTTGGAATTCGTGTCCTTCCGCCACGACCCGCTCTCGCCTCTCATCTCCTCACGACTCAAGCATATCTCACCTATAACTATGTTTGTAGTTACAAGCCTATCTTGGATGACACCGACTCCAAAAATTACAGTAATCGTAACTAGAATTAGATTGTATAAAAATACGCAATTAATTTTATACTTGGCATATTATATCTATTGTTTTGGAATAGTGTTTTTGAAGTCGGTTGTTTTTTTGTTAAAATTTTTTTTATTTTTTTAGTGAATTTGAACAACTTGTCTAAATATGTGCAGATATACCAAATTTTTCAATGCAGCAATGAACGTAAGCACTTCATTGAAGAGTTCCGTTACTTTCCATGGATTCCGTAATCAGAACCAAACCAAACTATCTTTGAAGTATATTCTTTCTAATAAAAACAGAATCATCGAAATCGGTTGGCGCGATATTGAGTTATTCGTAAATTTATCATTCAATTTGCTATACAAATTTAAGACTTTTATGATTTTTTCATGGATGCCATTGTCAGATCTGGACCACACGGAAAGCACCAGCTTTCAAATAATAAAAGAATTATAAAAATCTGTTCACCCAGTCGAAAGTTTTGAGGTAACAAACATAAAAAAAAACCTACGAATTGAGAACCTCCTCCTTTTTTGAAGTCGGTTAAAAATTTTGTATGGAATTTACGGCACAGCAGAGACATATTATAATAATGTAAAATATACGAAGAGGGCTAATAATCTCCCGATCTTTTATCGTAAGAACTATCTTATACATATTATAAGATTCACATGTAGAACGTTTAATATTCTGTTCACACTCTTATAATGTATCGCAAACTTTACGCATGCGAGATAGGAATTAGCCCTCTGTGGAAAAAGCAATAAGTTTGATTATTTGAACTTCGGTTTGAGATTGAGATAACTTCGGTGGATCAGCGCATTTGTTGCAAATTGCGAATTATGTAGGATTGGCGAATGTGTTAACTGACGTAGATACGGCGCGACTAGTATACTTTAGTTATTTTCATAGTATTATGTCCTGTGGTATATTGTTATGGGGCAGTGCGGCGAATATTAATACCATATTTGTGCTGCAGAAGAGAGCAATTCGCGCTATTTATAACCTAGGTCCTAAAGAATCATTAAGAGATAATTTAAAGAAATAAACATTTTGACTGTTGCTTCTCAATATATTCTTGATAATATTTTATATGTTCATAAGCACATTGAGGAATTTGGTAGAAACTGTGACATTCATAATGTTAACACAAGGAACAAATATAAACTTCTAATGCCTACAAATCGCTTAAGTCGAGTTAGTAAGTCTTTTATTGAGCTTAGGCTGTTAAATTATAAATGTTTATTGTACGATATCAAATTAAGTAATCCATATTTTTAAATAAAAAAAAGCCCGCTGAGTTTCTTACGCCCGTTCTTCACTCAAGTCCTGAGGCAGTATATTTTGAATGTGTGATAGTTATTGACGTTCAATAAGTGATTTTGAATCCTATTTTGAATAAAAATATTTGAATTTGAATTTCACCATACACTTATATATTATAAGAATAACCAACGAATTACAATAAATTTGAGTTATGATGTATGTTTTTATGAGTTATGTTGAATATTAGCCTTGGAATTTTAATTTAAAAATCATATTGAAGAGTATAATCTCGTATAAATACGGTTTTTTGTATTTATTGGCTTAAATCTTACAAAAAAATAGCTTCAATGATTTAGTTTGGAAAAATCGAATAAAAATATCTTATAATAATTCATCTGAGGCGTCCGTCTCGCAAATTATAGTTAATTCAATTCATTATCGACCATTTTTGTGGTAAAAGATTAAGGTTCTCTAGGTCAATCAATGTCAATTTATAAATTTTGTAAAGTTTCAGAGTTCAAAGACTAAACTGGAAGTAACTTACCCTAGATACGGGTATCTACAATATTAAATGATATTAAAAAGACATTTTTTTAGAATTTTAAGCCGACTTCAAAAAAGGAGGAGGTTCTCAATTCGTCGGTATTTTTTTATGTTTGTTACCTCAAAACTTTCGACTGTGTGAACCGATTTTGACAATTCTTTTTTTATTTGAAAGCTGGTGCTTCCCGAATGGTCCCATTGTAATTTGGTCCAGATCTGACAATGGAATTCATGAGAAAACCATTAAAAAAGTCTTAAATTTTGCTATACATACGTATAGCAAAGTGGATAATAAATTTACGAATAACTCAATATCGCGCCAAACGATTTCAATGATTTTTTTTTATTGGAAAGCATATACTTCAAAGATAGTTGGGTGAGAGTTTGGTTAGGTTCTGATAACGGAATCCATGACAAAGTAACGGAACACTGTCTGTAATCAAATTGCAAAGTACTTACGTTCATTGCTGCATTGAAAAATTTAGTATATTTACACATATTTAGACAAATTGTTAGTTAGTGTACTTCAAATTCACTAAAAATCTATATAAATATCTAGTAACGATTATTGTAATTTATGAGTCAGTGTCATCCAAGATAGGTTTGTTACTACATACATAGTTATAGGTGAGATGTGCTTGAGTCGTGAGGAGACGAGAGGCGAGAGCGGGTTGTGGCCGAAGGACACCGATTCCAAAAATAACTATAATCGTAACTAGAATAAGATTAATAATTTAGATTATATAAAATTACGCAATTATTTTTATACTTTTTAGTGCACATTATATCTATTGTTTTGGGATAGTGTTTTTGAAGGCGATTGTTTTTTTTTTGTTAATTTTTTTTTATTTATTTTTACCAGTCCTTTGTCCTTTGTGGCTAGATTTCCACAATGGCGCCTCATTCTACCGCAAAGTACGAATGTGTGAACAAAATTGTGTTTTAATATGAAGGACGCCGTAGCTAGAGAAATAACTAGGCAAATGAGACTTAACATCTTATGTCTCAAGGTGACGAGCGCAATTATAGTGTCGCTCAGAATTTATAGGATCTTTCAAGATTCCTGAGTGGCACAGGGTGGTCATTGTAATTGGCAAGGTAACATCAATTACCATCACCTGAACGTCTTGCTCGTCTCGTCCCTTACTGTCATAAAAAAAGGTAAATCAAATCTTAATCATTTAGATTTTCTTCTGTCTGTTTGTAGTCAATAATATTCATAAACCATAATAATAGACAACTGAAATTTTGACAGTTAGTGAGATATATGGCCGTAGTAAATAATAAAAAAGTAAGTTAAAGACTTTAAATATAGTAACCAATATTGATTTGTCATTATATGCTCTAGCAAGTGATTAATTATCCAATATTAAGGAGCAAATGCCAAACGTGGCTGACTGTTTATGACTTGTCAATTAAAATCAGTAACAATTTAAACAAGATTTTTGGCATGGCGTGACGCATTTTTTTGGTACTTCTCTCAGAAAAGTTATTCTTATAGCTTGTACTTTTTTGTGTAGGTTCATTAATTCAGATTAGTAGTGAATAACGAGGATTGTAAGCATATTAACTGTTTTCCACGCAAGAAATTTGGAAATATTGGCTTTGTTACATAGATGGCGGGCCGGCAGCCGTGATCTCATTACGCTCAAGGTCGCTGGCATTTACTGTCGCCTTAATGGCCTACGCAGACCGGGACGGCAAGGCAAGGGATTTTGCCGTGAGTCAGCGCACACTGGCCGCTTAGATACCGCGGCATTCCAGCACTTTGCCACGGCATGCCACGGCGTGCCGCGGCACGACAAAGCACGCCTCAGCGACTCCTGCTGCCTGATACACTTTTAGTCTTCAGTTGCGTTTGATCGAGTGTTGGTGTGCCTCAGTTTTAAAATGGTAGATTGGGATTTGGTGTTGATATCGATTATTGCAGATGAAGAAGAAGGTGCACAGGCTAATAATAGGGATAGAAGAAGATTTTGGGTTGATAATTTATGGAAAGAAAGGGAATCAAAGGGTGAATTCAATAATTTATTTAATGATTTAAAATACGACGTGCAAAAATTTTATGACTATCATAGAATGGATTATGAGAAATTTCAAGCACTGTTGAATATATGTCGACCATATATCGAAAAACAGAGGACCAATTTTCGCAACCCCATTGAAGCCGATCAGAGATTATCCTTGTGTTTGAGGTGGGTAGTTAAATGATTGTATAAGTTTTATTTTTTCTTCTTTTATTAAATTAAAAAAAAAAAAACAATATTTTTTGCCAAGTACAATCATGTATTGTAGACACATAATAACGATTTTCAAGTTTTTGCACTGATAAACCTTCTCACTGATAATCCCTGGATCTTTATTTGTTTTTACTTAATTTAGAGTACCTACTAGTTTAGATTAGTTTCGTATTCACAAACTGCAGTTTTGTAGCCAGACCCTGAAGCAGCTTCATAGCCAGGGCCAGAGGCGGTACCATAAACAGACCGTGAAACAGCTTCATAACCAGAGCCTGAGGCAGTTCCATAGCCAGACCCCGAAGCAGCTTCATAACCAGAGCCTGAGGCGGTTCCATAGCCAGACCCCGAAGCAGCTTCATAACCAGAGCCTGAGGTGGTTTCATAGCTAGAGACATCTTCAGATGTTGGAGCTGGAGTTCCCTCTATGTATTTTAATTCGGCGTCAGTTACCACATTAAATATTTGTCTCTTTATTTGGACCTGCACTCTTTCTGGTAGTTTTTTTACTGTGGCAGCCATTGTTTGAAAGAACGAATCAATGGGGTCCACCTCCTTTTTCGATTCAATGTATTTATTTAGTATTTCAGCAGTTGTTGTAGGTTCTGGTCTTATTAAGGAATGGTGTGAATCATTGGTCATTCGCGAAACTGAACGTTCATCATTATCATTGACAGCGGATTCTGCGAAAGAAGTCTGCGTATCCTCTGAAGAGGAGTCCAGATTCGAGGTTTGTTTTCTGTGCTGAATGAATTTTTTCAAAAACTCCAGCTCTTTTTCAAACTTGATAGGGCGTCGCTTTGTGTACGGGTCACCACTCTTTGTTTTTCTGTTATTCAGAGCTTTCCTAAAATTATTACGTATATTACCCCATATTTTCTGGCATTCTTCACCTAAAACAAAACATAAGCAGGTAAAATGGTATAGAAACAGAATAAGTAGGTAATGGGAAAAGGCCTTAGATAGTGACTAGGTTAGCACCAGCTGTGTTTATGGGATTATATTGAGCTAATCTTTTTCTAAGTAGAAATTACCACTGGCATTACGGTGACGGAAAAATATCATGAGGAATTCATAATTATATATAAATACGTAAACTGTATTATTTAATTGACTTTGTTTAACTGTGCCCTGTCTTTCACTCTGCCTCACTTACCCCTAATTATATTATCTTTCAGATTTTTGATCACGGGAAGTAGCTTCAAGTCTCTAGGTTACAGCTATCGCATGGGGTTTAGTACAGTGCGCTCTATCGTACATGAAACTTGCCGAGTCATTTGGAATGCCCTAAGACCTAGTGTTATGCCAAAACCAACAAGGGAAAAATGGACGCGAATCGCGATGGAATTTGATGAAAAATGGAATTTCCCGAACTGCATCGGTGCAATAGATGGTAAACATTTCAAGATAAAAGCACCTCGCAATAGTGGAAGTCTCTACATAAACTATAAAAAGTTTTTCAGTATCGTACTACTAGCGGTTGTGGATGCAAATTATAAATTTGTGATTGCAGATGTAGGATCATATGGACGAAATAGTGATGGAGGTATAATGCAAAACTCAATATTTGGAAAAAAATTGACTTCTAATGCCCTCGATATTCCCCCAAAAAAACGTTTACCGAGGACAGATCTTGAGTTGCCGTATGTTTTTGTAGCAGACGAGGCTTTTCCGTTAACCACAAACATTATGAGACCATTTAGTGGCGATCGATTGACAGATGAAGCAATGAAAATATACAATTATCGTTTGAGTAGAGCCAGGCGTATCGTCGAAAATGCATTTGGTATACTTCAAGAACGTTTCGAATTATGTCAAAAAGGAATTCAGGTTCAACCAAAATATGTTGATAATATCATTTTAGCATGTACTTGCTTACACAATTTCATCATAGGTGGTACAAGCACAGAAAGCCAAAATATAGCAAGTGTAAGCATTAATTTAGAAAACGATAATAATATGAACAATGCATTAGATGGTATGACAGTACGGGAGATGTTTAAAGATTACTTTAGGTCTGATGAGGGCTCTATTCCATGGCAAAACGATATTGTAAATAGACATTAATACTGTGTTAAATCTTAAAATATAATTATAGTGCAAAAATATTTACTTACCTGTTTTATTCATTTCTATTCCAATTCTTTTCCACGCATTGTTCTTCATTTGAGTGTTCATATAATGTTTTGATGACATATTATATAAATAATCATAGTCTTGAACTAAAGTTATTAATTTTTCCTCCATGTTGGAATAAAAAACGTAAAAAACTGGTCTCCGAAAAAATCACGTAGCACAGTCGTCAAAGACGCGGGCGCAAATGGATGGTCAATATTGGTGTGCATTCCCCGCTTCTCTACTCCCGCCGCCGCACCCCGCAGTATATCACTACGAGCGCCGGAGTCCGTGGCATGCCGTTGCCTACCGCAGTATGCCACGGCATCCCGCCACGGGAGCCTGTGGCGCGTGTTGCGATAAAATCCCTTTCAATGCCACGGCATCATTTTAAAGCATAGCAATTTATGTCGTATTTCTGTACCAGTACGGTTGAATGTCCATTAGTAAAAATTAAAATCCCTTGCCTTGCCGTCCCGGTCTGCGTAGGCCTTAAGGCTATCTGTGTACTATAATATACTACGAGCGAGCGTAAAAGCATTGCCACGTTGATTTAATGGTTTTTATTCAATAATCTTTGGTATTTGTAAGCTAATAAGTAAGAAACAAGTATTATATTATTGTTTAGTATTAGAGCGCTTTCTACTCCTGATAAGAGTCCGATCGGTATCCGTGAAAACACGGCCTGGAGTAGTCGTAGAACTATTTCTATGGTATTTTAAGCACCAAATCCGGCTTTCGTCATCCGATTTCTTTCCGTAGAAATAGTTCTACGGCTTCACCGGACAGTGTTTACGGATCGGGCTCTGATCGGACGTAGTGCAAAAGCGCTCTACGGTAAAGTTGCAATAATAGTGAAAATTGCATTTAAATCGGTTTACTTAAGCCGTATTTTAGGATAAGAAATGCATTGATCCGTAAAAACTATGATTTCTTTTTTATAGCAATGAGGTTCATATTTACATTCAATTTATTATTTGCTTCTAAGAAGTTCCTTCAGTACATTCTCGGGTGAGTTATAACTTATTTGTACTTTAAATACCAAAATAAAATAGATCCTATAGATGGCGGTAAAACGGGAAAGTTATAAAAAGAAACAAGATTTATTTATTATATAACTAGCTGACCCAGCAAACGTTGTATTGTCATATAAAGTAATAAGAAAAAATCAATAATTAAATTAAAGTTTGTTTTGTACCTTCTGAGAAAGTTAGAAATATATAAAGATTCTTATTAGTTATTCATTCACATCAAAGGGAGAACACAATTGTTGTTTTTATTTAATTCCGAGCGTTTTCATATTTATTCACCTTTTAAACCTTCTCTGGACTTCCACAAATAATTCAAGACCAAAATTAGCAAAATCGGTCCAGCCGTTCTCGAGTTTTAGCGAGACTTACGAACAGCAATTCATTTTTATATATATAGATAAAGCGTCACTCGGCCGATTGGTCTAAGTAATTATAGTGCTATAATGTAAATGGTCCATATTTTTTTGTATTAAAAAAAAGTTTGCATCTACTTATGTATGCACGCAAGATTTTATACTTCTTTGACCTAACAAAGCAAAAATCCTTAAAATTATTTATTTCTCGTGCTCCACAAACGTAGAATAACGTTTGTAGAAAGCACAATATTGTAAAAATCTTGCAACGATGGCTTTGCAATAAGCAATTGGCAATTATTAAATAACGATTACGACTGTATAGGCTTGAACCCTTTGCCTATCGTAATAATGAACAAAGAAACCAAAAAAAAATAACGAATGTCACAAACGACAGAAAATTTTAGGAAACAACTTCACCCTGTTACTTTTGTGTTACAAAATTTCACTCTCATCATGTTTTCATAACGCGCCTAAAGAAGTATAACTTCAAAAAATGTATTTTAGAAGTAAAGGAAATCACTTAACAATAACATTGTGTTAAGAATTGCATTAATTGTTCAGTTATGTCAGTACACTTGGCAGTGATTTTGTGTCTTATAGAGTTGTAATTACTTTCTAGACAGCTTTGTATTGAAACCTTTGATCAAAATCGGAATGTACGGATTAACTGCAATATTCTATGGGGAATTGCCAGTTTACTGTTTGTGACAATTCCGAATGCCGAAGTGGACTGCACTGAAGTCATTTGATGTGAATCACTATAAATCCCTACTATTATTATAAATGTTATTTTTTATTATGTATTTATTTAGAAACAAACGGTTGTACAAATCTTTTAACAATTTATACTTAACAATACTTAAAAACCTATAGTTTCCTCTATTTTTGAACACAATGAACTAATAACAAAATTCGATATTTGACATAAAAATGAAATATACTTATGTATAAAGAGATAGAGGATATTATAAAGATACGAATAGATTATAGCATTAAATTAACAAATCAAGAACGAGTTTATTTCAAACATTTTTTTAAGGTCGACAATTTATCAAAGAAAATATCTGTGTCAACTAGATTTTCATTATCATTAAAGTGTTTACAAGCACGCTTAATAAAAGAATTTGCAGCGTAAAGTGTTCTACTACGTGGTATTTAAAACAATTTAAAACATCTTTACTAATACTAATACTAATTAATATTATAAAGATGCAGTGTTTGTTTGTTTGTTTGAACGCGCTAATCTCTGGTGCTACTGGTCCGATTTGAATGATTCTTTCAGTGTTGGGTAGTCCATTTATCGAGGAAGGCTATAGGCTATGTTTTTTTTTTCAAAATTAGGGATCCGTAATAAAATTGCTATTTTGTAACACAAGGTGTAAAATCGAAAACCTATTTTTGCGTGCGCCGCAAAAACTATTGTCAATAGAACAAAATGATGTACAGGCTATAATATAGGCAATATTTTATTACTTATAAAACTATCGCGTGAATTATACTTTATATGGCAAAACAACGTTTGCCGGGTCAGCTAGTTTTTAATACGACTTCGACGCTCATGCCTGCGAGGTACTCTAAAATGTATCCGATTTATAGCTATTAACAATTTTGTATAAAAGGACGGATTCAACACAATTACGGCGGGATTCCAATGGCTGAAACTTAATAAATGTGAATGTAAGATTGTGTGTTTCGGTTTTACGCTGGAGATACTGAACCGTTCATGAAATTTGGTACAGCGATAGACTTGAGCTTGGCAAAAGACGTAGGCTATATATTTTATCTCGGAAATCCATGGTTCCCGCGGGATTTGTGAAAAACTGAAATCCATGTCGATGAGCTATTATTGTTATAAATACCAATAGTAGGTATAATGCCATAAAAATCTTGCCTGAAATAAGATTCATAAAATATTTTTGGGAACGGGAGCGAAAACGGGACCCGTAACTGGAATAGGACATGAGATTATCTTCAATTCCAAACTTGCTTATTATTTTTAAAAAACCCTTTATATATGCGGACGAAGTTTCTGGCATCAGCTAGTCGATAGTATATCTAAAATCTATCCCATTAAAATGTCTTGTATTACTTGTGAAACTTGTAGTATTCTAAATATGTGAAAAAAAAAATTAAAACAAGTTAGTTTAAGCCTAATTGAATAAGCTTTATTTGACTTTGACTTTGAAACAAGCATATGGGTCACCTGGTGTTAAGTTATTCAAATTCAAATTCAAATATTTTTATTCAAAATAGGATTTAATCATGGGCGACCTAATTATCTTACAGCACAAGAAGGACCACTTCGGAAATAAATGGCGCTCTGCGAGAGAAGCGGCGCAAGAAACTCTCCCAGCCTTTTTTTTGCGCTCATTTGTTTTTTTTTCCATACAAATCTACAATATTGTACTGTCAATGCTATTGCTATATACTTATCATAATCTAGTCCCAGGCTGTCCCATTACTTAGATATTCAGCTGTGGAGTAGTAGGATTTACGACAGAGCCGTTTTTGAATAAAACATTTAAATTTATTTATAGAAAATGCCTGAACAGTGGCTGGGACTTTATTATAAAAGTGTATTTATACATTTACCCTTAAAGCTATTATGTATCTTATGAAGCCTCTTAGAATAAGTTACAAGCAACCCTTATTTCTAGTGTTATAATAATGAAAATCACTAATTAGAGCAAAAAGGTGACGATTTGTGGATTGAAGTGAACTTCATCTTATTTTTATTTCTTAGAACTTTGCGCACCAATAGAAATGCAGTGAGCAGCTTATAGGCTTGAAGATTGTTTGCTTTTTACTTTTCCACTCCTCCACTTTTATCTGTTATTATCTATCATCTTCTATCTACAGCCACGATTCGTATATGTACATACTTTATTGAGTCGTAGAAGCATAGTTGTTTTGGTGCCACAGACAACTAAATCTAGTTTAGGTATGGTAGGTTCATAGAAATATTAGGTAATACGTATTATTTGTTTAATTTTTGTTTTATTTAAAGTTACCTAGTTGTAGAAAAAATATAATATGCGACACGTTGTATAACCAGGTCATAAAACGCTCGTGGCGTCTTTTATTGTGGTGGGCTGCCACGCCACTCCTATTTTTTTACCCTCATTTGACAACTGTTGCATAAAATACTTTATGTACACGAACGCTTTAAATCCTCTTTTAAAAATGTTGGAACAGTTACCTTATTTACTGTTCTAATATCCGTGACATCATCCAAACGAGTGTTGTAATGTACTGAATTTCATAACAACACTCCTTTTTTTTTTTCAATCCCTTCATGAGCAAAGAGTTTCAACAGACAGCCACATTATTATTGCCCGATACGTGGTATGTGTATGAATTTCAAAAAAAGAACATTTTCGTTTACGCGCGTTCCACACAAATAATTCGTCGCGCGCCGTAAAAAAAAATGTAGGTTATTCGAATCCCCGCCATTTTTCTTTGCAAATTATATTGTTTAGTTTACAAAAAATGCGCGATTCAAATTTTGACAGCACACCGCCAGATATTTTAAATGCTGCAAGAGAACATAATATTAAACATACAAAATGTGAATTACTACTTACATAAATAATTCTTTCATTAATACTTAGTTTATTTGTTTATAATCAGTAATGGATGATAAAAGGGTTACTACTAGGACTGGCTGTTTTAATGTTAGCAGTAAGCTAACTGTTTCAGAATCTTTTAGAAGATTCATATTCTGGGTGTAGATAAAGTCTTGTATGCAACTGTTGATAATTAGCTATTAAAACACTCATGTGATCCTAATATGATAAACCCACATTCGTGTTTTAATACCCCTTATTACACAACAGTTGCATAAATAACTAATAATAACTATTGTCACTGAGAGGGTGGACTGTCTTAATTAAACTGCACTGGACGTTTCTATTAGTTATAATAATAGAATAATTAAAGAGGAGCATTGCATAACATGACTGTTTAAAAATGGCCGGGCCGAGGCGGAAGTCAAGGAGGATGTAAATACTATGTAATACCGGAAGTGAGCAAGTCAATATTTTATTAGAATAAAATGAACAAAGATATTTTTAAATAAAAACTAATATGTGAAGTATATCTTTACATACTTTAAATGCTAACAAAGTAAAAACCTGTATATTGAATAAATTTTAGAAGAATACTTGTTTGAGTTCTATTAACTATCGAAGCCATAAAGTAGTTTAGTCCGGATGAAACGCAAAACTACTGAATAGATTAAATTAAATTTTGCAAGGATATTAATAAGAGAACAGGGCAATATAATATAGTCTCTAATATTATAAAATCGTTAGCGTGCGGTGAATATTTATAACAATTTTCAAAATAAAAACAATGAATACGATACCTACTTATGGTACTTCGATGTACAGTTCTATAATAAAATTCCAAATAATTTATTTATTTATTGGTCTACCAGCGATTTTACATAAAAATATTTCTTAAACAATTAACAATTGAAATTACATGTGCAGGGTATGCAAAATCATTTAAAAGTAAACACTACATGCTAATTTCGCTTATCGATACATTATTACAAATGTAAAAGTGAGTTAAAAACTAAAACCGGTGAAAAAAAAGTATGAGAAATTTGAAAGTCTGCAATAATCAATTGAGAATTGTTTAACGGATAGTTAGAAACAAATAATAAGCGTTTTAATTACATACAACTAAGTATAACAAAAATCTAAATCTAAGCTAAGAAATTATATAATTAAATAAAATACACTAATCTTTAATTAAAATATATTACCTATGTTATAACTAACAGAGCAAAGTAATCTATCACACTCATAACTGGCTGACTAGATTGCTGATAACTAATTATAATAATATTACATCTCTTATAACTTCTGCTAAATTCTAAAAAGTATGAAGAGCTGTTTTATTCAAAAAGCCGAAGCAAAT
Source organism: Leptidea juvernica (assembly GCA_949711755.1). Lineage (NCBI taxonomy): Eukaryota > Metazoa > Arthropoda > Insecta > Lepidoptera > Pieridae > Leptidea > Leptidea juvernica. Next base: position 19,790,688 of record CATIXQ010000003.1, on the reverse strand, counting down.
ACGATTACAGAATATATCGAGGATAAAGAACTATGGTAAATTGATGCTCCTGGTCCGTCTTATAATAATCCTTAATATTAATATTGTATAATCTCATGAATATAACATGAATACATCTTTTGGTTTATATAAAATCTACTGTAATTGCATTTGCACGACCTGTATAGCCGAGTGGTTAGCGATCCTACCTACTGAGCTAGAGGTCCCGGGTTCGAATCCCGGTAGGTGCAAGCATTTATATGATGAATATGGATGTTTGTTTCCGAGTCATGGATGTTTAAATGTAATTATGTATGTTTAAGTAAGTATATTGTATTAAATATATCATTGTCTTGTTACCCATAACACAGGCTATATATGCTTAACTTGGGGAAAGATAATTTGTGTAAAAAGTGTGTTAATATTATTATTACTATTATTATTATTATATAGAGTCGTTTAGTGGACTTGCTTTGTGAGCATTATTTTTTAAATTTTGTAGTAATTATGTGTATGCTATACCACGGTTCATCATACTCACTAAAATGGCATTGTTTGCGATGGCATCGTGTGTTGGATCGTGTCCTTTCCTTAAATATGAGCGAAGAGAACGATGGCTGGTCTATGCGTCAACTCGTGAACGTTTCATGAAAACTGCTCTTTTTCTTTTTATTATTATTATTAAACCAACAGCACACAAAAATTAAACTAATAACAAAAATATTATGTGATGGCCGACTGCCAATTACAAGTTCACACTATTTATAGTATAACATTTAACGCTCTAATTAAACTATGATTAAATCAAAATAAATAAATTAACTAATAAATATAAAGGTGTGTATGAGTGTATGTGTGTATAAGTGTATGTGTGTATGAGTGTATGTGCGTATGAGTGTATGTGCGTATGTCGTTTTCAACTGTTCGATTACAATATACTTAAAATGATTTTCTTTTGAAAGATAATCCGGTGAAGATCGCGGGAATACATTGGATTAAGGCAGCGCAGGACCGATCGTCGTGGAGATCTTTGGGGAAGGAAGACGGACTCCACGTTGCAAATTGAATAATCATCCTCACTTTTTGGATATTTGGCATTCAACCAAATAACAATCAATCAATCAACAATCAAAAAAATACAACCAAGCTATGTAATGAGCTTCCTTGCGGTGTATTCTTGGAAGATACGACATGGGTACCTTAAAAATGTGCCTAGGCATACCTGCTTCTATTATCTAACTTGAGCTATTTATCAATTATATCGTTAATGTTATTATGTGGTAAATGTTGAACACACGTTGGGTCGTGCCATGAATTGGATTCTGGGAGATTTCAGCACGTGTGCTTACAATCTACGTGACATCACGCAGACACAGTTAGCTTACAGGAAAACTAATTGTGTGACATTATTCTTGATTTCATTTCTATGACTTTTATATGTATATTTTTTAGAAATAAATAAATAAAAATAAATCAAGTCCAGTGGAAGGCTCCTTTGCACAGGATGCCGGCAACTTGCTGGGTATCACAACGGTGCCTATTTCTACCGTGAAGCAGTAACGTGAAAAAATTAAAAATTAAATTAAGTTTAAAAATTACTGTTTTTCGGTCTGAAGAGCACTGTAGCTAGTGCATTACTAGGCAAATGAAGCCTAACACCTTATGTCTTAAATTGACGAGCGCAGTTGTAGTGCCAATCAGAATTTTTGGGTTTTTCAGGAATCCTAAGCTGCACTACAATGTGATGGGCAGGGCGTTAATCCATCAGCTGGACGTCCTGCTCATCTCGTCCCTTATTGTTAAACAAAATTAAGTCCGGTGACGTCAAGACAAGTCTATAAAGGATCAAAAACGTATATCTAGCTTAATAATAGGTAGTATATATATATGTTGACCGACTTCTTAAATATTTTATTCAGGATTAAATCTTTTCAGTAGTTATTGCATATTTCCCGGAGATAAAGCACCTTTTGGATTCGGTACTCTTTATGGAACACATTTTTTATTTTATTTTATTTTGTTTTATTGTAATTGGAAAACTTACAGCTAAATACAATAATAGTTAGGAAAATATTTACATTAAAGGCTATTTACAAGTTTTCGCCGATATTAACTAGCTAATTACATAATAAATGGCTACTAGATTAATATTAATAAATCGAGGATAAGAAAATCTGATCGAGCGACATGGTAAGAAAGATTCGTTAGTTTATTTAAGAATGCTATCTATTATACATAAAAAATTAATACATAAACTGACGTACATCTACATTCACGTGTTCAATAAAGGTGACATTTATTAAATAATTAATAATAAATTTTGCTTAGTCATATACTCTTCAGTCTATTATACTTAATAATAAATTTATATAAATTCTAATTTAACTTATTATGTTATATAAATTTAGGTGTTACTGTCGATATTATTCGAAAAAATTTTTGCTGAGCTGGTGTTTTAATTTCGTTACCGTTGTATTAAATCCTACTAATATCATAAATGTGAAAGTTTGTATGTCTGGATGTATGTTTGAACTTCTTTAACGCAAAATCTACTGAATAGATTTTGATGATACTTTACAATAAAATAGCTTACACACCAGAATAACACATAGGCTATAATTTATAAAACTATCATGTGAATTATACAAAACATAAAAGAAGTGTGATTATTACTAATGAATACAACTAGCGCCATCTCTTATCAACTAGCAAGCAAAATATCAATACAATTTATATGGCAAAACAACGTTTGCCGGGTCAGCTAGTATTAAATAAATCTATATCTATGCTACAGTCTCTAACAATGTCTCTAACATAGTGAGTATAAATTAAAAAATAATTTAAATATAAACTTTATACTGTGTTATGATTTTCATTATGTATGTACAAATATTTATTTAAGTAAGGGCGCATCTCTCTTGTACTTTCATCTATAGCTTAACTGTCTCTCATCTCCTTCGCTTGTAATTCAAGAAACGTAAACTCTACTTTCATATTGCAAGTATTTCTTTGAAAAATATTTTCTTAATGTCACGTCCGCGCCGCGTTTCTTGTAAATGAAATATTAATTTCTTGAAGTAGACAGCTGTAAGAAATTTTTAGGTCTCTAAATGTGAAACAATGCACAAAATATGAAAATATACATTTTTCATTTACTTATTTCCACGAGAATGCTTTTCCAAGGAAAGCATATTTCTGCAGATCTTGTCAAGGGAATTAATTTTCATCTTCAACTTTTAAACTCAATTTTAAGTTACTTTTCATTAATATTAAGAATTGAATTTTTAGGCTAAGCGAAGGTTGAATAGGCTTACTTAACGTACTTATAACTGGACTTGATCTGCCTTGAATGATTTATGTATTATATAATATTATGGTATGGTATGGTAAATTAACAGTTAAGTCCAATCAGGCTCCCATCGTGCACTATGGTGTTTGCAAGTTGATACATATAAGGGTGTTAAAATACGGGGGTTGAAACATGTGATTTCTAAAAATATGTGATCTAATTAATATAAATAGATTTGGATTGTTCTAGAAAATTCTAGAATCTAGAGATTTCTAGAATTATTTGGAACGTTTTCAAATGTAAGCCTATATTCTAAACAAATGAAAATGTTCTAGAAAGTTTTAATATAATCCAGAAAATTTGAAAAAAATGTGAAGTAAGTAGTGATAGATTATTAACATTAACAATTTACTATATATTAAGGCTGAAAATTTACTTTTAAGTTACGTAGCCCTAGGAAAGGGTCGGTGGATCGAATATTAATAATCTTATATTTATTTCTTATTATGATTATATCTCGATCGTATATCACAGATCTTACAAAATAAATACTTCGGTTGCGGCTTTCAGGTCTATTGACTCAGCGAAGCATTCAGCTACGTTGGCGGTTATATTTAGCGCATTGTGCCAACTAACAGTTCCTATACTTCTCTCAATATATTTATAAATACAGAATACATAACAGCTACCACCCATTGAATTTTCAAGTGAACATTCTACTTCCAAGTCCCCCTTAGCTTAATTGATTAGTTTTTGTAAAAACTAAACTTTTTGGAAACAGTCACTTTATTTTTAAATTAGCGTTTTGGGGTACTGGCTTCTGCATGATAGCTCGAACATTCTAGATTTATTTGTAAATACAAGTACAATATTGTATTTGAAGGGGCAGGAGAGCCTTTATCAGGACTCATCTTGTGTGATGTATGTGGGTAGGTAGGTAGGCAGATGGGCGTGAGCAGAAAAATTACAAGTCCTTGTTACAATCACAGTTTTTTAATTAGCACAGGGTTTAATAATCGAAATACACAGTCAAATGAACATCTAAGCAACACGAAACCAACTTTATTTTAACACTACATTAAACTATCACTCGGATGCAAAGCGATTCGTCACAAGCGTGGTGCGCGGGCGCCGTCTCGAACAAAAGTGAGTCAAGATGGCCGCCCTCAGAACCACCGACAATGACGCTTCGCTAGGCTGACTTTGACAGCTAAAAGTCAACCTGATTGGCGGATGCGCCGTCATATTGTTCATGATTGTTGTTATAAAAACAGGACCGACCAGTCACTACAAACAGCGCCCGTTCACAAGCATCACCGCAAGGACCAGCAATCGCTTTCGGGAAACTAAAACAAAGTCAGCATGACAATGTCTGCCCTGGGAACTCAAATTAATAGATCCTAACAGATATGTGATAGATTACGAAACACCTCCACTCACAATAAAAGTTGGACATTTTTTAAAATAATATCTAATTTAAAAATTGCGTGCGTACAGAGTAAACAGGTGGTATCAGAAGTGAAACCTGCATTGTGCATGAACTTCTAACCTGCAAATAAAGTCCTGGTAGATGTTGCTAGGATGAGAGAATATTATTTCAACCACTATGAAAGACATTACTAGCACCGCTACCATAATTATTTATGTTCTCTTGGTATCGATATAGTAATACGTCGTGCGCATGACGTCAGAATATTTAAGGTATATTCGCGTCATACATAAGACAATCTATTCTTGAACTATGATCGCCTTGTAAAAACACTGTATATTGTATCTCATTTTCTCCCTCGTTAAATCTCATGAATTTATATGTCTGTCTCTTTTTAATGTCGCTTTTTGTTTCATCACGAAGTTCATGTTCAAGAAGTTTTAACTTCGAAAGAATTAAGATTATAAATAAGAGCAGAGACAATATAAATGATCATTACCAATCTGTTTCACTGCCAAGCAGCCTTATCATCATTAATGAAGTCTTTTAACTGTAATAGACCTTATAACTCAATTCACTTTTAATTAGTTAAATTATTCTTTCTTTTTCGTTATTATAAATGTAGTAAGATATAAATCAACACAAACTTAACATCTCCAATAAATAAGGGAACCTATACAGATACATAAAAGGCATAAAAAGGCATAAAAGGCATTTTTTTCATTCTATTAAAAAATGATCTACTGAACAAGCTTAACTGCAGTATGAAAAGAAGCAGTACACCTGCTTTTGTAAAGTATTTAGTAATAATAACCGCGTCCCTCGCCAGATACTTCAATTTTCTTTAAATGACAATTATGATTTTAAGACGAACCTCTCCTACCATTTCCTATCTATGGTATTATAAGTATTGCTTCATTCGAATATTTGTTGAGTTAAATCAGTAGAAGTCTGGCTCTAAGCTAATATAATAGAAACGAAAGTGTATCCGATTGTTTTTTCTTTATTTATGAATGTTGAATACAGTTTGTTAACCCGCGTCACGAGCAGTGAAGCGTTACATAGACTTTATTGACAGAAGGTCAAGGTCAGGTGTCTGATATCTCCTCTAGACTATTGTCACTATTAATTCACAGTACATTTTTATTATATGAATTTACTGAAATCTAATATTATATTCTACTTTGTCGCCACAGGGTTCATACAACATGAACGTGCTTTATTTTATTGGGATTTGACTTTCCAGGATACCTTCATTCGTTATTGCGTAATGAATCTAAATATTCAGGTAATTACACAAGTTTGAACATTTTTTTCATACATAGTTATTTAATTTAGCTGGACTATTTACGCACTAAGGCTCTTGATTGGCCATTTTGCGTGTCCGTTCGTCTTCATACTCCAACCAACTTCGAGCATCCCAGGACTCTAACAGTAGTTTTAAGTTGCTACATGCATCCGGAAGCGATGCATCAGATGAAGATCGGAGTATTTGCGGATCGGAGGAGCACGTGTTCTGGCGTTTCTTATGCTTCCATGCATCCTCTGTATAAAGGGCTATCTTTTACACCTATGATAGATAAATGTTTGTATAAGGGACAGTAACCTGTGACAATGCCTAAGATTTTGCATATTTTGTCCCTGTGTAGTCTGACCAGGTTGCGGACGAATCTCTTTGATGACGCTGGAACTGCATTATTTGTTTGTCTGCATCCTTTACTTCTTCGCTGGTGGTCTGCGACGTGGCCGTTGGAAAGGCACTACACTCCTGACCAGGCAATGGTACGACGTTCCGAGAGGTGCGTCGAAAGAGACCTGGTAACTATCGGGATGTGTAGTCAGCCGAAGATCTGATAAGGACGGAATGTGGCGATTCACATCTGAGACTCAACCAATTAAGACAGACCATACGCCAATGCAAAATTTCGCACAGATCGTCTAGTGTAGTCTGTGGTGCGTGACCCAATCCATTCGACATTGTGCCCGTTGAAATCACCCAAGACTACGATTTGAGCGGAGGGGATCTGGGCAAGCATGTCGTGAATTTCCGTTTGAACGCAGCTGTACTTAATTACAGTCTGTATTAGAATACTATCCAATTGTTTTCTGGTATCGTAGTACTGATTTGCATTAAGAATGACCACCAAATTAGAGAATAGTCTAAAGATCTTAATACTCCACCGAACTGCTAATAGTTGCGATAAGAATAGACGAAATGAAAAATGACTTAATACAACAGATGAATAATTAAGAAAAAAACTCGTTATTGGAGAAAAGAAAGGTACAAACCAAACAAATACATAATTAATAATTTACTGAAGTTGCATTCGTAAGAGGCTCTGAAATCACCTTACAGTATTGTATCTTAAATCCCACTTAACACTTATGAAATATTATTACAATGAATTCAAAATTCAAATATTTTTATTCAAAATAGGATGTGACATCACTTATTAAAAGTCAAAAAAATTCTTTTGAATAACGGGATCTTGTTGTTAAAGCATGTATATCGCGCCACAAAAGACTTACTTACTCGACTTAGCCGAGTAGTAGGCATTAGAAGCTTATGTCTGTTCCTGATGTTAACATTATGGTTATTACACTTTCTAGCAAATTCACTTATGTGCCTATGAACATACATTACATTATCAAGAATATATTGAGAAAAAACAGTCAAGATGGTAATTTCTTTGAATTTTTCTCAATGATTCTTTATGACGTAGGTTCTGAATAGCGCGAATAGCCTTTTTCTGCAGTACAAATATTGTATTAATATCGGTAGCGTTGCCCCATAGCAATATACCATAGGACATAATACTATGGAAATAACTAAAGTATACAAGTCGCGCCGTATAAGTCAGTTAATTGTCTAATCTTTTTAACCGTGTATGCTGCAATACTAAGTCTGTTCGCAAATCCTTCAATATGTAATGTAATTTGAAATCCAGAGTAATGCCAACAAATATAGCAGATTCCACCGATTTTATCATCTCTCCGTGTAAGAAAACACTTGCATCAACATTTTTGACATTAAGTACGGTAAAATTTATATATTTAAAAGTTTTATTTATTTCTCCAGGGCTAACAAAATTAAAATTAAAACTTTGTTGACATTCTCTAACATTTTCCAGAAGATGTGACTCAGCAACACTGGTGCAGGAGACAAGCGTGTTTGTGATAGAAACTGGAATCTCAGAAAAAAAAATCTCATAAGCAATAGCAACTTCCTGCTGAGATTGAATGATTGTATTGATAGATTGTTTATTGTTAGAATCTTCGATGTATGGCCAATGTGTATGGAAATTCCGCTCTTTGAATATGATAATTTTTTTTTTTTTAATTGTTTAGTAAATAAATTTAAAAAAACTGTTTAAACTTACATACTGACATGGCATACTGAAAGAGTTTATATACTTCCTGTTACTGTGGTTATTTTCACAATTCTTAAAAGGCATTCTTTGAAGTACATTGACGCTTTCTTTTCTTAAGCTAATGAATTAAAATTACTTTAAAAATAAGTTAAACAACTCAATTAAATATTAGTACATGATGTGCATTTCTGTAATACATAATTAATAAAACTGTAAATAATGTTAAGTTAATTTTTGTAGTAGTCGAAATAATCGAGGTGCACCATACGTGGCAGAATTAATAAGGCCAGAAATTTATTTGTAGTAATATTTATACCCGTTTATAAGGCCATAATTTAATATTTGTATTGGTGATACGATAAATTAATTGCTTCCTTGTACATCCAAAGCGCAAATTAGAATTAAAACATAATATTTCGACAAAATTATGTCATATTTAAATTTTCTTAATTCAATCCTATTGATGCTTCAACCCAATTATAGAACGTAATTAAACATTAGATATTTAAAACGTTAAAAAAAGGTTTTAATGATGACAGTTATAACAGTTATATAATACTTAAATAAGTATTAGTTATTATAAAGTTCGTTTCTTTCGGAAGCTGAAAGAAAAAATCATTTGAAAAGAAACTTCGCCGAAGTGAAATCATTTATGTGGAACAGTTTTTAAATGGGCACTCGTTAATAGGCATTTAAATTCAATATGATTTCTTAAAGTGTATTTGCGATTATCCCAAGCAAAACATTTTATAAAATATCTGTTATATACGTCTTAACAGATTATTTTTAATGAATGTTGCATTTTAATTACTTGCTATTTATATTAATGCAATAATGAATTGATGACAAAATAATTGTATCCAATCATAACATTGCACAGCTGAGTACGAATCCTTAACTTTAAGTTTGATTAAACTTGACTTAATAATATATATATTTATATATATATAAAGAAAATGGCCTTTGTTTGAGGCTCTTTCACGCCTAAACCACTGATCGTATCGACATGAAACTACCACCATTCGATGCGAAATTTCCTAAAAAATCCTAAATGGTTTATGGCTACTTACTTATTTTTGGAATTCCAACGTTCCTTCATTAATTATTCTCCATTTAAAATTCGCCGGGAACGGCTAGTATATTATTATATATATAGTTTTCATATGTAAATATATATTTATATTTTCATATGAAAACGAAACCAGGGGCCTCCTCCCATCACTAATCTTAATAATAATATTGCCAAATAATCAAAGTAAGCATTCGAATCATTATAAAACGAGCTTAAATCCTTAGATAGTTAAGAATTTCGTTTTTAAAAAGATCTGTTTAAGCTTATCATAGTGATTTTCTTTACGTATTTGTGTATAGTTACACCTATTGTTTAAACTCTATTGTTTGTCATTAAAGTTTGTTTGTTTGGAAGGAAAGCTGTGTGTGTACAATAATATATAAATATCAGCGTTACTTAAAACAACCCTCTACGCGACCGAGAGTTAAATGTCGGTAAAATACCTCCACTTGTGTTTGATACAAATGAAATGCTTCCAGCTTTGAATACTATTATTACTTGATGCAGATTCCTTGTGATATTTCTGTGATTCTACGTTTCTTCAATATGAATCGTGCTTGTGATTTTATTTTTATTTATTTAATTATGATTCCTTACAGCTAACAAAACGTAAAGAGTATATTAAAAATAATATACAATAGATACGCCAATTAAAAAGAATACTAATTTTCAGTTCAATTGTATGTGACAAAGTAGTTTAAGACAAACATGAAAAATACTACATAAAAAGTAAGAAGAACTAACAAGAAAAAATTAAAAAGAAATAAAAGAAGATTTTATTTATATAACAATTGTACCTCTTGACCGAAAAACGTCAATAAACGCCTAAAAATAAAGTAAATCTGAATACGTAACTCCAGAACACTTTCTTGAAATCTTTTAAATTGTAAGTTATATAAATGAAATATAAACAAAGTTACTATGAATATATTTAAATGTAGTAGCTATAGTGTTATTAGTGCACGAATAAGTAAAAAGTACTAATTGGGACTTAATATCTATTTTACAATGACAACACGGAATCCTATAGAATTTTAGGCTTTGTTTTGAGAAATTCTGGGGATTTCACATCTGAACCAGTCATAAGGCTTTTATTCGGTGCTTTAGTGCGCAGCAAGCTAGAAACAGCTATGTGTGTGTGGAATCCGCATGAAAGTACTTATGTACTCCTTCTCGAAAAGGTACAAAAAGCTTTCCTTAGGTATACAAACCTATGCATGGATACTACCCCTATATGTATCACACTAAATTTCTTCTGGGTACATTAGGCTACAACTCCCTCGAGGTTAGGCGAAAACGACAGCAGCTCACAGTTATGTGCAGAGTTCTCAGGGGTGATATAGATGCGCATTTTGCGCTATGTAGAATCTTTGTACCGGACAATTACTGTTCGAGGCGCAGGCATAGATTGTTCGCGAGTCCGACACATCGTACTGTGGCTCGCACCAACTCACCTATACCGAGGTCTCACTCTGCTCTCAACGCTCTTCTCGAATCCAACCCTGCTTGTGATTTATTTGCGGATGGATGGCAGACGATTTTAACAGAGTGCTTGCGTTTTTGTGAGAGGAATGGATGAACGGTATTTGGATGTTAATTAATTGTTAGTTATTTACAGTAAACTTTGTATTTATTAACTATTATTTGTGTAATATGTTTAGTTTGTAATTAATTCTTACTTTAATATTGTAGTTGGCTTGCGCCGTTTTATAAAAGTATAAATAAAAAAAACACATGTGTTTAGATTTGTTTAATGTTTTTACCCGTAAGCTTTTAATGTGTTGCCTGTTTGCCGGAATATACTAATCAAGAATGCATAACATTTGGGTTTCATAAAAAAAGAGTTAAATTAAAATGTTAACTTAAGTTACTATTGATTGATAATAATATCGAATCATATCAAGAAGAAGTGTAATTAATAAATTAACAATGACTGTTATAAATTACAGCATATTATTTAGTTCTACTCAGAAAATAGGATAGGTGTTCCGATTATGTTTGAACATAAATTAGAACACAATTTTGAAGAAAACAGAAAAGAGTATGATCACTATCTATCTACTATCGGTTAATACCAAATCAAATCATCTTTATTTCCAAGATAAGGTTATAATAAGGTGTTGTTGGTTTATAATTAACAGGTGATCTTATCCTAACCCATAAGGCATGCAAGGCATTCCAAAAGTTGGAATCTGAGAAATTTTAATTTGAATATTTAAAAAATATATATATAATATGAATAATTTCCATATAGGAACTGTAACAAGGAGTTCTTATCCGCATATAAGAACTCATTGGTCTATGGTTGGCCGTCCAATAAAAGAATAATATTTTATACTATATCACGGACTAGTAAAAAAGAAGGACTCCGCGCCTTTATGCTAGTGTTTGTGCGGTTCCGTGGAATACCAGTTACACAATTTTTTCACCCTTCATATATCCACAAATACTTTTATATTATTGTTTTTACACTTTTCGCAAACCACGCCGGCATTTCTAAAAATTTTATTGCGACGAAAACTGATCTGTCACAGACGATGGCAAATCTCATAATGGCGGCCGATCGGCTTGTATTAGTGTAAGTGTATGCGTGGGGCTATGTATTTACACGTTTACTGGCTTGTTTTGGTGCCTTACTCTTATGTAAGATGACACGGAGTCCTTATTTATTACTTGTCCGTGTACTATATTTGAATATTGACGCGGATGAGAAAACAATCGAATTAGATAGAATAGAAATGATGAGAAGTGAAAACGGTCGGCCTTTAGCCTAATATTTAATATTTATAATTAATATGTTTAATAGAAAGTGAAAGTATAAGAATATGGAAGTACCAGAGAAGTAACATTGTTTTATTATGCAACGATCTTGTGAGGAAGGACTCACGCGCTACAGTAATATGTTATATATAACATAATATATATCGTTAGTATAGTTAGTTATCACAATAGAAGAAATGTATATAAGAACACGACAACTCCTATAAGTACATTTTGTAAAGGTTAGAATTTAAGTTATTTAATACATAAGTACATGATGTCCTTAGAAGTTCATAAACGCTCGAAGGGGAATCAGATCTTCGATAATTGAATAAATAACATTCTTTGTGAAGTGAATCTTAGCTGTATTCGCGGTAAGTGTTCGTAAATGGAATAAATTCCGTGAAATGAGCACATGCCAAGTGCATATTATGGAAGAAATGCAATCCGTTAAAAGGCTTTCGAAGAACTGTATAATAGACTCGAGGGACTAACCACACACGCTCAATTATTTATTGAAATTCCTACAATATAATTTACCAGTGGGAGACTCTTAGCACGGGACGCCGGCTAGGTTATGGGTACCACAACGGCGCCTACTTGAAGGGCGCCGCAGCTAGTGAAATTACTGGGCAAATGAGACTTAACATACTCATATGTCTCAAGGTGTCGAGCGTGTTAGAATAGCTACTAGATATAGAACATATAGAATAGAAATAACAAGTAAAGCTAATATGAAAATAATCTAATGATATAACCTTCATATTTAAGTAAACCACCATAATTTTAGAAATATATTTATTACGTCATGACGCTACATCGGTTCGTAAAGGAGCTTTGACATGGGGAGAAGAACCGATAAGAGACTCAGGCCATCTTTTAAATCATATAAAAATATATAGCAGTATAATGTATGTACAACATACATTCAAGAAGTCGAGGAATCTTTTATAAATTGTACTTATTTTTAATACCTACTAAAATAATGGTTACTAGCCATTTAATATTCACAAGGGTTGACGCGATTAGATTATAAATAGATAATTTAAGGGATAATAATATCTGAACAGAAAATGGTTGCAAAATATTTTGAAGATCGAATTATAAATAAGGAGATCCGTAGGAGAACCAAAGTCGCCGACTTATCCTAAATTATTGCAAAAGTGGACAGGGCACATAGATCGGCGGACAGATGGCCGGTGGAGCAATAAAGTCCCCGAATGGCGACCACGTACCGGAAGACGCAGTGTTGGTAGGCCCCCCACAAGATGGACCAACGATCTGATCGCCGGAATACGTTGGATGAGGGTAGCTCAGGACCGATCGTCATGGAGACCTTTGTCTTCCGGCTGATGGTGATGTGATGTGAATATCGTGGCTTTTGACAATTCGATAAGTCAGACTTAACAAACCCACAGGTTGGTTATTAAAAGGCATAAAAGGAATTTATTTTCTCAAAATTGATTCCTTTAGAATTCTCTTTGATGTCTTTTCTAATATACTAGATACTACTACCGCTTCGGACTTTATTATAAAAGTGTGTACTATATCTGTAAGGATAAATACCCTTAAAGCTATTATGTATGTGTATATTATGTATATCAATAAACCGACAAACAAACAAAAAAATGTTTTATACGTGGTTTTACTTACATCTCTATTATTATTATTTATTCTATAGTTATTATTTTGCGAAATAATATTAATGTAGAGATACAGCAATTTGAAAATTGAAAAAATTACCAGAAATTGTCTTAGGGATGTGTTTAGTCCCAATAGTTCGTAACATTATGAGGGTTGTGTTAAATCGGTGGAGTTTCGTGCGGTTAAGGTCCATTAAGGTTCTTATATAAGCAACTATTATTTTATCATGATTACTAGGTAAAAAAATACCTTGCCATTATCTTGAGGACAATACGGGTAAATCTTTACTTCTTTAATATTAATTATAATGTTGGTAGGTATAAGATGGTGAATAACAATTCGTACACCATCACGCATCTTGGTAAAGCTAAAGTAAGTTTATTTTTGTTTTAAAGTGAGATAACAATACATGGTACAATTACTTTAAAAATACTACTGAATGGATTCCGGAGTTAATAATGTCTCAAGGACGCCAGAGAAATAGGTCGATAGATATTAAAGTACTGGTATTGCAGTAGATGCTCAAAGTCAGAAATGAAATAGTTGGAAAAGAAATGGCGGAGGGACTACTACTAACTAAAACAATCATAACATTTACCAGTGGGGGGCTCCTTTGCACAGGAAGCCGGCTAGATTATGTACCAAAACGGTGCTTTTTTCCGCCGTGAAGCAGTAAAGCGTAAACATTACTGTGTTTGTGTGTGAAATTACAGGGCAAGTTAGACTTAAGATCTTATGTCTCAAGGTGACGAGCGCAGTTGTGTGCCGCTCAGAATTTTTGAGTTTTACAATAATCTTGAATTTAAATTGAATTAAAATTAACTACCATCAGCTGAACGTAATGCTCGTCTCGACCCTTATATTCATAAAAAAAATATGCTATCAATAATTCATTTACTACATTACCTACACACAATTAAGTGAAATATTAATTTTATCTAATTTGACTTTAATCGTGACTTGGGCACGAGTATTAGAAAATAATTGTTTTTTTTACTATGAAATCGTTACGACCCTAGGACCTTTAATCTAAGAGCATACAACCAACTGCCGGCAACGCATCTCTTGATCCCTGGTGTTACGAATGTCCATGGGCGGTTTCTACAACATTTCCCATAACTTGAGCCTCTTGCCCGTATTCCTAATCTTATTTAAAAAAAATGCAAGTTGAGATTTGCTTTTAACGCTAAGGAATCGAAAGTGTTTCCCTTAATTAATGTCGGATACAGTTTGTTAACACGCGTCATGAGCAGTGAAGCGTTAACACAGACATTTTCTTATAGAGGGTCAAGGTTAGCTATTCGATATCTCTTGTAGACTGTCGTTGTAGTGTCGCAGTATATTTTTGTGTCTATATTATTGTACTCTAGCTTGCTGCACAAAAGTTCAATTCTATTGCACTGTCAGAGGATTGAACCTACACGTAGTGTAGAGTTATTGCCAGATAGTTTAATTTATTTATTTAAAGCTTTTGCAAGTTCTAAACGACATAAGACGGACGGATGAATGGTTCAACTACCTCCCCATGGCCATTACCTACATTTTCTTCAAAGTTATGGAGTCGGTTATCAACAGCCAGCTCTTGGGATACCTATTTAACCAGATCAGCGATTGCCAGTATGGTTTCCGTCAAGATCGCTCAGCAGCATCAAGGTCAATAACGACAAAACAATTTACTTCAATTTAACCCTAAGAAGACACAAGTTAGGCGTTTACGTCTGAACCATCTCTTAATCACTTGATAAGGTTCATCTTCCTGTGTTGTTTTCATTCTCGCCAATGCTTTTGCATATGCTCCGATACATTCAGTAACGTCGGTAAATTTTTGCCTGTTGGGTTTAGCCCTGAGCCTGTCATTTGAGAAGTGAAACTAGAAAAGATGCATATCAGCAAATTTTTCGGGAACATCGACAATTCCAGGAGCATTATCGGTTGCTACATCAGCTGTTTAAGTGTCAGTGTCAGGCAAACATATTGTATCAAGCAATGTTATCCTCAGATAGTTTTGTATATTTGAGTAAGTATCATCATTTGTATAGAGAAACTCTCTTCTATGATCCAACCAATCGATATGGCTAAGCCTAGTGACCTACGTAGTATGATTAATATTTTTAAATGTTTTTTTATTGGGTATGATAAACGAGCCATCATCATCCTTAATCTTGAAACGAGGAATCACATGAGCATTTCTTTTTTATTATAATGTAAGATTATCATGGGAGCAATAATTTATGGGTACAGAGATTTTTTCAAGTGGACCATCAAATATGATCTTCTATGTTCTACGTATCATATTAAAATTATCTGTTACAATTCTACGGATATTTAGAAAAATTGAGAACAAGACTATAACATGATAAGCCGCTGATAATATTATAGTCGGATATACAAAAAAAACAAAGAAATCTATACAACAAAAGCTTTGAAGTTTCAACTTCAACTTGCCAAGTATCGTAGCCATTGTTGAGTAAACATTCCACACTAATTAAATAATGATTCCCTCTCAGCCGTCCCACTTTTCATTATAATTAGCCTCTTGACGCGTTTGTTCGGTGCCAAAGGATGCATTAATCATCACAAATTCGCTGACACAGTCCATGTAAAAACATTGGTTGGGTGACACGTTTTTTGTCACATATCGGTTTACTTTTAGGGTAGTTTTTATTCATATAAAAGAATCTAATCATGTCTATTTATTTTGTTATCTAATTACTCATCTTGTATTATTTGTTCTTTTATTGTCAACACTAATATATTCCCAAAATGATACAAGTTCAAAATTTTTTATTCAAAACTAGCTGCTAACCGGGACGTCGTACGCGTGGAATCTATAAAACGGCAAAAATACTTTTCACCGCCGCCCACATTCTCTTGCAACACCAGAGGAATCACAGGAGCGTTGCCGGCTTTCAAGGAAGGTGTACGCGCTTTTTTTGAAGGAACCTATGTCGTATCGTCCCGGAAACACTGCACAAGGAAGGTTTCACGCCCGATCGAGTAAACTGTCGATAGATTATTAATTTATTGCGCTTGTTATTTATTTTCATAAAGAATTATTGTCGGTAATCGTATCGCATTTTAATAAGTTATTCATTTTTAACTATTGTTTCAATTTGATTTCTGAACGACGGAGGACATATCAAAGGATAAACAAAATTGTTGTTTTTATTTAATTTGGAGCATTTTCACATTTATTCACCTTCTCTGGACTTCCACGAATAATTCAAGACCAAAATTAGCCAAAACGGTCCAGCCGTACTTGAGTTTTAGCGAGACTAACGAACAGCAAGTCATTTTTATATATTATATAGATTTAGATAGATAGGATATAATATTACTTATTGAAAGTCGAATGCTACCACCAATTCTTGAGAAAAACGGGCGTAACAAACTCAGCGGGCAGCTTTTGTTTTCATAAAAATATGGTTACAATTTAAAATCGTACAATAATATTATAGTCTGAGGGCGGTCGCTAGATTCCCAATCATCATCAAGAAAGTTATTTATGATAAAGTAACCTTTACCACTTACCGTGATATTTTTGTTTTAGCATTTTCAGTGATCTTATTATAAAAGCATATATTATATCGCTCCATAGAAAACTTACTAACCCGACTTAGCCGAGTACGAAAAAAATAGATCATTTTATACCTAGCGCGACCATAATTATTTTATCAAACCGATGATTGATAACGTCAAAATTTGAAAGATTTTAAATTCGCGAAACCCTTTGCCTGAGATAAATTTTAATCAGATATTTTTCAGGGGATATTTCAGATTGATATTTTCGATGACAGCTTATGATATTTTAGTTGAGATTTATTTGACTTAAATCAATATTTTGTTTAAAATTTGTAGTCATCATAATGATAAACTGTATAAATATGTTATCGTTAATTTGTAACTACTGACTAAATAGTGATTTTCATTATTATAACACTATAAATAAGGGATTGCTTGTAACTAATTCTAGTAGGCTTTATAAGATACATAATAGATTTAAGGGTAAATGAAGTTTATTTATTTATTTATTTACACACCAAATCTTATAGGTTTATAATCTGGTATGAATGCCAGTTACAGGTGCATACACCACTCTCATTGCAAGACATTAATTTAAATACAAAATACAGTTCGACCTAAAAATTTAACAAGGATTTTAAGCAAATTAAAGCAAACGAAGAAATAGTTTGTATGAATATCAACTAACATATTATTATTATTTACAACACAAAATCTAACAGAAATGTGCGGTTAGTTTTTTTTTTCAACTTGTCACTGTGTCATGAAAAATATCAAAATCTTTTATGGACGCGGAAAATCGATTGTACTCAGACCACATCCTTGATAGTGGAGAATGTTTAAGGGCATTTGTCCCACTTACTGGTTCCACAAGTATGTTAGTAATCGGATTTCGTGGATATCTGTGCGGGATTCTGAAGTTTACTTTATCCAGCAATTCATTGCACGCTGCCTGTTTTTTAAATAAATCATAAGTTTTAAGTAAATCACTTCATCACTTTTATAATAAAGTCCCAGCCACTGTTCAGAATGTAAAAACAATGCTTGTTGGACGACACGTTTTTTGTCACTCTTCCGGTTTACTTTTAGGGTAGTTTTTATTCGTATAAAAGAGAGAAACTGATCATGTTTATTTATTTTGTTACGTAATTACTCATCTTGATTTATTTTTTCTTTCACTGTCAACACTAATTTATTTCCAAAATGAAGTCAAAATCTACACACCCATTCCAAAAAGTATGCCTCAGACCTGAGAAAAACGGACGCAACAAATTCAGCGGGAACCTTTTTTTTATAAAAATTACAATTTAATCGTTCAATAAAATTAATTATTTAATAGCCTGTGAGTGGTCGCTCCAGTCCCAAACTTTAGCAGCATTAAGAAAGTAATTTATGCTATAGTAACCTTTACCACACAATGTTTTTGAAGAATTCTTCTGAATATCGTAATATTTTTCTTAACATTATCTGGGATCTTGTTGTAAAAGCTTATCCAATGCTCCACAAAAGACTTGCTTTCTCGACTTTGCTGAGTAGTAGGCAAAATAAGTTTGTCTGTTCTTGGTGTTAACATTATGGTTATGACAGTGTCTACCAAATTCACTTACGTGACTATGAACATACATTACATTATCAAGAATATGTTGGGCAGTATCAGTCACGATGTTAATTTCTTTAAATTTTGCTCTCAATTATCTTTAGGACCTATGTTATAAATAGCGCCATTAGCTCTTTTCTGCAGCAAAAAGATGATATTGGTATCAGCAGCATAGACCCTTAAAAAATATACCATAAGACATCATACTATGAAAATAAGAAAGGTAATGTAGTCGCGCCGTATCTATGTCAGTTAATTGTCCAATATTTTAACCGTGCTTGCTACAGAACTAAGTCTGTTCCCCAATCCTTCAATATTCCCATTGTAATTTTCAATCCAGAGTAACGCCAAGAAATATAGCAGATCTCCGTTTAACAAAACACTTGCATATACATTTTGGCATTTGGCACGGTAATTTTTTTTTGTATATTTTTATATATTTGCAAGAAAATGTCTCGCTATTTAACCAGTACACGATTTTAGATAGAATATCGTTTACTTCATCATACATTTATTGAAGTAGGCGTTACTTTGCGGAAATCCATACTTATACAAATGATTTGAGTTTTCTTTAGTGTTAATTCCGCCAAATCAGTCTCGTGCCAGATTTTGGCGAGACAACACGTCCTGAGGATGCCTCGTGTAGAGGCGAAACACGTATCGAATTATTTAGAGACAAATATAGACGGAATTAACACTAAAGAAAATATATACTCATCATACATTACCTGGTTTATTTTCACCTTGTATATCAGTAAAGTGCCATCCGAAAACAATACTACCACCTTAAATTAAAAAATTAAAAATAATCAAGTACTTTCTAATTTTTTACAATATTTACAGCCAAAAGAGTTAGTATAATATTATGTATTCCTTATTATATTTTATAAGAACTCTAGGACTTTAATTCAGATGTGTTCAAAATACCCAAAACCAACACAAAATTTCGGACGAGCAATTAATAAAAAACATAACAGGAATTCTTGATTGAAACCAAGACATGTAGTTATAATATTATATTTAGTAAAAAATATATTTAAAAAAATAGATTGATCATTTCATACCTAGCGCGACCATAATTATTTTATCAAACCGATGATTGATAATGTCTAATTTTGAAAGATTTAAAATTTAGCGAGACCCTTCGCCTGAGATAAATTTTCATTTGATATTTTTCAGGCGATACTTCAGAACGATATTTTCGATAATAGCTTATGATATTTTAATTAAGATTTATTTGACTTAAATCAATAATTATAAAGTTAAATAACTTTAACTAAATTTTCTAAACAGTATGTGTCTACCAACTGAACATCGGATCATTCGACCCGATGGTTCTAATGTTGTTATTGTCAAACCAAATTAAGTTAGATGAAGGGTAAGGTTTGGTTTAAGGCGCTATAGTCCTAAAAAGTAACATTTTTAAAGATCTACTTAAAATACTTCTACAAATACTACGGTTCCAATTTTTTGACATGTTTATCTTCATTTCTTTATCTAAATTATCGCTGTTTCGAAAACACGATTACGAAAAAAAATCTCGATAGATTTATTTCTTGAAAAATAGTCTTTTTTATTTGAATTGTTTATATTATCATAAAACTATGATAGCTATTAACACAAAACTTATTTTATTCGATAGTTTATTAGTATTTATAAATTTTCACTGTGGGATTTATCAATACGCTTTATGAATTATTTTATATTAATTTTTTTCGTAATAAACCAAACGCGAAAATTATGATTTTAGCAATATGGATATCGTGTCCGAGGTTCTCGAGGGTGCAGAGAACGATTTTGGGATCATTTTTGAAATCCAAGATGGCCGCCGCACAAAATTATGATTTCAAGAATATTGATATCGTGTCCGAGGTTCTCGAGGATGCAGATAACGATTTTGTGATCATTTTTGAAATCCAAGATGGCCGCCGCACAAAAATATGATTTCAGCAATATGGATACCGTGTCCGAGGTTATCGAGGGTGCAGAGAACGATTGTTGAAATCATATTTTTGCGCAGCGGCCAACTTGGATTTCAAAAATGATCCCAAATTCATTCTCTGCACCCTCGAGAACCTCGGATACGATACCCATATTGTTGAAATCATAATTTTGCGCGGCGGCCATCTTGGATCTCAAAAATGATCCCAAATTCGTTCTCTGCACCCTCGAGAACCTCGGATACGATACCCATATTGTTGAAATCATAATTTTGCGCGGCGGCCTACTTGGATTTCAAAAATGATCCCAAATTAGTTCTCTGCACCTTCGAGAAACTTGGATACGATATCCATAATGTTGAAATCATCATTTTGCGCGTACTATAACATTTCTCTCATACGTCGATAAAAAAGATTTACTTCAAAAATGCACAAAAAATATTATCACAGTAATTCCGTACTCTAGCACAACTGTAAGTTTTAAAAAATATTACGCGGTCCTTCTGGGTCGGCGGTCGTTGACCCGCATCGCTCGGTTCGTTCTCAGCCATGCCCGACGCCCGTGTCCATGCGTACCTATCGAATCTAACGTTCGCGCAATTTTTACCTAAAGTGTTGGGAAAACCTCGCCTTAAAGACATTTATAGATTATTAGATTGAACATAAAATCACTGACATGAGAATTTTTAATAGTTATTAGCATGCAAACAAACAATGAAAGTACATTTAAAATAGCTTAACATAACAAAGATCTAGTAAGTAGTATTTTTTAATACGTTATAAATCGTTACAACGAACTACAAGCACTTTTATATTATGTTACTTGCTGCTACGGAACCCCTCATGGGCGAGTCAGATTTGCACTTGACCCCTTTTTATTTCGTTTATTCTTCTAATGTAAAGAACGGTAACATCATCATAAGTAAACATCGTAACTTACAACACATGTGCTTATCCACCGGAGCTCTCTCTATTTGGTTTTATTGCTGTATCTTTACATAAAGCTCGAATAAAACTAATTTATTTCTTTTAGCGAAGAGGCAGGTTACATTTCTCACGTGCGTATAATTTGCGATATATACTAGAGAATCTTATTATACCTATACTTCTTTAGGCGCGTTATGAAAAAATTATGAGAGTGAAATTTTAAAATGCGCGCGCATCACTGTAACACAAAAGTAACACGGTGAAGTTGGAACCTAAAATTTTCTGACGTTTGCGACATTAGTTATTTTTTTTTTTTTGGTTTCTTCGTCCATTATAAGGACAGGCAAAGATTTCAAGCCCATACAGCCGTATTCGTTATTTAATAATTAATTGTCAAAGCCATCTTCGCAAGATTTTTACAATATTATTTTTGTATTCGATTTCTACAAACATATAATATGATAACATATAAGCAGCAATAATAATTTTAATGATTTTTGCTTTGTTACGCCAAAGAAGTATAACTTCTTGCGTGCATACTTAAGTACACACACACTTTTTTTCAATTGCAAAGACATTTATTACTTTAGTGTCCGTTTATTTATACATTAATGTATTTTTGGAACGAAGTTCCTTACGGCAAGCTTGGATTATTCTTCTGGATTGTTTTAGGGACTTCAAATTTATCATGGCATTTGAAGCATCCAGCCACCAGCGGGAGCTTTACACCGGATGCTGGTTAGATTATGGGTACCACAGAGGCGCCTATTTCTGCCGTGAAGCAGTAATGTGTAAGCATTACTGTGTTTCGTTGTGAAGGGCGTTGAGACATGACAACTCATGTGTCAAGGTGACGAGCGCAGTTGTAGTGCCGCTCAGAATATTTGGGTTTTCAATAATCCTGATCCAGCGTATCAATTACCATCAGCTGAACGTCCTTCTCTTCTCGTCCCTTACTTTCATAAAAAAACACACTCTTTAAATGTAATCTAAACTTATAAACCAATCGATTACAATCGGGACTAGATGACGGGACGATGAGCTCTGATGACGTCAGAAATGTTCGTTTCTTACTTTACCATACCAACCGTACGTTTGACTATAACTAACAATAACATTAACATTTTCATTTCAACCTCTATGGTATGGTATGGTATAGGGGCTCCTGTTTCCGCAATTAAACCACTAGCATGGGTCCATTTTGCGTGCAGTAATGGCCAGTTACTCCAACCAGCCCAGCTCTTTCCAGAAGTTGAGAACATTCCTGGGGTGTTCACAGACTTCTTGGAGCGACCTCGTATTGGTTAAGGTTTTTGCCCGTTGGTTGGCCACCCCCGCACATTCCAGGATTACGTGAGCGACCGTTTCGTCTTCGGTCAGACAACCTCTGCATTTAGGACTGTCCGTTACGCCGATTGTGAAAAGGTGTTTGTTTTGTGATGTGTGACCCGTTAGGGTGCCCACCATTAATAGTATGTCATGTCTGTTGAGGCTGATAAGTCTACGTGTCAGTTTGGGCGATAGTGCAGGTATCGCCACCTTCGACTGTCTACAGCTTGAGACATTCGTCCATCGGGTGTTGTGTAGGTCGTTGGTGAGAGAGCGTATCCATGAGCGCATTTGGCTGAAGGGCAGTGGCAGAAGTGGCAAAGGACCAGTCACTATATTTGCCGATGCCCGCCTTGCAAGCTCATCCGCTGCATCATTAATCATCACCCAACGAACCACTATGTCCCTTGATCCATTGCAGAGTTACCTGGTTATAAGAGGCAACTTGCTCCAGGGTTTGGTGACATTCGTGTATTAGTGCTGAATTGTGTGTGGTACCCTTCAGCGCCGTTAGTACCGCCATACTGTCAGAAAGAAATCTGATGCTGTGGCCATGTACCTTTCTTCTTAATATAGCGCTGGCGGCTTCCTTGATGGCTACGCACTCACATTGGAAGATGGAGCTGTGTGTGCCCAAGGGTATGGAAATGTGTATGTTTAGTTCCTGTGAGAATATGCCGGCACCAGTTCCAGTAGCCATTTTCGAGCCGTCTGTGTAAATTCTTAATTCGTTTACACCTGACTGGTCTTTCTCATATAGCTGTATGTGATAGTTTTTATGGAAGGTATGTGTTTAAGGTATCGTATCACATGGTGCCTCACAGAGTGGATAATCCTTTGTTACCCTATTCCAGAGCTTATCTGTTAGGCCGTCTTTATTCTTCCATACACCCAACAGCTTTAGACGTAGAGTCGCCATTGTCGCTTCTTGTTGAAAGTGTATGTCGAGTGGTGTTAGCCCTAGAATAGTTTCAAGGGCCGAAGTAGGCGTGGTGCGCATGCATCCTGTTATGGCTGTGCAGGCCAGCCGCTGGAAACGCTGCAGCTTGGTCCCCAGGTTCTGCCTATGAGTCTTCTGCACTGCCAAAAGATGATGCGTGCTTTTTCCAGCTTGTGTTCAAGGTGTTTGTTCCAAAGCAACTTACTATCCAGTATAACCCCCCAGGTATTTAACTTCTTTAGTAAGGCTTAGTTCGGTGTTGAACAGCTTTGGTAATGTTAGATAACGAATGCTGCGTTTGTTAGTGAATAGTATTAGTTCCGTCTTTGACGGATTAGCTGTAAGTTTGTGTTGCGCGCACCATTCTTTCAAAATCAAAAAAGCAGATCTCATGAGGCTACATAAGACGCACTCGACTGGTCCTGTTATTAGAATGGCGAGGTCGTCAGCATAGCCCACCGTGAACAGTTTCTTTTTGTTTAGCCTTGTGATGAGCTCATCTACCACAAGGTTCCAGAGCAGCGGCGAGAGTACCCCTCCTTGTGGGCAGCCCGTTGCCATCACACATCTAGTACTGGTGTTCACAGTGAATCGTATCGCCCTATGCCTCAACATGCTGTCTATCCACCCGGCAATTGTAGGATCTACATCATGAGCGGCTAGCGCTCGGCCTATGCTAGTGAAAGAGGTTTTGTCGAAGGCGCCTTCGATATCAATAAAAGCACCTAAGTTTGATTGTTTACGTGATAATCCTTTCATTGCGAGAGATGTTACGGAATAGAGTGCGAATTTGGTTGATCTGCCCTGAGTATAGGTGTGTTGGTTGTCATGTAGCGGTTTTTGTATGAGGGCATTTTCCCTAATATCTCTATCGCAGAGTCTCTCTAGAGTCTTCAACAAAAATGATGTGAGACTGATTGGCCTGTACGATTTGGGATTTGTGTAATCACTTTTGCCGGGCTTAAGGATAAATACTACTTTTACCTACCTCCACTGGAGCGGTATGTATTTGTAGGCCAGGCATGGCCTATAGATAGCAGTTAAATGCGCTGCTAGCGGCCCCATACCGCTCCATTGTAGCAGTCCTGGGAAGATCCCGTCCAGGCCTCCTGATTTAAATGGAAGAAAGCTGTTAATTGCCCACATTACCTTGTCTTTGTCTACCACCCTGTGAGCTGTGGTCCAATCTGTTTGATCCGGTGTGTTGCTCTGCGACGCCACTTCCTCTCACGTCTGGCTGTTGGTGATGCGGCATCCAGGGAAGTGAGTTTGCAGGAGTAGTTCGCAGGTCTCCGGGTCGGATTTGGTGTATGTGCCGTCAGATTTTTTCAAGCAACCTAGATTACGCTCTGGGTCACGTGAAAGGATGTTTTTTACTTTAGCTGCTTGGTTTGTGGATTCAATGTTAGTGCAGAAGCGTCTCCAGCTTTCTCTCTTCCTTTCGCGGATGCGCTTCTTGAAACGATATTGGGCCTGTTTGTATGCATCCCAGTCGTCTGGTGTCCGGGTATTTTAGGCTCTGTTGAACAGCTTCCTTACTTTGCAGCGCAGCCTATCTAACTCTGGACCCCACCACACACTTTTGTCGTTAAATAGATTTAATGTGCACTAAAAAGTACAAAAATAATTGTGTATTTTTATACAATCTAATTATTAATCTAATTCTAGTTACGATAATTGTTATTTTTGGAATCGGTGTCCTTCCGTCGCGACCCGCTCCCGCCTCTCGCCTCCTCACGACTCAAGCACATCTCACCTATAAATATGTATGTTGTAACAAACCTATCTTGGCTGTCACCGACTCCAAAAATTACAATAATCGTACACTTACTAACAATTTGTCTAAATATGTGTTGTTATAATTTTTCAATGCAGCAATGAACGTAAGTGATTTGCAATCTGATTGCAGACAGTGTTCCGTTACTTTGTCAAGGATTCCGTAATCAGAATCTAACCAATCTCTCGCCAAACTATCTTTGAAGTATATCCTTTCCAATAAAAAAAGAATCATCGAAATCGGTTGGCGCGATATTAAGTTATTCGTAAATTTATCATCCACTTTGCTATACGTATGTAAAGCAAATTTAAGACTTTTGTGGTTTTCTTATGGATGCCACTGTCAGATCTGGACCAAATTACAATGGGGCCACACGGGAAGCACCACTTTCAAATAAAAAAATAATTATAAAAATCGGTTCACTCAGTCGAAAGTTTTGAGGTAACAAACATAAAAAAACATACCGACGAATTGAGAACCTCCTCTTTTTTTGAAGTCGGTCAAAATTATTTATAATCAATTAAAAACATTCTTGCCAGTTAAAGGGGTTTCCAAGTATGCAAAGACAACGCTAAGCACTATATAAATTAACTCAATTTTATGTCGAATTGTTGTTCTGTAAATCACACTGTACATCCCTTTGTCGTAACTGAAAAACAAATCAAATAGCAAACTGCAATTATTATAATTTGTTAAAATCAGCAAAATCAGCTGAACTCTGCAGCGGTCGTAAGAACGTGTGAAGGAATAAGTAAGCTTATATCGGTAAGTGCAATGAGTAAAAGTTGACTTGTAAGCAGTATTAAATGGCGCAGTTGAGAGCGTACATTGCAATTTAAAATTATTGAGGTAACGGTGGTTAAATTGTGCAGGTCGAAGATTGTGGAGAAAGTAATCGTCGATACAAAGGTCTGGTCTAGCAAATTCAACATTTTCAGATGTCCTTCTGTGGCCTTCTTGCTCAATAGACAAAAACTAATCTTAAAATATATTGACGTTTATAGAGAAATACAGCTTAGTAAGAAAGAAATATATAATAAATAACACTAGCTGACCCGACAGACTTTGTTCTGTACATAATAAATAAAATACTGTTTTTTTTTTATGAATTTGTCAATAAAAATTAATAACATGAACTTAATATCAAGATAGCTTTTCTTAAAAAAATATGCTCCCTGTTGTTATAATGAAATTGTTTCACAGCAGAACTTTCAAACCGTGCGTCAATAATTTCTCTCATAGAAAATATGTCGATACAAAATAAATATCGGAAATAAAAAATAATTATGGGTCCCAAATCGAAATAAAACCTATCCTATATCTCACGATGGACTAAATTGCACTCCATGAAGTAATCCCCATAAAATTCCGTCGATTAGTTTAGGAGTGGAAACAAACATCAGGACACTAAATTTACGTAATATATTAAGATAACATTATTATCTAGCGTATTTCTGAAACAAAAGTATAATTATGAAATTTTTACATTCCTATATTGACAATTGAAATGAATACTTTAGCTACCCTAACATTAAAACTATACTTGAGCTCTGTAACTTTTGAATTTTTTCGAATATTCCCTTGATTTGCTTGGGAAAAAAAGGATAGTATAACACTGATTCATAATCCTTTTTACATTTCTAAATAGATTTGATTAATTGTAATCCCTATTTTAGCTGCTACGAAATAACAGGTATGAATTCTCTATGAAATTCCTTTTGGTGGGTTAATTTTTCCAAACACCATCAAAAAGAAGAGATTTCAACGAACAAAAAGCGCACCGCTTTTTCGATATTGGAGTCAAAATTAGGTGGGAAAAAATAATATTTTGTAAAAGATAAAAATAAAACCAAAAACTTGGTTATTTGAATTTTTCACATAAATTTTGAGGTTATGTGAATAAAGTGAGACAGTAAAAGTTGTAGATCTTTTTCTAACCTACAACTTTGCTATTTAACTTATTCCATAGGACTTGTTGTTTCGCCGGAAATCGAGATAAACCGTTTTTTACCATTAAACATCCTATTCTTCCACTTCCCGACCTCAGATAGCCCATTATTTATTTTTCCTTTCATTTTTATTTGTTTATCACTTTAAATCATTTTCAAAGGCTTCCAGCATTGGTCTATTTTGTTTTCACGTATACCTTCTTGGACAACATAACGACAGATACCACGACTACATAGTTTTGTCTACACACTTATGAGTTTTTTCGTAAGTTAGAAACTGAATGCAAATTCACGGTAAATTTAACAGAGCTAATAAATAAACCAACAAAGAGGTAAATAGCAATCATAACAATGTTATTGGTTTTTCCGACATTAAAAACATAACAAAACACGCTCTTTTTCGCATAATCCGAGCCGTCTGCAAGGGATTGAGTTACGTCAGAGAATTTCCATTATCGGATAATCGGAAAAAATGCGAAATAAAACCTCATAAAACGGTTCATGTTGCAGCAATTCGCGTATTCAGCCTCAGGGTTATATCCGAGCTTACATTGACAAGATTGATAATGGGCTACGTTACAAAATATACAAATTCACTCGCAGCTGACACTCCTGTACTTTTGGGGTCCATTGGTTTTGCACATTGTTATTTCGATTTGCGCCGAGTGTCTATTTATAGGTTGCATAACAAATAAAATGGCGTGCGTACAAAGTACACATGTCAAAAATGTTTTTCAAAAGTGAAACTTCTTTGGAAAACTAATTTTTAAATCTCGTTTACATCAATTATCCTAATCTGTTCTCTTGTTTGTTGTTTGTCAATATTAGAAATGATTTTATATTTTACATACTCGCGGACACGCGCTAAACCTGCACGATACAACGCATGTAGGTAATATTTTCTACTTACTAGCGACCGCGCCCTAAACCTCCACGATACAAAGCTAGTAGCGAAGCCCGAGAGTAAGAAATACTCTTCCTCAATCGGTGTCAATCGCTCTCTCCCTTAATCAAAAACCTCCTGCTTCTTGAACAAAAACGTCAATCATTTTCGTGATGCTCTATTGCGTTTCATTCGTAAAAAAATTACCCTCATGCGCCTAAAGAATATTCACTTCAAAAAGTTTGACCTTCTAACTAAAATTCCCGGTGAGTGTAAATGTTTGATGCTAAGAGCTACAATGATCATCAACAATGGCTATATGATTCCGTTTTGTTGAACTATTTGATAGTGTTGTAATGTATCAATGTAATAATGGAACTGTTCGAATTGTCAAGGATCCAGTGCTCTGTGAATGGCTGGATCACTTGCCGTTGCGTAGAGATGTTGCTTCATTGTGTGTCTTCTACCGCATTTATCACGGGAAGTTTACCGAAGAGTTCTCTCACCTGATTCCTGTCGCCCAAAACCACCTTCGGACGACACTCCACAAATTAGGATATTATCCTCACCATCTGGATGTTCGGGTTTTATTCCACGTACGACAAAGCTGTGGAATGAGCTTTCGTTTGCGGTGTTTCCAGGACGATACGACATGGGTACCTTCAATAAAAGCACGTGTACCTTCCTAAAAGGCCTGCGATGCTGCTGTAATTCCCATGGTGTTACAAGAGAATGTGGGCGGGGGTGATCACTTAACATCTGGTGACCCGTGCGCTCGTTTGTCCTCCCCTTCCTTAAAAAAAACCTTAAAAGTGTTATGTTTGATGATTTAAGAACTTTTGATGCCCACATGCCCACTGGACAATTAAAGGTATTAATTAATTGTCCAGTGGGCATGTGGGCATTAATTTAAGTAGTTGGTAGTTAATATCAGATACATCATTCTGCCCTGTTCTCACTCTTATATTTGGTTACCCTTGATTATTGTCATTACTACAGGTTTCATTTTTGAACTCAAACTGATCACGGCATTCTACTCTTACCTATTATATCCAAACGAGTAAATGACACTGTAATTCTTCGGTTCCTACACATTCTGACAACAGGATTCCAGATTCGACACAGTTATTTTGATTAACATTAGTAAATTCTGACACAGTTATTTTGCTTAACATTAGTAAATTTTGACACAGTAATTTTGCTTAACATTAGTAAATTCTGACACAGTAATTTTGCTTTACATTAGTAAATACAGACATAGTAATTTTACTTTACATTAGTATATTCTGACACAGTAATTTTACTTTACATTAGTATATTCTGACACAGTAATATCACTTAACATTAGTAAATTCTGACACAGTAATTTTGCTTAACATTAGTA
>CATIXQ010000003.1:19732150-19760886 GCA_949711755.1 Leptidea juvernica | reverse complement strand
AATTCTGACACAGTAATTTTGCTTTACATTAGTAAATTTACTCGGGATATAGTGTCGCTCAATTTATCTAGTTATTTGCCTTGAACGCGATCGATACATGTTGAAGTATTGTTGACTTATGGGTGAACATATTTAGTATCGCCGTGATATTTTCATTGACCGGACGACTGATCCTATCGACTTGTGTTATAATTTCTTACATACAGTTTTTTTTTTATTCGCTCAAACCATGAAATTCAGAGCTGCCATAAGTTGCAGAATGTTTTAAAGACAATTTGTTGTTTAAAAAGTGATAACTCTCACTTCTGGGATTAACAATGGATATTTTTTTACAACCTGAAAGTTGAACAAAGCATACAAGATTTTATAAACGACGCGTTACTCGAACGGTTAGCTCTATTGGAAAGAGCGCTCGTTTTTTGTATTCAGTTTTATTGGTGTATGTTATTAAGAATTAAATTGGTCCGCTGTGAGTTTGTTTTGAAATGAAAATATAAATGCTTTAGTTAATGCTAATATTAAGCTCAGTATGCCATTGCCGCAATTATAATGAATTTAGTACGTTTACCCGTGATTTTATCACGTAATTAATTAAGGTTACGTTACGTTCAAAAACTAAAAATATTTAGTTATTTTAAAATGTCCTGTTTTGCATAAACACAATACATCTAAAAGATGGATTTTAGATGGGTAGTGAACATAAAAAAAACAGATAAAGATAGTAAAAATTATAATATTATAGCAGGGCTGTTTACAGTGTGTCACGTGATCAGGCGCGTCGCCAGGCGGCCATGTTGTGACGTCACGAATATTAATGGCGCGGTCTGCCGCTACACGTAATTGTGATGGACGCGTGCCTGACGTTATGTATCACGATCAAACGATCTGTCTTCTCTTATTACATCAATATCGTTAAAATGGGAGCTGCAGAAGGAATAGCATTAACCATGATTGCATCTTATTAAAAACCTTGGTTGATTTCTATATACGTGTATGTACTTATAAATATGTATAGACATAAAATAATTTATTTTTTCGGCTAAATATAAACTAAGAATTCTAAGCATATATAAATTATATGCGATTGAAATTAAAAAATATAATAATTATTAATATGTTAGATTGCACAAACACGTACGCTGACTATATTTAGGATTTAAATATGATTTAAAACATTTTTTAGCTTTACAAATAAATCATTAAATACTGCTTAAAGTACAATTACATTAAAAAGTTTATCTCTCAGAAAAATCAACATTCATCCGTAATTTCAACGACTCTCTTACGAATTTTCGTTCAGGTCACGTTTCCTGACGCCAGTTTAACATTTTATACCCATCGCAAGAAAAGTGCTCAACGCCGCGAAGGAAGTTTTTACTTTAATAAGACGATCTAACATCATCTTGTTCAACGGCACTTAGTCAGTCGCTAGTTCTTAATCCGTAATTGAATAATAACTTTTCCTAAGCTTTTAATAAGTAGAGAGAATTAGGTGCCAAACTCTTTAGAACCAAAAAAGGAAACACTGGCTGATATAGCTCGCATATCGTTAAGGTTAAAAAAGGAATTAAAATACCCTTTTTAGATTAGATTTTTATAAAAGGAAGTTTTTGATTTCAGTTTGTTAGAGTGTATTTTCAAGAATAGATAAATTTGTATGGCAGGCAGTTACTATCTCCGCTTAGAAAATTTCAATATAGAAAAAGTTAATAAACAGGATACTTTAAGTACAGAGGTTTTGACAGTTCTTTATTGTTTCACCGAATTTAAACATGGAAGAACATCCACCAAACATAAGAAAAGGTTAAAAAATATTAATGCTGTGTCACTATTTATTAAAGCCATGGGTAACACCAGGTGTTTTGAAATGTATTAGAAATCGCGACAACCAATATATAAAAACTAAAAAAAAACAATAAATAATACAATTCTTAATACAACATACAAAAGATATATAAACTTCTGTTCAAGTAAACTTACTTGAAAAACTAAAAAATTTATAAAAGGTAAACAATACTAAAAAAGTGTGTGTGTACTTATGTATGCACGCAAGTAGTTGTTATACTTCTTTGGCGTAACAAAGAAAAGCCCCTAAAAATTATTTATTCATCCTGCTATTCTACGTTTGTAGAAAGAAAAATAATGTAAAAAATATTGCAAAGATGGCTTTGACAATTAATTATTATATAACGAATACGGCTGTATGGGCTTGAACCCTTTGCCTGTCCTAATAATGGGCGAAAAAACTAAAAAAAAAATAACGAATGTCGCAAACGTCAGAAAATAAAATCAGATGTAATAAAAGCTACCGACAACATACACATTCAAAATTTTTATTGAACGCCCTACATAAGTTGCTTTTCGTTATAAATTCGGTAAACATTACAATATAATTTGTTACCTATGTTAGCGTAGTAAAAGGAATAACCTCTCGTATCTGTAGCTAGTCAGTCGTACCTCAAACAAGACGACTAAGGGATGTCAGCAAATGTGTGCCACCTTTAGATAGCATAAGGTCCAGTTATTTATTACGGTTGTGAAGACTACCTGAGGTTCAGAGTTCGGGCCCTTTCAATGTTCTTTAGTGAATTATTGCTTCCTATAAGGGAGCCTTTACATATATTATTTTCTTAATAATGCAACTGTATGATAAATGTATGAATGTTATTTGTAAGTTTCTGATATGGCCTGTTACCGCTGCTATCCGCAAACAAAAATATCCATCGTTATCTTTGCAACAATGTTTACCTTTGCAACAATATTTATCTTTGCAACAATATTATAATCAATGATCATACTTATACACTGTCATATCTTTAACATATCGTAATCAAGCAAATTATACACTAGATATCAATTAGGAGAGACTGAAATAAATAACTAACTTGTCCTAAATCCGAAAAAGTTTATCATGGCTCCCTATTATTCTTTTACTCTTGAAGAAATTAGACTGTCAGCTGTTGAAAACCACTCACATATACATTACGGTTTAAAGTAGGAAATTTTCGATTTTTAACTGAATTGAAATTATCACAATCGTTATAATAGTACCTACTATTTCGATCTATGTAGGCATAGGCTTTTAAGTGACGATCTAGAAGGCAACTTTTACCACAAGCCGGAATTTCATTCTTTAGAACTGGTTTTAAACAGATGTCGTTTACATTTTGTTGATTAAGGGAGCGTCGATGGTGTAAAGAAAAGTGCCATTGCTTCTCATCCGGGATGCGCTGATTCAATCCCCGCCACATACGTATTTCCGGTTATCGAATTCACTATGAACGTTTTTCCGACATCCTTATGGTGAAGTAAAAAATATCGTCAGGAGACAACCATACACTCCTGCGAAGAAAAATGGTGGTATGTGTAAAATAGTTACACAGAAGACTTCAAATTGACTAAGATGACCCATATATGTTTTTTTATGGAAGACAAACGTGCGTATGCGACACCTGATGTTAAGTAATCACCGCGGCCTACATTCTCTTGCAACACTAGAGGAATCATAGGAGCGTTATCAGCCTTTAAGGAAAGATATTCTATCTATTGATGAAGATCTGGCGTTGCAATGGATCCACATTACTGTAGCGCATGAGACCTCCCTCACACGCGGGATCGTTGCATAATCAAACAATCTTATGTATTCTATTACTTCTATATTCTTATTCTTTCACTTTCTATTATAAATATTAAATATTAGGCCAAAGGCCGACCGTTCTAACTTTTCTTCATTTCTAATCTGTCTTATTCTCAACGATATTATAGTATTATTAACAGAGGTAGATATGTCACTAGCGCGCCGAAAGTCAATCGCCTAAATGGAGTCAATTGGTTCCTTTGGTCGTAGTCGCTCTCTCGATACGAAAACTGTATAGTCTGTATGTTTTTCATTATTTTATGTACAAATAATTGATATCATCAATGTGGCTATGTACTATATTGAATATTAAATTATTTTTTATAAAATCATGACGAATCCCGCATCGTACATAAATTTTTGTGTTTCAAATTTTATTTGTGTATTAATCCTAGAAGTGAGGGTTATCACTTTAAAAACATAACATTTTGTTTAAATTAGATTTATCTCTTTTTCGCTTGCGAAAATTGCATTTACTATCCTTCTTTGACGAGTAATCGTAATGTAGTGTGCTATTGCAATGTTTAACTATTCATGTGTGCGTTAGTGTGTCATATATAAACACCGAATGTTGCTAGGTAACCTATCTATACTTTTAAATATCACTGCTTGTTATTCTATTACTTTCTCATCCGTATCATCATTATTCTTTCACTTGACGGCCAACCATAGAACAATGAGTTCTTATATGTAGATAAGAACTCCTTGTAACATTACTGTTTTGAATCTCCTGATTCTTAATCATGAAAAGCCACGTGTATAAAATATTTACTAGGTTCGTTAAAGTTAAAGGTAACCTCTTTAACTCTCTTAACATCTTTGCATGCTTAAAACAACCTTCAACGCGACCGAGAGTTAAATGTCGGTATAATAATACCTCCACTTGTTCACTGTTACAAATGAAGTGCTTCAACATGGAGCACTATTATTGCTCGATCCAGATTGCGAGATAATTAAACCGCGATATTTCTGTGAATCGAGGTTTCTACACTTAATTATATGAGACTAGCTTGTGAACTTATCTTTTTGATGTGACTACGTCTTTAAATTGGCTTCAATACTGGGAAGGCAATCCAGAAAAGTATTAATATTTTTTTTTTCAAATCGAGCGAATGTCAAGAGCATACTATAATGAGTACCTACATAAAATACCAGACTTGGACATTGGTGCTGATGGGTTTACAACATTTATAAATAATTGTACTAAAATTAATTAGAAGTAAATACTGTTGTTTTGTATTGGACTTAATTTTAATTTTAACATAATATTTAGATATACTGTAATAATTTTACTAACATATTTAACTATTCTAAGCCAAGTTGTATAATATGGTAAGGAAGATCAGCTATAGCTAATGAAAGATGTGTAATGTGTAAGTTATATGTACACTTAGATATATATCTTTTTATTTTTTGTATATAATCTATGTATTTGTGTGCGATTGTTGGGTTTCCGAATAATAAATAACAAAATCGTAAGATACAGTTTGGTGTTTTAGATACATGTCTATAAGTCACATCCAAAGTATGTTTATATACCAAATGATAGCTAAAAAAATCTATAGTCAGTAATGAGATGGTTGAGTGTGAACTCGAAAAGTAAACGTGGTTTGTATGGAGGGCTGAGTGATGATCAGACAAGGCGAAGTCATATCGCCCAAGCTGTTCACCGCTGCGTTGGAAGATGTCTTAAAGCTTCTGGACGGGAACGGACTGGGCCTCAATATCAACGTCGAATACATTAACTTCGATTCGCAGACGATATCGTAATCATGGCAGAGACCATAGAAGAGTTAAGGCGATGGCCTCAATACAGCTTCCCAAGAAGTAGGTCTCAAAATTACCATGGACAAGACGAAGATCATGTCAAATGTCCATGTCGCACCTACTCCCATAAGGGTTGGGAACTGTACTCTCAAAATTGTCACCAAGTACGTCTACCTCGGACAAATAATCTAGTTATGTAGGTTCAATTTCGCGAAAGAGGTCACTCGGATTGGCAGCGTTCGGGAACCTCCGTAAAATCTTCTCGTCCCAAATATCACACTGTCTGAGCAGTGCTGTGCAGACGAAGGTTTTAAACCTATGTGTGTTGCCAATAATGACTTACTATGGGCCTGATGAGAAAGCTTATGGTCGCTCAGAGGGCAATGGAGAGGGCTATGTTCGGAGTTACCCTGCGACATCGAATCAGAAATGAGGAGATCCGTAGGAGAACCAAAGTTACCGAGATAGCCCAAATGATTGACTGAAGTGGCAGTGGGCAGGGCACATATTTCGACGGACAGATGGCCGTTGGGGCAGTTAAGTCCTCGAATGGTGACCACGTACCGGAAGACGCAGTGTTCGTAGTTGGACAAGATGGACTAACGATCTGGTCGAGATCAAATTTCAATCGCCAGAGCAGGTGGGGCAGCGCAGGACTGATCGTCGTGGAGATCTTTGGGGGAGGCCTTTGTCCAGCTGTGGACGTTTTCCGGCTGATGATGATGAAGATTAGAAGGTTCCGAATGTTAAGTTATAATAAAATATTTTATCTTGTTATAAATTAATTTCAAAACTAACCATTGAACTTCGCATCCATTTAGATCCCATTTCTTTTATCGTTAAAGTCAACAACCAACACATATTTATTTATTTATTTATTTATTCATGTATAGGAAACAAACAGTATTATGATACTTAAATATTAACAAATCTTAAAACTTACACTTTCACCAGTGAAGTTTCAAACAATTTATACGACACTTTTAGTTAAAAGGTAAGCAATACATATATTGAACTTGGCTCTCATTTCACATAATTTATGTTTTTAATGGGATTAGTTTTTACAATTACTCAATCAAGTGGAAGATATAATTTTATCGTTGTAAGTTACAGCGTCTTAGATATCACAACATAAAACTTGTAAATCCTACTTTTATTGTACTACTGCCCCTTTTTATTACTTCCAGTGAGCTTTATAGTTATTGTTTGTACTTTTATTTAGAGTGGGCTCTGCTTGAATCATGGGACGGTTAAGAATGATTTGCCTTTTATTACAAAGGTTGAAAATTACTATTTGAAGTTAATTTCCATAAAATTTCATTTCTAAAATATCCAAACTGTGCTAAGAAACTGTATATTTTTTGGATGATCGAAAAAGTTCATTAATATTTTTTTGTGACAATAAAGGACGAGACGATCAGAACGTTCAGCTGATGGTAATTGATACGCCCTGCCCATTACACTGCAGTGCTGCTCAGGATTTTTGAGAAACCCAAAAATTCTGAGCGGCGCTACAATAATTGCGCTCGTCACCTTGAGACATAAGATGTAATGTCTAATTTGCCCAGTAATTTCACTACTACACACGGCGGCAGAAATAGGCGCCTCTGTGGTACCCATAATCTAGCCGGCATTCTGTGCAATGGAGCCTCCCACTGGTATAATTTTGCGGAATAAATTTGCAATGCATTTTTTTTTATTATAACTATCAAATTATCACTATAAATAGCCTCTAAAATTATTAAAAAAAAGCAGAAATTGTATTTCGCCGCACCAGCTGACAGCTTTATAAACGTTGTACGAGTGATATTGACCCTTTATTACGTAGGGTCTGTACATTGCATTAATATTCTGGCCTATCCATTCTGGACATCCCGCTAAAATAACTATACCTATGATTCAGTTATAGGGAGGTCTACGGAACCCTCCAGTCTTCGAAGGTTGTCTGGTTATCCCCGGTGTAAGTTATATTTTATTGGATGGAAATACCAGAATTTAAAAATTAAAACACAAACCAACCAGAAGTCAAATTCAGAGCAAGTTCAATAAACTATTAGATCACACACAAAACACAATCACAAAGGAATTTATGGCGCTTTATCAAAGCTACGTTGATTACAAAGTCGTGAGCTATCCGGGAATAGACCACGCTGTGTGTAGAATGAAATGGCACACAATTGGCGAGCTATACCGTGAATTTGCATTCACATTTTTATCTTGTACTCTGTGTCTAATCAAGAGATAATTCGGTACAATTGTCGGATTCAGTTTCTAATCGTTCCAATACAGGGTATATCTAAATCTCAAATGAGCGTGGTGCTTTTTATAGAATTTGAGTTGATTTTTATTTTTTTTAACATCTTACAGGATATCAGCTGCCTTATTGTGATAGTAGATGTAGGGAATGGGCGCCAGCCATCTCTCAACACCAATGAACTTAGAAGAGCACTGCAACCATAAGGCACGTGGATTATGCTGCTTGGCAAACTGGCAACGTCGCTTTTTGAAGTCCAATTCAACAGGGCGTTCAAATTTTCTCCAAATTCAAAGTCCTTTTGACTAATGATTGCACCGATTTCGTTTATTTCTGGTGTTTCGTCAGCAGCTTACTGTGGTCACAAGTATTTAGCTACATTTGTTTCTTTGCTCTAATACCCGATTGAATTTATTAATTAATTTATGTTACTTTTACCCTTTAGATTTTGTTTTGTCAGAGTGCAATCTATGCCATTCCTCTAATAATATTAGTTGTCACTTATTATATTTTTTTATGTTTCACAATTGCATAAGCATATTACGTATCTTCAAATAATTAATATTTACATTATCATTACAAACGACTTTAATATATTGTTGTCTTGATCATTATTCTTTTAGTTAGAAACCAGGTTTCATCATTGACCGTTTTATAATCGATCCAATCAATGCTTTTTCTATTAACGATTCCAACCCGTTTCTTAGCTGGCGTTGATGATATTGCGCTTTTAATACGCAACTTTTTAGAAACCTTTACTTTGATTTATCTTTTTTATTTTTAACACCTTTCTCTGACTTTCTTTTCATAATTATTCTTCAGTTTTTCTTTTATAGTATCACTTTTATTTACATTTCTTTTTTACTTTTATCGTGTTTTTTATTTTTTATTTTTGTTAATCTTCTTGGTGTCTTCTGGCTTATGTTTCTTTGGAGACTTCTGAGTTTCTTCATCGAGGGTTTTTGCTTTCAACTTTTCAGCTATTTTCTTCACTGCTTTTACTTTTTGTAGGTACCCCTACCCCTGATTCTATGATGTCTGATTTTATGAGGTCAGTGAGAGCTT
Organism: Leptidea juvernica; assembly: GCA_949711755.1. NCBI lineage: Eukaryota > Metazoa > Arthropoda > Insecta > Lepidoptera > Pieridae > Leptidea > Leptidea juvernica. The sequence goes on along the minus strand of CATIXQ010000003.1, from coordinate 19,752,163 downwards.
TATTTACCATTTGTTTCGTTGCATTTTTTATTTTGTTGATCCAATAGCTATACAGTTGGGCTTTGCGGTTTTCTTTGAAGGTTTCGTATGCAAAACAATTTCTGGTATCATATCCATGGCTTGAATTTCACACTCTCAGCCAAAATGTAGACTAGTCATATTGAGAAGCTTACTTTAAAACTATCGACTTCCTACCTTACTACTTATTGGACATCAGCAACTATAATCGATTTGAAAATGTATTCCTCATTCAAGCATATACGTCGCCTAACGAATGACTGACTACCTTGAGAAGGTCGCGGAATGGGGTAAAATGAACCTTGTCTAATTTAACCCCCCAGTAGACTCAAGTTTGCAGGCTTACCACTAAATTGGCTTCATAAAAGCTGGGTTTAATAAATAGAGCACTGCACTACTACAAGCGGGCCCACATTCTAGCGCTCTACTAAGCGCAGGTCCAACCACATCTGGAGTATTGCTGTCATCTCTTGTCTGGCGCACCCCAGTATCAGCTCGGACCATTTGACCGCGTGCAACGCTGAGCTGCTTGAATTATTGTCGGGGACCAAGCACTCTGTAAAAGGCTAGTTAACTTGTCGTTGTGTCGAGACGTCGCTTGTGTCTCTACTGCATTTATCACAAGAAGTGTTCCTTAGAGCTTCGACTGCTTAATCTGCCTAAGAGATTCCTGCCGCCGAATTCCACCTTCGCACGATACGCCAAAGATTAGGATATCATACCCACCATCATAACCACGATATGACATGGGTACCTTCAAAAAATCAGGTGAACCGTACGCTGGTTTGTCCTGTATGATATGTATAACACTCGAATTAACATTTTTGCCATAGTGCCCTTAAATTTATAGTCAAAGATCCTGAAAAATAAAATGCCTTATTCTTATCGATTGACATAATATCAAATGTTAGCTTGCTAAACAAATTATTATTACGCAATTCCAAATGCTTTAATCAAGACCTCGGAGAATGTTAATCGATGTACTCGATCTGAATATATATTGAGTCTCAGTGTAGAGGATCGAAGCAGTCGTAGCTGATGAGAAACCGATTACAGACACATGGAAGCAGCTTTGACACGAGTTTATCGACAAGTTGACTCATTTATTAAGTACTAAATTGAATACAGAATGGAGTGTGAGCTCTTTTACCGCGGCTAGAGTAAGTTGGCTTTTAAATAGGATAATAGAAATTCTGATGCATAGAAACCTAAATAGGAATGTGCTAGAAATACTGTAAATGCGAATTCCTTGCGTTGGCTGTACTTTATATATAAACTATATATATACCTTACATTGCTACGTATGTTTGCAACGTTTGAGGGACTGACGCAAATAACGGTAATACGAATAAATAATCTCATAGTGAGAAATGACCGATATAATATATTCAATTAAAAAAAAGCAGCAGATTGGTGAAAAATGTGCTTACTGGTGAAATGTACCTATAATTAGAACCGTCGCTTAGGCTAAGAATATGTAATAGTACGTATAGGTGACAATCATCCCTCTAGAACAGAATATACAGTACTAGTCTGCAAGCAAAGAGAACTTAAATATGTCTGTTTACTTAAGAGTAAATAGAAATACGTTTCATATCGTATGCCGTTTTATACTTGTTGAAACTATATAAAATTATTAAATAGAATATTTATACCACCTTCAACTACATCTCATAGAAGGCAAATAAAAATAATTAAGAAGAAAATTACGCCGTCGTATGTCTTAAGCTATTCCCCTTAACAGGTTTAGCTCCATAGCCACCTACAATAAAAGTAAAACAAATATTTGATACGGTTTGATTGACTTAAAATGTTCAAACATTTAGCCTTTATAATATTCATAAACGTATTTAATAATATTAATACAAAAAAGATCGTGGGAGTTATTACTGAAGTCCTAAATCATTCTTTCAGCTAAAATATTAAATAAAGCATCGTATTTTGTGCCTGTCCGGTTGTAATGAAACGCAATTTATGGGATTATGATTAAGGTTTCTGTTCGATATATTATGTTTCCAGTCCCAAAATGTTCTGTGAATTTGTGAAGTAATAAATAATATGAAAATTCGATGCTTATTTTAATGTATTTCCTATCGTAACGTTGTATCATTTGATAACCGCATAAGGCGTGGTTCATTATTGAAGTGAAAACTGTACAAGGCGAGTATTGAATGAGGTTTACAGTTAAGTAACGTTCTTCATTGATATGATCTATTCTGACGATATATTCAGCCCAGAGGTTACTGACCCTGTCTACTGAGCTGTTCCTGGGTTCGTAACCCGGTAGGTGCAAACATTTATATGATGAACATACATGATTGTTTCCGATTCATGGATGTTTTAAAGTATTTATGTTTGCTTAAGTAAGTATATTGTATTAAATATATCTTTGTCTTAGTTGCCTAGTTTGGGGCAAGATAATTTGTGAAAAGTTTGTCAGTATTATAATTAATATTATTATATGTATGTTTTACACATGGCTGCAAAACTTGGACCCGAAAGAAAGCATTGAAAGAAAAACTTGCCGTAACACAGAGAGCAAATGAAGGAGTATGGCTGGTTATAAACTACAGGATAAGATAAGAAATGAACATAAAGAATATTACAAAACTTACCGACATACTGAAACAAATCGACCAACAAAAGGGGAGATGGGTAGGGCACATGATGCGAGATAAAATGGAGCAAAATACTTACAGAATGGTAACCAAGGGATGGTAAAAGAAAGAAAGGAAGGGCAGCACACAAAGTGGAAAGATGAAATAATATTGACAGCAGAACCTAACCTTAGAAGAATTGGCCAAAACAGATAACAGTGGAGATCGTTGAAGGAGGCCTTTGCCATCCGCCACGTCGAAAGAAGTGAGATTCTGCAGTTTATTGTTTTGTATTCTTAGTTTTTTAATTGCTAATTGTTTCAAGAACTGATTAAAAAGTCTTTTCACTAAAGACTTAAAAAAAGGAGGAGTTTCTCAATTGGTCGGTATTTTCTTTTTTTTTGTTCGTTACCTTAGAAATTTCGACTGGGTGAACTGATTTTGATAATTCTTTTTTTATTGGAAAGCATATACTTCATAGGTGGTTAGGTTCTGATTGTGGGATCCATGACAAAGTAACGAAAATCTTCAATTCCTAGGAGCAAATTAACGATACTCGGCAAAATCTTTTTAATGCTATCCAGATATCTGAGTCACCTACCATCACGTCTTTATGGTCAAGTAATTGTCGTAGTCCGATATGATGATCAATTGAACTCCTTAAGGACCTACAGTAAGGGTGCGATCTGTGGCAGAATTCCTAACAGTTTGTAATCAAATTGCAATGCGCTTACGTTCATTGTTGCATTCAAAAATTGAATAGGTCTACACGGTCATATTTAGACATATTATTAGTACTTAAGATACTATAAAAATCAAAAAAAAAATTACAGTTTAACCACCGACTTCAAAAACAGCTATTTCAAAATAATAGATATTTGGGATGTGTTTACAGCTATGCAGTAATCACACTTAATACGATAAGTAAAACCGAATTAGACATATATATAAAAAAAATCCTCGAAGAAAATCCAAATCAAGTTATCCTGAAACATGAACATATATTTTATGAATAATCATTACCCAGCCGATATTTACCAAAACAATTTTCAATTAATATTGTTTCTACACGACCTGAATTGTTTAAACTCTTTTGAATAAACAATTCATAACTATTCAAACAGCGACCGCGGCGGGCTACGCGATTATTCTAATACAGCTTGATTGGATTAGCAGAAGGTTATCTTGGGCGGATAAATTCTTCGAAAAATTCTCTCCGTGCAAAAACTTCGAATAGCCCTCCCGATGGGGCTTTGTTGCCTTTGTTAACATTTAGGGAAATTTTTGGTTTAAGATCCTTTAGTTTATACGACACGATATCGTCACGATAGAAGCGACATAAAATATTTATAAACAACCTGTCGCTCTCAACAAAATGACGACCTCCCACTGTGAGCCTCCTTTGCACAGGATGCCGGCTAGATTATGGGAACCACAACGACGCCTATTTCTGCTGTGAAGCAGATATGTGTAAACATCACTGTGTTTCGGTCTGAAGGGCGCCGTACCTAGTTAAATTACTGGGCAACTGAGACTAAACATTTTATGTCTCAAGGTGATGAGTGCTCAGAATTTTTGGGTTTTTCAAGAATCCTGAGTGGCACTGCTTTTTAATGGGCATCAGCTGAACGTTCTGCTCGTCTCGTCCCTTATTTTCATAAAAAAAAGTATTTACTTTCTACCATTTGGTGAGAAAGTAAGCGACGTTAGCGCAATAGGTTGGACCGTTAACTCTCACCACGGATACCCTGGTTCAATCCTCTTAAGCCACGTACCAATTTATTTTTAGATTTCGAACATTATGTACGTTAATTGGGCGCTTTATAAAAATGTAACTTATACGCAAAAACCTAATGTAGAAATATAGATACACGCGTTTTAATCGCTTAAAAATTATTTTTTGTTAACGTTAACCTACACATGTGAGTTTATTATATCATAGTTAATGGACCAGGCTTAAAATGATCATTGAAATAAATTAATGTAGTTTGCACTTTCGCTGGTACGAGGGCGGCACTGAAAATTTCGGGAATCAAGGAAGTGACACAACATTTCTATTGTTCTGTGCGCGGTGTGAGAACTTTCATTGTCGTGATGGAGGATGATGCGGCGGTTGCAGTTCTCTTTACGGAGTGCTACAAACAAATGCTAGCATACCATTCTGCATTAACCGTTCTATGTCCCTCAAGAGGAATAGTCGCAACATGGCTGGTTTTGGAGACAAACGTGGCCACCATTTTTTTTTGCATCACTTCGTGAACGAACAATTTTTGTTGGCTTTACCTTATTTTCGAACACACAAACTCGTGACTGGTTTTTTGTTTAGGGTTCGTACGCGTATATCCAGGATTCGTAACCTGATACGATGTTGTATACAGCATTTTAGGGTCCTGCGTGGAATCTTTCGAGAGTTCTGACGCTGTAACGCGAGCCGCTTTTTGCTCTTCACAGAGTAAATGCGGTATCCATCGGGAAAACAAATTTTTTACACCTAGTTGTTCATGCAAGATTATTTGTATTTGACTCATGCCAATGTCTAAAGTTGCCTGAATTTCGCGGTATGTCACATGTCGATCTTCCTCAATCAGCTTACGCACAGCATCAACGTTTTCTTTGGTGAACGCAGTTTTTGGACGACCTTGACGGGGATCATCACTGAGCTTGACACGTCCACGTTGAAATTCAGCAAACCAGCCATAATTTGTGGTTTTGGATGGGGCTTCATCACCAAATGCAGTAATCATCCGGTCAACACACTGTTTTTGTGTTAAACCACTTCGAAAGTCATAATAAATCATCGCTCTAGAATTTTCTCGAGTCAATTCCATTTTCTTAACGACTAAACAAGTTTGACAAGACCTTGTGACAAGACCGAGAATCTTTTTTTAAATAAATAAATGGTATTTGATTTTTAAAACCAAGGAGTTTTCAATTAAAAAGATTTTAATTTGACAGGAACAGTGGAAATATTCCATTCCCGATACTTTTAGTGCAGCCCTCGTATATCCTTGGAAGTAAACTTTCCTTATGTTGCAGTTTCTGTCTTGTAACTAAGGGAAGAGCATAGGGATGATTTTTCACTATATGATCATTCACTAACTTTTACTTATACTGCGACTGTTATAAACTAATGTATTATATCAATGTTTTATAATAGTAATAAAAAGTCGTGTGATGTCGTATCGTATCGTGTAAATACCGCCTTATCATCAGTATCCATCAAGTAGGTTAGCGACACGCATACAAATTTCATTCTAAGCCGCAGCTAAGCGATACCAGTCCCGGAAAATTATTTATATCTTGCGACTCTTTTTGCGTTAAACTCTTAATAACTTGCATAGAGGAAAGCGGATTACATTGTTTTATAATACCTTCCTACCTACTGGGGATAAAGTGCTTTCCGCTTTATTCATATAAGTCTATTTTTGCTTGCATTATAATGAATATTTGCATAAACAAAATGTTTAGTAAAATGTTAGTTGGATTATAATATGAACTTTGGTATTAATTAAAAATTATGCAGTATAAGTACATTTGCATAAAATTATGCAAATTATATTAATTTTGTTAATCATTCTTAAGAATTGAACTTCCAGAATTGATTCGAGTGTGATAGTGGGATTACTTAGGTCATTGCTTGTGGCGGCATCGTGTGGCACGTCGTTCCCTTCCCTTGAATAAGGTCGAAGAAAGTGATGCCTGATCCATGTGTTATTCTGGTGCAAGGTGGATGATCCTATTATTGAGAACGATGCTTCAAATATTTGAAATAAATAACTCTTGAAATATTGTGATTTAGGTTATTCTTTTATTTTTTCCTTCATTTAAGTATTTGGAACGTTTGAGCATTTTGTTGGATCGCTTTGCTAACAGAGTGGCAATGAGTTTCTTGCCGCTTCTTGCAGTTAAGGCCTAAATATTCTTAAGTACTAGTAAATGTGTATTTTTCGACCTACACGAATATATTACTTTTGATTTTGATAAGGAGTTTCCGATGATTTGAGTATTGTATAGTCATTCTTCCTAATCATGGGAATTATTGAACCCAATTCAATTTAATAAATTCCAACTACCACCATTCACAAATGACTTTAGTTTATAAATATTGTGGCTTGTGGCTTTACATGCAGCAAGGGAAATGCTCATCCTGAAGAAATGATGACTGAAAGAAATATGGAATAAAAATCGGTAATTTAAGAAGTATGTACAAAAACATTTATTTGGAAGTAGAAAATAACATAACAAATACAGTCAACGGGTAGGATATCTAGATACGCTAAAGCTGGCTTAGTGTCCAGATTTGTGGTCCCAATGTTTGTGGTGGTCGTGCTCTCCCTTCTTGCCGTGGTCGTCATGATGGTGCCAGTGCTCGTGATGGCCGCCATCTCCGTGGTGACCCTTGTGGTGATGATGATGACCGCCGTGCTCGTGATGGCCACCCTTACCATGATGATGCTCGTGATGGTCTCCGTGTTTGTGTCCCTTGTGGAAGTGACCGCCTTTCTTGTAATCCCCTTCGTGATGATGACCGCCGTAATGCTCATGGTGGCCCTTGTCTCCATGATGATCATGGAAATGCTTGTCTTTCTTGAATTCGTCATGTTTCTCGATGCCGTGGTGTCCCTTTGTGTCGTGGCCCTTGTGCCAGTGACCGTGCTCCTCATGACCGTGGCCATGATCGCCTTTCTCGCCGTGTCCATGGTGATGATGGTAGCCTTCATCGTGGTGATGGTGTTTCTTGTGTCCGCCATGTTCACCGTGATGTCCTTTGTGCCCTTCATGATGTCCGTGGCCTTTATGACCGTGATGGTGTTCATGATGCCCGTGATGGCCTTTATGGTCTTTATGACCGTGGTCATGGTGGTGGTGTTCATGGTGGTCGTGCCCGCCACCTTTATCCCAGCCATGCCCTGATGCTGCAGCTTCCAGGTCAGCTGATCGCTTCTCCCGGATCTCCCTGGCTGCCACCACAGCCACTAAGGCCACAAGCCCCAATACCACTAGACCTCTCATTGCTGGAACTGTCTGTGAATGTACTGACTGTCAGCAGTCGACATGTTTTATACTGACTGGATCGCGGTTAGGAAACGCCGAGACCCGAGCGATGTCAAGGTCGTATCGTAAAGATTTCGACTTCCGAATTTAGTGTTGCGTGAAAATTCGAACGTTTTCGAAAACGAATTGTTATTGTCTAATTGATTCTGTTCTTATTAATATCTATTAGAATAAATAATTTCTATAAATTTATTATATTCTTAAAAAATGTTTATATAGTTATTCCCAGTACTAGTACTGCTAAAAAACTTACACTACAGCTAACTGTAGTGTAAGTTTTCATAAAAAGGAAAGATAAGATATTTTATAATTTTATTTTTTTATTCATTATTAGGGCAAAAAGACAAGGCTATGTGTATGCATCCCACTTTTCATTCAATTAATTTAATATTTATTCCCGAAAAATGGTATTAATTAAGTGTATAAAATGTTTTCCAACCCTCATTATAGTTTGTTCAATTCCTGTTTCTCACACGATTTTACAATAAAGTTGCAAAAGTGTATATTTTTATAGCCTTGGCTATAGGTTAAGCAAAGGGTTCCAGGAATTGCTTTCTGCTTACAATATATGTCTGATTTTCACATTAACTTAATTACAACATCATTTAGAATTTTTAAATGGATTTAAAACAGAATGTGTTTTTAGCAGTGGGAGGCTCCTTTGCACAGGAAGCCGGCTAGATTATGGGTACCACAACGGCGCCTATTTCTGCCGTGAAGCAGTAATGTGTAAGCATTACTGTGTTTCGGTATGAAGGGCGCCGTAGCTAGTGAAATTACTGGGCAAATGAGGCTTTACATCTTATGTCTCAAGTTGACGAGCGCAATTGTAGTGCCGCTCAGAATTTTTGGGTTTTTTGAGAATCCTGAGCGGCACTGCATTGTAATGGGCATGGCGTATCAATTACCATCAGCTGAATGTCCTGCTCGTCTCGTCCCGTATTATCATAATAAATAAAAATAATAATAATAGTAAGTAAATTCTATTTTAGTGATAATTACTACCCGAAACCATTGGCGTTACAATATACCTGGGGCCCGATTCACGTAATTTTACATGAGCGATATCGCAGCTACATCTGTCGTTCACCTACGATTCGTATTCACGTGATTTAAATCGCACGATCGAGAAACGATCCTATCCAAAAATCGCTAAAGCGTATTCACGTCAGCTAGACGGACTTCAATCGCTGTGTTAGTGGTATTCTGCTATCTTTTTACAATCGGTTACCAAAGATTTAATGTCAAATCGAACGTCTGAGAAGTCACTGAACTGAAGTTAGTAATTTGCAGTTGTTGGCTGTTGAAAGTTTTTTCATAAACATGAATATCAGCTTGTCTTGGCTACTTTTGGATCTTTCTGAAAGGGAAGACCGGCGAAGAGAACGTCGACGCCGAAATAATATGAGGATCAACAAATATTTTGATTTCGAAATGACAGATACGGAGTTCGTGAAAACATTTCGCCTTACCAAGGATTTAGTCCTTGGTCTTATTGAAGACCTCGTTTCCAATTCCATGAGAGCGTAATACTATACTTAGTTTCCTATTTAGGTTGGTAGTTACTACGAAAGATCTTAGTAGGTACCTACCTACTCTGACTAGATATTTACTATATTTAAGACTTTAATTAAATAAATTATAAAATCATGTGCTTTTTTACTTTATAGGTATTAATAGCACTAGCATTTAATGCTACAGGCTATTATCAAACCATTGTTGGTCAGAGTAATTTCAACTCAGTATCTCAACCTAAGTGTCTAGAGCAGTGCGACAGGTGACTAAAGCACTCAATGATGTTGAGTTATTCAAAAATAATATTAATTTTCCTCCTACTCAGGATGAAGAGATAGAATAAAGAGAAGGTATTTATTTACCTTAAACTATGTTATTGGACTTATTAAATACCTAATTAATTATTTATTAAATATTGTAGGTAGGTACTTATTACAGCTTTTATGAAAAAACTAAAATAGCTCAGAAAGTAATTCAAGCTGACGCACGGTTACAATCTTCTTCGATCTCATTTTGTTTAATCGAACAAAACGAGACGAGAAACAGTTACCTACACTTGGGCGATAATCCAGTTTGACTTTGATGTACGGCGGTTTTTTTTATTACAACCAGCAATTAAATTTGGGTACGACTTTTCATTTTCAGCCTATTAATTTCTGTAAAAAAATAATTATACCTTACCTTTTTACTACTCTACGGCTTCAAATATTGTTAGGTTGAGTACTAGTAACTAAGCAAAAGACTCGGATATCATAATAAACATACTTATTTAAAAGAATAAGGTAGAAAATAAAGAAATAGTAGAATTGAACTGGTAATCGCAAGTCGTCGATAAGTCGCTGAGTTTCAGTCCTACTGAGTTGTCGTCCTATCGAATCAGTACGTGAATACCAATTTTGGACCAAGTTTCAATAGGACGACTTCTGAACTACAACGATTTTTGGATCGTTAGAATATACGTGAATCGGCCTACTGTTTAATATCTGTAGCTACTTCAAAAGTTCATATAGAATATTTTTTTTTTTTTTTCTGATACCTTATTTTTATAGTTAATATTTTGTTACTTATTATTTGTTATTATAGCAGACATAGTTATACATGCATTGTCTCAAATTTCAGCTTTCTAACTAATGAAGGCTTATGAGATATAAAAATAAATGTGACAGACAAACGGACGGACAGCTAGGTGAAGTTTTATCATTAGGAGTTCCCTTGATTGTCCTTTAAGTATTTTATTTATTATTTATAAAAATAAGGGTCTAGACAGACAGGATGTTCAGCTGATTCTTGAAATACCCAAAAATTCTGAGTGGCACTACATCTGCGCTCGTCACCTTGATACATAAGATGTTTAGTCTCATTTGGCCAGTAATTTCACTAGCTACGGTGCCCTTCGGACCGAAACACAGTAATGCTTACACATTAACGCTCTACTGCAGAAAAAGGCGCCGTTGTGGTACCCATAATGTAGCCGGCATCCCGTGTAAAGGAGCCTCCCACTCCCACAAGATTGGAACTCTGAAGATCAGACTCGCGAATCTGTTCGATAGTCGATACTTAATCACAACTTTCGTAGCAACCTTATAGAGCCTATAAAATCAAGAATTATCCACTGAAATATGTTAAGTCCCTGGGCTACATAACTATAAGTATGTATGCAGTATATTAAATCGATAACTGAGATTAAATCACCCGAGGCGTTTATAAAGCCGATAGTTGAAAATTTAACAAGAGATTACGGTTTGCTCCCGGCGTCCCTAAATAAACAAATGTTTTGACCGAATTTGAATTAGCTTTTGGGAGTTTAGTTAAGCAAGAGTTTGATTTGTGATACAGATTAAAATTTATTAAGTTAAACTTATTTATTTACCAAAATTTTTACTTATTTTACCAGTAGCCTCCCACTGGTAAACTCCCAGTATGCTGGCTAGATTATGGGTACCACAATGGCGCCTATTTCTGCCGTGAAGCAGTAATGTGTAAACATTACTGTGTTTCAGTCTGAAGGGCGCCGTAGCTAGTGAAATTACTGGGCAAATGAGATTTAACACCTCATTTCTCAAGGTCACGAGCGCAGTTGTAGTGCCACTCAGAATTTTTGGGTATTTCAAGAATCCTGAGCGGCACTGTATTGTAATGGGCATGGCGTATCAATTACAATCAGCTGAACGTGTTGCTCGTCTCGTCCCTTATTTAAAAAAAAACTATAGCGGCATAACATAACAAAATTTGTCGATAATTATAAAAGAAAACAACAAATTCGAAGGTTGTAATAAAACTGGAATTTTAGTTTGATACAATATGAAAGTACTCCACTCATACTTCACCTGATTCATATAATAATAATTAGCTTGCCTTACTTCAATAACAAAGTTATTCCCATCAATTATATCAAATCAAAATCAATATCAAAAATTTAGTTATTTAGCATTTAGTAAATAGTATTTGAAGGAATTCCCTTTTAAGTTCGCAGAACCTGCGTTAGGGAAGACCGCTCTTTCCAACGGATAAGAATGCCTACAAATTTAATAAAAACATAAAATATACTTAAATAAACCAATCTTAGGCATAAAATAAACAATCTAAAAATTGTTTCAATATTGAAGGTAGATTAATATTTGCGTGGCTCACACTAAACTTGTATATAATATACCTACATGAAAACACTTGTCATCGCCTCAAGAATGTGCGACCACTGTAACTATGAACTAAGGTAATTTGTAGTTTTACGAATATTTATTTAATAGTAAAATGTCCAAAGTACGATATTTAGATAACAATCAAATTATAGCAAGCGAAATTTAATTATCTATTCATATAATATAATAATAATGTAATAATAATAAGCCTTTTAATTAATTCCAACAACGTTCAAATACAAAATAATATAATCTTAACACTACGCGTATAATATAAAATATAAAAGTTATGTTATTGGAACCCCACTGCGGGTAAAGGCCTCCTCCAGCTTACTCCATGTATCCCTCCTCTGTGCTTTTCCTCTCCATACTTTTCCTGCTATTTTTAATATGTCATCTGATATATATACTTCATATAATATACTATACTACAAATACAACAAAATTTAATATAATATATTTTTTTAGAACACACATTTACACTATTTTACTCATATTATAATTAATTTAGCAAGTTTTCAGTTTCTAAATAATTAAGAGTTTTCAGCCATTTTGTAACGCTAGTTTTACATTCCCTATATGTCTTTATGTATATATTTAAGATTTTATTTACGGTATTGTATAATTTAGTAGCCTGTGCATCAAATTGTTTAGACGCAAATTTAGTTTTAGTAAATTTAAATATTCGGTTTAAAGAACTTTAATTTCTCATTAAGACTGTCGTCACTTACATGAGAACATAAAATCAGTGAGTGAGAGGCGAATTTGCTCATTGCTGCTTTCCGGTTTTTTAAGGCGGTGGTCCAAGTTACAAGATATAGTTTATTGTTATTATGATAAGATGTTTTTATTCATTGCTTTGTAAATGATATAGCAGCCTTTTTTTGAAGATGTTGAGCGAAGTCGCTTCTCTAACAGTTTTCGGTAGCTTATTGTATAGCTGTGCTCCTGCAAATGTTATATTATTTTTACCATAGTTGGTTCTAATACTAGGTAATACAAGGTGTCTGGCGCGACGTAATACATATTTGTTGGTATTGTGTTTTGTTGTGAATGTTGTATTTGAGTGAATGAGTCTATGAGTTATCTTATATATAAGTATGCATGTATAGTAGTTGTAAAGTTGAGTAATGTTCAATAGTTTCGTTTCTTTGTAAATAGTTTCTGTAGGAGTTAAGTAGTCATAATTATGTAAAATTTTTATTATTCGGCTTTGTAGCGTTTGGATTGGTTTTATATTAGTCTTACCTGCATTACCCCATATTTCAATGAGAAAGAGTAAGTGTGGCTTAACTAGGGCATTATATATCAATAGTCGACATTGTTTTGGAATACACCGAACTATTTTGTGTAGAGAGCCTACTAGAGATGAAAGTTTGTTTTTTATATTAATTAGGTGTGATTTCCATGTTAAGTGTTTATTGAGTGTCAATCCAAGGTATTTTTCTTCAAAAGTCTTTTGCAATACTTCTCCGTTGATGGTAAGATTAGGAATGTTAGGTAGTTTTTTATTTTTAGCACTAAATATCATATATGATGTTTTGGTGGCATTGATAGTTAAAAGGTTACATTGAAACCACTTTTGCAGTATATTTAAATCATCTTGTGCATTTCCCATTAGTTCTTCTAAGTTTTTGCCGAAGTAAAATAGACATGTATCGTCTGCATAAAGGGTAAGATGACCCTGCAAACCTGCTTGATGTATGTTATTTACGTACACCAGGAATAATAAAGGTGCTAGAAGGGATCCCTGAGGAACCCCGCATGTCAGCAGCTTGGATTTGCTTTGATGAGCTCCAATTTTTACAATCTGGTACCGACTTTTTAAGTATGACTCTAGGATTTTATGTGCGGTTTCTATTATACCGATGTGTTGCAGTTTTTCTAGGAGCAGGGTGTGGCTGACGGTATCAAAAGCCTTTTTGAGATCACACATAAATATTACAGATACATTTAAAAAAAGTTTCAATTTCTTAATCTGCATTGTTTATCTGCAAGCCGGCTAGATTATGGTACCACAACGGCGCCTTTTTCTGCCGTGAAGCACTAATATTTACACATTACAATGTCTTTCGGTCTGAAGGGCACCGTAGCTAGTGAAATTACTGGGCAAATGAGGTAATTGAAGTTTATCTTTTTTTAGTTTTCATGTCCACCATTGAAGAGACTGTCAGTTCAAACAGATATGAAGTGGCGAATGGTACTAATAACTTAATAGCTTCCCTTACCACCTCTGAATATTCTTGTATCTTTTTATCCAAAACACGTTGACACTTTGTACATAAAATCATTATGCTTAAAATAAAATTATAAATTAACTCAATTTTGGCGAGACAACACGTCCTGAGGATGCCTCTCGTAGAGGCAAAACACGTCTCGAATTGTTTAAAGACAAATATCGGCGGAATTAACACTAAAGAAATCTCAAATCATTTGTATAATTATGGATCGAGTATTTATCTGATTGAGAAGGGGCTCGGCAAAATTTTCGAGCTGTAATGGAGTCGCGTAATTAATAAAATTTAAAAAAATGACCTAGCCAACACTGGATTTCTGAATTCGAGCTGCTCTAAATTTTTCATACCTAGTCGGATGATATATATATATTTTTTACTATATGTTGAAATCAAATTTTGTATTGTTCTGGGCTGGGGGTACCTTCCTGATATATCTACCTTTTTTATGAGATTTTATTCTTTATTTATTGAATTCTGTTTCCGCAATTAGAGTCTTTATTAGGGCCTATTTGGCATGCAGGATTTGTCGGCTTCTCCAACCAGCTTATCCCCTTCCAGAAGTTCACAAACTACCTGTCATGCACGCAGACTATCTAGAATTTTACCCGTTTGTCGGCTACTCCTATACATTCCAGCATGAGTGACCGAATCATATTTTACCACTTAGGGATGATAGGAGACAAACCTCCGTTAGGGCTATCCGTTACACTAATAGTGATAAGGTGTTTTTTTATTGGTGTGTTCTGTTGGAAAGCCTTTCAAATTGAAGAAATGTGTATAAATTATGAAGAGACCAATACTTATGATTGGCATTTTCATTCTCATGGGATATCTTCATTAATGTGGTCATTCAATGTTAGTGAGATTGCATATTAGTTAAGCAGTATCAAATACCCAAGCAGTATATCATCGGGTAAGCGGTCTCCTATTTGTACACAGTAAGATAGAGATCCGACATATACGTTGCCTCTGCAGCCCTGACAAGATAACCCGTCCCGAGGGCGTAGTTACGTTTTACTGCGAGTAACTTTTATTAATAGAACGTAAAGGAATTAATTTCCCGGGAAATAAAATAGTCTAAATAGAAAATTACAACGGCACCTATTTCTGTCGTGAAGCAGTAATGTGTAAACATTGCTGTGTTTTGGTCTGAAGGGCGCCGTAACATGTAAAATTACTGGGCAAATGAGACTTAACATCTTATGTCTCAAGGTGACGAGCGCAGTTGTAGTGCCGCTCAGAAATTTTGGGGTTTTTCAAGAATCCTAAGAGGCACTGTATTGTAATGGGCAGGGCGTTTCAATTACCATCAGCTGAACGTCCTGCTCGTCTCGTCCCTTATTTTCATAAAAAAAAAATAGTTTTCGTTGTTAATCAGTTTATTACCATATATTGCAGATAATGTATAGTTCAGATTTTTTCAATGCTTATTGCTCTACTAGTCTAGTGATACTGTATCAGTTCGAACCATTTTATCTGGTTAGTTAAGGAACCCTATAGAATATTAATTCTCAGATAAGCTTTGTCAACGAGAATAAACAAGCTACCTAAACAGCTTTCGGCCTTACACATAAACTTGGTATAAAGTTATACCTTCTACCAGTGGGAGGGTCCTTTGAACAGGAAGCCGGCTAGATTATGGGTACGTATACGTACGTATGAGATTGTGGTCAACGGCGCCTATTTCTGTCGCGAAGCAGAAATGTGTAAACATTACTGTGTTTCGGTCTGAAGACTTAACATCTTATGTTTTAAGGTGACGAGCTTGTTAGATTAATAAGCTTATTAAGCGTTTGCGTGATTATTTAATAACAATAAAGAGATAAATAACTCTGAATAAATATATATAAAATATATTTAGACATCTTAAAACTAAAAAGTAGCTCAATTGTATTTAAAAGTCAATACAGCCAATAAGAGCTTGATTGGCTGTCGAGCAGCCAATCAGCGATCAAGCAGCTAGAATTGTCAACCTAAGTCTACTAAGGTTTCGTTTGTTCGGCGCAGTGTTGCTTAATGCTTAGACACAGTTGGCTCGTAGCTGCCGCACCGAACGGACACTTCAGAGTTAAGTACTTATTATTATTCACTATATTATTCTATTTTCTGTTCTGATATTATAATCCCTTTTAGTACCTATTAATAATCTAATAGCGTCACACCATCTGAATAATAAATGAGGCTAGAAAGTGTTATTTTAGTATTTTAACATAAGTACATTTTATTAAAGATTCCTCAACTTGTTGGATGTATGTTGTACAGTATATTTTACAATAATCTAATTCAAAAGATGAGCTGGGAGTTTCTTGTAGGTTCTTCTCCCTGTCAAAGCTCCTTTACGAACCGATGTAGTTTCATGACTTAATAAATATATTTCTAAAATTATGGTGGTTTACTTAAATATGAAGGTTATATCATTAGATTATTTTCATATAAGCTTTAGTTGTAACGTCTATTTCCTTGTAAGGTACTCTATTTCTCGTAGCCATTCTAACAAGCGAAATTGTAGTGCCACTCAGAATTATTGAGTTTTTCAATAATCCTGAGCAGCCTGCATTGTAATGGGTAGTGCATATCAATTACCATCAGCTTGACGTCCTGCTCGTCTCGTCCCTTATTTTCAAATTAAAAAAAAAGAATAGGTAATCGAAGAATATGCATAATGTTTAGAAATAGACATGATTGGTTTCTTCGGACGTATAACCTTTCCCGCGTTTATATGCAACGCTCAAAATCTTAGAAAAAAACACTTAAATTTAAGGCCTATGGTGCTGTCAGTTCAGTTAACTCCCATGCTAATAAGACCATACAAAAAAGTTGAAACGAAAGCATAATAGTGTATCGTAATATCAATTTGCCACATCGAAGATGAGTTAATATTAATGTTCGTAATGTTCACTACTCCGCGTAAATAATTCCGTGGAATAAATATCGCTTCGTATAAATAAGTAAGCGTATGTTAGTCGAGCCCATAGACTTTATACACTAGTATAGACGAACAAGGCGGGCGAGAGAGAAAAATATCTTGAACGGAGATTTTCTTTTATGAAAATAAGGGACTCTTGAAAAACCCAAAAATTCTGAGCGGCACTACAATTGCACTCGTCACCTTGAGACATAAATTGTTAAGTCTCATTTGCCCAGTAATTTCTAGCTACGGCGCCCGATCGAAACACAGTAATGATTACACTTAATTGGTTTACGGTAGAAATAGGCGCCGTTTTGGTACCCATAATCTAGCCGGCTTCCTTTACAAAGGAGCCTCCCACTGGTAGATACAGCAAGATAGAAAAGGAAGGCGAATCTATTGTTATTGTAACCGATTTTGGTTGACAAGTCGTATACACTAAGCCACGCTTGAGGCTAATGAACCGCCTCTTTATCTACTCTGCGATTGCAGCCCACTTATGCATAAGCGTAACACAATCTTTGACGACTACACTTTGCCACCAGATGGTGTTTGTAACACTCGCGTCAAGAAGATACTGTGCTTCGTAATGGCTGCAGCTATAAATTTGACTGGCGAACACAATAGTTCAATTTTGGACGCGGTATTACTAGGAATCATTAGGACTTGATAAATAGCCACTCTCTTCAAGTAATAATAAACATACGCTTGGCATTAGCTCCTTCGTATTTTAAATAATGTTCAACCACTGGCTTAAATATTTCCAACTGTCAGTAGATGGTTTCAATATTATAGCTTACTAGCTGACCCGGTAAACGTTGTTTTGCCATATAAATTGTATTGATCTTTTCTTTGCTAGTTGATAAGAGATGGCGCTAGCTGTATTCATTAGTAACAATCACACTTCTTTTATATTTTGTATAATTCACACTATTGTTTTATAAATTATAGCCTATTTGTTATTCAGATGTGTAAGCTATATTATTGTAAAGTTTCATCAAAATCTATTCAGTAGATTTTGCGTTAAAGAAGTTCAAACATACATCCAGACATACAAACTTTCACATTTATAATATTAGTAGGATTCGTGTTCCTGTATTGCCCATTCCACTTCCTGTACATGTAATTGTCCAATTATTGACAGAAAAATATTTAGCCGCCATGTTCGATTATAAATTGACTTTTTAATCACATATTCTTCTTTTAATCACACGCATTCGTTAGCCTTATTTAAAAATATTCGTCTTGCTGCAGATCCTAAGCTTATGAAGATTTTTTACCATGCCTTGTGCAATATCTAGTTTAAGGTGCAAGAATCCAACTGATAACAGTAGAAAAAGCTCAAAAAGCCATCCTCAAGGTGAGTCTATTCTGTTCATTCTTGTATCCTATCTCCGTTTTATATCGGGACATATTATAGATAAAAACACAATTTCCACTACAGTTTTCATCTACACACCAAGTCACTACACCCAAATTCTACAAGCACCGGTCTCTCACAATTCGAATCGTATCTAAATATTGATATTTGTAAATAGTTTATAGAAAGATAGACGTTTTATTTATATTATTATTTTATAGATATTTTTAGATAGACGTCGCTTCATTGTGTGTCTTAGTTTAACCTGATTCCTGCCGCCGAATTCCATCTTCGCACGACACGCTACAAGTTAGGATATCATCCCCACCATCTGGATGTGTGGCGGTCCTCCACAGTACGGTTTTCAAGGAGCTTTCTTCCGCGTACTACAACGCTGTGGAATGAGCTTCCTTGTGCGGTGTTTCCTGGACGATCCGACATGGGTACCTTCAAAAAAAGCGCGTACACCTTCCTTGAAGGCCGGCAACCCTCTTGTGATTCCTCTGGTGTTGCAAGAGAATGTGTGCGGCGGTGATGACTTAACACCAGGTCACCCGTACGCTCGTTTGTCCTCCTATTCCATAAAAAAAAGATAGGTAAGTATATAGATTACAGATTGTGAGAGAAAATAAATATACTTTAAATTTGAGCTAACGAACACATTGACAAATCAAAATTGTTCACGGATTATCAGGCTGTCAGATTGTCTATACACGAATATAGTCTATGGTCGAGCCGGTTCTATTTATATTCGGTTCGCAAACACTCATCAGCTAATTGGTCTGCTCTCCCGAATTACCCGCCGCAGTCTCGTGAAACCGCTCTACGTAGCAGGCATGCGAATTGACGAAATTACTAAGTTGTACTTACTTGATGTTAAGTTCTTACTTCATTACAGATAGTTTTGCAAGCAAAGATACCCTTTAATCAAATAACGGTGTTTTTTTTTAAGGAATAGGAGGATAAACGAGCGTACGGGTCACCTGTTGTTAAGTGATCACCGCCGCCTACAATCTATTGCAACACCAGCGGAATCACAGGAGCCTTGCGGGCCTTTAAGGACGGTGTACGCGCTCTTTTTGAAGTTCCGTAAACACCGCACAAGGAAGTTCATTCCACAGCTTTGTGGTACGTGGAAGAAAGCTCCTTGAAAACCGCACTGTGGAGGACCGCCACACATCCAGATGGTGGGGATGATATCCTAACTTGTGGCGTATCGTGCGAAGGTGGAATTCGGCGACAGGAATCAGGTTAAACAGCTCTTCGGAACAATCCCCGTGATAAATGTGGTAGAAGACACACAATGAAGCGACTTCTCTACGCAATGCCAAGTGATCCAGTCGTTCACAGAGCACTGGGAATAAATCATATCAATAGAAAATTACTGGTTCTTCAATCACACAAAATAACATTCATTCGAGGTCAAAAAACTGACTTTTGAATGTCGAAGATTACTTAATAAAAAGAACAAATTACAAGAATCTTATAGCCAGTCATGAAAATTACTATTCACTTTTACTTAAAATCGTCAACATACTGCAATTAATGAGATATTAACGCTTCTCTGATTCTTCTAGTATAGCAAAATAAATTTATTGACAGAAGATATTTGTAAAAGTAGATTCATTTTGAAAATATTACACCAATTGTATTAACCTGGTGCTCTGTGAACGGCTGGATCACT
>CATIXQ010000003.1:19714633-19732140 GCA_949711755.1 Leptidea juvernica | reverse complement strand
ACAATTGCGCTCGTCACCTTACGACATACGATGTTAAGTCTTATTTGCCTAGTATTTTTACTAGCCACGGCGCCTTTCAGACCGTAAGTGCAAAGGGACCTGCCACTGGAAAATTTGTAATCTGTAACTAGTAACTACTAGATACTCGGCGTTTTGATGAAAGAAACTTAATATTATTAATATTTTTACTTAAAATAAATTCCATACATTTTATTTTTATTAATATATCTCATCATTCTTCTCAAGGTGCTTACTTTAGAGTGCCATGCCTCTTTAAAAAATTAACCATATTAAGCAATTATATCATTTAAATATTAATACTGTTTCTATTTTTTAATCAATTTTAATAATCATTATCATGAGTTATGTAATTTGAAACAAAATTGTAAGTAGAGGCATTTAGTAAGTATTGCATAATATGTAGATGAATTGTTTTGTTATTCAGTAGATTTCTCGTGACAGGTATCGTCATGCTCGCTTAAATGCCTCTGCTTGTGGCAGCGACGTGGGGCGGGTCGTTCCCTTCCCTAAAATATGGTCAAGGGAGGCGATGGCTGGTCCATGCGTCATGCTCGTGAACGGGTGCTACTCGTGGGGACTGGATGAACTTGTTACCGGGAGGTCTGCTTGGTGTGTTTTTTTATTATTATTACTTCCTTTAAAGTTAAAGTTATTATATATTTTATTTTATGAAATGCTCACATAATGCCTCTATATATTTACGGTATGTGTGGATTGATGCATCTACTATACTCAATAACTCTTGTGTTTAGAAGTATTAATTAACTTTTTTTTTCTTTTTTTGACTTACACATGTAAGCCTTTAAGTTTTTAACATTTGAGTATTTTTGTTGCGTCACTTTGCATATATTGTAATTGAAATGATTTGTAAAACAACTAAATTGTATATCTTGACTTAAAAGAGTGGCAATGAGTTTCTTGCTACTTCTTCTCATTAGCTCAACCCTTTACGTAGTAGCGGTAAATTCAATAAGAAACATTTTTTTTTTGACATTCATAAGTGTCAATTCTGTGACCTACATGAATAAAGTGTTTTTGAATTTGAATTTGAATTTAACCATATTGTCAAGAAATGCAAATACTAATACTCAAAGAACTACATATAACAGAAGGTATTTATCATGACAGACTATATTTATTTCATAAAATTTCTTGAATTTGATATCATTACAATAGATTATTTAAGATAATTGAATAAGGTCATTCCCATCCTTTACGTGCGCTTTTATTGAGTTTTTTGAACTTAACTAACTTAAGCACTGTGTTATTATTTCCAATGCTTTATAATAAAGTTGGGGAACTCAACGCTATTTACAAATACAGTTGAATGTTTATTATTTATATAACTACTCTCAAGTTAATAGTTACTGGCCACAAAAGTCGAGCCATCTGCGGCCGCCCGACATCCTAATGGGCTCGTAACTCGTGTAAACAGTTCCCGGGGGCGCACTCCCAGACCATGGCAGAATTGAATTTTGAGAGCACATCTATGAACTATTCCACTCGACAGTGCATCAATGTTTGGAGAGTTGCGCGACCTATTTATGGCCATTCGAGATAGTAAGTATTTTGGTGGGTGATGTGTTTACTTTTAAAACATAATCCTAGAAAATGCACAAAATAAATATGTTACGAAATTCAATAGAATTATTAAAAAACGTTTATGTGGTAAGGGTTACTGTAACATGAGGTTTCAGTTTCTTGCGTTCGTTCTTCTCAGGTGTGAGGAACAAATTTTCGGATGGATGGTAGTTTTCGCTTATAGAAAGCGATGTGAACCATTTTATGAATATAAATATTTGAATATAAATTTATATGATATAAATGTAGTTAATGAATAAAATTATTGTATTTATATTCGAACAGAAAATATGAATAATAAACATTCTACCGTACTATGTTGTAAATAGAATTGTTAAAAAACGTTTGTGTAGGAATGGTTACTATAGCATAAACGATTTTCTTAATGATACCACAGACTGGGAATGAAGCGAACACCCTCAGGCTTTTTAATTATAAATGTTTATTGTACAATATTAGATTGTAATCCATATTTTTATTTAAAAAATCCCCGAGTTTCTTGCACCCATTCTCCTCAGGGCTGAGGCAGTTTATTTTGAATGGGTGGTAGTTTTTGACTGTCAATAAGTGATTTACAATCCTATTTTGAATATAAATATTTGAATTTGAATGTCTTAAATTAAGCTTCTAAATAAATATAACAGGAAAGCTTGGCCTTTAAACAATTCGGAATGATTATTTAATATTAAATGTAAAAAGTTAGCTGGAGTGCGTCAAAAGCGTTATTGTCCACAATATGTAAATTAGATCACGAAAAAATAAGTAATCAAGTAGGCACGGACTAGTAAGAAAATAAGGACTCCGTGTCACCTTACATAACAGTGTAGCACCAAATCAAGCCGATTAACGCGTAAATACATAGCCTCACGCACACACTTATACTACTACAGGCTGATAGGCGGCCATTATGAGAATTGTCATCGTCTGTGACAGACCAGTTTGCGTCTCAATAAAATATTTAAAAAATGACGTCGTGCGTTGTGAAAAAGTGTAAAAACGATACTATATAAGTATTTGTGGCCATGTATGATTATTTAAGGGAAAAAAAATAAAGTAAAAAAATATAAAAACACGCTTTAATCTCAACTATAAAGAGCAAAATTAACATGGAGTTCGTTCAGCGATACAAAGTCAAATGGTTTTATTGTAAGCTTTTAAGTATTTATAACTTTCGTTTATAGAATAAATAATAACCCCTGTAGAATGATACAAAATATTTTGTGTGTCAAAGAAAAATAACAGGTTTGCGTGTTTCCATTTATAAGTACATACATACATATACACTCACGCCTTGTTCCCGTCGGGGTAGCCAGAGACAATAGAATGCCATTTGCTTCTATCCTTACAAATCTCACGCGCTTCCTTTACATTCATTACTCTTTTAATACATGCTCGCCGGTTGCGGGTGCTTCGGACATTTCCTTTTCTCAAAACGTCCTCAATTTGGTCGATGAATGTCCTACGAATACTCCCGCGACCGACTTGCCCATACACACTTGCCTTATATATTTGGTAAATCATTCTTTCTTCACTCATTCGCTCCACGTGTCCAAACCATTTCAGGATTCCTCAGTCCTTGTCACAACATCCTCTTTCGGACCACAGCGCGCACATTTTACCGCATTCGGAATTCTATCGATCAGTCTTACCCCACACAAACTACGCAGTGATCGCATCTCAACTGGGTTAATTCTGCTTCTATTTTTCTTCTGCCATACCTAGCTCTCACCTCCGTACATTAACGTGCCGACAAGCACTCCATTATGGACAGCCATTCGCGCTTCTTTTGGCACAGTCTGGCCGTTCATAAAGGCATGCAGCGCTCCATTCACACAGTTTTCCGCAGTCACTCTCCTTTCAATATCTCCTTCATATCTTCCGTCTCTTGTTCTCGTTTACAAGTGCGCGTTTATAGATATTTGTAGTATAATACATGGGCCATACTGAATGTTTCTGAATCGGCTATTTATAATGGTACAATTTATTTGTTACCATAATTTTGAACAATGCGGGTCTCGAATCCTGAGCTAACCGTTCGAGTACGCATGGATTGTTAATTTGGTATATCTTGTTCAACTCTCTGGTTGAGGCTCCATTTACTTTACAGTTGATAACTTGCTCAACGCCATGCATATTAGGAAATTGACTTGAGATGTCGCTCTTTCAAAACTAAAAAAATGTTTTTTAAATTGATTTCCCTCACTTCTGGGATTAATTAAACAAATTAAATTTGTAACCAAAATTTATGGACGAGGCGTAACTCGAGAGGGTTACGGTTACGAGCGGGTAACGCATGGATCATAAATTTTGGTTTAGTTGATATCCTGCTTAAGTCAAACTTACAACACAGCAAATATACGACTTTTTACCATCTTTAGCAATCGGAATATGATCAGTCCTTACCATCAGTGGGAATCTCCTTAGCACAAGATACCGGCTAGGTTATGGGTAGGTACCACAACGGCGCCTATTTCTGCCATGAAGCAGTAATGTGTAAACATTACTGTGTGTCGCCTTTCAGGGCGCCGCCGTAGCTAATGAAATTACTGGGAAAATGAGACTTAACATCTTAACGTCTCAAAAATAGTCTCTGTAGTAGGTACCTAATAAGTATTTGCAGACATTTTTTCCAATAAAATTTCCTACTGAGTAAAATAAATAAATAAGTTACAAAAAATACGCCTCTAAACAAACTAACAAATGGTCAAACCGTTTGCAATAAGGCGATAATACGTGTTCCCCTACCCTTCCTCATAACTGAGGAAGGCTACAGAAAAAGTCGTAGTGCTGGTCGTGAGTGTCAGCTAAATCTACTCGAAACTACAGGAAGTCTCCGGCTTTCATGCGATAACAGCAAAGTCTGAGATCTGAATTAGTAACTATTAGTCTTTCATAGTAGGATGTAGGCGCATCCTATAATATTCAATTGTAATAACGCTGCTCTCTTACTCCATCTAATAATTGATATTTTATATATAAGAGGGGGCAAAGGGTAAGAGGCTCACTCCATAATGAAACTACTTTCCCAGGATTAGATCTTAACCATGCTGGTACCAAGCCCGTCTTGCCCACAAGTAGTTACCCCATATTTCCCAAACTGTACTTATAAGTTGTATTAAAGTTTTTGAGGTTATAAATCAAATCAAACCGGAACGGATTAATGAGTTTAGTGTAGTAAAATAAACAAGCGTTACTAAATAAATATGTCAGGCAGCTTGTATAACATATATTTCGAACAGTCACGCTGTTTATTTAAGTCAATAAGTTAGATAAAACCACTTAAAATTAAACATACCAACTAGTAATGTGCACTCCTCTGACAAAACCTTTTGGGACACTAATAACTAATGTTTAACACCGTCAAATGGCGTTAAAATATATTTGCTTGTGACACTGCATTACCTTATTTGGTAGGGTCCCCATCTTACTTCGCTTCCCCGTCTTACCCCACCTTCCCCTACTTCAATAACAGGCATGAAACATCCTATGCTTATTTTCACTAGAAGAACCAAACGGATAATGGTTTTACTTGATAAAAGCTTTTTTTAAATTTACTTTCATTACCTTAGAGGTGTGAAGACTCTATCCAGTCTTTAAGGTACTTTGAGGTGGGGTCCCACGCCCTTCTCGAGCAGAACAAACTCTAGTACTTTTTTTACTCCTGTTACTTTTACGAGGCGTAGAATAAAGTATATGAGAATGTAGGGTTAAAGTGGCTACGCGGTACAATCCGCAAACTGTATTTACTGAGACCCATATTGGCTAGGTGCCCATTAACCATGTAATTGCTTTGGTAGCTACCCAGTTTCTCTTCAGGATCACGTGCGCAAAAGACACCCGAGAGAGCGATGACTTCAAGATTTACCTGATTTTTGAAGAATTTGCGGATTAAGACTGAAATCTATAGAGCGTATTTCAAGCCGAAAACCACTAGAAGGGTGAGCTAGAGTTGCATTTAAGACGTTTGATGCCCGGTTTCTGAAGCTCTCTGATAAACTTTTATTAGCTATTGGTCCGTTAAAGTTATCTATATGATAAGCGTCGGTTAACTGTCACTTCGTTTCTGAATACATAGTTTGTTCTAAATCAGATAATGTGTATTGGTGGTACATAACGGGAGCTAGAACAGGGCTAATCACTTACTAATATGAAGCACAGTATTCTTATCAAAGCGATACCTTTATTTAAATTCTTGTTCTGAATACATTTAAAAAGGATTCCTCCTAAGTCTTAAGTTTCTTGGTACTTAGTATATTGGAAATAAACTCTATTAATAACTTCAAATCAGATTCTGAGGAACTGTTCGGAAATTCCATTATGCCGTAATCCGAATAATATATTTTTTTTAACTTTCACGAATAACAATACTGCTAATATATTTGAAACACAGGGGTAGGCACTTTATTATTTATATTATAATCTAAAACTGAAATGAAACATCAAATAAAGTCATGGAACAGTTAAGCGGCACACATTGGTGTGCCGCTTATAGTTAACTTAACTGATTAAGTTAACTATACTTTAACTAGTGTTGCGTCGTTCAGAAACATACTTTTGTGGGTTTTCGAACCAATAGCGCTATCGAATAGATAAACTGCCCTTAAAAGTACTTCGGAAACCGAGCGGGCAGTTTATTTCGAGCAACACGCTTACACGGAGCTCTGTGAACTCTTAAACAAACAAACTCAAACATTCTGTCGTTATGAGGTAGGAAATGCGGTATTTAAATTTAGGTTAACTCATACTTGAATAAAACAAATTGATGGTTTCACATATACATATATTTCCATAAATAAGATTCGTTAAATAAGTTTACTCTATAGCCGACTCAGGGCTGTTTTAAACTGTCGTAGTTTTAATCTACACACATCAAAAAGTCTAAGCAACATGCATGATATTACAAATTTACCATTTATATTAATTAATTTCTAAGTCTTTATTCATTCAAAGTGCATAGGTATGTAAACTTTTTTGTTATTGATGACATACTGGCTGGTTGTAAAAAAAAAATCGAATATGTTTTGTTTTTTTTTTCATATAATTAAATGAAAGAGAATTTGTTTGAATTTAAGTGATTTTTAATGGTACGTTTAGTCTTGATTTTATAATTTTACCAGCCATTTAAATAAAGTTAGCGACAAAATTGAATTGTTAGATGATAGGCATTCAAATTGAAATTCAAATATTTTTATTGGAAATAGGATTTAAAATCACTTATTGAACGTCAAAAACTACCACCCATTCAAAAGAGATTGCCTCAGACCTGAGTAGAATGGGCGCCCGAAACTCAGCGGGCTATATATGCTATGTAATATCGTACAATAAACATTTATAATTAAAGAGCCTGAGGGTGTTCGCTTTATTCCCAGCCCGTGGTGTCATTAAGAAAATCGCTAATGCTATAGTAACCTTTCCCACACAAACGTTTTTTAACAATTCTTTAAAATTTCGTAAAACATTTGTTTTGAACATTTTCTGGGATCATATTGTAGAAGCCTATACATCGCCCAACAAAAGACTTACTAACTCGACCCAACCGAGTAGTAGGCATTCATAGAAGAGTTATTTGTCGTATTTGGCAGCGCTACAATAATACAAGGGAACCCGCTGAACAACATTCAAGCCGTAAAAGGAGTATAACCACTCGGCAAGACCGGTACATACAACTGACTGCCGATGTTAACTGCTCGAGATATAAGTTTGAGGCTACAAAATTCAAGTGGTGTTGATGTAAGTCCCTAAACTGTGCTAAATCGACTGCACGAGTATGGCCTACGAGCTCGACGCCCAATTAGGTGCTTATCGATACGTCACGGGAATCGCACTCGTCGAAATGAATGGTGTAGAGAACGCAGAACATGGACCCAGAAACAATGGGATAAAATTATGTTTTCCGATAAGTTGCGATTCGGGTTTAGGCCTGATACAAGAAGGGTGCGATTGTACCGTCGGCCCGGAAATACGGAAGGGCTCAGGTGCATTCAGGAAGTTCATCCATACAGCGGCTCAAGTTATTGGTATGGGCGGGTATTATGAAAAACAGGCGAACTGAGCTCGTTTTTGTAAATGAAAAACATGAACGCTAAGTTCGTCCGAAGTCCATCCATTTGCACAAACCTTTGGCTCCTATTTTACGTTAATGAATGACAATGCGCGTTCACGTACAGCTCGGCGAACCAGTCAATACTTGGCAACAGAGAACGTCCGGGTATTGCCCTGGCCTGCACAATCGCCAGATCTCAACCCCATCGAGCACGCATGGGACATCCTCCAGAGACGTGTTTTGAAGGACGTGGATGGAGTGAGAACAACCCAACAGCTGAAGGATTTGCTACAATTCCATTGGGTGCGAATACCGCAAGATGACATAAACAGTCTCATTAATTCAATGAATATTCGTTGCCGACAAGTTCTGAATAGCAGAGGAGGCCATATTTTGTATTAAATTATCGTATTCTTTGACAATTAATTCATTTTCTTTAGAAATTTCATTTTGTTAAAAAAATATTTAGTTGCTTATGTACATGTGCTTAGTTTCTACAGTATATTCTAATATTGTTAATTTCTATTATTAAAAGAACTTATAAAGACAACAGCTGTTATTTTTACAGCATAGGACCCTAAAAATATTATTTTAAAAATAAAATACAACGTAATAATATGAAAAACCATCCTAAAATTTAAATTAGTACATGTTGCTTAGACTGTTTTTATATGTGTACTTTGCAATAGTAATGGTCAGAAATAAAACACACTATTCCTTATAAAAATCACAGTCGTTTATTGTTAATTAATAAATACTTGAAATTTAATATACCGCTTATAGAACTATGAAAGATGTAGGGTAATTTTTAACTATTTTATTAAAACCGAGGGGCCTGTACGTAGCGATGTAACTGTCAGAATATAGGTTTAAGTGTTTCATATTTCAAGGTCATTGAAATCCAAAATGGCGGGTTACGTTTTTAACAGTAGAATATCATAATAGACCCAAAAAATATATTTACGCTTACATAATATGTCTGTCAAAATTACATACACACATCTAATGCAACTACATAATCATTATTGAAATACATTAAAATAATAAGTACTGAATAAAATAATGACGGTACGATGTGTAGTATTCTATATATCTATGCTCATATATTAAGAATATTCATTGGACTGTGTGATAGGTGAAATATATCCACAAGTAAATATAAAAAAAAAATTGAGAAGGTTTTCTTTGCATAGTTTCTACTGTAAGTATAAAATATCTTAGATAATTTATACGTCTACTGTAGATAGAGCCTCTTGCAGCTAGACAACAGATGAAAATAGGCCAGGTTTATTACTTAAGCGTGCGTGTGAAGCTACGTCGTACACTCGATTTTTTTTATGATAATACGGGACGAGACTAGCAGGACGTTCAGCTGATGGTAATTGATACGCCCTGCCGATTACAATGCAGTACCGCTCAGGATTCTTGAAAAGCCCAAAAATTCTGAGCATCAGTACAATAGCGCTCGTCACTTTGAGACATAAGATGTTAAGTCTTATTTGCCCAGTAATTTCGCTAGCTACGGCTCCCTTCAGACACAGTAATGTTTACACATTACTGCTTCACGGCAGAGATAGGTGGCGTTGTGGTACCCTAAATCTACCCGGCATTCTGTGCAAAGAAGCCTCCCAATATGCTACTTTGTGTTAGTGTGAGTGCGTTGCTCAACATAGAGGTTAACTGTGAACCTCAATTTTTCTAGACGTTTTTACAACTGTCACAGTCAGACTTCACAGCATAAAAATGACTATTTCACACTATGAAAGTTAAGTTTCATTAAAAAAAATTTACTTACGATTATTAGTAATTATATATATTAAAAGTTAAAAATTAAAAATAAATCAATATTTATATATTATTTTCCACGGCGAGTAAATTATACTTCGTTATATCACAGAAAAAAATGAAAAAAAAAAAAACATTACTATACATCTAAAATTGCACAATGTTCACACAGTACATACAAACAATTCAGACAAACTGCTTTGTCATAAAATTAATGAATGTGATTTATTAATTTCAATGAAATATTCACAAAAAATCTATAATAAAGCAATTATTGTAAATGCTGCCATAATTATTATTATAAGGGACAAGTCAAGCAGGACGTTCAGCTGATGGTAATTGATACGACCTCCCCATTAAATAAATGCAGTGCCGCTTAGGAATCTTGAACAACCCCAAAAATTCTGAGCGGCACTACAACTGCGCCGTCACCATGAGACATAAGATGCTAAGTCTCATTTTCCCAGTAGTTTCACTAGCTACGGTGCCCTTCAGACCGAAACACAGTAATTCTTACACATTACTGCTTCACGGCAGAAATAGGCGCCGTTCTGGTACCCATAATCTAGCCGGCATCCTGTGCAAAGGAGCCACTGGTAAAACTAATAAAAACAAGAATTTTTTGAATTTCCAATATCATATGCTCTAGTCTTAATATACTAAATAAGATGTCATAGTTAAACAATCACAGGGTTAAGGTTTGAAAGATATCACAATATTTTTATTTTAACTCCCAGTCTTAAAAAGGCTATTAGCTGTAATGTGAGCGTACTTCAAACTTATATCAATATCCAATTGTTTTGAGTTTTTTTGAGTGTTAATTCCGCCAATTTTCATCTTCAAACTCAAGCCAGAGTTGGACAAGTCAACTGCAAAATGTTCACTATATCGCTGTCAATACAATACTGATTTGGCCTATGAACTTGCAACCCGTGCCACGAAATAAATAAAAAAAAAAGATACTGCTTCTGAATTTTTCCGAATGTCAAGCAGCCTTGCAAATAAACGCGGGAAACTTTATACGTCCGAGTAAACCAATCATAAGCAAAATGCCTATTTGTAAACATTTTGCATATTCTTGTTTTATTCTTAGGTATAACTTTATACCAAGTTTATTTATAAGTCCGTCAATGTATTACCATCCATCAAAATAGATTCGACAAACATATTAAGAAAAATTCTAACAATATTAACAATTGAACGGCCATTTGCAATACAAATTAAAATGTCAAAACATTTCAATGTACATCGCCGTGGCGCTTTCATTTGGTACCAATCCTGCCAATAAACTTATGTTAAAGTTGAGTGAAACAAGATTTATTGGATCAACTTAATATTCTGCTTACGTGTATCTGGTTAATAACATATTGAATACCATTTTCAAGACTGGTTTATGCTAAAATCTATACTATATTCTATTTATATTACATGAATATAATGATTTCTATTAGTTAAAATATTACTTACAAGAATGCTACCTTACTTAATGGTTTTCCCAGAAAATAATAATAATATCATTGAATTAACTATTACTGGGATGTTTAATAGTAACATGACTTGACAGTGGCTCAATGAAAATAACTCGATTTTATGATTACTAAACTAAATATTAAAATCTAAAATATTATCGTGATGGTGGCAGTTGAAGATAAATTGTGAACTTAAGAGCTCATATCGAGATGTTACTTAAGCAGTACGTGATTTTCAAGCTAAAAGATATCTCCTACTTAAAATTATTCACTGGAAGCGGCACTTTAGGCTTCTAGCAAAACTCAAACATTCTTAGCTGTTGAAATAGTTTTGTTCAAGTGCTCTATAATCTATATCTTGCCTTATTATTTGTCTTCACTGTAAAACCCCGCCTGCGGGCACCTACTACAGTCTATATCGGTATTAGTAAAGGTCTTGTGTGGTGAACGGAATGCATTGCTGATGATCTCTGATGGTGATTGATACGTCCTGCCCATTACAATGCAGTGCCTTTCAGGATTCTTGAAAAACCCATACCCCAACTGTGGACGGCACTACAATTGCACTCGTCACCTTGAGACATAAGATGTTAAGTCCCATTTGCCCAGTAATTTCACTAGCTACGGCGCCCTTCATACCGAAACACATTACTGCTTCATAGCAGAAATAGGCGCCGTTGTGGTACCCATATTCTAGCCGGCATCCTGTGCAAAGGAGCCTCCCACTGGTGAACAGAATTAATACGCAGTTGTACGATGTATTTCAATACATTCCACACCACCACTGAAGAAACTAAAACTTTTACAATGATCTAAAACCTTAAATCAAAATTATCATGTTGCATATTCCATACAGGTTACCATTACAATTCATTTGTACTGCTTATATTTGTATTGCGGTATCAAACACTTAAACAATGTTGGTTAGTATAAAACAATGTGTAATTTAAAATAAGAGATGATACAAAATTATTTGTAAGATAACAATCTCTAAATACATAATAAGATATTTCTTGACGTAATTTTGACAGACGCCGAACCAATAACTACCCGTTAGGATTAATCGAAAAATAATATCATTTAAGTAACTTAAATGTTAAGTCATTGGCCCGATCACACCCTAACCTACCTACCTTATGTATAAACTCCGACTACGTCGAAACTATCAAGCTAGTTATTTCTAAAACTATCGAACTAACGAATGCGATTTGCGCTGTTTAATATACTGACAGCTGTCACCTGTCAACGTCACAGCAGAGTGTTGCCGGAAGCTTTGTGCTCTATTGCAGCATCTTTAGTTTGAACCTTAGAACTAGATAGGAGATTACTCTAATGAATATAAAGAACGCGCTCAGTGCGCCGACGTCGATCCAGAAATTGGCTTTATCCATGCTCATCTCTTTCAAGAACAAACTCGGCGTTCGGAAGTGACAGTACGCTTCGGAGCACTTCAATTTTTCTCTATCGTAGCCGTAGACAGCCAACATGGCGCCCTCGAAACCGTACCTTATATAACTAAGGTACGTCAACCATTGTAAGTAATCAGGTATTGCATTGAAATTGACAAAGAATCCTGAGAATAGTACGATAGGTATTGTTGTTACGGGTCCGAGGTATACTCCAGTTTCTATTTTCATGGCGGCTCCGATGAGAAGGCCGAGGGATTGCGCCACTAGCGCCGTCAGTATGTTGACGGTGGTAAACATCAACAAGCGGTCCATTTGCAGCGGTTGACTCGTCATGAAGTACACTATCACCACGTACACGCCGCTGAATACGATCTGAAAACAGAACGCACTTCGATCTATGAATTTGTAGAGCGAGCTTAAGTTTAACTAATGCATTTTTTTTATGAAAATCAGGGACGAGACGAGCAGGACGTTCAGCTGATGGTAATTGATACGCCCTACCCATTACAATGCATTGCCGCTCAGGTTTCTTGA
Source organism: Leptidea juvernica (assembly GCA_949711755.1). Lineage (NCBI taxonomy): Eukaryota > Metazoa > Arthropoda > Insecta > Lepidoptera > Pieridae > Leptidea > Leptidea juvernica. The sequence goes on along the minus strand of CATIXQ010000003.1, from coordinate 19,719,298 downwards.
ATTCTGAGCGGCACTACAATTGCGCTCGTCACCTTGAGATATAAGATGTTAAATCTCATTTGCCCAGTAATTTCACTAGCTACGGCGCCCTTCAGACCGAACCACAGTAATGTTTATACATTACTGCTTCACAGCAGAAATAGGCTTCGTTGTGGTACCCATAATCTAGCCGGCTTCCTGTCCAAAGGAGCCTCCCACTGGTAATAATTGCTCTGAATTTTAATGTACAAAGGATCAAGGTTTATAAACATTTAAAAGTAATATTTCAGCTGCAACAAAAAAATATTGTAAGAGTTGACGGATAAGTAGTTTCTATGTTATAAGAATGGCAGGTTACCTGAAACGGTAGGTCCGCGATTGTCTTCGCGAAGTAGAACGCCTTCAGCGAGTACCAGTAGTTGAGATGTTCTCGGACGAACACACTCATCTCCGTGGGGACTGAAATATTGGCAACATATTATATTACTTATTGCGTCATTACTTCAGTGGCCCGCCCAAGCTGTTTTATTTATTCAGTCCATCAGAGCGACCTGCCTAATGCTCTTGTACCAACCCTACATCACAAAACGTTCAATTGATACCTTGCCATAAACGTAACCGAATGTTATAATAATGCAAGACTGTTCATTAATAACTAATAATCTATACTAATATTATAAAGCTGCAGTGTTTGTTTGTTTGTTTGTTTGTTTGAACGCGCTAATCTCTGGTACTACTGGTCCGATTTGAATGATTCTTTCAGTGTTGGGTAGTCCGAGGAAGGCTTCAAAATTAGGGATCCGTAATAAAATTGCTATTTTGTAACACAAGGTGTAAAATCGAAAACCTATTTTTGCGTGCGCTGCAAAAACTATTGACAATAGAACAAAATGATGTACAGGCTATAATATAGGCAATATTTTATTACTTGTAAAACTATCGCGTGAATTATACTTTATATGGCAAAACAACGTTTGCCGGGTCAGCTAGTTAATTATAAGTCTGTGTCTCGGTGTCTGGAGAATACCAGCGTTGAGAAGTAAAATTCCCAACATAATGCTGACTAAACACCATTTTTATTAGTAAAAGATTTCTGTAATTTTTTTTAACCGAATAAACCTTTTAATTATTAATTATTATTAATAAACGCCGCTTGATCTAGAATATCTAAATGATCGGACAGCCTGGGACTAGATTGTGATTATGATTACCCTGGATCTTTACAAATTGAAATTATATTTATTCCCATGCATACATATTGTACAAACCGACTATTATTATTTAAAACTATTCTGAAAATATTTGAAAATAAATTAATATTACCTTTTTGTTATGGCCAAATAACGTGTCTATTGCCAATTTATTTTTTCTTTCTTCTTATTCTCTTTATACCCTGTGTCCGCGAAGTTTACATTTTTCAACAATAAACTATGACTGAAGTTGTGTTATAAAAATTTATAAACATCAGAATAGTGTCATATTTTATTTATTTTGCTAATATAGTTTTACTTTTAGTGTAGAAATATGTATTTAAATTGTAATTGAAGATTTAGGAAGTATTTGTATACCGCAGTCGCTGTCCGTGCTGCGTAACACGGTGCCTACTAAAAATCAGTGTCGAGTCTCTGAAGGCTCGACGTATACTGAGTGGGCCTCCGATTGGCAATACTAAAGTGATTGCACTGCTCTTCAATCTAATTGTTTTATTTATTTTAATTTTACTAGGTCTGTTTTAATTATTTTTTAGTGGTTTTTATAGTTTAAGTTTATAATTTTGGTTAACTTATAATTTTAATCTAATATTTTATGTTAAAATTACTTGTTTGTTAAAGTTATTATATTATAAACTATGACCTATTTTAGCAGTGTAATTATGTTGCCAATAAAGTTTATTATTGTTATTATTTTATAGCGATAGAAATGACTGTACAATATTGTTTATTTTTATTGAAAAGAGCGCAAAAAAAGAATACAGGGAGAGTTTCTTGCGCCGCTTCTTCTCTCTCAGAGCGCCATTTGTTTCCGAAGCGGTAGTAGTATCTAGTAGTTATTAGAAATGACATCAAAAAGAATTCTAAAGGAATCATTTTGAGAAAATAAATGCCTTTATGTCTTAATAAAACAATGTGCATATAAAATATTTTAAAAAATGTTACTGGTGCTGGTAAAAAAACTATATACTCACATGTCAGTATAGTAGGCATCATGGCAGTAAACATAGTGAACATCACAGTAAAGAATATACAGCCCGCGTTACTCATAACCTTCGCTGCGTCTGTGCCGATATCGTAGTACAGGAACCCGATGAGCAATCCGACGACTGTATGCGAGAACAGCCTCAAGTGCGTCAACGTCGGATCTCGTAAGATGCTCTTGAAGGTCCGCTTCAATAAGATCCAAAATTGCTTCCAGCCAGAAGTTGGGAAGCCGGCTTTCAGTGGCTTCTTGTTGAAGCTCTCGTTGGAGTCGAGGAGAGAGGTGGTGCAGGTAACGGGAGCCAGGTTGTTGGTGTTGGTAATCGGTTGCTTCTCGGTCGTTGTCGGTTCTGATACATCGATCACAGTACACGTCGGTTTGTCTGCAAGTCAAATTCAAATTCTTATTTACTTACTAGCTAACCGGCAAACGTTGTTTTGCCATATAAATTATTTTTACAGTTAGAACGTTTCTTGGACATTGCAACATTACTTTATTTTTAAGGTTTTTATATTAAAAGTCCCGTCAAAATCAGTCCAACCATTAGAGATTAGCCGGAAAAAAACATACAGACAGATAAAAATTGTAAAATATGTTATTTTGGTGTATGTACCGTATATATTCATATACATGTAGTATAAAACCGTTATTTAAATATTACAAACAGACACTCCAACTTTATTCGTATGTATAGATTTGTACAAAGTCATTTACAAGCACATATGAAACTCTCCTGGTAGATTTAGACAATCTGTGCTTGGAGAGAGTCGCTCACTCCAAGTTATCGATTACTAAAATACACAACACTATGTTTATTAAAAACTTATAAAATAATGAAGTTATTGTCACTAGTGACTTGGATTATAAATAAAACCAGTTGTCGGGCGTTCGCACACGATAGATCTTAGATTTACATTAGCATCATGCTGGCCGTAGGAACTCAGCCTGTCGACCACATAAAATGGGAATTGGGAATATGTACGACAATTATTGTTTTATAATATAAATAAAGTAAATTAAAAGAAATAAGTTTAAGTAAAGATCAACACTTGAAACCAATTTTTATTTTTCGGTTTTAATGATACAACCAGTTTGTGCCGGTCTGTGTGTCTCGGTGATGAAGATATGTGGAAAAAACCGTTTTAACCGGTCAATTAAAATTTTTATAATATAACAGTAGAACGGTAGAACATAACCGATAAAGTCTTCTAGTAAAACTTTAATCGGTTCGATATTTTCTCGGCTTCCAAGCATTGGTTAAAAATGTTGTTCTATGGATAAAAGTAGATTATCGGACATCATTTATAGAGCAAATTTGTCAAAGAGCGAAAATTCTGAGTGATATCGCAGATACGACGTTAAGGCTAAGAACTCTAGTGTGTATTCAGACACGTTACTGAGAGTAATCTTTGCATAATCTTTGATTTGGTATTTTAAGTCATTTTATAGCTTAAATTATGCTGAGCTTAAGGTAAGACTGGCTAATATTAGGCAAAGACTGTTATAGGACTGAAAAAAATGGAGGAGGCCTTCACTCAAAGAGGGGCGCATACTACTTATTAAAACATTAATTATTAAGAAATAGATAAAAACTTAGTAATATAAATCATTTTCTCTTTTTTAATTCTTATAATATTAGGCTTAAGTTAAGATTACTAACAATAATTATAAGATTTTTTAATTTTTTGAACTTAGTTTAATTTTATTATGTAAATTAGTATGGGAATTAAAGACTTTTTTATTTTTATTTTATTTTCATTAAGACACCCCAATGCAAAAGTCAAATGCGAGATTTATCACACTCAGCTAAGTTTTACGTGAGTAAGGACTGAGCAAAGTTTTTTAATGAAAATAAGGGACGAGACGAGCAGGACGTGCAGCTGATGGTAATTCACACGCCCTGCCCATTACAAAGCAGTGCCGATCAGGATTCTTGAAAGATCAAAAATTCTGAGCGACACTACAACTGTGCTCATCACCTTTAGCCGTAAGATGTTAAGTCTCATTTGCCCAGTAATTTCACTAGCTACGGCGCCCTTCAGACCGAAACACAGTAATGTTTACACATTACTACTTCACGGCAGAAATATGCGCCGTTGTGGTACCCATAATGTAGCCGGCTTCCTGTGCAAAGCAGCCTCCCACTGGTAAAAGTTTTATTAGCTAAGTAATTTAACTGAATAGTAGCTACGGCCCGGTATCGCCCATGTTTGCCCACGTTTCGTTACACATACTACTGGTAAATCACAAATGTAGGGCAATTAGCATTCGTTGAGTTATGCGATACAGTAACCGCAATACAATGCGGTTTGCGGTCGCTTCCATGTGCCATGTCAACTTATGTTCTGTAATTTATTGTATCTGACCACACAACGGTAACCTCACTAATACATTATTCATTGCTTATCTGAGTCACTTAAATCTATACTAATATTATAAAGCTGCAGTGTTTGTTTGTTTGTTTGAACGCGCTAATCTCTGGTACTACTG
>CATIXQ010000003.1:19634393-19714623 GCA_949711755.1 Leptidea juvernica | reverse complement strand
TGATGTACAGGCTATAATATAGGCAATATTTTATTACTTATAAAACTATCGCGTGAATTATACTTTTTATGGCAAAACAACGTTTGCCGGGTCAGCTAGTTTAAAATAAGGTTAAAATATAAATTACGAAATATGCAAATTCAATGCCAAGTGAAATTACTGAATGTCCTCACTCAGATAACGAACAGACTGCGATATTCAATCATCCATCTCAAAATATTATAACTATTAGATAATATATAAACGGTAACTTTTATATCTATCATAGCTAATGAGATAACTAGAAATTTTAGGGTAACGCTTAAATTACCCTTTGTATAAAATACAATATAGAATGCTGAAACTGTAATTGTAGATTAAAAGGTGTTGCAATCGCATTTTATTGCCACTTGCTCTCATTAACTCTGTACTTTCCCGAAGTGGTGGATAAATAACGACTTTTCTTTAGCTTCTTCTCTCTCTCTTTAAAACGTAACATTAAAATTAGTTCTTGAAACAATACATAAACCGATTCCATTTTAACTATTTCATTGTTTTATGTCCCATGTAAAATAAATGCTTATACATATTATACTACACTCTGACTGAAAATTTAATTGAATAGAGTTATACTCAAAATATTATTTGATAGTAACAGCCAATAACGCTCTATAGATATAGACATATCACGTCGTATAAGAAGAAAGCCGAAATATATGCCACAAAAACCATAATGAGATTCGACTGTTACATCTATACATTGCCGCATTTACTCCAATTGTTTAAAATATTCTCGGTGAATAAGCAGCAATGTAAAACATTTATTCAATGAAGGTTTGATTCAGACTGTGACAGTTGACACACGACTAAGGAGAAAAGAGTGCTTACATTGTCTTGAAGCACACTTTTGCCGTTCCATATGTGTATATAGAACGTCATTGGCAACAGCCTTAAGGTCTTCGCACGTTACACATATAGACTGTCACCGACCCGTTTTTTTTAAATGAAAATAAGGGACCAGACGAGCCAGACGTTCAGCTGATGGTAATTGATACGCCCTGCCCTTTACAATGCAGTGCCGCTCAGGATTCTTGAAAGACCCAAAAATTCTGAGCGGCACTACAACTACGCTCGTCACCTTGAGACATAAGTTGTAAGTCTCATTTGCCCAGTAATTTTACTAGCTACGGCGCCCTTCAGACCGAAACACAGTAATGCTTACACATTCTGCTGCTTCACGGCAGAAATAGGCGCCGTTGTGGTGCCCATAATCTAGCCGGCATCCTGTGCAAAGGAGCCTCCCGTTTGTCCCTCGTTGTCGACGAATCGGGCACGCTTACGGCAAGCGGGCAACGTGTTGCCAACTCGTCCCTAGAGAGGAAGAAGATGAAGAAGAGTCTCCATTCCATATTGCTAGAGGTCGAGCTAGTGGACAACGCGCTTTCAAATCAACGACGCATCGCCCACTCATTGCCACTAACGGCCGTTCCCAATATTCAGTCTATCTCCGGTTGTGGCCTACTTGAGATAAAAATTGTAACTATCGTTGACTTTTCTGTCCCAATAAACTTATCGACGGTAACTCACCTTATCCGTACACGCTGTCTGTCAATATAATAGGGAGGACGTATAGCTTACCACCGATAGAAGTTTGTATGGAAATTGCAATTCACGAATCCCAATATAAGGCGATAAGTATGACTTATCGGGAATATTGGGACAGCTTCAGATTATTGACAGCTAATTACTCACAGTAGAAGGTAGTAATTTATCTCTATATGTAGATAGTATATTAAGAACGGCCGTAAGTCCAATGGTAGCTTTAGTTTTAGAGTACTAGATTGGCGTTGAGTCGGTGTAATGGGCAAAGACCTTTCAGAAGCCTATGTTATTACAGAGCAACTCACCAATAACCACTTCCAGGGCCTCCTTCTTAATGTTATTCTTAGTCTGGTTGTTGTAGTGGCAGTTCTGGGGCACTGAAGAGGCCGATGATGATGAGGAGCTGGTCTGCCCCCGCTCCGTGTAGCTCTTGTTCACCGCCAGCACCAGCTTGTGGACCCACTCGCCATGTTCACCCGTTGCTACTTCCATAACTGGAATTCATAGTGGAGATTATGTAATACGCAAAGTCGTGCATACTATATAGGCAATTAGGCAGTGCCTGCCTCAGTAAGAACCTGAATAAATATAGTACTAGTATTAGAGTTGTTTTAGTTTAATTTGGTTCCGTTATTATATGACCAAACTTCTATTGATTCAGTATTGTATTCAAAGTATTGAACAAAGAAAATATATATGGACGATACGAAATTCAATATCCTGACATTATCTTGCATGAACACTTATATACATCTCTCTTATTCCTGGTAATCTTCACCTCCTTTCAGCACGTCATCACTCTGGGCATTATTTCCAAATTTTGCCAATACATCCATCTACATTCTCAATAGGCCTTGGACTTGGAAAAACTTGGAAATAATAAGAACAAACGAAAGCCAGCTAAACATCCCCTTTCTCTTACACTCAACATGCTACACATACTCTTTCTCTTTCGTTCCATGGCTCTAGTTTGCCGTCGTTCATACTTATGAGGCCCCAGCCTAACAAAATTTGCAATTAATCTTCTTTATCTCTTTACCAAACAACCTCAACGTTCTCTTCTCAAATAACTGTCACTACTTCTTCTTCAACATCACTCTCTAAATACATCAGTTAACTTACCATAATCCGCAGGATTGTGATAGCTCGGACAATGCAATCCTAGTGTGGATAAGAACGGCACCAGTTCTCTGACAGGTCCCTGGTATATGCACTGTCCTTCCGCCAACGTATACAAGAAGTCAAACATCTCGAACAATCTCGCAGAAGGCTGATGTATCGTGCAGATAATTGTCCTGCCCCCTCTTGCCAGAGATTTCAACAAGGAAATACACTGGAAACACGCAGAACTATCCAAGCCTGAAGTCGGCTCATCGAAAAACATCACTGGAGGGTTGTTAACCAGCTCTAAGGCTATAGACAGTCGTTTTTTCTGTCCGCCAGAAAGATTGATCGTCCTGGTTTCGCCGGAGTCTGATAGGCCTAACATTTCTAGGATTTCGTCGATGACAATCTTCTTTGCTGCGGGTGGCATGTCTTTGCCAAGTTTCAGGTTGGCGGAGACTGTCATTGCCTCGCGTACGGTGAGGTGCGGTAAGAGACAGTCGTCCTGCATTATGTAGCAGGAGAGTTTCCTGAAGCGACGCAGGTTCCTCTCCTTGCCGTTTATCAGAATAGATCCGCTGACGTTTGACGTTCTGTAATGAAAATGGAAGGGTTAAAGTTTGTTTTTTTTTTATGGAAAAGAAGGACAAACGAGCGTACGGGTCATCTGATGTTAAGTGATCACCGGTCGGCCTTTAAGGAAGGTGTACACGCTTTTTTTGAAGGTGTCGTATCGTCCCGGAAACAGAAACCAGGAAGTTCATTCCACAGCTTTGTAGTACGTGGAAGAAAGGCTCCTTGAAAACCGAACTGTAGAGGACCGCCATACAGCCAGATGGTGGGGATGATAGCTCTTCGGAACACTCCCCGTGATAAATGCGGTAGAAGACACACAATAAAGCGACGTCTCTACGCAACGCCAAGTGATCCAGCCGTTCACAGACCACTGGGCCCCCGACAATTCGAGCTGCTTTTTAACCTAAATAAGTCATATAATTACAATATTTAGTATATATCGCGTAAACGAACAAAGCGAGAGAGAACATCTATAACGGAGATAGATCAAGATATCGAATATTTTGTTACTGTAACCAATTTTGATTTAAAAGTCATAAAAAGTCAGCCACGATTGACATTAGCTCCTTAGTATTTTGAATTTTAAACTAGCTAACGCGCATCTAATGACAAATCAAAATTGATCACACATAATCGGGCTGTCAGGTAGTCAATACGCTAATATATTCTAAGTCTATGATTGAATAAGGATTAGTTTAATGGCCCGAACAGGAAGCGAACTTCATTCAAATTCAAATATTTTCATTCAAAATAGGATGTGACATCACTTATTGAAAGTCAAAAACTACCATCTATTCCAAATAGAATGCCTTAGACCTGAGAAGAATGGGCGCAACAAACTCAGAGGCCTTTTTTTTTTCATCAAAAAATATGTTTACAACGTAACTTATTATTTAATAGCCTGAGGGCGGTCGCCCATTTCCAATCTGAGGAATCATTAAGAAAGTCATATATGTTATCCATATCCATAGAAATGTTTTTACCAATGCTTTTGAACATCGTAATACATTTGTTTTGATCATTTTCTGGGATCTTGTTGTAAAAGCATATACAACGCCCTACAAAAGACTTACTAACTCGACTTACTCGTATCCGAGCAGTAAGCCATTCATTGAATAGATGAAAAGTTTTTTATAAACTGCTAAAAATATATCGGGAGTAGGATGAAGAAATTCTGTACAATATAATTCATATAATATGACATTGAGATTATCGCAGCAATATATTAATAAGCCTTAATTATTATAAATCGATCATTAGTAATAATATGACTTACTCGTATCAGTCGCATATTAATATAACATATGTATTATACAGATAATTTAATAAGCCTTTATATTACAACTGATGATTTACTACCAACAATTATCAAACACTGCACGAAATCTTATTTTTTTTTATATTTTATTTTGTAAGTCTTGATTAGGAAGGCAGCACTAAATGTTAAGGCGAAGAGTAAACAGAAAAAACGCAAACATGGTGTTTTAGACAAGTTTTGTGGTGAAAGTATAGCATTTCGAGCAATGAACACTACTTAATCCTGTTACACATATCCTTAAGTCTTATTTGAAGGTTGCTAATGCTTGCTGTTGGTTATAGTTAACAATGCCGAGCCTTTTTGAACTACCAAATTTCTTTGAAGTTAAAAAAGTTTTTTGGCATGGCGTGACGCATTTTTTTGGTACTTCTCTTTGAAAAGTTATTCTTATAGCTTGTACTTTTTTGTGTAGGTTCATTTATTCAGATTAGTAGCGAATAACGAGGACTGTAAGCATATAAACTGTTTTCCACGCAAAGGGCCGAAACTGCTTGATTTATTTCATACAAATACACGGTCACTTCTTCTCATTAAAGCTCGACGTTTTCCGAAGTGGTGGTATATATAAAAAAAAATGAAAACTTAACATTTATAAGTGTCATTTTCTTCATAAAGTAATTCTGATGTGGATTTAATGTGTATTTTTAAATCCGATTAACTCAATTATTAATTTTAAAAATTATAATTATGTAAGAGTTGAATTATATATATTATGAAGTGGTGAGTCTTATAATAACATTCAATTATTTTTTTAAGGAAAAGGAGGACAAACGAGCGTACGGGTCACCTGGTGTTAAGTGATTACCGCCGCACACATTCTCATGCAACACCAGAGGAACAGGACCGTTGAGCGGCCTTTAAGGAAGGTGTACGCGCTTTTTTTTTAAGGTACCCATTTCGTATCGGCCCGGAAATACCGCATAAGGAAGTTCATTCCACAGCTTTTGTAGTACGTGGAAGAAAGTTTTTTATTTCAAAACAACAATTCAGTGGAGCGGTGCGGGAGGTAGTGTTTTGTACATCAAAAAAAAAATGTCTTTCGAATTACTCTTCTTGGGTAAAATTCATTTTTAATGATAGTTAATTATAGAGGAACAATATAGTATCTAATAACAACAGAAAAAAACTTGTTATCATAAGTTAACCCTTGACCGACATATCATCCGGTGAGCGACTGATAATATACAATAATTAATTTATGACCAATAAGGAATTAATATTACAACTTTGGTTTCGTCTGTATATTAAGACCCTTTTTATGGTGCTGTACCGTTAGGTAAAAAGGGAACCCTATTACTAAGATTCCGATAGTATGTCTGTCTGTCTCAAGTCAGTTTCCTAATATGCAAATATTGGGGTTGAGCAGGTTATCAACTGTAAAGTAGATCCTGTAGATGAAGCCACAATCTGATACTTGAACAAATCATACAAGATTTTATGACAATACGTCACTCGAACCTTTGGCTCAGTTGGAAAGAGCAGTTGGAACGCGAGAGGTTGCGGGTTCGAGTTCCGCATGGTTCATAAAATTTTGTTTTCACTTTTATTTGTGTAATTAATCCCAGAAGTGAGGGTTATCACTTTAAAAACATAACATATTGTTTAGATTTTTCTTCTTCAACTGATTTATATAGAATAATAAATTTCTGATGTTGCATTTTGACTTATTTTGAAAAAATAAAAACATGGTAACTCAAAAATGCTTGTATGGTTTCAATTACACCAATAATCCTGTATATATATTTATATTAAAACAGTTCTTACTTGTATCCAGCCAGAATATTCATCAACGTACTCTTCCCTGCACCAGAAGGCCCCATAATCGCAGTGAGGTCGCTGGACCTGAAGGTTCCATTGATGCACTTCAGCAGCGTCTTGTACCCGCGCTTCCTCCCTTCACTCACTGAGTACGAGAGCTCCGAGAACTCTATATCGACGGGGGGACGCTTGGGCAGATGTGTGAGGGTCGCCATCGGCTTCTTCTGGCAGGCGGATCCATTGGGTATCTTCGGCACGAGAGCCATGCCTGCACCACCGTTGCAAAGATTCATTTGTGAGCCGCTGAAAATAAACAATGCAACCATACAATGGATATTGTTTGACTGTTTGTATAACATAAACGTTGGGACATGTATTTATCAAAGCAAAATAGAATCCGATTTGATTCTTTGGTGGTATCTCAGCTGTTATTTTACCTAATATTTAATAAACAACAAAAGAAATAAGAGTGGAGACAGTGTTAAATAGATTTTAATTTAAATTATTAACACTTTTAAAAAAATATTCTTTTTACTCAATTAACAAATATTATCAAATGAAGTGGTGACTGGCACTAATACTATTTTTACCAATAATATTATATTTTTTTGTGATTATTTTTACTACATTATCTCTTAGCATTTCATTAATTATTGTAATTGTGTATTGAAGGGTCTTTTAGTAGGCGTAGTAGTAATTATTGGTTCTGTAGGTTTATAATATTGTGAAACGAAACCACAAAAATATTTGCATGTCTGTCAAGACGAAACATGTGCCTGCTCTTAAATTTGTAGCAACTTTACTTGTATAAATTTTGTAAATGTTTCTGGCAAATAAAGAACTTTGACTTTGAGTTACTGATACAAATAATAGTAAGTGTGAGCCTCATATGAAGCAGTTAGTGACGCACGCAGCGTGCGACCACTTTTCGCTATGAATATACTATGTTCATGCACTCTCTCTCCATATACCATGGGAGATTTCCGAAACATTTTTAATCTTTTACCTAAATAAAGTAATTTTTAAAGTTTTTATGTATTTACGACCGATATAGCCGAATGTTTAGTGACCCTGACTACTAAGCTAGAGGTCCCGGGTTCAAATCAATAGGTGCAAACATTTATATGATGAAAATGGTTTTTGTAATACCTACCCAAAAATTCTGAGCGGCACTACAACTGCGCTTGTCACTTTGAGACATAAGATGTTAAGTCTCATTTGCCCAGTAATTTACTAGCTACGGCGTACTTCAGACCAAAACACAGTAATGCTAACTCATTATTTTGACGACCTGTATAGCCGAGTGGTTAGCGATCCTACCTACTAAGCTAGAGGTCCCGGGTTCGAATCCCAGTAGGTACAAGAATTTTTATGATGAATATGGATGTTTGTTTCTGAGTGATGGATGTTTATATGTATTTATGTATGTTTAAGTAAGTATATTGTATTAAATAAATCGTTGTCTTGTAATATGCCATAGGACAGGCTATGCCTACTTTGGGGCAAGATAATTTGTGTAAAAAGTGTGTCAATATTATTATTATTATATACTTACTTGCTCTCTAATATTATCAATAGAAATGTGTATTTTTATTTGTTTGTCTGTTTTGCTTTTACGCCTTAACTACTCAACGGATCATCATGAAATATTGCACGTCATCAGGGGACAGAAAAGGACATAGGGTTCTTACTATCTATACGAATTTTGATCCCAATACTTTGCAGTTCCCAAGACAAGGCGATACAAATAATAAACTGTACCTGTAATAAACTGTAATTATTATTGCTTCCGTTTTATATGTATTTTTGTTTCAATGTAAATAAAATTTCAATGTATTAAAATTGATGACTCTATCACGGTTTCTGAACTGAGAAAAGTAGCAGTTCTCAAAAGATTGTAAACTAAGTATTCTCAAATCATACGAGAAGTATTTAAGAATTTTGCGTTTCACAAAACTATATATATAGACTTATGTGTTCTTAATTGTCAAAAGCTATTTGTACTCAATGAAAGCTGTTTGATTTTACTCAAAGAAACTTTATAATTAAAGGTTTAAAATCCGGACGACCGTGCCTTGCTCGGTTTTTTAGGAATGTACAAAACTTGAAAAACAAAAAAAAAACTAATAGGTGATCTGGATTCGAACCGAGGTTCTGCTTTTCGGGTCACCCAATGTCCCATCTGAGCTATTATCTATAAATATATATAATAGATTTCCACGTATATAGTCACACATCACGATATCTCTGGAACCATTGGAGCTAAAGACTTGAAATTTGGTAGGAATATTCTATTCACCGAGTAGAGGTCAGCTAAGAACGGATTTTACGAAATTCCACCCGCACGAGGTTTTTTTTATAATGAACAGAACAACGTCTGTCGGGTCAGCTAGTACTTGTATATAGTGACGAAATTTATCTTTGTATTCTCATGTTATTGTAGCTGTTTCTCATTAAATACGGATAAAACCACATTATTGTACATTGAAACATAGCTAGATCGATTTATCGCCCCCGAAATCCCCTGTATACTTAATTTTATGAAAATCGTTAGCGCCGTTTCCGAGGTTCACTAGAAATTTAGAAATATACAAGAATTGCTCGTTTAAAGATATAAGGTATTGTCACAAATTGAAAATACGGTATACGGCGTTTACATACATTTTTACTTGGCGATTTTAAGCACTTGACAGAAGTAAAAAAATTCACGCAAGTAAGTGTTCGTGCAATACATTTACACAACATATATATGTATCCTATTTATCGTTAATATATAGGACACACGGCTGTTAAACATCGGGACTACTTTCGACATAGTAAGAGAGCTTTTTTCTTTGGCACAAGACAGCACAGAAGAAAACATCGAGTAGTGGTAAAGCACAGAGTGGCAAAAAGGAATAGTTGGCAATCGATTATTGTATATTTTACCTCCACATATAAAAAGGTTAACAGTTAACATAATTCCTTTAAATCATCACATTGATTTACATAGAAAATTCAGCTGAAAACAAGACAAAGAAAGCCGAAACACTGTTCAGCGATAAAGGATGTAAGTACGAAAAATAAACTGATTTAAAAAAAATAAAAAGAAAAAATTAAATTTTTCTGTTGTCACTTCTAGTAACTCGATATCGATGAATCTACGTAATCTTGTGTAGTGAGTTGTGACTCAACCGTGCCTCGCGTCGACTGTTGACGTCGACCGGCCCGGGTCGGTATGATTTTGATGCGATGGTGTTTTAAAACTACCCACTAGTATTATAATTTTTATAAAATATTTGTATTATAATTTTTATTTAATATTTGTATTAGAAATTAGAAATGTATATTAGCGATACTTACCTAATTAGCCTATTTTAATTACTTTATATTTACTGTACGCTTTAAGATGCAATTTTGTTACCCACTTTTTATAAAATAGCCTGTAAGTTTCATATAAGTGGAAATTCCTTTATCGAACAATAAATGTCTTAAACCATAAACACATTCAAGAGGCATGGGACAGAGACAAGAGACTAGAAGTACCTTAACAAGGTAATCCAATTAGTAATTCCAATTATGTTTGGGTAAAGTTCTTCGTGACCATAACTCATATAAAATTGTTACGTAAAGAAACAAAAGTTTACATAAAATACTAAACGCCGACTGCCTACACAGTTGAACACGTGATATTGTGGCCTTAAACTGAGAAATGCTTACATCAACTTTTATATGGTATAGAAGTGTTTCACACTGCGATTTAAAATGATACAAACGATAGGGCACCAGCTTGACTAATCTGTACACATATCAATAAAATTGGAGTGTCTGTTTGTAATATTGAAATATCAGGCAAGTAGCTGATGTAGAAGTAACTGAGGCTACGTTTATTTTAGAAAAATTCTTTTATTTTAGAATAATAAAGTAATAAGGCAAAGTCCAAGAAAAGGTCTAACTCTAAAAATAATTTATATTGCAACACAACGTTGCCGGGTCAGCTAATCTATATATATGTATATAAAAATGAATTGCTGTTCGTTAGTCTCGCTAAAACTCGAGAACAGCAGGACCGATTTGGCTAATTTTGGTCTTGAATTATTTGTGGAAGTCCAGGGAAGATTTAAAAGGTTCGAATAAACATGAAAATCCTCGGATTTAAATAAAAACAACAATTTTGATTTTCCTTTGACGTGTCCCCCGTCGTTCAGAAATCAAATAAGTAATAAAAATAATTGTTTAAAATGAATAACTAATTAGGTTTTTTATATTTTTCTAACTTTCTAAGGAGGTAAAAATAAACTTCCTTAAGACACGGGTAACATTTAAAAAAAGGAGTCCTTTTGTTTGTTTTAAGTTTATTTAATACAAAAGTTTAGGTCTTTTATTTATCGATTGTGGTAGTATGAAGTCTGCCGGGTCAACTAGTACAAAATAAAACAGATGCACTAAATCAGAGATGAATGCATTACTCTATAGATGACAGTCAATATTTTATTTTATATCTAGCTGACCCAGCATACGTTGTATTGCCATATAAAGTAATAATAAAAATCAATAATTAAAATTTTTGAGGTATAAAAAATAGATGACGACCGATTCTAAATATCGTACATAAAATTTATCGTACTACAATAATTATTGTATTCGATACAAAAGAAGGTGTTGATCGTAGAAGGGTGATAATTTGAAGTTGTGTGTCTGAGATTGTATCTGATATTTTTCAATGCTGAATCATAATAAAATAAAAACAAAAAAAATGGCGTGCGTATAAAGTACACATGTCAGAAGTGAAACTTCTTCGAAAAACTAATTTTTAAAATAATAATAAACGTATAAAATAGTTATAATTAATCATACTTATGTTCGTTCTCTGCACCCTCGAGAAGATCGGATTCGATATCCATATTGTTGAAATCATAATTCTGCGCGGCGGCCATCTTGTATTTCAAAAATGATCGCAATTTCGTTCTCTGCACCCTACACAGCCTCAGCTTCGATATTCATAATGTTGAAATCATATATTTGCCCGGCGGCCATCTTGGATTACAAAAATGATTTCAAATTCGTTATCTGCACCCTCGAGAACCTCGGATTCGATATCCATATTGTTAAAATCATAAATTTGCCCGGCGGCCATCTGGGATTACAAAACCGATCCGAAATTCGGACTCTGGACCCTCGAGAACCTCGGATTCGGTATCCATAATGCTGAAATCAAAATTTTGCGCGGCGGCCATCTTGGATTTCAAAAATGATCCCAAATTCGTTCTCTGCACCCTCGAGAACCTCGGATACGATATCTATAATGTTGAAGTCATAATTTTGGATCTTGGATTAAAAAAAAAATCTGAACGATACCAGGCTAATATGGAAAATGTTCTACTTACTAGCGGCCGCGCGCTAAACCTGCACGAAACAAGGCTGGTAGAGAAGCCCGAGAGTAAGAAATACTCTTCCTTAAGCGGTGTCAATCACTCTCTCTCTTGAACAAAAACGTCCCACATTTTCGCACACTATTGCGTTTCATCCGTAAAAAAATAACCCTCATGCGCGCAAAGAAGTTTCACTTCAAAAATGTAAAAAAAAATTTTTTGGGGTAAATCAAAAAAAAAATATTAAAAAATATTTAGGGGTGGGTCATCCTTATCATTTAGCGGAATGAAAAATAGATGTTGGCCGATTGTCAGACCTACCCGATGATAGCACACAAAATTTCATACAAATCGGTTCAGCCGTTTCCAGCACCGACTTAAAACATATCAATATTTAGCATTTTATTAATACAAACAAATAATAGTATTTTATTAAAATAAGGCAAAGGTTTGTATTAAATTAAATTTTTAGTTATTTGATACTTTTGAGTCTTTGAAGTCGGATTTTTTAAACGTAGTTTTTTTTTTCATCAACAAAATATGTTGACAAAGTAATATTGTAATACTTTTGTTTTAAACATTTTTGGATCTTGTTGTAAAAGCATATACATCGTCCCACAAAAGACTTACTAACTCGACTTAGCCGAGTAAAGTATAGATTTAGTAGCCACTCATATACACATTACATAGACAATATTTTCCACGTTAGTTGTATTTAATTTAGTAATGACTAACTAACGTAATATCTTGTTCCATTTTTCGATTTAGATGATTCCACAACGAGTACGTACGCCCTGCGTAGCGTCAACAAATGATTACAAAATCCCGAACCGAACCGCTTGGAAGCGTGCCAACGAGTTCACATGCACCGGATGACTGCGGAGCACCAGTCGACACTCGCCAGCCCCAACGGGCTCTACTTAATATTCTGCTATTCACTAAACAGCACACGATTCCGGCACATGTTCTAAATAAAAACGCATAAAAATTTAGATGGAGCGTTCCGGTCATCATCATCTCTTATCGTATAAAAATTTAGTTTATCACGATGCAACTTAAAGGAATATCGTCAAGCATTGAACTTGAAAACGGGTAAAACAGTAATTCGTTAGCTAAAATAGTTTCAATAAAGCGGTTGAACTTTTATTAACCGACTTCATTTTTATTATTACAATGCAGTGCCGCTTAGGATTCTTGAAAAACATAAAAATTCTGAGTGGCAATACAATAGCGTTCGTGACCTTGAGACATGGTGTTAAGTCTCATTTGCCCAGTAATTTCGCTAGCTACGGCGCCCTTCAGACCGAAATACAATAATGCTTACACGTTACTGCTTCACGGTATAAATAGGCGCCGTTGTGGTACCCATAATTTAGCCGGCATCCTGTGCAAAGATGCCACCCACTGGTATCTAACGATGTTGCAATTTTGTATGTAGGAAATAATTTTAGAATTTACCTGTTCATTTCAAACTTCAATCTATCCGGAGTTTTGTCTTAGGATAGAATGACTGTACAGGTTTTAAAAAGAATACTCAAAGACGCCACCAGACTAAGCGGTTCCGGTATAGTACATATACAAGTGCGCAAAGTAGTTCGTTCCCGCACGATCGAAGCGAGTGCAGGATGACCTACGTGCGCACGAGTATCGTATACTATTTTCCAATTATATTGCGCAAAGTTCGACCCCTATAACCCCGGACGCTCTTATCAACGTGTGGGAAAGTGTTACTTTGCGAACGCAAATGCATGCGCAAAATCGAACTTTGCGCACGATAATAGGAAAAATATCTTTCCCTGAACGTTCACAATCAGGACATGGACCATTCGCGTGTTTGAGAGTATATAGTCTGATTTCAGCACAATTTTACACAAAGCATAACAATACAATATTTTTTTAGATAATGGCCGACTAATTTGTTACAACTATATATAAAGGGCAATTTACTTTAGGTCTTAACGTTACAATCATATCACCTTTTCTATTTTGCTGTACCTCCGTTAGAGATGATCTCCTCTCTCGGAGTCTTTGTGAGTCTTGTCATATACCTAGACACGTACATTTCCTTAAATCTGACTATATTTGAACTCATAAATGGACTGTCACTTCAACGTATGAAGCAGTACCGTGAATACTAATTAATAATGCTGCTTGTAATAGTAATTGGGCACCTACACGTAGTTAGTATAGACATATTCCATAATATCTATAGGATTTTTTGGGTTCCGTGCCTCAAAAGGAAAAAACTTGTGAAAGGAAGGAAAAACCTGTGAAAAATCATACTTCTAAATTACAAAATCAAACAAATGTTACGGTAAATGCGGCAAAAAATGTACATTTCGACACGCTCAAAGGAATCAAAATTTATAGGGTATTTTCTGTTAACCTAGAGCTATGAAATTTGGCAAGTAATACTACAAGTATGGCGGTCCAAATTTTGAATTTAGCTAACCCTGTCATATATTTTATTCATGAAAAAATTAATAACCTCTTCCCTTTTTTAAAAGTACCTATAGGTACGTAATTGTTTGTACGGAACCCTTGGTGGGCTATTCTGACTCGCACTTGTCCTGTTTAATATGAATCGACCTTATCATAATTCATAACGCGTTACAAAACGAACGGATTTTTAGGGCCAGTTTCCGTAGCCAAATGGCACAAAACGGAACGCTTATAGATTCGTCATGTCGAAAATTGGTTAGAACGAGATCTAGTAAGTAGTTTTTTTTAATACCTATAAATGATGAGAGCTCATTTGCACTGTATGATTTTGAGCAAAGATTTTTTGCCTTTCCCCTTTAAATAAATAAATATCATGTTACTTGCGGCTACGGAACCATTCATGAGCGAGTCCGTCTCGCACTTGGCCGCTTTTTAAATATTGATTCGAAGGAATGAACTCATTCAATTTTTCATTAAATTTAATTAATGAAATTCGTTTTTATAATAATCGTACCGAGTTGAGCTGGATGTACATTATTTAATTGAATTCAAAATTCTCACAAATGTGTTCGTCACTTTTAGGCATTAGAAGATAAGTATCACTAGCTTAGTAATTTCACTAGCTACGGCGCCCTTCAGACCTAAACACAGTAATGCTTACACATTACTGCTTCACGGTAACAAAACGCGTTGCTGTAGTAACCAGGAGTAAAGTTGTGGCGCCATATTTTGGAATGGTTAGGGAATAATTTCGCACCAATTTCTTTATTTATCAGTATAAAAGTAGTAGCATTTATGTGATTATATATACAATATTCATTTATTACGCTATCGTACACAAAAATGACAATTTATATAACATAAAAAATTTAAAATTTCAGAACGATTACAATTATTTTACATTAAAAAGTTTATTTCTCCGAAAAATCAACTTTCATCCATAACTTCAACGACTGTCTTACGATTTTTCGATCAGGTCACGTGTCCTGACGCGAGTTTAACATTTTATACGCATTCCAAGAAAAGTGCTCAACGCAGCTAAAGAAGTTCGCTTCACTTCAAAAATATACGTGCTGTCTTTTCCACCGTTTTTTTCTCAAGCATTTCTCTTTTTCATTGGTACCTACCATTCCCATACCAATTCACAGATTCTTATATTCAATATGTAACTTCTTAATTGAAATATTTTAATCTATATATGAATTCTATTCAACTAATTCAACATAATAATAATAAACCAAAAACGGGTACGTGACAGCTATTATTAAATCAATTTCACGGCCGACCCCGTTATCAAATAAAAATGAATTAACCGATAAACAGCTGATAAACAATCGGTTTGTGTGAGATTTATACAAAGTTGTAATATATTAAGATTACATATTCAAATGAATCAAGGTAATATTAGTAATTAGTAAAAAGATTCAGTTTTTTATGGAAAATGAAGACAAACTTGTAACTTGCCAAGGTACATTGAGATGTTGTGCTTTGGCCAGGCGAATATGTTTTAAAATTATTTCACATTCACGTAATCTTATATATAAAATTCTCGTGTCACAATTTTCGTTCCCGTACTCCTCCGAAACGGCTGGACCGATTCTCATGAAATTTTGTGAGCATATTGAGTAGGTCTGAGAATCGGCCAACATCTATTTTTCATACCCGTAAATGTAAAGGTCCACACGAAATTCTTATTTTTTAATTTTTTTTTAATTTGTTTGATTATGAGTCAGCATTAAAAAAATACATACAACTTCAAATTTTCACCCATCTACGATCAACAGTTACTTTTGTATCGCGATTTTAATATCGGCAATACAACGTTTGCTGGATGAGCTAGTCTATATATATAAAAATGAATTGCTGTTCGTTAGTCTCGCTATAACTCGAGAACGGCTGGACCGATTTGGCTAATTTTGGTCTTGAATTATTTGAGGAAGTCCAGGGAAGGTTTAAAAGGTGAATAAATAGGAAAAAACTGCTAAATTAAATAAAAACGACAAATTTGTTTTTCCTTTTCCATACATAATTTTTATGAGAGAATTTATTGACGCACGGTTTGACAGTTCTGCTGTGAATCAATTTCATTACGACAGCAGGGTGCATATTTTACGAAGTAATTTTTGATGTTATGATATATTATTGACAAATTCATATAAAAACATAATTTTATTTATTATATACAGAACAACGTCTGTCAGGTCAGCTAGTATAATATAATAAAATATACAAGCTTTGTCTCATAAGAAAAAGAAACTATGAATATCATTTCGATTTTGTTCAGAATGTATGAGTTATTTTTGTTGAATATGTTATTTAAACGAATAAAACGGTTTTATATATTATTTTACATTTATATTTATAACTGACGTTAAGCAGTTTTAATACCAAGACTGTTTCGTCATCCAAATAATCAGATATTTTGTAATACCTTTTTATAGAGATTTTTTTAACGATGTTTTTAAATAAAAATATTGTTCCTGGATATTACTGGGTAGTTTGTTGTAAAAAGCTGATACGTCGCGGATACATCGTACAAGTTATATCACTATATGTACTTTAATGCATCCGTAAAAGAAAACAATTTTCTTATTGTACAACTTGAAGAATTTCGGACTGGGTTTTTAGTATTCAACAATATTATTACAAACTTTAATAATATATCATAAATCGCATTGACAGCTGATATGCGATTAATGAGATACTGTCCAGTGACGGATGTACGGATGGACATACATCGGACTAAGGCTGAGATCTCCAGAGCGTAGTTATACTTTGCTCACACTTTACTTACTTAAGACTTTGCTGAGTGTGATAAAACGGGGACTTGATTTGTGAATTGGGCTCTCTTAGCCTCAGCCCAGCATAATTTCAGCTGTCAAATGGCTATTAAAACGAAATCAAATATTATGCTAAACTTAAACTCAACTTAGTTTTACGTAAGTGAAGTCTGAGCAAAGTCTCCTTTGCACAAGATGCCGGCTAGCCACAACGGCGTCTATTTCTGCCGTGAAGCAGTAATGTGTAAGCATTATTGTGTTTCGGTTTGAAGGGCGCCGTAGCTAGTGAAATTACTGGGCAAATGAGACTTAACATCTTATGTCTCAAGGGACCAGCGCAACTGTAGTGCCGCTCAGAATTTTTGGGTTTTTCAAGAATCCTGAGCGGTACTGAATTTTAATGGGCATGGCGTATCAATTACCATCAGCTGGAGGTCCTGATCGTCTCGTCCATTATTGTCATAAAAAAAACCCTATAATGCTCACCCTAAGACTTGTCCATTGTTGAGCTGCTCTGGCGACTTGACCTGCGAGAACGTAACTTTATCATTGATCTCCCCGCGACTGCCGCGTCCTATCAGCGGCAGGTGGATCTGAGTTCCCTTCGATTCCATCTTCGTGCCTGACGTCATCGGAGTCTGGCCATCTTGATGGAAACCCTGCGAGAAAAATGTTTCGTTTAGTAAAAGTTGGCAGCCGCTTCATTGTGTTTAGGGGATGAACCAGGAACACTCTCATTAATGACAGCTTATTTCATTATCAGGTTGATAAAACGATGACAGTTTTTGATCAACCTGAGCAACCTGCAGATTTGGGAAATCTTGTCGGATAATTTCATGAAAACAAAGCCAAAATATACCACGGGGCAGCCATTTTAAACAGAATATCCCTTAATAACTTTTAAATGAGTAATGAGGGTACTTTTGAAATTTCGCTAATTGAGCGATAAAATAACGAAGGAACAGTCGTATGAAAGTCCGTCAATATCAATAATATACTATCAATAATATACTAGTGATTTTGGCGAGACAACACGTTCTGAGGATGCCTCGTGTAGAGGCGAAACACGTGTCGAATTGTTTTAAAGACAAATATTGGCGGAATTAACACTAAAGAAAACTTAAATAATTTCTATAATTATGGATTTCCGCAAAGTAACGCCTAACTCAATAAATTTTCAATAATATACGAAATTTCATATGCCTGCTTTTGGTAACAAATAAATGTAGAATTATATGGACGTTTTTGTAAATTTAACCCCAAACAGAAATAAAAAATCCCTACGAGGGGTTATCCTTTTTGAAGGTTACAACGTATACCACTACATTTCCACACCCACTTGACCATTCTCCAACAAAAACCACGATAAAATTTACATTTACAGAAATAGAATTGTTTTTCGCAACTAAACTGTACCGGCAAAAAATACGAGTAAACCTTCTCCGCCTTAGGCAATTAAACCCCCGCAGGCTTCGCTGGGTCGGCTCTTACGAAACCATCTATTTTTATACTAAGCCTACCTTCGTAGCTCCCTAATTGTCAATTTACAGTGTATTGTATCTGCTCTAGCTTGCCAAGAATGCTATTAATTAGTTATTTCAGAGCATTCTTCACCAATTTGAGGGCCTACATTCGAAAATATGTTGTATATTATTTATTTACTAGCTGACCCGGCAAACGTTGTTTTGCCATATAAAGTACTAGCTGACCCGGCAAACGTTGTTTTGCCATATAAAGTATAATTCACGCGATAGTTTTATAAGTAATAAAACATTGCCTATATTATAGCCTGTACATCATTTTGTTCTATTGTCAATAGTTTTTGCAGCGCACGCAAAAATAGGTTTTCGATTTTACACCTTGTGTTACAAAATAGCAATTTTATTACGGATCCCTAATTTTGAAAAAAACATAGCCTATAGCCTACCTCGATAAATGGACTACCCAACACTGAAAGAATCATTCAAACCGGACCAGTAGTACCAGAGATTAGCGCGTTCAAACAAACGTATAGTATAGTAGTATAGATTATTCAAAATATCTGGTCTGCTTTCAAGTCAAGATTTTAATATAATATATAATTTCCGACACAAGTTATTACTCAAAATGTTCCTGAAAGAAAAAAAAAACGATTAAATTAAACTTACTTTCCATGTTATTTTATTACTTTGCCTACCTATCCGTAGCGGGATATAAGCTGTTACAATACTAGAAATCGTTTTACCCTATATAAAATACGCTTTCTGCTTTTAAAGTTCCTATTTAGTTATCTATAGTTTGATACGGCTGCCATTGATCCGAAAAGATATCAAATCAGTTTAAGGAATTTATAATTGTTTTTACTTGATCAATTTAAAATGAGACTCTATTAGAAATAAGTCTTATCTTCTCAAACATGAACATCAAAAGAATTGTAACTTTAAGGAATATTTATTACAATACTGGGTCTCGATTCTCTTATTCCAGTACCGCTCTGTCTCAAATCAATGTGAAGATTATTAGATAGGCTATTACGTAATAATGCACCATTATTGTGCGACTTTAATATGATCTCATATTCGAATTTTGATTTGAAATGTAAATATAAATGAATATCGTTACTCTTCAACGTGCAAGAGAAATGTGTTATAAGTCTTAGGCTACACTAATCTACTCGATCAAAAACCTCGAATCTGTCCGGGAAGTTTAATGTTACGATGAATTTTAATAAGTAAGTATGTCTAAGTCCAATATTAATATTGACACGCCAATCACTAAGCTAAAGTTTATAGAAAAATTTCAGTCATAAGAAGTATCAAGATTTAAGAATACGTCCTTTGAAATTCTTCAATAACCTGGGATTTAATAGCCACAAATTATCATCATAGAGTTATCTGCTAAAGATTTGCTAAAATTCGTTATATGCTTTCGCGTCAAGTCTATGGCGACAGTTTATGGCTCTGATATTACCCGCGAGCTATTTTGTATCAATTTACAGAAACAATTTATGGGAAATCCACTAGTGCCACTGACCTCTACTATAAACCACTGGACTGGCGGCTATCAAAGTGCTTTTTTTTATTCTTGAAGTATAAATAACGCGGAAAACGAACGAAATTAATTCAAAATGTAAAAATACTTCAGAGTATTGTACGTTCCTTCGCAGCCATTTGTATTATACGTTAAAATTAGTTCTCTGGACGCTCGCGAGTGGCGTTTCAAATAGGTACAAAAAATTTGCTGTCAAACATATGGAACAGCCTGTCCAGTGGTATTTATACAGGTCAGTGACTAGTGCGTATTACTTATATTGATTTCATCCAATATATTTTCATAACATGATTTAAAAAACAATGGCAGTTTATCCATAGTGCGGCCTAAGCCTAACTTCCTACAGCAGGGTTTTTACATATAAATTACATGGTAATTTATCTGGTGATGCTTGACCCGCACATATTACCACCACTACATTTATGTATGAGTTAGGATCAGGTGCGCAAGTCACGTACGTATATTTTCTTAATTCATAGCTCCATCGTTTTTGTTTGCGTTCATTTTCAATATCAAATCATACATGTTTATCTAGCAAGTCTAATTTGATGAACTTGAACTAATTCTTCATAGTCACCGAATTTTTTAATTGTAAGTATTGGGTTGGGGATAAAGTTGCTTCGAATTTTTTATGAGAAGTAGATTTTTTTCAATGTTAACAGTTCGACTTTTTGCCATCTTAATCCCGGTGCTGTAGACACACATTTTTGAACTTCTGAGCAAAAAATCACACCATGTGTTGAAGTCCTCTCTTGATTTTAACCTGACACTGCCATAACAATTCGGAAAGTGCACGCACGGTAAACGCTATAGGGTGGATACATTCAACATCTCCCAGCCAAATTCTCTTAATTGTTGCTACGTGGCTAAAGATAAGTGTCGTCTAGCGGTATCGTGATCAAATACCAAACCCTTTTCTATTGATTAATTCCGGCCGCTTCTCTGAAATTCTTGCTTCAATTACTCTCGTTGATCCATTTTTCAAAATTTGCGTCCCTTTTATTCGTAACAGGGCGACCAGAGTGCATCTTTGACCTTAAACGTCCCGGATTGAAAACGCGTAAACCTATTTTCTGCTATTCTGACTGACACTACATTAGGTCCTTAAACGTCACAATTTTTTTTCGCATATTCTCTTGCCCTCTCTGTACTATTGACCCCAGTCATCGAATTATTTACTACAATATACACACTGAAATACACGTAGAAAAAATACCCATATTCATCATATTTATTATTGCACCAGCCGTAATTTCACCGTCGCACGACACGCCAGTAAAAAAAATCATCTAAATATTTATAATAATAAGGATATACTAAGAAGAGTGACAAAGAGTAGCTACTAATTAAGTCTGAGTCTAGTTTGAATCAGAGTCAAGGCGGTATTGTGGTAAACTAATCAATTATCACAAACTGTTCTCATTCCTAGTTCACGTAATTGGTATCAATTAAAACAATACTATTGTTTAGTAAGACAGCCGTTCCAAATAACATTTGGCCAGGATGATAGGAAGCTTTATAATACAGATAAAGGTGTTTATAATGATTAGTTAACGCTACTATAACAATGAGCTAAAGAAGCGTAGATGGATTTCAACATTTGTACAAAGGAAACATGCAGAATGCAATACCAATCTAAGCATTTGACTGTGTCGACCATGAAACTTTACTCCTAAAACTAAAGCATTACGGAGTAAAAATACAGAACTATATCTGTTAAAATTATATTTAAGCGAAAGAGTTCAGATAGTCGATGTAAATGGCAAACGATCTTCGGGTAAACCTGTTGGAATAGGTGTTCCGCAGGGTTCTATTCTCGGTCCTTTAAAAAAAATGACATATAAATATATATTCACATAATATGATATATTACGACAACATATATTTTGCGGCAAGATAGAGCTTCATAACATGTTATATTCGTGTCGCAGAAGAAAGTTCTCCGGTAGCGTATCGGCTCTTCCAGGGTTTTCGCTTGGTCCCCTCGTATTATAGGGTATTCTAGAGTTAACTGCAAAAGAGAACACCAAGCTTAAGACTAGCAACGCTCTTATGAGTTTTTGGTGTTGCCAGAAAACAGGCTTGTGATGGTGAATTGCTATTAGGAAACCCGTAGGCTGCTTTGCCTTTTTATTCCATAGTTTTTTTTTTATAATTTGGGGTCGAAAGTCTCTTAAATTCTAGGATTTATTGTGCCCTCAGCTTGCGCTAGCTGCGACTCTCTGTATCTTACATTCCATTAGTTTGGTTTTTTTATTCTAATATTATTCAGTATTGTGATTTACACAGAGATGAATGTCAATAAGAGCATTTACAGAGTTATAAGTACAAAGTATTTAAAAGGATTGCAAACAAATAAATAATGAGAACGTAGCTATAAAGTATAAACATTTGGCAAGAAGGGTCCGAGAGTATATTTTAACGTCTGGCAGAATGCGACACTGTGCCCTTGTTATAGATAGGCTATAAATGATACGGTTCTTGGTGCATTAACTATAAATCTATATGCACTCTCAGTAGTGTGCAACCACTTTTCCGTTCCATATTGAGCAGTGGACTGCGGAAACTACATGTACTTCTCAGGATGACGTGATTATATCATATGTATGCTTGTTTATCTCTTATATATATTAATAAATATGTAAAGATCAAATTTTTAAACAATAAATCACAAATAAATGTGTTAAACGCAGGGTCAAACCTTAAATGAAGCAGGCATACATTTATGCATGCCATGTTTTTCCTACAGCCAACTACGTGACTTGCTCACGCGTTTTTAAATCGCCAAATCTGCATGTGTATGCTGACTGAAATAAATCATTTAACATAATTTAGGAGGACAAAGGAATATATTGCAGTAGCTACCTATAACTTTTGCATGACTATCAACCATCATATACATACATCCGTACTTATCTATCTTTACAAACTATAGCTTTTATAATACCTATTGGTGAAATCATCATAAAAATTCTTAGTACAAATTAACATACATTACACAATATATTTGTTCGAACACTTATATCTGGAGAACGGCTGATTTTCATGATTTTTATTTCACTGATTACTTATTATTACTGATTTGCCTCCGTCTCGAATCGCAGAATAATATAAAATCATTGAAAATTTGACGCAAAAAGAAAATACTTTCGTTCATTTAAAGTCAGTATCACAATTTTCTAGAAGAGATCTAGAAGGTTATCTTTTTTATGGAAGAGGAAGACAAAAGAGCATACAGAAACATGATGGTAGGTGATCACCGCCGCCGACACAGAGGAATCACAAGAAAATTGCCGGCATTTATCTCTGGATCTACTGTAGACTTGAAATTTGGTAGGAATATTCCATTCGCCGAGTAGAGGTCAACTAAGTACGGATTTCACGAAATTCCACCCGCGAGTTTTTTTTTTAATATGATCAGAACAACGTCAGTAGGTGTTTACATATAATATCAACCTTAATTTATTTAATTAATTACTTAAATACTTATTATGACTATATTGAAAAACGAGATAAAAAAAGCTGTTAAAGTCCGAAAGTGAGTCATCGTTTTTATCTCATGTTATTGCTACATCTATAAACTGGGTAGTTCATTGATAATATTTTTTATATGACTTGGCGCGTGCCGTTGTTAATGTTTATAGGTCAGCGTTGAACTGATATAATTATATAAAGAATAGCGCGCGCGGGTCAAATTGCTGATATTCATTATTTAACCAAAGGTCAGCAGATACGAATGAATTAATTGTTCGTGATGATGATGATAAATTATTGCATATTTTAATCAAAACCTTCAATTGTATATATGGGCGCAAATCGCCACATACCGTCAATTGTTTACAACTATTGATATTTATGTTTTAGTTTATCGTTAAAATGAATATAATTAGTAGTAGAATTAGTAATAGAATTAGTAAGGTCTAACTAATTTAATAGACACTGTTTTGACTGTTTGAATTGTTTGAAGATATTTCATGTTTCATTTATTGTTAAAATACTTAATTGAATGTGAAAATGTTCAAATTAATTTGTATTAGACTTAATTTGTATTAGAATTAATATCGTTATTCTGTATCAAACTTTATTATGTTATGCATTAAGTCTTTCTTAATTGTATTTCGAAACTTGCTTGCAGCGCCATCTTCTGACTTCGTAATGTTTGTTCAAATTCAATGAACAAACTATTATATAAATCATTTGAAGTTATATAAATTTACTAATGCATTTATTGAGCTGTATTTAGGAATTATTTTACAATACCTAATTGTATTTGTGTTTTAAAAGAAGTTGTATCTACTCTGTTTCATCTATTGTACGGAAGCTATAAAAGCGGTTGTTTTATGTAAAGACGGTTCATATCTATACTAGCAGTTGTGCTTCAATAAACTGAGAAATTCTTAGTGTTGTATTTCTTCATCATGGACCCTGATCAAGGAAACCCTGGCGTTACGCCGACATATACTACTATTCGACAAGAAGCATGGAATAACAATTGTGTCGCAGTTTTGGATCGCACGGAAGGGCAGGCATGGTGAATATGCCTTGAACGTTGATGTAATATTTATGACAATGTTTAATTTGTCAGTTTAAACAAACTCTCTGTTGGTTTTAAACCGACTTCAAAATGTAGGAGGTTATCAATTCGATCGGTATTTTTTTTATGCGTGTACACCGATTACTCTGAGATTTATGATCTGATTTACGTTATTCTTCTTTTGTTTCATGCGAAATAGATGCCATTTGGTCCTATAAAAATACTACTTAGTTTGGCCCAGTAGTTTTCATTTTATGAACATTTATATGAAAATTTTCGTCTAACTGGATGTTTTCTGTGTACGGCTTCTTTTTGGAGTTTTCATTCAGGTTGTATATATATTATTATTAACTGACACTAAAACGTAAAAAATAAAAATAAACTACGTTTAAAAAAACCGACTTCAAAAACTGAAAAGTAACAAATAACTAATAATTTAATTTTATACACCTCTTATGCAAACCTTTACCTTTAATATTAATAAAATACTATTATTTGTATGTGCTACATATTGATTGATAGCTTTGAAGTCGGTGCCAAGCCAAATGTAATAAAGGTACCTACACTCGCCACGCGAGACTTTGAGCGGGATAGCTTCGTGTAGAACAAAACAACCCAAGCGGTCAGACACGCAAGGCAAGACAACCTAAATAAATACAGTAAGTAAACTTAATAATATTAAGTTTTATTTTGTTTAGGGCTTGGCACTGACTTAAAACCTATCAGTAGGTAGCACATATAAAAAACGTTGACGGCTTATGTGAGCAATTATTTAAGACCACAGAGCTTCTCTAGTAGTATACACAGAAGTCTTTGCGTTTAATGCGCAGTAGCTTTCTTTTCCTGCATTTTTTATGGGAGAGGAGGACAAATTATCAAACATACAGGTCGATGAACGCGGCCTTTAGTCACCTGTAACACCAGAGGAATCACAGGACCTTATCATACGAGGACCGAACCGGGATCACCTTACTGAAAGTTATATATATACTAGCCGTTCCCGGCCGCTTCGCTGGGCGAATTTTAAAAGGAAATAAATTAATAAAAGAACGTTGAACGAAAAATAGAGAATCTAGGATAAAATTCGCATCGAATGGTGGTAGTTTCATGTCGATACGATCAGCGGTTTAGGCGTGAAAGAGCCTCAAACTAAGACTATTATGATTATTATAGATATATATATTAGTCGTTCCCGTCCGCCTCGCTGGGCGACTAAGTAGTAAAATAAGTAGCCATAAACCATCTAGGATAAATTTCGCATCGAATGGTGGTAGTTTCATGTCGATACGATCAGTAGTTTAGGCTTGAAAGGGCCTCAAACAAAGACCATTTTCAGTATATACAAATAGAAGATAGATTACATCTGTGATCTATAACATCATCGGATTAATATAAACGTTGGAGTCGCACTACATAGAACCGTTGACAATTATTACTCACTATTATTAAATATATTATCACTTCGTGTTACTTATAAACGCGAAATAAAGTTACTCCAAGTTTAAAACTTTTCCCTCTTAATCATAATAGTCTGCTAACTTAAAGCATTGCTAATTCTCACTCTGTCTTCTTCTACTGACCTAATACAGAATGAGAAATAACACTCTGTAGCGGCTGTTTTAAGTTAATATAATATAATAGTATGACATTACATGACAGGGAGAAGTCATTTTAAACTTGGAGTTACTTTATACTGCGTTTATAAGTAAGGCTGTTAAAATTTCCCCATGACAACGTCAAACAAATTCTCATTTATGTTATAGTATCTTAAGACGTATTTAAAAAGAAACATTTAAAGTTAAAAAGCCAAGTGGTTAGTGGTCCTGCCTACTGAGCTAGAGGTTCCGGGTTCGAAGCCCGGTAGGTGCAATCATTTATATGATGAATATGGATGTTCGTTTCCGAGTCATGGATGTTTATATGTATTTATGTATGTTTAAGTAAATATTTATATTGTATGAAATATATCGATGTCTTGCACCCATAGTACAGGCTATGCCTAGTTTGGGGCAAGATAATTTGTGTAAGAGTGTGTCAATATATATTTACGTTCACGTGATAGGTTGGGTGAGTAACAATAAACGATAATAAGGAATATTTTATGCGCAGGTGTGGCAACTCTATGTTAAGAGCTACCGGGACTGCAAGTTACGTTACTTTTCCTGGTCGAAGTAGGTATCTTTTATTTCAGAAGGACCTTACTCATTTTTATAGATTAACTATCTGACCCAGCAAATGTTGTATTGCTATATAAAGTATTTAAAAAAAATTGGGGTGTATTAAGTAGATGCAACCGATTCTCAGACCTACCAAATTTATCGTACTACAATTATTGTAAGTATTGATCCATTGCCATCTTGCAACTCTATAGCGGATTTGTGGATGGAACAGAATAATATTAAAATCGCGACACAAAAGTAACTGTTGATCGTAGATGGGTGAAAATTTGAAGTTGTATGTATTTTTTAATGCTGACTCATAATCAAACAAATTTAAAAAAAAAATTCGTGTGGACCAACATTTAGGGGGATGAAAAATAGATGTTGTCCGATTCTCAGACCTATCCAATATGCACTCAAAATTTCATGAGAATCGGTCAAGCCGTTTCGGAGGAGTTCGGTCCCGCACACCGTGACACGAGAATTTTATATATTACATAGAGTATCTTGCACATAATTGAATTTTTAATTTTTTTTTCTTAAAATACTTATCACATTGAGATTTTAGGCGTTTTTCTGTAAAATAAAGTCTCGTGTGAGCAATAAGTCATATTTATTTATTTGATTCTGTGAGCTTACAAAATACAATAAGTCAGTTTACTTTTACTCTGTGACCTTTTTTTATGAAAATAGAGGACGAAACGAGTAGGAAATTCAGCTGATGGTAAATGATACGCCCTGCCCATTACAATGCAGTGCCGCTCAGGATTCTTGAAAAACACAAAATTTCTGAGTGGCACTACAATTGCGCTCGTCACTTTGTGACAATGTTAAGTCTCATTTGCCCAGTAATTTCACAAGCTACGGTGCCCTTCAGACCGAAACACAGTAATATTTACACATTATGGCTTCACGGCAGAAATAGGCGCCGTTGTGGTACCCATAATCTGGCCGGCATCCTGTGTAAAGGAGCCTCCCACTGGTAGTGTAACTACAGAGTACATGAAATGGACTACAATACTCAATTTTATAGTACGGTTGGCAACCCTAGGCATATGTTTCAATAAGTTCGATCGATAGATAATTGGATTAGCATACTACGTAGATATATATTACATCATAGTTCAAACAGACGCCTTTATAGATTGTAAGTAATCACCTGACATTAAGTGATCACTGTCGGGGTAGCTCATTTTTGAAATCAGTGGAATCACATGAACATTGTTGGTCTTTAAGCATGTCACCAGGTCGATAACCTGACAATACTGTAAAAGAAATTCATTTCAACATTATTCCCTCAATGTCTTTGCAATCCTATATAGTCGATAGCTAAGGTGACAAATACATACATTGAACAATCATGCGAGAATGTCATTTGTACTATGGACTTTGGAGTAAATAAAAAAAAAAAAATTTTTTAATCATTTAAACAAATAAATTATACCTCTTAGATTAAGGATTGGTCTCCGCTGCGCTCCAACTAGATAGTGTAGTCGTAAATTGCGGCAACTAGTTCTACGCCCAAGTGGGCGTACTCAAGCCAGTCTCAAACAATTTGTGACGTTGACGTCCCACTTATTCTGTTAAACTTTGCTAATAATTGAAACTAAAATGTATGTCGGCCTGTGTAGTAAAGCTTTGTAAAAAGAATACTACAAGAAATAAGAAACACACTGTGATC
This sequence comes from Leptidea juvernica, assembly GCA_949711755.1. Classification (NCBI taxonomy): domain Eukaryota; kingdom Metazoa; phylum Arthropoda; class Insecta; order Lepidoptera; family Pieridae; genus Leptidea; species Leptidea juvernica. The sequence continues at coordinate 19,686,309 of CATIXQ010000003.1, read as the reverse complement.
ACATATCACCAGTATTTTGTATTTCATTCATTTCAATGTAAAATAACACGAAGCGTATGTTACAAAATATTAAAGATGCCATTGAGTGTCAAGATGCCACGCACACAAGCATCTAATAGTTACCGTAATAAAAAAGTTGTTGTTGTAAGGTAGTGCGGTATCTAGTTGGAGCGAAGCGGAGACCAATCCTTAATCTAAGTTATGCGCAGCGCAGATCAATTCTTAATATAAGTTATGCCTGCTAAATTTACAAACTGAACGGATATAAATATTTGAATCTTTTGACAGCTTTAAAAAAGGGTTTTTCATTCACTTCTACAGTTGTCAGATCAAGACGAAGATTTTCGCATCGACTATCTTTTATTGTATATAGTTTTATTAAAAAGAGCGCAAAAAAAGAATGGTGGGAGAGTTTCTTGCGCCGCTTCTTCTCTCTCACAGCGCCATTTGTTTCCGAAGCGGTAGTAATATCTAGTAGTTATTAGAAATGACATCAAAAAGAATTCTAAAGGAATCAATTTTGAGAAAATAAATACCTTTATGCCTTTATCCACCCCTCACGAATTATTAGTGTGCAAGATATTTTTCAAGTAGGAACCACACTATAGATTTTTTTGTATTATATTTTAAATTGATTGAATTATAAATGTTAACGATTAATTTGTTGAAAGCGTAGTCTCAGACTGAAGTATTTAAATCTGTTTAAAAAGTACTTTATTAAAAAAAACCGGATGGAACAGAAACGTGCCGCCATCTTGATATAACGGGCTTCCGTTGCATTGTCGCGCCTAAAGAAGTTATACTTCAAAATTTAACTAAAAAAATAATATACTTCATTGCTAAATTATTAACGATTTAATGTATTAAATTTTCTAAAAGTTCCTTGACTCTTCTTAAAGGGAGTCTTAAAATACCCTTCCGTTTAATTATCATCAGCTGATAAGTCGCAATGAACTGGACTTGTAGCTGACGCAATCATATAAAAGTTGCTATGCACTATGGGAGGGCATTGTACGTTCTTCTATCAATTATAGTGATAATTGTGCGAGCCCTTTGAACCTGCCAAAGCTGGTTTCAACCATTGGTTTGTGGCCCGAACGATCAATTTCGAGCATTACTACTACTAATATTATTATTATTATCAAACAAAAACCTGCACATATATAATTACTAGCTGACCCGACAGACGTTGTTCTGTAGATAATAAAAAAAATCTGTTTTATAGGAATTTGCCAAAAATATTTTAAAACATCAAGAATGATTTCGTAAAAAATGCTCCCGGTTGAAAATGTTTCACAGCGGAACTGTCAAAACGTGCGTCACTAAATTCCCTCATATAAAATATGTCCATATAAAACAAATATTGAAAATAAAAATAATTATGGGTCCCAAATCGAAATAAAAACAACATCTCTCAAGTTGGACCAAACTGCACTCCATGAAGTAATCCCCATTAAAATCTGTTCAATAGTTTAGGAGTCCATCGCGGACAAACAACGTGTCGTCTAATTTATATATATTAGATTATTTAAGTATTTATATCCTCTTCTTCATTCACATTCTAGTCTTTGGGTGTGTTGTCTCTAACCCAACAGTAGTACTCAAGTAAGGCTAGTGTTAGTAAATGAACATAGTCCGATCTACCACATGATTACTTTTAAATTTAAGGCCTGTTTATTTTTCCGCTCTCTTATAATATAATTCCGGCTTACACAATCTAACCACGATTTAAACGCATTTACAAATACGCAGTTTATAATAAACACATATTTTGATTCACGAAAATCAGTACGTAGAAATTATTTGTATGAATTATCAGTGATAAATCTTTAAACTACTTAAAAAATTTTGAAATGTAAAAAAATTTTGTACACCTATTTAAAAATTAATTTCATTTTTTTTTATTAATTTAGGGGCTTTTATACGTATGTACATTATACCCCATTATAATCAAAGTGCATTAAAAAGACAAAAGAAAAACAAAATTCTTAACTTAACAAACTTAAAAAAAAATTAATAAAACCAAGAGCAAGTTATATCTATAGTGTTCAAACAATAAGACTCATGGATTCAAACATACTTATGGCATCCTTAGATGCAGGGCGGGCAAGTATATTTACAAACATTCAAATCAAATCTGTTCAAACCCATAAGTCCTACAATTTTGTCTCTACTAGACTGAAATCGGACATATTCCTTTGACAAGTGCTCAACATCCTCAATTGTTCCACATGACTCACATGGAGGTGACTCCGCAATTTTCATCAAAAATAATTTCATTATTAAAAGAAGTGTTAATATACAGATAATCAGTGCCGGATTAGCCATATAGCAAGTGTAGGAAATGCTACGGGCCCCCGCATGTCCCACTCATGTCTAATAAAAATAAAATAGATAAAATAAAAATAAAAAAGCCTTTTATTCCCATACTAAATTACATAATAACATAATTAAGTTAAGCTAAATTTAAAAATTAAAACAAACTTATAATTATTGTTAGTAAACTTAACTTAAGACTAATATTATAAGAATTTAAAAAGAGAATAGTTTTATGTTCGTATTTTTTTTTCTATTTCTTAATAATAAATGTTTAATTAGGGCCCCTCTTTGGGTGAAGGCCTCCTCCATTTTTTTCCACACTATTCGGTCTTTGTTAGTTAGTGTTAGTTTATGAGTTGGTAGTCCACTCATGTCTGTCTGAGCATAATTTTTTGAGAGAAACTTATTAAGATATTGAATTTCTTGATGTGGCAAAAACGTGAAACGTTACAACTTTAACTACTGAGGCAACCCACGTTAGACACTCGGTAACTAACTATTTCCAGTATATATACCAAGGGCTCATTGAAAGAATTTGCTACGGGCCCCGTGTAAGCTTAATCCGTTTCTGCAGATAATGGGATAAAGGGTGGTATATGCAGAGCTGGTAAGCGGTATTAAGTTACTACTTACAATAGTATAGCCCGTATTCTCATTAGAGCATAAAAACACAGACGTGCTCACGTGGCAAGCATGCATTATCTGTCTCTGTCACACATACTAAAAACCTGTGTTTACAAAGACGAATAAAAATACGCAACCCGCATTGAAAAAATGTTGTGTTATCAGGTCCTTTGTTCGGAATATGTTTATAGTTATTGTAAGAACGAAGAAATTTACTTTTTTATATATTTAAGGAGTTTGAAAACCATAACAAATCCACCACTTTTTTGTAAATGTGAATTATACTCCGGGCGTGCATTCGGGTTCTAGGAAGGTAGACTGTGGACCTAACTAGTCATAGTTGAGCTTTCGAATATGCAAAGATTGGTTACCGTAGGTATCTAGTATCTAGCGTAAGGAAAAATTTTATGAGTGAGTGTTGAATAGAAGTTTGGTTATAAAATAACGGAACTAAATGAAACTAAATCAACTTTAACACTTTAATGATAACACAGATTGGGAATGGTGCGACCAGGTTATTAAATAATAAGTTTAATTACGATATTACTTTGTAACCATGTAACAATTTTTGTGAAAAAAAAGACTACTGAGTTTGTCGTGCCCGTTCTTCTCAGGTCTCAGGCATTCTTTTGGAATGGGTGGTAGATTTTGACTTTCAATAAGTGATTTTATATCCTATTTTAAATAAAAATATTTGAATTTGAATTTACTAGAGGAAGCTCAAGCATTATTTCAGCTAATTAAAAGTGTTTGCCTGGCAACAGGTTCTATTCTGAAAGGGACTTCAATCAGATGTTTAAACGTGAAATAAAAGTAGCCTCGTATCCACATCCAAACTGAATGACGTCACTACTACGCAACGCGAAGAGATCGAGCCGTTCACAATATTTTCATTCTAAAATTTATTGAAGTCATACTTCTTTAGGTGCGTTATGAAAAAATGATGAGAGTGAAATTTTAAGATGCGCGCACATCACTGTAACACGTAACGTAACTGCGCACAAAAGTAACAGGGTGAAGTTGGTTCCTAAAATTTTCTGACATTTGCGACATTAGTAATTTTTTTTTGGTTTCTTCGTCCATTATTAGGACAGGCAAAGGGTTCAAGCCCATACAGCCGTATTCTTTATTTAATAATTAAATGTCAAAGCCATCGTTGCAATATTACAATATTGTTATTTCTACAAACGTAGAATAGCACGAAGAGTAAATTATTTTAAGGATTTTTGCTTTGTTAAGCGAAAGAAGTATAACTTCTTGCGTGCATACATACACACATACTTTTTTTTCCAAAAAGGTTACTTTCCAAGATATAATATATATATTATGTCCCTTATAGATCGGATGTAGAAACAATCAGGCCATTGGGCAACTAGAGTGAACTTTGATGTCACTTCGTTATCAGAAAAAAAATATCTTACTTGAACCCAGGTCCCAACATTGGACAACATCAGAGCGAGCACAGATCACCGAGCACCGAGCACACGACCACTCTACACTCCAATCAACTCACAATTGACGCAACCAGAACCACTAATCAGCTGATTATCTGCCTAATTACATGGCAACACACGATAAACTTTGTTTAGGTCAAGTATAAAGTACCTTGGCGAAGGACATTATTTTATTTCTATTGATGGCCAAAGGGTTTTTCAATTGATGGTTCGTACGCAACATCCAAATCAGCACTATTTTTTTTATGAAAATAAGGGTCCAGACGAGCAGGACGTTCACTATATTTGCACTCGTCAGTTTGAGACATAAGATGTCAAGTCTCATTTGCCCAGTAATTTCACTAGCTACGGCGCCCTTCAGACTGAAACACAGTAATGCTAACACATTACGGCAGAAATAGGCGCCGTTGTGGTACCCATAATCTAGCCGACATCCTGTGGAAAGGAGCATCCTCCGGTGTGAGTGTTCTTCATGTATTTTCTGATGATATATGCCACAGCATCCATTATATGACCTGGTTTCTGCTGCCGATCAGATATATCATCCCTACCATCTGGATGTGTGGCGTTCCTCCACAGTGCGGTTTTCAGGGAAGTTTCTTATACATACAACCAAGCTGTGAAATGAGCTTAGATGTGCAGTTTTCCAGGACGATACGACATGGATACCTTCAAAAAAGCTTGTATACCTTTCTAAAAGGCCGGCAACGCTCCTGTAATTCCTCTGGTGTTGCAGGATAATGTAGGCGGCAGTGATCACTTAACATCAGGTAACCCGTACGTTCGATTGTACTCCTCTTTTATAAAAAGCTATATATAAACAGAGGGCGGCGTCTGTGTATGTATCCATGATATATCCGAAATGCAATGCTCGCTGTGAATCGTTAAAAAAAAATCTGCTGAACTCAATAAAAATCTGCAACTTTCGAACAATATTGGTGGCGGTAGTCAACTACCACTGTATAGATATATATGCATTCCTATTTCTCCATTTTTATCTTAACTGTAAGCTAAATATTTAATACTTGCTTTTTTACTGTGTTCTTCTCGACAAACTCTTTTATTACATATTAGTTCCCTCGTTAGGGGCCTGCCTTTTGTTTACTCCTACATTGTTAACACAATCATGATGATACTTGAAGCCCTGATACTTGACTTATATGAAGATAGACATCTTCCTCCTCACAGAGAGACAAGTTCCTCTTACTGGAAGCTAATACAGCTCCGATAGACTTGACCTTAACATGCATTAAAAAATTAGGCCTACTCTTTTCTAGACCATCACGAAACAATATTTTGTAAATGCTTTCAACATCTGTCTATAAGCTAGTATGGTCTATGGTCAACAAAAAAACATATATGTATTTATATTCTTCGAAAAGTATCCGAATAAAGAAATTAATTCAAATATAATTGAGAATCTACCACGATCAAAGCACGTGTCATTAAATTCTATAATATTATCGACGCTTGTCGGAAACTGCAGCTGTTACTCTTGACCTTGGCAACCCTAATAGCCTAAGCACATGGTCGGATTTGGTACGGCCGGACCATAGGACGGTACGGCCGGACCATAAGATGGTCCTTTGGGCGTGGATGGACACCTCGCACCAAGTGGTCCGCCGTCGTACCACACGTCGTACTCAGTACGGTCCGGACGGTAATATCCGTCCGATGGTTCATCATCAGCCGAAAGATGTCCACTGCTAGACAATACTATACACGGGGTCGAATAGCCTAAACACATGGTCGAATTTTGTCCGGCCGAACCATCGGACACCGGACTCTGAAGACGCAGTGTTGGTTGGCCCCCCACAAGATGGATCGACGATCTGGTCATGACCGCCGAAATACGTTGGATGAGGGCAGCGCACAACCGATCGTCGTGGAGATCTTAGTCTAACAGTGGACATCTTTCGGCTGATGATGAACCATCGGACGCGGTCCGGTACCATATTCGATGTCGATCGCACAAAATTATTATTACCATCCGGACCGTACTGAGTATGACGTGAAGGAATAGAATAAAGACGTGATCTAATTTGAATCAAACATTTATTCTATTAACAAAACAACTTTGAAAGTGACAGCTATAAAAGGATATCAGTTGGAAACTTAAGTTCACGAAAATTTATTGAATTAGGCGTTACTTTGCGGAAATCCATAATTATACAAATGATTTAAGTTTTCTTTAGTGTTGAGCGAGAATTTTGAACGAGACTAAACGTCCATTTTGAGTCTCGTGCCAGATTTTGGCGAGACAGCACGTCCTGAGGATGCCTCGTGTAGAGGCGAAACACGTGTCGAATTGTTTTTTAAAAACAAATATTAGCGGAATTTACACTAAAGAAAACTTAAATCATTTGTATACTTAAGTTCACATCATATTACGCAAGCCATGATAATGATACTAAAATGATAGACGTATGTAAAAGGATAATGACATCGGCCACGTCATGCTGAACTAGTGCGTATGTAGCGATAGCCTCTATTATCTAATTATTAATTTATTTCTTTAGCTAAATAATAATTTATAGTTCAATTTATTCACATGTTATTCGTTTATTTTATTTAAAGAATAATAGTCTTGAATCTAGATCGACGGAAGGTTTTAAGACGTTTTTCTTTCCGAGTTTCGCGATGTTGGAACAATTGTGATTTTAAATTCAAATTTTATAAGCGATGCGGGATTAGAACCCACGACCTCTCGCGTTCCGTGCGAAATCCAACTGAGCTAACCGCTCAAGTGACGTATCGTCATAAAATCTTGTATGCTTTGTTCAACTGTCAGGTTGTGGTTTCATGTGATTTTGTGTCTCGTATCGACACGACACAGTCTTCAATATAATTAACTATTATTACAACCAATTTTAGACTATTTACAAGAGCTGTTTGGATTAGCTTTGGGGAGTGATAACGTCACTGAATGAATTATTCAAGTGCAAAGTATTTAGACGTGAACAACTCATATATTATCATTCATTACGTTAACTCAACCAGTATCGCAGAATATCGTAAGTTTTAATTTAAATATGACAAAATATGCTATAATGTGATTATGCAGTTCTTTGTTGCTGTGAATATTAAAGCTTATATTGAATTATAGAAATTCACCATCTTGCAAAAATTAATATAATGACACACACACATACATACAAACACATTACTAAACAAGCACCTATTTACAATCGGTGTAACGGGCAGTCCTGAGTGCAGGAGCTGTCTAACCGAGGAAGAAACGGTCACTCATGTAATCCTGGAATGTGCTGGGGTAGCCAACCAACAGGCAAGAACCTTAGTAAATACAAGGTCGCTCCAGAAAGTCTGCGAACATCCCAGGAGTGTTCTGAACTTCCGGAAGGAGCTGGGCTGGTTGGAATGACTGCCAACACTGCCAAAAATGGACCCAACTGAGTGGTCTAATTGCGGAAACAGGAGCCCCTTTACCAAAAGTATAATGATATTTATATATATATACTACTAGTTGACCCGACAGACGTTGTTCTGTATATCTTATATATAAAATTCTCGTGTCACAATGTTCGTTCTCTCATAGAAAATATGTCCATACAAAACAAATATCGGACGACGGGGGACACATCAAAGGAAAAACAAAGTTGTTGTTTTTATTTAATTCCGAACACTTTATATATTTATTGACCTTTTAAACCTTCCCTGGACTTCCACAAATAATTCAAGACCAATTTTACCCAAATCGGTCCAGCCGTTCTCGAGTTTTAGCGAGACTAACGAACAGCAATTCATTTTTATATATATAGATTTTGAAAATCTTCCCTTTTCATTAAAAAGTCCTATCCTTTCTTAGGGTGTAACAAAGTATTAGAAGTGATCGCACTCCGTAGATATCTTGCAATCCCTTTATAATAATTATGAGTCACTGCAAACTTTAGCGTATGGCCAGTTTTCAATGGAAATATAAAACTAAAATAATAGTTAAAAAAAACTAAAAAGCACGCTTTATATAAAATTCTTGCTTTTAAGATATTATTAAAATAATAATTATTCTACACCCGACGCTTTTTTTTACAATACATATATTTTTTTTTACACTATTTTCAATTTAAATTTATTTTCTATTTTTTAGTTGAATTTTATATAAAGCGTGCTTTTTAGTTTTTTTTAACTATTATTTATTTTTCATTTTTTAGTTAAATTTTCTATAAAAGCGTATTTTTATAACTATTAAGTACTTTAACATCAATTCCTGCCAACAAAAATCATATTTTGCAAATTAAAAATTGGAATAATTTTATTTTAAGTGTATTAGCATCAGTCCTCGATAAATCTACAAAGTTTGAACGGAAACCAAGCCGTTTAAAGTGGGTCAAAATCGCGCCCAAAGAAATCGGTTACAAACATACAAACATACAGGTGAAGCTAATATAAAGCGTATAAAAACATCGGCCATCAAAGAAATGCAATGGCAACACTTTACGTTACTAGAACAACTATGATGCTTAATGCAGTGATTCAATTCTTGCTTTAAATTTCGTCTTGGAATTTCATTTTATTTAACTGAGCTTTCATAATTTTTTTAAGTAAAACATTACTAATTCTCGGTTAAATCAAGGTCTTAACTTAGTCGGCAGTGTGTTGGATGCAGTCTACGATTTTATATGATTTACAAAAAAGTATGATGCGAAATTCAACAGAATAATTAAAAACCAATCGAACGTGAGGTAATCGTTACTCTAATATTAATGACTTTCTAAATATACCAATACTAGCTGATCCGGCAAACGTTGTTTTGCAATATAAAGTATAATTCACGCGATAGTTTTATAAGTAATAAAATATTGCCTATATTATAGCCTGTACATCATTTTGTTCTATTGTCAATAGTTTTTGCATCGCACGCAAAAATAGGTTTTCGATTTTACACCTTGTGTTACAAAATAGCAATTTTATTACGGATCCCTAATTTTGAAAAAAAAAACATAGCCTATAGCCTTCCTCGATAAATGGACTAACTACGGTAGTAGTATCTAGTAGTATAAGAAATGACATCAAAAAGAATTCTAAAGGAATCAATTTTGAGAAAATAAATGCCTTTTATGCCTTTTTATGCCTTTACCCAACACTGAAAGAATCATTCAAATCGGACCAGTAGTACCAGAGATTAGCGCGTTCAAACAAACAAACAAACAAACAAACAAACAAACAAACAAACAAACACTGCAGCTTTGTATTATTAGTATAGATTAGTATAGATTATTAAAAAAATAAAAGGTTCGTTCTTAAACTAACGGCGATTCTTCTTAGGTCTGAGGCATATCTTGTCGAATGAGTGGTATATTAACCTTGAATAAATGATTCAAGTTCCTATTTGGATAAAAATATTTGAAATTGAACGAAAACAAAAACGAATGAGTCGTATTGTTTGACTTTCAATAAGTAATTTATAATCCTATTTTGATTTGAAAATGTTTGTATTTGAATGACGTATAACGTTCCCAACTTTTCGTAACTCAATTCCACGTCTCTCATAAACTCTAGCGGCTTTACAAATGTTGGTATAAAGTTATAACTGATGATAAACAAAGAAAATGCAAAATGCTTACAATGTCGTTGACAACACTGTCAATACAATGATAATTCTGAAGTTTTCCAAATGTCAAGCTGCCTTGCAAATAAACGCGGGAAACGTTGTTATACGTCCGAACAAACCATTCGTAAGCAAAATGTCTTTTTGTAAACAGTTTATGCTTAGTTATAACTTTATACCAATTTAATTTGTAAGGTCGTAGGTAATTTGTATGTTTAGTACGTGTAACTATTATAAACGATTAAATATAGCAAATTTGTTGAAATGATATGATATTTCACTGCTTGACGTAACGAACGACATGACGTAAGACGTAATGAAATAAACTCGATATAAACAATACTATTTTCCCATAGATAGTTGGGACAAGTACCACAACATAATATCTAAATCATATCTAAAGTCACTGCGTCACTATCGCCCAATTCAGTTCTGTATAAGCCAAGACAACAGGAAAAAAGCTAAAAATGCGTCGATTTATCCCTTCTTTCTTACAAATTCCCTGTATCTACTACGTGCAAAATATATCAGTGCTAAGTTTTGATTTTAACAAAATCTTTAGGTTAATTGAAGAGTAGAATTGTATAGGTATGCTATTACTACATTTTTGGTGTCTGTACTGCTGCAATTTCAAGTACAAACCGCCATTTAAGTTTGTGTTGTTGAGCGGTGTCACTGAATGCACTATTTCTCACTTCGAACAGTTAGCGTCTGTGGTAAAGTTAATAATTGATGTATGGGACTTTAATGATATAATTATGGAGATATTTAATGTTTTTTACAATAGGTACTTTAGTTTTTTATTAATATTACTGAAACTATATTATATTGCAAAAAAAATAAATGTTCGTTCTGGGAAACACAAACATACTGGTACTTATCTCATTACCTACTATTACGAATAATGTTTGTGAAACGCATATATGCGCATATGTAAAAAAAAAAGTCTGGAACGAACACGATATCAGACCGGCTTATTAATTGTGATTCTTCTGGAAGAGACCTGAGATCTGATGATGATGAGAGCCTGGATCACATACGATCAATTATTGTCCTGTTGACACGTTCATCCCGTATTTCATAAAAACCATCAAAAATAAAACGCACTGGTATCACATTTTGATACCAGCGCGTACCAGCCTGATGAATGAACAACATAATTAATCTGCCAATTCAAGGCTCGTATTTTTTCATGAAGCTAATATTCTCGGAAGTATTTGATCGAAAATTGATATGGCCTCCATTTAGCGTTGTCTTTTTTTATGAAAAGAAATAACACGACGAGCCAGACGTTCACCTAATGTTAATTTATATGACCTAAGTTATAAGTACAATACTCAGGAATCCTAAAATTCTGAGCAGCATTAGAATTACGCGCGTCATCTTCAGAGATAAGATGCGATTAATTTCACTAGCAATGTCACCTTTCCAACGAATGAATCTTGAACACCAGTGGGAGGCTCCTTTGCACAGGAGCCTAGATTATGGGTACCACAACAGCGCCTTTTTCTGCCGTGAAGCAGAAATCTGTTAACCTTACTGTGTTTCGGTCTGAACGTCCTGCTAACAGCAGGACGTTCAGCTGATGGCAACTGATACGCCTTCCCCATTACAATACAGTGCCGCTCAGGATTCTTGAGAAACCCAAAAATTTTGAGTGGCACTACAATTGCGCTCATCACCTTGAGACATACGATGTAAAGTCTCATTCGCCTAGTAATTTCACTAGCTACGGCACCCTTCAGACCGAAACACAGTAAGGTTAACAGATTTCTGCTTCACGGCAGTAATAGGCGCTGTTGTGGTACCCATAATCTAGCCGGCTTCCTGTGCAAAGGAGTCTAGTCCTACGCTTCCCTCATCTTAACTATTCCGTCGATCTTGACCAGATCATCCGTCCATTTACGTCTTACCATTCGACAAACGTAACATGTTCAAGTTCGTTCCCAGCTCTTGTCTTGTTATATTTAGAGCCGGCAACTGTTTACATAATAACAGTAGCGAGTACACGCGAACCAGGCCGGTACAATGCCGTATTACGATCAATACCAATGTTGTGCGTAACTTACGAGATTATTGATTATGAACTCTTGACGGAAATCCACTAGCACAATCTGAATTTGGAAGAAGCTGCCCCACATCTTGTCTCATAGAAAAATGGTCTTTATTCCCGTAACAATATGATCATTATCTAGAATTCTGCGTGTTATGAAATAAATTCGACAGAACAACCGGCCGCTCATAAAACTGAAGGCAGTGAAGCGCGAATTCCGCTGCTTTGCGTCACTTACTTTCTCCCCAAAATAGTTTTAACCATAGACTTATAATATACTAGCGTTTAGACGACCTGACAGCCAGCTTGTCAATGTGTACGTTAGCTACTATAATATTCAAAACTTAAGAGCTAATTCCAACTGTGGCTGACTGTTAACGACTTGCCGACCAAAATCAGTTATATTAACAGAAGATTTGCTTAGCTTTTTTATCTTTTGTATCTCCGTTAGCAATGTTCTCTCACGCAATCTTTGTGGTTCTAACCAAATCTTTTCCTTCATATGAATTAGCATAAGATGGTGGTTAACGAACTTAATTAGAAATATTTTAAATAAAAAAATAAGCTATCTATTACTGACATAAATAGTTTTAACTGCAAAACAGAGCCAAAAAATAATAAGACAATTTTTATTACAAATTGACTCCCTAAAAATTATTTAGTCATTGATAAAATCACTATCACCGCTTTGGAAATAAATGGCGCTGAGAGAGAAGAAAGTAAAAAAAGAAAAAGAGTTCTTGTACCGACTGGTTTGATTAGATTGACTAATCTATACATATAACAACAAGATACACCAAGTGTTTGCACAATCAAAGAAGAGTAATAACTTAAAGAACGAAGCTGACTAGAGAGAAGAGATGATATAAAAGAAGCTGAATATAAATCAAAAGATTTACTTATTGTCTGTTTATTTTAAAGTTTACTTGTTAGCGCATATTGCCAGTACAACGGAAGCGATTTTTATCTAGTTTTCACAGGTCGACAGATATACTTAGTTATAATAATAGTTATAACTTGAAATTTGTATTATTGAAATTGGATATCTGAAAAAAATACTGCCAGTTTAAGAAACCTGCATTTAACATTAAAATTTTGATTATTAGTAAGAAGTTTATTAAAAATGCGAAAAGTGAAAATACCGCTTAGCCCTTTGGTAAAACAATCCCTAGAGATTGGCAAAGTATTCTGTACCTCGCCTTTCTTACTGAACTTGTTCGAGCTGTGCCTATAGAAATTTCCTTCAGAACGAAATTTCAGCAAATAGTCACCAATATAATACCGGAAACATTGTTCTGATGTCCCGCCATATAGCTACATATGTAAAATATGGCTGATGTATTTTTGGACCTGACCAGCTCAAGGATATAATAACACTTAAATTTTTCCTAGTCTTTTATGTCTATGCGATATTATGTTTTGTATGAGCGCTTTGTTTAGTCGCTTCGTGAATGATATTTGAAAATATACAGTTCCGCTCGTTAATACTATAAAAGTACTTTACCTAATGAAAAAGTTTTTTTTCAATGTAGCATATTTATCATAACATAATATCCCATCAATTATCCAACAACAAACAAACACGGGGTACAAGATCAGAATATTGAACATAGTGTAACAGGATGCTACACTACGTGTTCTACGGTGACGAAATAGTTCCTTATATATTCGACCTTTACAACCTAAACGCTTTGTTTATTTTCCTACATCACTTGACGACAGGTTAAAGCCTCATTGAATTCGTTTTCATCACCCAAGTAAACCCACCTGAAGGATCGTTTGGGCGACGGTGACCACTAACATCGGATGAACTAAGCGTATGGGCGCCTCCTAATCCCATTAAACAGATAATTAGTCTGTGGATACATGTTAAATGTGAATGCACTTTGTACCCCGACATATTACTAAGGATTGTTTCATTTACCTCATAGATTATCATGATCATCACCATACAATCGGCTGTCTCCCGAAATGGATAGGTAGATATTACGGACATTTTTGATATTTGAGCGGGCAAACGGGTAAGTGGCTTAGCTGATAGAAAGTAAGAACCAGCCATCATGGACAGCCGCAATACCAGAGGTCTACTGATACGTTGCCGGCTTTTAAAGAAAGAGCATGTTATAGATCTGAGCTTGTAGGTCCTTAAGTCGTGTCAGATTGGGAATACTGCAGCTGGTAAATGCTTCCATAAGGCGGGGTAAAAATTTGTACGCAAAAACTTGAAAATGAAATTTCGTTTCGCTTTCGCTTTAGAAATTCTCTCTATGTGAACAAACCAACTGTCAACCCCTAAACTTATAATAATTGGAGACAAATGTAACAAATAAAAAACCATAAAAGTCAGACCAGCCGTTCTACAGTTATAACATTATAATATGACGTTTCTGATATTTTTTAATACCTAAGTACATTAATGCAGCAATTTGCAATGACAGTTAATGCAGTAATATTATAATTAATTATCTGTTATATAATTGTACCGTGCACGTTCTAAATTCCCACATCCATATCGGAAAGGTTGATTGATTATAAGTTTCATTATCCTGCCAAGGTGAAACACAATATAGAACTCACCATACCTTTGACATGACGGAGAGCTTGCATTGTTCATTGAATGCTTGAAATAGTTTGCAGTTTGTAAATTGAGAAAAAGAATAAGAGAACAGTGACATCAGAGAGCGATGTAGGGTAAAAGAAAAAGAAATCTCAATTATTGGTAAGAACGTGATGGGGTGGTTTTATTATGTAGAGATGCATGAAAGTAGGTAATTAGCTTTTATTTATTGGAAAACAAACAAAGTTATATACACATTGTAACACATAATTTATATTACACAAGCCATTAAAGTTTCCACTTAAATATAAACAAAGTAGGAGTGAATATAATACAAAATATAGCGATTTGATATAAGTACAATGAAACATAAGGCGAGAAAAGTACACAAAAATACCAATGTAACAAAATTTATCAAATTTATCGGTTGGACATATTTTAAGGATGTTTAAGATATTCTTTAATTTTTTTAGTAAATGTTGGATGGCTGCTATGAAAAATATCTAAGTGACTATTATTATTATTATAAGTGTTTGCATGCTCTTAGAACTAATTAATACGAACAGGGATAAAGAATGTATCTATAGAACGTGTATAATGTTTGGGACAGTTAAGTTTAATGTTACTTAAAATACGATTGGAATCAATTAATTCATGTTATATTTTGAAGAAGGAGCTTTATAGCAATTAGCAGATAGTAGATATTAAAATGCATAAACTTATAAGGCTAAATGTAGAAGAAAGTGTTCGGGTCGATACTAGGACAAGATAGTATGTACGAAAGGTTTAACGCTTTTGGATGATGCCAAGCACGTATATAAAGTGTAGTAAACGTTAGCTTTGGCTTTTAGTCCTTACCATATCGATCTAATCATTGGTCGATGGTATTAGGCCATTTGAATGAAATCTCAACATTAGCTTCGTCTCCGAAGACTAAAGATAACGATTATACTTCAGACTGAAACTATTAGTTAACGAATCACAGTTTTTTTTAAATAATAATCTATTCTGTTTA
The DNA here is from genome assembly GCA_949711755.1 of Leptidea juvernica. Lineage (NCBI taxonomy): Eukaryota > Metazoa > Arthropoda > Insecta > Lepidoptera > Pieridae > Leptidea > Leptidea juvernica. The sequence continues at coordinate 19,670,721 of CATIXQ010000003.1, read as the reverse complement.
TTTAACTATCCATTTAAATGATACGATTTTTAAATCATCACATTTAAAATATTCCTAAGAGATCAACAGAATTCAAAACAGATGACCATGTTACTGCAGACGACTTGACAATAGAAAAGAAGAAGCCAAAAACATAATGTCTTTGGCTAGACGACTGCTAGGAATATAGACTTTTATAATACGTATATAAAATATTACACCAATATAACAACCGATTGAATTCCAATAGAAGATAGTAAGAAATAAGGATTACAATTGGAATGTTGGGAAGACGAAATCAAACGCTGGGCTAAAATGGATCCAAATAGAGAAAAAGAAAGAGAGAGAGAAGAAAATCGTTTTGCTGAACTGGAAGCTGTTTGAAACCAACCAACCGAACACTTAGGTCTTACTATATATATATTAGGTCGTATAGTCTGACGTATCGGAACTTTATTGTCACACATCTTATATTTATGACTTATATTACTGTAATTTACCAAAATATTGAGTCATTTTCATACAAAGGTTTCACAATGAGTCACAGCAATAAATGGATTGTTTGATTTCATTATCGCCAACAGTTAGTTTGAACATGTGATTTCAAGATAACTCTATATCAATTATCTTTACAAGTTGTAAACGTAATCCCAGATCCGCATTCAATTTGTTTTCACTTTCGTCGAATGGTGGATTAAGATTAAGCATTTGAGTGCTTTACTCAGTTTTTTATAAATTGTGTGCAAAAGTTATGGACAATGTTACTTTATTATAAACAACTGAATTAAGGAAATACAAGTGTGTTTCTTTTATAAACAACTAGCTGACCCAGTAAACGTTGTATTGCCGTATAAAGTAATAAGATAAAAATCAATAATTAAAATTTTTGGGGTATAAAAAATAGATGACAAAAGATTCTCAGACCTACGAAATATAAAATCGTACATAAAATGTATCGTACTACAATAATTATTATATTCGATTGCCATCTTGCAATCCAATTTCTGTGGATGGAACAAAATAATATAAAAATCGCGATACAAAAATAGGTGATGATTGTAGACCGATGAAAATTTGAAGTTGTTTGTATTTTTTCATGCTGAATAATTTTTCAATTAGCGCCCAACTGGTGCAGCCACACGCCATATCACAAAAATTGAATTGAATGGTTTTGTTTAGAAATTTAATTTGTAACTAAACTTAATATTTATCAATCTACATAAAAATAATCTGATGGATAGTTAACAACTGTAGTTAATCTACCACGTATAGTTAGCTAAAATTGAGTTTGTTTTTTAGCTCCTGAGAAAGTTAGAAAGATATAAAGATTCTAATTAGTTAGTCATTTTAAACTATTCTTTCAATTTGATTTCAGAACGACGAGGGACATATCAAAGGAAAAACAAAATTATTGTTTTTATTTAATTCCGAGCATTTTCATATTCATTCACCTTTTAAACTTTCCCTGGATTCCACAAATAATTCAAGACCAAATCTAGTCTAATCGGTCCAATCGTTCTCGAGATTTAGCGCGACTAACGAACAGCAATGCATTTATATATATATTAAACAATTAATCATCAAGAATATTGTTATAGTTTGAAAGCGATATTTAACAACTATAAATTATTTGATATGATACTCAGAAGATTGACTGAAAAGAGGTGGTAATCGTTATAATATATCGAGTTTGGCTTTTTTTATTAATGACTAGCTGACCTGGGAAACGTTGTTTTGCCATATTTTATATATGAAAACCTTCCTTGAGCTTCAAAGAATCTATTACAAAAGATTTCATTGAGATCGGTCGAATAGTTTTGGAGTTATTAGGGAACATACGAACATACATTCTCTTTTATATATATAGATTTGGGGTCGACTATAGAGTATACTCGGTTCAGTAGTTTTCGCAGTATAACCAAAGGAAAAAACCGGCTCTCCATTTATACATCTATTCTTAAAATTGAATATACCTGTCAATAAACAACAAGATTATTATTTTTAATTTGAACAGCACAGGAAAGCGTTAGGTAATTAAAGTAACGCATGGCATTAAGATCAACCTCATAAGCCTTGGGGTTAGGGTTTGTTGATAAACAAAAGAGCCAAACTATTCACTAAAAAACGCAGTTATTATATGGAGAAGTCATTCGCTTTATTTATTATAAAATTTAGCACCTTGTAACTGTATGTATTGCGGTCAGTGCTTTCCGGTATCAGATACTAAAACAAACAATGAATAAGTGGCGTACAGAAAATTAGCATTCAAGTAACTATAAAATCTGGCGCCGTTATAAGCTATTGCATAGCTTCTATCGCGGGCCTTGAGCGTGGAGACCGAATCCAGAAATTCCGTAACGAAAATAACCTAACACTTACTTACTAGATCTATATAGATATTTCTGTCTTTTTGTACAGAAGGTCTCAGGTTCGAGCCTAGGGTACGTCTTGATTTTTTTTAATTTCTTTATTTTTTTTATCACGTTTTTTAATTTATATTATATAATAATATAAATTAAACAAGCATTTTTATTTAATTTCACCTGTCCCGTTGTCTGTCTATAAATATAAACAAATCTTTCAAGTTAAATTTTACTCACTTCCCGTTTGTTTTTTTTTAAATTAATTTTATCAAAAAAAAATACTGCATAATTAAATAATTATAATTGCATAAGTTTATAAAAAATGCTATGCAATAGCTTTACCGCGGCGGTCCCCGAGTGCCACACGTATTTTTTTTTATTTTATCAACGCAACGGTCTTTCAAGAACAGCTTAAAATCCATTGACTCCGAAATAAGGTATACTTACATAAACAGTATGTATATGTTAAGGAGGGTTGTCTGTCAGCCTGCAGATAATAGCAAGAAAAGATGAGTAAGTAGTCGCCTGTCTCCTGCATACAACCAATGCTCGTCGAGCATTGTTGGTATGTGCAGTGTGAATCTAAGCGGTGTTCCTGAGCCTTTGTTTCACTCATCGCTCAATACACTTGCGGTTCAGTTCTATACCTACCTTAGTTAAATATTAGGACCCTTATTTTTTCTGTGAGGCAATGCAAAATTGTGTCTCGAACCAAAATCATGGTTGAAAATTTAGGATGGGTATAATATTGCGATAAGCGGTTATATATAGAGTGTATATCTAAAATATGGTAATTTATTTACAAACTAGCTGACTCAACAGACTTGATTCGGCTTATAATAAAAAAATGTTTGTCTCAAACCACGCCAAAAGCATATTGAACTGACTCAAAATATTAAAGCCTCTATTTTATTAGTTTTGGATGTTATTAGATATTAGTGATAAGTCTAAGAAACTATTTTAGAGAACTTAATCTAACTATAAATAGTTCTTAGAAGAACTAAAAAAAGTTTACGTTTTTTCCTGTGAATAATAGGCGAATGGAGAAATATAGTGGTAATGTTTCAGTAAAACTCCCCAATTTGGATTTATTCAAATATAATAGTTCTTATTAAATGAACATAATAAAGGTATTAAACAAATGAATCGAATCATTAAAAAATATAGAAAAAAGTATTATTATGCGCGCTGTCCTCATAGTTTTTCCAATACTGGAAAAACGTTTACAAAACAACTAGGTTGTTTAACTTAGCTGACAAAATTCAATACTTATCTACGTAACGTAAACTGAACTCTAGTGCATAAAAAAAGGACGAATAATATAAAGATGAGTTTAGAAAAAAAAAATTAACAAAAAAAAATTGACTTCAAAAACACTATTCCAAAACAATAGGTATAATATGCATCTAACTCTAATCTAATCCAATTTTAGTTATTGATTATTGCACCCCCCGTCGTGCGTGCGACTCAAGCGAGTGCGAGGCCGGCAACGCTCCTGTGATTCCTCTGGTGTTGCAAGAGATTGTGGGCGGCGGTGATCACTTAACAACAGGTGACCCGTACGCTCGTTTGTCCTCCTATTCCATAAAAAAAGCTCTCTCACCTATAACTATGTATGTAGTAACAAACCTCGAAATCGGTTCTCGCGACATTAGACTTATTCGTAAATTTGTCGCGCACATACTTTTAGCAAATTAAAGACTTTTATGGTTTTCTCATAGTTGCCATTGTTAGATCTGGACGAAATTGCACCACATGGGAAGCACCAGCTTTCAAATAAAAAAGAATTATTAAAATCGGTTCACCCAGTCCAAAGTATTGAGCTAACAAACATAAAAAAAACATACCGACGAATTGAGAACCAGGATCCTTTTTTGAAGTCGGTCAAAGAAGACGGGAGGGAGAACAAGTCTTAAATGGATCGACGATTTAAAATATACCGTAAGTATAATTTGGAGTAGATCGTGTCATAACCGAGACCATTGCAAGTGTCTGAGGAAGGTCAATGCAAAAGAGAAACAATCTGTGCCATGTCTACTACGAACTTAATGTTAATTTAAACCTTTGTATTATTATTATAATGATATATTTTTTTATGGAAATAAGGAACGCGCAGGACGTTGAGCTGATGGTAGGTAATTGATACGCCGTGCCCATCAAAATGCAGTGCACGCTCGGAATTCTTGAAAATCCCCAAGAATTTTGAGCGCACTACAACTGCGCTCGTCACCTTGAGATGACAATACACATAAGATGTTTAGTCTCATTTGCCCAGTTATTTCACTAGCTACGGTGCCCTTCAGACCGAAACATGTAATGCGCATTACATCTTCACGGCAGAAATAGGCGCCGTTGTGGTACCCATAATCTAGCCGGCTTCCTGTGCAAAGGAGCCTCCCACATATTGATAAATAGCGATAAGGAACAAGTTGTACAGTGATACAAAGTGATGAGTGGATAAAAAAATGCTCAGAGCAGCGCTTTCTTAAACCCTTCAATGATTTTTTTTACGTTTCCTTCTCCAACCAGTATTAAGTATCCTAAAATATTTTTCGCCTTACACTCTTTATATATCCGAATATTCTATAGCAATAGTTAAACATGGTTTATCCTCTTTCAGCTCAGTTGCTATGTAGTTATTTCTCATTTCATCTCAACCAATGATAGTACGGATTTTACTGAATAAGTTACTAGATACCTGAATTTCAAAACATCGAGAAAGTGGAAGAATTTAGTTTGTTCAAGTAATGCAAGAATTATAACGCAAATGTTTGCGTAGTAGTTGAGATGCAATGTTTATCGTACTCAATCTGAATCAACAGTAAGCAATAATATGATTAATCATTTGAACAATTTGTAAATACTTTGAAATCAATTAAGATTCAGCATATCGTTCAGAAGACATAGAGATTCATGAAAGGTAGAGTTGTGTAATAGTTGCAAACACTGCATCGACAACGTGACATTATGAAAGACCTTAACAAGAACTGGCAGTTTGTGAAAGGCTAGTATCTTACAAATACTACCTACGAGGCAATAAATGGCACTAAACTTCATAATGACAACTATGACAAATTTTGATTCATTTCATCTGCAGTCCCCCTGAAAACGAGATCTTGAAAGGTCTTGAAACGTCGGGTTAACTAAACTAAAAATGTTACTTTAACGCAAAAATCTAATTTAAAAACACAGTTACAATAACACGCGTTTTAATCATTTAAATGTGTTTTATTTTAATGTGAAAGGCTGGAAACGTTCTTTTGATTTCTCTGCTGTTCCAAGATCGTTGTTGGCCTGTGTTACTACTTAGTATCGGATGAAGCGTCGGTCTATTGATGTCCTGTTCCAAAATTGCGTATAAGTAAACATGAGCAATACGGGCGCGTCAAGTTAAAGGTTAAACAGTTGCTCGGAGCGTTTCGTTGACCACCACCACCTACCACTGGCATCCAGTGCAAAGTTTGCACGCCAGTGCAAAACGTGCCACTATTTCTTTTCGCGAAGCAGTAATGTGCAAGCACTTTATTAAATTAAGGGACGAGACGAGCATAAGGTTCACTTTATGGTATTTGATACTTCCTGCCCATTAAAATGCAGTCCCCATCAGGATTCTTGAAAAACACAAAAATTCTGAGCGGCAATAAAATAACGCTCGTCACCTCAAGACATAAGATGTTAAGTATCATTTACCTACCATCATATGTCTCAAAGTAACGAGCGCAGTTTCAATATCGCTAAGTATTTTGGAACCAATTTGATAAGTACTTCATTGTAATAATAATACGCCCGGATGAATGTATTAGATGAACGTCGGTCTCGTTACGTCACTATTTCTCATAAAAAGAACATTACGACTCGTTTTCCAAATTTATCTTGTGGCCTTGCGAAAGAACCACAAAACAAAAATAGCTATGCATTTTAACATTTAAGTAATAGCTGTAAATGTCACCGTGGTCTTATGAGCATCTATAGAATGTTCGTCGTGTTTAGTAGATAAATTAGGTATGATAGATATGTTAATCATTTATTATCACAATAGTGACTCATGCATTGAAAGTCAATTAAATGTTACGCGAGGTTATTGTACAGTGAGAAACTAGAATTTTACTTAATTGATACCAGCTATAGACGGAGAAAGAAGTGCCTACAAAATTGCACTCTGTATAGCTATCGTATCCGAATGGTGAGTTATTTTGTACTTGTACAAACACGCTAACTAATTGTGAAAAGCAGACGCGAACAATACGAATTGGATCCAATTAACGGTTTATTGTTATGCCTTGTTATTATATTATTGTAAAGACACCTCTTTACTTGCTCGATTGTTACGCCCAAATACGTTTGGCAAATTGATTAATTTAAAACTTTTATTTAATAAAAACATACAAATTTCAAATTATGACGTCAATAGTTAGGATAGATTCAAGCATAGGTTCCCACCTAAAAGGCCAACAACGCATATCTTAACCCCTGGTGTTATGGATGTTCATGGGCGGTTGCCTCACCACCACCCATCACGTGAGCCTCTTGCCCGTTTGCCCATTCTTATATAAAAAAAAAGATGTAATGTACTTTCCCCGGGGCATAAAAAGAATAGGGGAGTCCCAGGCCCATGGGGTGTCGTAAGAGGCGACTAAGGGATTTTTAGAAGTGGGAGAGTCACGCTGCCGTCTTTTGACGTCAGCACAATCGTGCCAGACTCGTTCGGGTTAATTACCACACTCGCACAGAATACCGGCGTGAATGGGTTAGTGTCGAGGACCGGTGGCCATCTATTTATATTTTCATTGAGAAACACGAGTGTTACACATTTAAATGAAACACTTTTAAAGGATTAAAACGCGTGTAATTTTTACTGTGTTTTTACATTTCAGTCCACCTGAAAACATAACTAAAAAAATATAACTCTTACGCAAACTCTAATGTTATAACAGTAGTTTAAAAAACAAAAACACGCTTTGGTTGAAATGATATTGGTTGAAGTTTAAAATGAACATCGATTCCTGCCTTATCGACGATAGATTAAAAAATTATATAAATTAACAAAAATCTTTTTTTGCAAATTGATAAATAGAATAATTTTATCAAATTAATGTATTGTCATCGGTCCTCGATAAATCTACGAAGTAGTGGGTTTGTCCCACTCGCGCCCAAATGTTACACGCGTTTTAATCCTTTAAATATATATTTTTTTTAATATACCTATGACAGTTATAGACACAGGATACAGTATACAAGAAACGACACTTTACTAAACTGAACCCGAACAACTAATTATAACCAAGCAACTACTATTTAAATATAAATAATTTGCGTAAAACTGCACAATAGTTTTGTTAAAAGCGCTCACTGAGTGCTGCCTATTTAGGTTAAGAGATTACTGTATAAGTAGGTCACAACTCGCAGTTGAGACTCGTTTCCATAATGATTTAAATTTATTTCTGCTAACATATGAAAAATCCCGGTCAATTGTGGCACTGGGGATGCGGTATAATATATTATGTTTACTTCAGTGTTATGCACTTTTTTTTATGGAATAGGAGGACAAACGAGCGTACGGGTCACCTGGTGTTAAGTGATCACCGCCGCCCACATTCTCTTGCAACACCAGAGGAATCACAAGAGCGCTGCCGGCCTTTAAGGAAGATGTACGTGCTTTTTTTGAAGGAACCCATGTCGTATCGTCCCGGAAATACCACACAAGGAAGCTCATTCCACAGCTTCGTAGTACGAGGAAGAAAGCTACTTGAAAACCGCACTGTGGAGGACCGCCACACATCCAGATGGTGGGGATGATATCCTAAATTGTGGCGTGTCGTGCGAAGGTGGAATTCGGCGGCAGGAATCAGGTTAAACAGCTCTTCGGAACACTTCCCGTGATAAATGCGGTAGAAGACACACAATGAAGCGACGTCTCTACGCAACGCCAAGTGATCCAGCCGTTCACAGAGCACTAGGTCCCACTACATACACTTTACTGTATTTCGGTCTGAAGAGCGCCGTAGCTTGTGAAATTACTGGACATATAAGACTTAACATCTTATGTCTCAAGGTGACGAGCGCAGTAATTGTAGTGCCACTCAGAATTTTTGGGCTTTTCAAGAATCCTGAGCGGCACTGCATTGTCATGGGCAGGACGTATAAATTGCCATTAGGCGAACGTCCTGCTCGTCTCGTCCCTTATTTTCATAAAATATATTTATTTTATGATTATTATACAACCTGAGAAAAATAAGCCAAATACTCGACTCTACTTCACTGGCATTAAGGCTGAGATCTATAGAGCTAACTTAGACTTTTCTCAGACTTTACTTATATAAAACTTAGCTGCTTAAACGCGAACTTGTCTTTTGTATTCGACTGTCTTAGCTTAAGCTCAGTATAATTTTAGCTGACAAATGACTATAAAAATGAAATAAAAGATTATGCTTACAACATACACTCAGCTATGTTTTACGTAAGTAAAGTCTGAGCAAAGTCTAAGCTCTATATCTCAACTTAAGATTTCTACACACAGGCCAGTAGACATTCAAAGCAAAAAAATAACTTGCAGCTTATTCTTGCTAAATTGAAAGTTATTTACAACAGATAAATAACTCAAAATATGTTAGAGTCAACCACTCGATTAGAACTTTAACTGCCATATTCATAATAAAGCGCTTTTCGAAGGTATAAAGCTATATTAGTTAAAACGTGTTTTAAGCCTATCATACGTTCGATAAAATTCCTTATTCATATTCGTTAGATAAATCTCCCATCCCCCGAGGAGCCAATCAGACGTCCGACGTCTTCTATCAAAACTGCCGTTGAGTGCCAACCAGAAGCGGGAAACTATTTATCACATTATTTAACGAATAGATGATCGATGTCGGCCATGTTTTTCTGCGTTCGAGTGCTTAAAATAGGTTTATAGCAGCTCCTATAAGTCACGTCAGCTTTATCGAAGAGATAATGAGCGTTTTAGCTCTAATATGCGACTATGAATACCATTTTTTAACAAGCGTATATTAGCGATGTCTTAAATCTCGGCTAAGTCATTATGAATAAGACAGTAAATAAATTGATTTAAAATAGTCAGTAATACGAAATTTCGTAACCTCGAATAAAGCGTACCAACACACTACTGAAAAGGCCGGTAACGCACTGTGATTCATCGACTGGTGTTCATCAGAACGACTAGATGATCAGCTCATTTGTCTCGTATTACATAAAAAATATTACAACAGTGCTAACTGGGTAGGTAAACAGAGATATGAATAATATATCTATTGATTTACAAGCTGGAGGTCTATTACCAAAATTGAAAGCCGAAGTTTCGGTCCGAAACGAAAGAACGAAGAACTTCGAATTATATCCTGTTACCAGAGTTTTTCGGATCCGAATAGTGCGGACGGATTTCGTTTCGGAACCATAGACATAACCATAAATTAGTGAAGTTACGAATTTGGGAATAAGATAAATGAAAGATAAAATGTCTAATCGCGAACTTCGTATCGATCTTCGGATCCGAAACACTTTCGTAGTAGGAAAATAAACGATCCGCCGACCGAAACTTTGTATTTCGATTTTGGTAATAGGGCTCCTGGAGCGAATGAGTGAGGAAAGAATGACCTATACAAATATATAAGGCAAGTGTGTGGGCAAGTCGGTCGCGGGAGACCTCGTAGAACATTCGTCGACCAAATTGAGGACGTTTTGAGAAAAGGAAAGGTCCGAAGAACCCGCAACCGGCGAGCATGTATGAATAGAGATATGGATGTAGAGGAAGCGTGAGGTTTGTAAGGATAGAAGCAAGTGGCGTTCTGTTGTCTCTGTCTACCCCGAAGGGAACGAGGCGTGAGTGTGTGTGTGTGATAAACAAACTGATCTTATCTGGCAAGGAAGAAAGTAGCACAAAAACCGTTTCCAGAAGAGGTGCCGAGAAAAGCTTAAGCAGAATCTTCTAATAAAAAAATCTTATTAAAATGGAACGAATTATTCTTTATCTACACCTGCATGGATTTTGTAGTATCAACGAATTATATCAGCTTGATATGGCAAATTTTACAATATCAACTAGAATAGGTACCGATTCCACTTTACAAGATTGGTAGCATAAAAATAAATTGATTAACGCAGTATTAAAATTCTGCAAATATGTACAAAGGTATTCCACGAATAATCTCAGTAAATCCCTCGAGGTCAATAAAGGCATAACTAAATATAAATTTACTTAGAAAAATGAGTTAACCAAAAAAATTGGATAAGTATCTTAAAAATATTCGGAGAAAAACATACCTAATAGCAACCGGTTTGGATGGCTGCCTGCAGAGAGTACTTCAGTATCGAAAAGACCATCTTGCTTATAGACATTTTCCTTCTTTCTGTGCAAGTGAGTCAGAATTGGCGAAACTGACTTATTTCCTGGTTGAAAATCCAGTTTTTTCACGGACAAACGAGCGTTCTCCCGCCATAGCAGAGGTATCACAGGAGCGTTACCGGTATTTTAGGGTGATATATGCGGTTTTTGAAGGTACAACAAATTAAAGTGCCAATTAGTTTTGTTTAAACAACTTTATTATTTTATTTAATAACAACAAATTCGTACTGTTTTTTTGAAGAACGCGCGTGTTAACTGGTTTTTCAACTTTATAGTTACCAGACATACAATAGACTTCTAAAATTCTGACTAAGCAAGCTAAAAATATTCAACACAGATAATTAAAAATATAATATTTAATCAGGTCTAAGACCCGTTCCAATATATATATTCATATGATACTTACAAAGCTATATATGTAATAACACGCGACTATTATTTGGTTACATTGGTTTTTAATTTAATTACCGCGATAATTTCGGTAGAAGACAAATAAGAGAGGCCCTGCCCGGTTCTGTCTATCGTCAACGCGAACATGGCCTTTCGGTCATCTTGTTTCATACAACGCAAACCGCCTGTTGACGACAAGCAAGACAAAGCGATATTATTGAACGAAAAATAGTGTGCGGAAATTCCATAAAACTTCTTCCAGGAAATTTTTGTTTTTGAGTAATCCTTATTTAAATTTGTAAAATAAATATTTATCAGTTAGAATCTCTTTTACATGCCCGAGGTTTCTATCGCAATGTTTTGTTTACTTTTACAATTTATGACTACATTATGAAGAGCCAAAGGTCAGGTTAAATTTGTGCAATAAAGCAGGTATTTGGACTTTGGAGGGTTACTGTAGCCCGGCTTGTAGTGTCTATTAACTAGCCCCCTCGACATTGATTCCTTTAGAAATTCTTTTTGATATCAAATGATACACTACCACCACCACCACGCTTCGGAAACAATGGCGAACTGAGAGAGAAGACACCCTTTAATGTATTTTGTAAGTTCAAGTAATGATTAGAATTAATTAATTTTGCGATCCAAAATAGATCCCAAGAGTTTATTTTTGAGTTTTTGCTCCACTTTGTAGTTGTTCTTAGTTTTTTTGGAAGCATTAAGTATACAATAGGCTGGTGAGTTGGTGACAGATAATCGAGAAATGTACTAGTCATTAGAGTGATCCCCTAAACGGCCTCTACCTACGCAGGCGACTTCCAAAAGCTATCGGCTTTATTCAAGTAAGTTGAAGCGATTGAATATTTTTGTTGCATCACTTCGAATAGATTCTATTAAAATTTTGTGATTTTTTTTGTATACTAAAAGAGTGGCAATGTGTTGGTAAGTGGTAAAACGACTTTAACCTTCATATATGTGTATTTTTTGACCTAACTGAAAAAATATATTTTTTAACTGATTTCTCTATTGTTCTTGTGATCCTTATAGACTCATTTATCACCCAAATAGTATTTCATTATGACCTGGTTCATCTCAGCTTGTAACCTGCTAAATGCTCAAGGAAATAAGTGACTAGCTGTAACTCACGACTTCGTTCGCATTCACCAATGTAACAATATTAGTTGGGTGTTCCATTGCTGCTACAAAACGATCATATATCTCATCATTACCTCATAGACTTCCAGTCTAGTGTTTCTTTATACTCAACAATCACTTTATATATTATGTCATCGTTAAAACAGCGTTCGTAAGAAACGTTTTCGTTTGAGCATTTTTTCTCTGACTTACTTTGCAATTTCGACTAACACGAAGTTGTTTAATAATTTTTTTTAACTTTCTATTGGTAGCTTAATTTTCAAAATTGGTTCAGTAGAAGAGTGAGAGAGTCCAGAGCTTACCCGTTACAACCTCATAACATAACCTGTGGTCTGGGGAGAGTTTTACCAGTGGGAGGCTCATTTGCACGGATGCCGGCTAGATTATGGGTACCACAACGGTGCCTATTTCTGCCGTGAAGCAGTAATGTGTAAGCATTATTGTGTTTCGGCTTGAAGGGCGCCGTAGCTAGTGAAATTACTGGGCAAATGAGACTTAAAATCGTAATTTGACTCAAGGTGACGAGCGCAATTTTAGCACTGCTCAGAATTTCTGGGTTTTACAAGAATCCTTAGCGGTACCTCATTGTAATGGGCAGGGCGTATCAATTACCATCAGCTGAACGTCCTGCTCGTGTCGTCCCTTCGAAAAAAAGGATAGTCTGTACATCAAATGCTAACAATAAAGAAACACCATTAATATCTCTTTGTTCGGATTCTCGTTTTATTATGACGAGAATTTACGTAATCGCTATTAAGACAAGGAAACAAATCGGAGCGGACATATTAGTATTACTTGTCCTGTTATATTCGTGGGAAAAAAAACCGTTTCAATATGCAACAAAGACATAAATATATAAAACGGAATAATTTAAATATTTCACAAGAATATTATTGACCTTTGTAAACTCGTTTTCATATATAAAGTTCAATGAGCACTGACTGTTTACTCTTTGTGCTCAGGAACAAATATTTAGATTCTTTTATAACGGGCCAGTAAATTTTTCAACTTATGCTAAAGCCGACAACTTTTGGATGTCGCCTGACGTTGACGGAAGTACCTCTCTAACTATTTACTATAATGCACTTCTCGAGAAGTGTAGGGGAAGAGTTATATACTTAAATATCCTCATCGTCTGGATGGATGTGTGGCGTTCACCGCTGTGATGTTTTCAAGGAACTTTCGTCTCCGTACAGCGAAATAATGGAATTATCTTAATACTAGTAGTCCGTTGCATTCGCAACTAAAGGTTTTATCACAATAAAATGCTTAAGTAGGGACAACAGAGCGAGTTGTCATACTGAAACATGCAAGGCAAGCCTGTCAGCCATTAAGTTGGCATAGCGACATCCCATTCTGCACGGACGCACGCCAAGAGAGGGGAGATATTAGTAGGATGATATTTATTATATATATATATATATATATCACACGGGTTCATCCGAAGTGCGTATCAACTACCTAAAAGATATGGCAACAGGAGCGTAGTATGTACAATTCCTCTGGTGTTACAAGTATAGGCGGCAGTGATCACCTACCATCGTGGTGACCCGTACACTCGATGTCTTTTATAGATAGAAGGGAGCATAACGAAGTCTGCCACTGGATCAAAAGAGCTTTGCCAGCCAAAAGGACGGTCTACGTGCCATATCACTTGGCGTTGCGTAGAGACGCTTCATTGTCTGTTTTATCCGCATTTATCACGTGGTGTATTCCGAAGAGCTATTTGACTTAATCCCTACCGAACAACACAAACTAGGATATCATGCCCACCATCTTGATGTCTGGCGTTTCTCTAAGAGTTCAAATTATAATAATAATTATATTGACACACTTTTTACACAAATTATCTAGCCCCAAGTTAAGCATATATATATAGCCTGTGTTATGGGTTACAAGACAACGATATATTTAATACAATATACTTACATAAACATACAAAAATTCATATAAACATACATAAATACATTTAAACATCCATGACTCGGAAACAAACATCCATATTCATCATATAAATGCTTGCACCTACCCGGATTCGAACCCGGGACCTCTAGCTTAGTAGGTAGGATCGCTAACCACTCGGCTATACAGGTTGTCAATTATGGAATGAGCTTCCTTGTGAGGTGTTTCCAGAACGATATGTACTTTCAAAAAAGCGCACTACACTTGTCTAAAACGCCCGCAGCTCTATGATTCCTCTGGTGTTGTAAGAGACCGTGGGCGGTGGTGATCACTTAACATCTGGTACGATCGTATGTCCTCCTCTTCCATAAAAAAATATTAACTTTAAACCAGCAAAGCTTAGTTCAAAGTCTGCAGTAAGTATTTATCACAGAATTTGTTAAAAAAACAAACAATTTTATATACCTACTTAGTACCTACACATGAATAGTATAAGTTTTATCCATGTGACATTTAAAGTGTTTCATGAGTACAGATCGAATAACAAAATAGCCGCCCACCAGGAAATACCTACAAGTGTTTAATGCTGTTTCATGTATTACCTATTCATACTTGCATATCTACAGCCATCATTAGTGTTCGCATATGCACATGACATGATGACATGTCCAACATGAAAAATTATTTTCTATTGCTTAATTTATTATGTTTATAAGCTTGTCTGTACTTATTGATAAGCTTACAAACCCTAACCGATTTTAAAAACTCTTTGATCTGTGGAAAGCTACATTATCAGCGAGCTGTGTGGGCCATTTTTTCATTAGATGTTAAATTATTAAAACATCTGTTAGTGAGTGATATAATAAGGTGTTTCACGGATAGTTACCAGGGTTTAGTTAATAGTAATTCCATGTTTGTAGGTGTATAATAAACTGTACTCCGTAGTTGCATCAGCTGAAGGAAGAAGTATTTTAATTTTTATCCACAGCAGCAGGTAACAAAACTTTTTGCCTAACTCCAAGATAACAATCTGCTTCTTTGAATTCGTTATTCATACAAGTTTGCAGTGGACATGTAATACTTTGACCTTTATAACCCTTATGACCTTAAATATTCTTCGTAATTCAATAATATATAAGTTGTACACTTTGAATTATAACATAGGTTAATTACAGTTAATAGAAATATTAATGATGTTAAGCAAATTATCACCTAATTAATGAATGAATGATGTTCTAAAAATAAGAAATTTACATGTTTGTACCTATAGGAATAGGATTAATTAGAGAAATATAATGTTATTAAGTACTTATATTAAATATATACATACTTACATTAATATTTATTTGACTTAAGAACTACCTACACTCCTTTCTTGGAAATGTTAACAAATATCATATATTTGTGAAAGCCTAAATCCGTACATTTTTCTGCCTATTTTACTCCCATTCCAAAAATTAATCTTTAAAAATGAAATAGTTTGTATATATATTTATTTGGAAAAAAAACAGTTACTTAAGTAATATCATTGTAGCGAGGGCTTCAATAAAATGTCCAATTAAAATTAATCCAATTAGAATCAATAATTTTAAAATCTAAAGAAATAATAACCATTTTATCTACAGTTTTTATGAATATCTTAACTAGATAATACCCTTCTCATAGTGTAGCAGTAGTCAATCATAACATTATGTTATACAAATAAAGCTTGACTGATTCGGATATAAGAGTCTGTCATAAATCTAAATACATGATTGCACTATTTATTACCTACCACATATTTATCAGAAGTGCTATAGGTAATTATTAAAAAAGTTGATTTTATAGAATGCTATTACTTATTTAAGCATTATGCAATTTATTTAAATATACAGGAGTTTAGAGAAAAAAAAAACAAAATTAGGTGATTAGTCATGATGTTTTGGAACTTGGTTGGAACATTCGAAACAGTAAAATTAGACTCTCATTCATATTAAATCCATTTACAATGGATCTCTTACTGCAGTCTTATTTTAATGAAATTTATTAAACTTAGACTTAATTAACAATTAAATCAATAAATAATACTTAGATAATATTACAATACGATATTAGATTTCGAGTACGAGTTAATAATTTAGTAGTTAATTATAATAAACTACAAAATCACATTTCGTGATTATAAATGTTGCAGAAACAGTAAAAGCAAGCATGAATACTGGAAATTTATATTAAAAGAAAAGCAAAAGATAAATAGTTTTATGGTTTATTTATTTACTTTCTATACCTATTCTTGTTAAGAAAAGCGGCAAACGACACTATCTACAAAAACTGTTACAACTACTGTTCAAAAATAACACTTCATGAATCATTTTTTTTAATAAGAATAATTAAATGCTATGGCATGGGATTCCATGACTTATTTTCGCCTCTCCAATTATTACTTTTCTACATATTTAAAAACAAAGAAAATTAGAGCCCAACGCGCTTACCTAATAATATGCAGAATTTAAATCCTCACTGCTGAACACCACACTACAATTTCACAAAAAAGTATAAAAGATGCACAATGCTAACAGACAACTGTTTTTTTTATTATGTACGATAAATAGTCTGTTATATACATACGTCTCTACTCTATCTAAAATCATATGTTACTAAGCTAAATGAAACTTGGAAGTCAAATTAAAACCGAGAGGCGAGAACAACAACGTGAATCGCGAATACAGAGACTGAACGAACTCCATACCAATCAATTGTTCGGTCACACTACGAGAATAGACGATGTTGCCCGAAGCTGCACAGCTGTTTAGTGTTTATGAACCCGATTAAGTAGGGACAGGAAAAGCAGATGAGTAAATTAAATGGTAAAAGTATACTTATTTGTGTCTCTTTGCATTCAGTAGGTAGGTAACCACTATAGCTATATGTAGTACAATAATTTAGCATTGTGATTTGATTGTGAGCACAAAGCACATTTTAATATACGGAAAATTGCGACTTTGATTGTTGATATTATACTCACTGATCAGGTTACTACATTGTCAGTAATTTAAAATGTCATTTCCACATCGCATTTTGTATGTTTTGTGTTATTTATTATTTAGCTACTTATTTTATAATAATGTAGGTCAAAGTAGCCACACTATCCATTATAAGTGCTATCATACTGGTATAGCAAAACATTGAGCATAAGCTGGTAGAGGCAAAGAATATGTAGTAGTACAAGAAAGGTAGATAAGCGTACTATATGCATTCGAGTTCGAATTATTTCGATTGATAAATAAAATACGGTCTGCCGTCTGCCTAACTGTACTGGTAGGACAATGGATGCAGTACATTTCTAGTACGAGTGCACCAAAAATGCACTCGCCACTCAGAGTAAGACAAGGAAACACTATATCTTCGTGCTCTTCGCACAATGAATCGTGTATCGTTGGACGTTTCGTTTCACTCTTATGCTCAAGCTCACGCTCGCGCACTAAGGAGTGACTCAATGAGTAATAAACGTAAAACCCTATTCGAAAAAATCACAAGGTAGTATTGTTTGCGGATCTTCACTTATATTCTAAGTGAAAATAAACCAACGTAATTATGAGGAAGTAAACGAATTTCTATCTCACGTCGTGTACTGGTTAAGCGCTAATAACCTAATATTAAATAGCAAAAAAACAAAATATATACATAAATTTTCATTGCCAAATTTCAAAAATGTAGATGCGAGCGAGCGTTTTGAACAACGGACAGGTGATAAAACCTGTGGAATCTGCTATATTTCATGACTTTACTCTTGATTCCAAATTACAACGGGGCCCCCATATTGGTTGATTGGCTAATAAACTTAGTTATGCGCTACCCGGAGTTAAAAAAGTGTAATCTGTACGCGCGATTTAATTAAAACTTAATAATTATTAATTTAAGGATTAATAATTGATATAAATTTATATTGCCTCATCGTTTGAACAGCGTTGGCATTTTATCTACTAGAATAGTTAACATTACAGCATAAACATTTACATTTTTAACTAGTCAAGTCATTGTTTTCTCTTTTATTTTTATTAATTGCTGAAAGAGTAAAATGTTCCTGAGGGTCCACCATTTCATATAACTGATTATTATTCCATTTTATATTCAATTTACCAATTATGGGTAGGTACCTACCACGGCGCCTATTTCTGCCGTGAAGCACATAAGCGAATTTTATTTTCATTTTATAAAATCTGTGATAATCATAATGTTAACACTAGAAATAAACATATACTTATAATGGCTACCTAGGATGCAGTGGGGTAAATATTTTGCTTGGGGGCTTATGAAGGGTAGAAAGATATCTCACAAAGGAAAAAAAATGTTTGTATAAAATTAAATGAAATGTTTATTCAAGAGTTTTTATTAATTTTTGCATACGCACGTCGTGTTAGTAATTTTTTGTGGGGCGATGTACTTACATAAATACTTTTAAAACATTATCCCAGAAAATGCTCAAAACAATTGTATTACGATATTCGCGATATTTTTAATAGACATTTAAGTGATAAAGGTTACTAAAACATAAGTCGATACCATAAATTGGGAATGGGAGCGATCGCCGTTAGTCTAGGTATTTAGATTATAAAGTAGTTTTTGTCTTTCAATGAGTGATTTAATATCCTACATTCAATCAAAATATTTTAATTTGAATTTACTTACTTAGGTACTTGTCAATATCTCTAGATATTCGCAAATTGAGTATTGCAGTGTTCAGTGTCAAAATAAACACTATTGGCGATTAGTCATACATGTAGATCGGGCAACGTGATCACCAACCAGCCTCTTCTTTTGTGCAAAGTGTAATAAAAAGTGAAGCAAAAACCTAATTTAAAAATACAATAACACGCGTTTTAATCCTTTAAATACTCTTTAATTTTTTTTTATAAAAGGCTAAAATCACAATTTCATACTCGAATAATAATCTTAAAAACCGCGATTACTCTCCAAATTGTGTTATATTTGTTCAACATAGAAAATATTATTCATTTAAAGTTACCTTTTATTTACCCATATGTGGAGCAGGGCAATTATTCTAAGTTTATGTCTAGATAAGGCGGAATATTCATTTTTGAAAACAGTAGGTACCTATTTAGTATTTTCTTTGATTAACGCGAGTTTTACATTACACATACAAATAACATATTAAAGGATTAAAATACGTGTAATTGTTATTAGGTACATTAAATTTTTGCGTAAAAGTAACATTTTTATTTTAGTTAACCCGACGTTTCAAGATCTTTCCAGATCTCGTTTTCAGGGGGCTGCAGATGAAATGAGTCTAAGATAGTATTTGTTATAGTTGCCATTATGAAGTTCATGACATCATAAAAAATAAACTACGTTTAAAAAAACCGACTTGAAAAACTGAAAAGTATCAAATAACTAAAAATTTAATTTAATACACCTCTTATGCAAACCATTGTGTCCGCGTGGGTTGTTTTGTTCTAGACGAAGCTATCCCGCTCAAAGTCACGCGTGGCGAATGGTACATTTATTACATTTGGCTTGGCAACGACTTCAATTTTATTAATATTAAAGGTAAAGGATTGCATAAGAGGTGTATTAAATTAAATTTTTAGTTATTTGATACTATTCAGTTTTTGAAGTCGGTTTTTTAAACGTAGTTTATTTTTTACGTTTTAGTGCCAGTTAATAATAATATATAATCAACCTGAATGAAAACTCCAAAAAAAAATGTCATCCAGGTAGACGAAAATTTTCATATAAATGTTCATAAAATGAAAACTACTGGGCCAAACTATGTAAATTTTTTATGGAACCAAATGGCATCTATTTCGCGTCAAACAAAAGAAGAATTACGTAAATCGGATCATAAATCTCAGAGAAATCGGTGTACGTACATAAAAAGAAACACCGATCGAATTGATAACCTCCTCCTTTTTGAAGTCGGTTAAAAACAGTAACAAACAAAAGTATACCAATACTGAAATTGAATTTAGTGTTTTAGTAACACCGAAGTAATAAATAAATAATGTGTCGCGGTGTCTGTGCCCTGTGGTGAGTTGTTGACGGTGAGTCGAGTTCCTGCAATTCAGACGAAGGCGTAGGACGTAGTGCCGTAGGTGAACGACCCCGCTGCGGCCCCCGCGTTGCTACGTCAATACTTCCTGCCTATCTAACTACCTAACATAAATAAAATGATAGAGGTTTTCATTTGTCCACGCATCACCGAAAAGCTACTGGGTATATATAAGTCTTCTAAGTTTTATTCCTAAGACACTTGGCCCTTGTCTAAAAAAGACGTGTGGCACTCGGGGGCTGCCGCAGTGAAGCTATTTCATAGCATTTTTTATCAACTTATGCAATTATAATTATTTATTTATTTTATTTATGCAGTATTTTTTTTAATAAAATTAATTTAAAAAAAAGCAAACGGGAACTGAGTAAAATTTAACTTGCAAGATTTGATTACAGACAGACAACGGGACAGGTGAAACTAAATCAAAATGCTTGTCATAATGTCAAAATAAAAAAACGTGATAAAAAGTCTCGAACCTGGGCCCTTCTGCACAACGAGCATATGTGATAATCGCTGTTCCACGGCAACTGTAAAAAGCGTGCCGAAATATCTATATACATCTAGTAAGTAAGTGTTAGGTTATTTTCGTTACGGAATTTCTGGATTCGGTCCCCACGCTCAAGGCCCGCGATATAAGCTATGCAATAGCTTAAAAAATACTGCGATAACTTCATGATAAAGGTATTAGGGTTTTAAGAAACAATGATTTTTATATTATGCACTACGTTCGCAGCCATGTGTATACGCGGACAAAATAGCGGGTATCAGCTTATTGTTTCATGCTGCCTCGATTTTCAGTAAATTTCATTTAAATGGTTAGAATTATGATAATATCAGTACTTATATTTGTTGAGTATGAGGACAAACGAATAATTACACAAATGATAAGAAACTTGACCCGTGAGTTCCCTACTTCTTTTTCTCAAGCTAACCGGAAAGCCAACTGGGAGCAAGGAAAGCAATTAGGAGAAAAGCCTTGAATGAAGAAAATAAACTGCTTTTATACAAAACATACTGCTGAATAAGATATAAAGACTATTTATATATTTATTTATTTAAAGCAAACTTTACAGCATTTCTATTCTACAGATTAATTCTATAAACTATATACATGTATTGCCTTTAACAAAGTTTGGCAGGTTAAATTATAATGAAATAATAACGCTGGCAAATAATTGGTAAGTAATTAGATAAAATAAAGAAGAAGAAGTCCTGAATAATGTGTGCTTGTGATACATGATTATTAAATAGATATGTGTAGTGTATGAATATGTGATAGTGTTATGAGTTGTGAGTAGTGTGTACTGTTCAGTCTAATGGGCATCGTTCTCAGCTTGGGACATGTGCTCGATCACTGTGTTAATAAATTTATTACGGCTGATGAAAAAAATGTCAATATCTTTAAATTTTTTTTCGTATAAATTTACTATCCTATATACATAAGAGCGAATCATTAGTGGCTGCCATTTTAGATTCGTTTCTTTATTGGCACGGGTTATAAATAAGTAATATATAAATAAGTAGTGTTGGTAATAATCAAGTCAGCAATATACCACGTACTTTAACGATAGACTTACAATATATACTAGCATATAGACAAACAATCGTGCGAGAGGAAAGAACACCTCTATCGGAGATTCAGCAATAGAACGGGTCTGCTGCGCCAATGTTATAACAAAACATGTTAGCAAAACAGTCCGTCCTGTTTTTGTGTATGTTTTAGTTTCATTTCAAAAATGAGTTCCGACGAAGTGCATCCAGCTTTTTGTATTTATTTTTATGATCTACATTAGTTATTTGATACTTTTCGCTTTTTGAAGTCGTTTTTTTTAAACGTAGTTTATTTTTTATTTTTTACGTTTTAGTGTCAGTTAATAATGATATATAATCAACCTGAATGAAAACTCCAAAAAAAGCCGTACACAGAAAATAATGATGTCATCCAAATAGACAAATTTTTTTATAAAAATGCTCATAAAATGAAAACTACTAGGCCAAACTATGTAAAATTTTTATGGGACCAAATGGCATCTATTTCGCATCAGAACAAAAGAATTACGTAAATCGGATCATAAATCTCAGAGAAATCGGTGTACATACATAAAAAAAATACCGATCGATGTTACATTAGTAACATCTTAAAGAACCAGTCTTTCTGTTATCAGTAGTATAAAAAACAAAGTGTTTTCCTTATTCCTCCATCACAAACAAACCAAATAGAATTATCGCTAGCTACGAATGATAGCTACGTTCTCATTCAGTGAACGCTAACAAATTAGGTATGCGTTAATTTCCCTCCCCGCAGGAACGCGGGAAATGTTATCCATGTCTCGTGGTAAACGTGAGGATAAGATGTTTTATTTAACAAAACTGTTAAGCCACGCCTCTAATCTGTTTATAAAACACATTTTTGTGCAGCAGACACGGCTTAAGCAAACCTATTGTTAGTATAACCTATTTTAATTGATAGGTCGTAAACAGTCAGCTGCGCTGGGAAAAAAAGGGTAGTTCAATTACTTTCAAAAATGTTCTATGTTATACGTCTTCTTCACTAAGATTATAATACACACAAGTAGTCGAAGTCGTCTTGCAGAATACAAACCTTTGAAAGTATAAAGTATGTTCGACAAATACTCGAAATTAGTTGCAAACGATTAGATGGCTGTACATACCTACCTCTTGGTATTATTGAGAGGTAGGGGCATTGTTCTTGTGACCAGCATCTTGAGGTAGCCGGAGATCGGTGTGTCGTTGACCCCGGTCGTGATCCGCGCGTCGTAATAGGACACGCCGCCGTTGATTAAATTGATTTATTAGAAGACGAAATCTGCCTGGTACTTAGATCGTTATTTAGATAAAGTCAAAGAACGTTCGGGTCACCTGACGGTAAGTGATGACTGCCGCTTGTACTATTGAAACACCAGAGTAATCCTGTGATTCCTTATTCCTCCTCTCCTCACTCCTCACAGGAGCGTTCGTTGCTAGGATTTTAGGTGGTTGTTCTATTTGAAGATATCCATATCGTATGATCCTGGAGACAGCTACGCTAGGAAGTTTCTTTTATCGTTTGATTGCTATTTTTTGGGATGAAATATAGCTATTATCATTCAATTAATATCGCAGGCTGCGTGCAAACTATAGTACCTACTGTTGCTTGTTACCGTAGCAACGCTTCGACGTATACGACGAGAGTTGTATAACTTCAAGACTTGTTAATTTAAACAGCTCCGTCAGCAATACTCGTAGCTCAGCGGAAAAGTGTTATCTTTACATGCTGTAGACCCGGGTTCGATACACCTACCAGTGTATGGAATTTTTTGGGTTTTGTAAAGTTAATGGACATTTCTAGTAAGTTCTAGTTCTGACTCGAAAGTGTAAAGGAAGAAGTAGTGAAAAGTGGAAAGTGATCTAGGTGAAGAAGAAGAAGAAGATAGAAGAGACTTAGTATTCAGCGCGGACACGTTGAAGGTACCGCCGCCCACAAGAGGAACAGCGCAGACGGGCGAAGTGCAAGTTCAGAAAGAGTGAACCCCAAATAAAGACTCGTTCCTATAAGCGGAGTATTATTTCCAATCCCTGACCCACTCTCGTGTCAGTACTTACCTATAATATTTTTGATTGATTAATTGATTTTTCTCAAATTTCACGCCGGAACAGGTTGGATGCGGGCAGCGCCGGGACTGATCGTCGTGGAGATCTTTGGCGGATGCCTTTGTCCAGCGGTGGACGTCAAATGAAATTATGATGATGTTGAATTGATTAAGATTCAAGGCCCATGTAAGAAAATCTTGTTTTTGTAAATATTTTCTGACTATACAAATGGTGTTCTAAGTTTACGGAAATAAAATAAACTTTTTTCATTTTTCAGCCGTGAAATATGTAGTAATAACAGACATATCAATACATCTATCATTCTGACATAAGATAAAAAATATTTTAACAATAAAACAACCGACTTCAAATACACTATTCCAAAACAATAGATATAGGTATAATATGCACTAAAAAGTATAAAAATAATTGCGTATTTTTATACAATCTAATTAATTAAACTAATTCTAGCTACGATTATTGTTATTTTTGGAATCGGTGTCTTCGAGTATCGTTAAATTGTATGTAGGTATAGTATATATGTAACAAATTTAAGACTTTTATGGTTTTCTCATGGATGCCATTGTCAGATCTGGACCAATGAGACCACACGGGAAGCACCAGCTTTCAAATAAAAAAAGAAAATTTTCAATATCGGATCACCCAGTCGAAAGTTTTAACCTCCTCCTTTTTTGAAGTCAGTTAAAAAGGCGGCGGCGTTTATATTATTACACTTTCAGGTGACTCTCTACTAGTTAATAACTCAATTTCAGGAAAGAAAGAAAGTTACGAATAACTAGGTACATGTTAGCTACTGCATAATTTTAATGTTAGTGCATTCAGTGCTTATAAGTAGGTATAATAAATTGTATTAGGTACCAATGCGAAATATGTTGATCTCAGATACTAAGTAATGTATCAATATTGTATTTAACCACATAAAACAATTCTTATAACTAACTATATTTACAGTACTATGACAAAATAAAATTAAAACTATCATTACGTGGAAGCGTACCAAGAATACTGGCAGCATTACTGCGTAAATATAATCTAAATCTATATATCTTTATATATATAATTCTTGTGTGCGTGTGTATGTCACTGAACTCCTCCTAGACGGCTGGACCGATTCTAATGAAACTTTCTGTGTGTATTCAGGTGGATTCGAGAATGGTTTAGATTCACAATTGAACTACCTCCTAAACGGCTGGACTGATGTTGATGACTTTTTTGTTTGTTTCAGTGAATTTGAGATTGGTTTAGATTCTCAATTCCGCCCATATAATATAATTTTCCTGCTCATGTGTATGTTAGTGAACTGCTCCTAACGGCTGGACCGATTTTTCAAATTTTAAACATGTGTACAGGACAACGTCTGTTGGGTCCACTAGTGTATATATAAAAATGAATTGCTGTTCGTTAGTCTCGCTAAAACTCGAGAACGGCTGGACCGATTTGGCAAATTTAGGTCTTGAATTATTTGTGGAAGTCCAGAGAAGGTTTATAAGGTGAATAAATAGGAAAATGCTGCAAAATTAAATAAAAACAACAAATTTGTTTTTCCTTTGATGTGACCATACATAATTTCTATGAGAGAATTTATTGAAGCACGGTTTGACAGTTCTGCTGTGAAACAATTTCATTACGACAACAGGGTGCATATTTTGCGAAGTTATTTTTGATGTTATGATATATTATTGACAAATTCATGTAAAAACATTATTTTATTTATTATATACAGAACAACGTCTGTCGGGTCAGCTAGTAATTAATATAAAAATATAATAATAATTCATTGAGAGAAAAGTTTAGGGATATTAATATTATGACAGTTCACTGCCAGTACATATACGAGAACCTCCTATACGCTCATAAACATATTAGCCAATTTAGATTAAGAATAGTTATGTACATAGTGTCATTGTCAATACTCGAAACAAACATAAACTCGCATTTCCATCTACTAGGCTCCGTAAAATTGTTAAATATTTTAAAGTGGATTGTGTTATATTTTATAATAAACTCCCAAATGATATTAAAATATTACATATTCAAAAATTTTAATGTATCGTAAAAAATAAATTAACATCTAAGGCCTATTATAATGTGAAAGATTATTTGAATGATAAAGATAGTTGGAATTAATGTTCTAAATTTTGTTAATGAATATTGTTATACTCATTTGAATGCTATTGTAACTTTTGTACTTCATCCTGACTTGCACTAAATAACTTATAAATTTTTACAGTGAATAAAGGTTTTTTTGACTTTGACTTTGAATACCTATATTATATCCGCTTAGTAATTGATTACAAAATCTTTATAATAGGTAACCTATAAACTAACTAACTATACCAACATATTATATAATATTGACTGTGCCATATCTTAATCTCTTCTGTGAGCGCGAATTGTTAGGGCGACAGTAAATGCCAGTGACGTTGAGCGATATGAGTTCCGGCCCGCCATCTATGGAACAAAGCCAATATTTTCAAAATTCTTGCGTGGAAAACAGTTTATATGATTACGATCCTCGTTATTCATTACTAATCTGAATAAATATACCTACACAAGCTATAAGAATAACTTTTCTAAGAGTTATACTAAAATAATGCGTCATGCCATGCCAAAAAACTTGTTTAACGAAAAGTGGTAGTTCAAAAAGGCTCTGGAGTGTTAACTATAACCAACAGCAAACATTAGCAACCTACAAATAAGACTTAAGGATATGTGTAACAGGATTAAGTAGTGTTCATAGCTCCAAATGCAATATTTTTTTTTATGGAATAGGAGGACAAACGAGCACAGCTTCTAGTACGTGGAAGAAAGCTCCTTGTAAACCGCACTGTGGAGGACCGCCACACATCCAGATGGTGAGGATGATATCCTAACTTGTGGCGTGTCGTGCGAAGGTGGAATTCGGCAGCAGGTATTAGGTTAAACAGCTCTTCGGAGTACTCCCCGTGATAAATGCGGTAGAAGACACACAATGAAGCGACGTCTCTACGCAACGCCAAGTGATCCAGCCGTTCACAGAGTACTGGGTCCCCGACAATTCGAGCTGCTCTGCGTTGCACGCGGTCAAATGGATCGAGCTGATACTGTGGTGCGCCAGACCAGAGATGACAGCAATACTCCATGTGTGGCCGGACCTGCGCTTTGTACAGCGCTAGAATGTGGGCCAGCTTGAAGTATTGCCGTGCTCTATTAATGACGTCCAGTTTCTTTGAAGCCAATTTGGCTTTGCCCTCCAGATGGCCACGGAATTGGCAATCGCTCGAGATTTCGAGACCCAGTATTCCGATACTAGGCGAGGCTTTTAGGGAAGTGTTGTCGAAGAGCGGTGATACGACAAATGGGGTTTTTTTAGAGGTAAACGCGCAAACTTGAGTCTTCTGGGGGTTAAATTGGACAAGGTTAAATTTACCCCATTCCGCAACCTTCTCAAGAGAGGACTCGATAGAAGACACAAGTTTCTCCGGTACTGATCGACGATTTCCCGAGAGAGACCTGCATGGCCAGTGTATACGGCATCACCAGTGCTGTCGTCCGCATGGCAATGAATGTTGGAGGTGTCCAACATATCATTGATATGCAGAAGAAACAGCGTAGGAGATAGCACACAGCCTTGGGGCACTCCAACATGCTATATTTTCACTAAAAAACTTTTCTAAAAACACCTTGTTGGCGTGTTTTCTGCTTACTCTTCGCCTTAATATTATATTATACCTACATTATTTCTCTTTAAATAACTTTATAACTCCTATCTACACAATATGAAAACGAGCACGAATCGAAACTAAATTAATGTTTTTGCGTTGCTGACTGCTGTAAGATCCTTGAAACGTTAAATTAAATATAGAAACATTCATCCAACACCAATCACAAAAAACTATGGTTACTTATCCGCTTTTTTGGTGAGCTATTTTAATAGTAGAAGGAGTGAGTCTTCGCTTTTAATCAGTTATAATTCAAGTTAGGATAAGTACTTATAGTAGGAGAGCTGGCACCAATTTTTGGGTAGGTATTTGAGGCAAGTTGAAAACCTGGTCTATACCTCTCCTGATATACACCAACTCGGAACTGCAGACCTGGCTGGTGAGTAGCGGGGCTAAATAAACCCTTTAATTTTTAAAAATATTTTTAATTATTTATTTAGAGTTCCCAGTGCCACACTCAATAAAAATATTGTGCTCATCGCTTTGCAGATGATCCATGTTTCCAAGCATGATTTTAATACGTCTGTATCTGAAGCTTTAAGAAGAACATTTGTCTTTGCATATGTATCGAGCTTACACACAAGGTAGACTATCTTTGTATCAGCTTCTTCGTGATTATTACAAGTCATATCTTCATCAATAGTCATTTCAACAATATTATTTTTTACAATATATAAATAACACGAATCATTGTTACTTTACTCTGAAATTTTGTCTGGAAACCTCGTGACTATTGTAAGTCACGTGACCTTATAAGAGCCAACAATAACGCGGCAAGCAAGAACGCAGACAGCTGCCGATAAGCGCTCTCTCCTGGCCGGTAGAAAGTCCCACTAAAATGACCTGTCTTTTTGGGAATATTATTATTTTGTCATAAATAATGCCCTATAAAAAATTTAAGTTGCCTCAAATACATTTTTTACATATTATTGAAAAATATTTTTGCACGCGCCTGGCAATGTAACAACCCCGACTAAATCGTCTGACTTAATTTTTTTATTATTTTGTAAACATAAACCTACAATATATATAAATTGCATTTAGCCCCGCTACTCACCAGCCAGTTCTGCAGTTCCGAGTTGGGGTATATCAGGAGAGGTAAAGACCAGGTTTTCAGCTTGACTGAAATACCTACTCAAAAATTGGTGCCCGCTCTCGGACCATTAATACAATTCATATTTGGCATGTAAGTTAAATAATAGTGTAAGTACAATTAATAAGCGCCTGATCTTTACCCAAAAATAGCATAGTTATCATTCAAATGTTTTTTCTTGAAGTAGGGTCAGAAAAAACACATTGGTAAGGTAATCAGTTTTTTATAATTAAGCTTATGTATTGAAGACTCTTATTCAATATTATTATCTTGTAGTATTTTAATGTTTTTGTTATTATAATTTACAATGATGACGTTATCAGTGTTAGTTACAGTGGGAACCTCCTTTGCACCGGATGCCGGCTAGATTATGGGTACCACAACGGCGCATAATTCTGCCGTGATGCAGTAATGTCTCAGCATTACTGTGTTTCGGTCTGAAGGGCGCTGTAGCTAGTAAAATTACTGGGCAAATGAGACTTGACATCTTATGTCTCAAGGTGACGAGCGCAATTGTAATGACGCACAAAATTTTTGGACACTGTACGAAATTAAAAAAACGCATACCAAAGATATAGCATAACAGAAATCATTTGTATTAATTAACCTACATTTTACTCGACTGAGAAGAAATGCACGAAGAGTTAATGGTAAAGATAATAATGAAGTCAGAAACACTCATTGACCTTAGCATTACAAGAAAGAGAAACCAGTCGTGGCTGAGTGCACGTGCACTTGGTTCATTCTTTGTTACTGCATAGTGTCACAGTGACGTATCGAACCACAATGCAATCGTCATTGCTCAACAAAGAAATGAGGTTTAATTCCTATGACGAGCCCGTATGCGTAACTAAATATCTGCAGGTATTTTTCCGCTGTTGTTATGGGGCAGTGCGGCCGATATTAATACCATCTTTGTGCTGCAGAAGAGGGCTATTCGCGCTATTTATATCCTAGGTCCTAAAGAATCTTTAAGAGTAAAATATAAAGAAATAAAAAATGTTTATTTTAAATTTAAAGAAATAAAGACTGTTGCTTCTCAATATATTCTTGATAATGTTCTATATGTTCATAAGCACATTGAGGAATTTGCTAGAATCTGTGACAATCATAATGTTAACACGAGGAACAAACATAAACTTGTTTGCCTACTACTCGGCTAAGTCGAGTTAGTTAGTCTTTTATTGGGCTTTTACAATATGATCCCAGAAAATGTACAAAAAAATGTGTTTCGAAATTTAGAAGAATTGTTAAAAAACGTTTGTGTGGGAAAGGTTACTATAGCATAAAAGGTTTTCTTAATGATTCCACAGACTGGGAATGAAGCGAACACCCTCAGGCTCTTTAATTATAAATGTTTACTGTATGATATCACATTGTAATCCATATTTTTATTAAAAAAAAAACCCGCTGAGTTTCTTGCGCCCATTCTTCTCAGGTATGAGGCAGTCTCTTTTGAATGGGTAGTAGATTTTGACGTTCAATAAGTACACAGATAAAATTATAAAACAAAATACAAAAACGATCCAGGACTCGAATACACGACGGGACCCTCTCGATTTCCGTGCGAGTGCTCTTCCAACTGAGCTAACCGTTCGAGTCCCTCATCATTCCTAAATTTTGTTTTCAAATTTGACTTGTGTATTAATCCCAAAAGTGACGGTTATCTCTTTAAAATCATAACAAATTATTTTTTAGTTCAATAAGTGATTTTGAATCCTATTTTGAATAAAAATATTTGAATTTGAATTTTTGAAAATTATCTGGATCTGATGTTATTTTTATGTCAGTCATATACTGCACTTGCTGTTAAGTGATCACCGTTATCCAATTGCGCATACTCTCATGCAAAATAAGTGGAACTAAATGGCTTTTCCGATCTGTTAGGTGAGTTTCCTCGCTTGTTTGAAATTGCCTTTGTCTGTGCCCGGCAAACCCAGCGCAAAAATTTCAATAGTTTGGTCATAGATGGAAGAAATTTGGAAACATTTCAAATGATGAGAACGACATCTTAGTTTGTGGTAAAAGGCAACTTTTGCGCAGAGTCACCCGGAAAATGTGTTTTTCTATATTTTCAGTACGTTATATCTGGTGATATGAATATTTTGCACAAAAGTGCAAAAACGAGAATCATATGTTAATGATCTTTAATAACAGAAAAAAAAAACAATTTATATGGTAATTCCAATTAAATTATGTTTTCTGCATTTATATATTGTTTAGTTTTAGAAATTAATGTGAGAAAATATGAATTGAAAAATTAAATTAATTATCACATAATTACCTTGCAACTTTCACTCTTTTAAATTCAGAAAAATTAAAATCTGGGTTCGAAACACAAACAGCAATAAACGCATTTATTTTTTGATGATTGCGTTTTAACAAATCCACTTTCAATTATTATATATAATAATAATAATACAGATAATTGAATAATAAAAAACCAACATATAACTTAATATATCGCTAACCACCGAAAAAAATATCAAGGAACCATACCATTGCTGTTTATATTTATATCTAGACTTTGACGTCACACTGAGCTTCAACCAATAGCATTGCGTTTCGATGTTTTATATTTCGCGCGTATTTATTGCAATTTTCTATATTTAATATTTATTATTCAGTACAAATTTAATAAAAAAAAACTATTTATGATAAAATCAATAATAATAAAGATTAGGAAAAATAATATTTTAACTAAATATAAGTTACATGCATATACCCTATCTGACTTTTCTGTATGGAAAAAGAAGATGATAAACGAGCGTACAGGTCACCTGGTGTTAAGTGATCACCGCCGCCCACATTCTCTTGCAACACCAGAGGAATCACAGGAGCGTTTCC
The DNA here is from genome assembly GCA_949711755.1 of Leptidea juvernica. Taxonomy (NCBI): domain Eukaryota; kingdom Metazoa; phylum Arthropoda; class Insecta; order Lepidoptera; family Pieridae; genus Leptidea; species Leptidea juvernica. Next base: position 19,639,271 of record CATIXQ010000003.1, on the reverse strand, counting down.
GGCCTTTAAGAAAGGTGTACACGCTTTTTATGAAGGTAACCATGTCGTATCGTCCCGGAAACACCGCACAAGGAAGCTCATTCCATAGCTTTGTACGTGGAAGAAAGCTCCTTGAAAGGCGCAGAGTGGAGGACCGCCACACATCCAGATGGTGGGTCCGGCCAGAATTTCTAGAGATCTTTACAAGATTAGAAAACGCTCTCTTCGTACATGTTTCAGTTTTATCTTATGATTCCTCAAAATGATTCCCAAAAAATGTAACTTTAAAATATGCGGCAGTTATACATATATGTTACCGGCCAAACCCGATTTTAGGCCAAATCAGTTCATCCATTAAGCGATAGAATAAACCGGTACAGACTAGGTTAAACTAGTTGCTCCTATCGGCCTTTGGACAAACCCGTTTAGCCTACGCTGAATTAGTTGAGCCTAACATAACAAGTATACCTCAGTTTAAACTGGTTTGGCCTAGTCTATACTAGTTCTGCCACGTTGAAAATCATATTTTAAAATTGATAATGTCGCCTAAAGAATGAACTGATTTGGCCCAATGATATTTAATAGTCTACAATAAAATCATTGATTTGGAGTAGGAAAAACTAGTTTGTCCTAAAATCGGGCTTGTTCGGTCACATCATAATAGATTATAATATAAAGATCGGATATTCTAATAAAAAATTATTATTATTAAAGTTATTATTACTTATTTAGGGTTTTGCATTTTTTTTTCTCTTACGTGTCTTAATCAAAAATACACATCGTGTTACAACCTGAATACTCACAAATGAAAGCCAACACAGATGCTATGCAGAGCTTACTTGGAGTAGATTGTAGAACATGCGAGATATTATGCTCGTATTGCATAATATGTTAGCATTTTAAGATAACATTATCGGTAAATTTCTATATTCAGAATTATATTATACATGATCAAAAATTAATAAATCATTCCATTTTGGTTTTAGAATTTCTATACCGAACTATGAACGTCTTTTTTTTTCTATTTATCAAACCATCTATGGGATGTCGTGTTGGTATTGCTTCTTATCTATACTTTATGGATTTGGAACTTTACACTGGCAGATTGTAATGCAGATTTGTGAATGACATATAGTGGAGATCTATAGAACAGATAGGATAGATGGATGGGGGTTTCATGGGTAGAGTTTCGCACCAACGTCACCATTCTCCAATAACTTGGCATAAAACAACGAGTCGGATTATTAAGTTCTCCGGACACGTCTCCCGGAGTGAGTCCATTGAGCGCCTCACCATGCAGGGCAAAGTGAAGGGCACCAGAGTACGAGGAAGGTCGCCCATGCGATGGACTGACCAAATTAAGTCTGCTGTGAGCAGTCCATTGAACAAGTGTACCAGGCTGTCGGCCAGCAGCAGTGAAAATTGGCGAATGCTCGTGGGGCAAATCACATCTGCCCCAAAAGATGTCACTTAGTGATGACCACGACCGCTCTGCCAAGAGTGTAACGAAGAAGAAGAAGAACAGATAGACAAACAAACACAGAAGATAGGTTATCACTGGCTACTATCCGCAACTCGACGACTATGGCGCGCCTATTTTGCGTGGTGAGTTGGGCGGCTAATCTTGCCATCCCAGCTTCTCAAGGTAGTTAATCAAACCTCTGATGTCACCCATGACCTCGGGGAGAGTCCTCGGTGACCCCAGGTGTTTGGCCCGGTAAGTGACCACACTCCTCCACTCCAGAATGATGTGTGCGGCCGTCTCTTCTGCCTCCATGCAGGCTCTGCACCGCGGGCTGTCGGTCACACCTACACTAATCAGATGTTTGTTAAAAGGGCCGTGAACAGTTATTACATGGGTTAATTTACGTAATCTTTGGCGATTTCAACTTCAGAAGATTGAAGACAACAAAGTAACAAAGGCCTTCTGTAGTACCATTATATATTATTATTTAGTATTTAACATTATAAACAATCACACAGCTAACATGACGCATACAGCTCTCTCTGGAATTATTACATACTATTATTACGATAAGGGTTGACCTTTGCACCGTCAAACATGTACATATAATATATGTATCAATGATTTATTGTTTACTATTGATACTTAACAATTTTTTTATCAATTTCAACATACAAATACGATTGTCTAATAGAACTGGGTCATGGTAAGATGATATTCTAGGAGTAAATTGTACGGGTCGGTTACATGAACGATTTGTCTTTTTTTTCTGCCAAAATATTAACAGGTAACCGCTGATATTGACTGACAGTTAAGTAAGTGTATTGGTTTTTTATTATTTTGCTCAAATTTAGTGAAAGTTTTTGGGTTTGCATGTGCGTAACACGAAAACCTGTTGTTTCTGAAAAAGTGTTTGTGTAAAATGCACACAGCGAGTCAAAATCTTTATTTATCCGTCTATAATACGTACACGAAGATCTGCTAAAACAATTTTTACAACTTTAAAACTTTTTATTCGGTCACTACCGTTGTTGAGCCCTTAGATCATTTATACGTCTAGATAGACTGTGATGGCTGTGAAAACGGCGTAAAGTATTGAGGTTAACAGTTAACCTCAATACTTTACTCAACACAAAGTGACATACAAATCGTGAGTGTGACATGTAGCTTGTAACTGTGAGGTGTAGCTCACGCACACAAAAGTAATAAACCGGGCCTGTTTTCATCAGTTGTATAACAGCAAGAGGCTCTATCTAGACGTATAAATTATCTCTGGTTCGTCCACAGCGAGGATCATCTTCGGTGGATGTTCTTCTAAATATAAATTTGACGCAGTAACTTGCAACTGTAGAATATGGTGCAGAAATTCTTACCTTTAATTATCCTGTAAGTCTTGATTATTTTTTTCCGCACTGAAATCTTTCAAGCACACTATCAAATTTTATCCTTGTTTGACATCACGCTCCGAAAAACTGAAAACAACTAAATACCATTTCTTACAAAATTTATATTGTAAAAAACTAGTGGGGAACTTTTTCGACTTACTAGCGGCCGGGCGCTAAACCTGCACGATACAAGGCTAGTAGGGAAGCCCGAGAGTTAGAAATACTCATCCGCAATCGGTGTCAATCGCTCTCTCCCTTGAACAAGAACCTTCTCCCAAAATAAAAATAATTAAAATCCCAAAATAATAAAAATATACTGTATTTTTTTTAATCTAATCAATTGTCTGCCCACATACTTTTTCTCGTTCCAAAGACTTCATCATTATATATTTGTTGAACGCCCCTCATACAATTTCCTTATAACATCAGCCTACATGTTCTCCGACATTCCTGCCAAATTTATTACCAATTGACCCCAATTGTATCAATAAAAATAAGGCAACAGAACGTCTCGTTTTCATCCAACAAAAAACTAATTAATCATGGGCATGTCGTGTTGGTATATTTTTTATGTAAAAGGTACAATTGTTGTGAGTTATCTTGAGTGATAAGTCCGCCAAGATTTCTCTTCCATCTGTTCGATACGTGTTTCGTCTCTACACGAGGTATCCTCAGGAAATGTTGAGCCGCCTGAATTCCGGCGCTGAAGCAGTCGATCGATTCAACTTTGTTCAGGCTGGATTTAAAAGTATAGGAAGTAATAAAGGTAACGCCTTTGTTTTTTTTATCAGCAAAGTTTCGTAAACCAACAAAAGCTATGATTTTAACGTGTCATTACATCAGTGCAATTTATGTAAGTATCTGTAATAGTTTTTAAATAAAATACACTCCATATTATTTCTGTTAATTATTAATATAATATTTGTTTTGGTGCAGGGATTATTATAATCGGTCATAGTTGATCTTTTATGAGAAATAGTGACGAGACAAGCCAGTCATTGATTGATTGTAAGTGATACACAAAACCATAAATCTGAGTGGCAACTTAGGAAAGAATATGATATTATTATAAGTCTCGAGGCATTTATTTTCCTTTAGAATTCATTTTTGATGTCATTTCTATTATACTAGATACTACTATTTCTTATTAAGATTCTTCGGAAACAAATGGGACGCTCTGAGAAAGAAGAAGCGGCGCTCTTTAATAAAGCTTTTTAATAATATCGGCACGATTACAACTATATTACATATACAAAAAAAAAATATTGAAGTAGGCGTTACTTTGCGCAAATCCATAATTAAACAAATGATTTAAGTTTTCTTTAGTGTTAATTCCGCCAATATTTGTTTGTACTCAACTTGAGTCTCGTGCCAGATTTTGGCGAGACAACACATCCTGAGGATGCCTCGTGTAGAGGCGAAACACGTGTCGAATTGTTTAAAAACAAGTATTGGCGGAATTAACACTAAAGAAGCTTAAATCATTTGTATAACTATATTGCACACCATTGTTAACAATATTTTTTTGCCAATTCTGCTCGGAATAGCATACAAAATTGCAAGGTGTGTTGCAAGTGCTGTTTTCATGATATCACTTTTAATAGATAGGTAAACTTTATTGAATGAAAGATTTGTCAATTAGTAACTATTTGCTACTACTACGTAAATAATGGATACTTACCTAACTTAGGTCCTAAAGAATCATTAAGAGAAAAATTTAAAGAAATAAACATTTTGACTGTTGCTTCTCAATACATTTTTGATAATGTTCTGTATGTTCATAAGCACATTCAGGAATTTTCTAGAAACTGTGACATTCATAATGTTAACACGAGGAACAAACATAAACTTGTTATGCCTACTACTCGGTTGGGTCGAGTTAGTAAGTCTTTTGTTGCACGATGTATATGCTTTTACAATATGATCCCAGAAAATGTACAAAACAAATGTGTTACAAAATTTAAAAGAATTGTTAAAAACGTTTGTGTGGGAAAGGTTACTTACTATAGCATAAACGATTTTCTTAATGACACCACGGACTGGGAATAA
>CATIXQ010000003.1:19595010-19625698 GCA_949711755.1 Leptidea juvernica | reverse complement strand
CGCTCAGGATTCTTGAAAACCCCAAAAATTCTGAGCTGCACTACAATTGCGCTCGTCTCCTTGAGACATAAGATGTTAAGTCTCATTTGCCCAGTAATTTCACTAGCTACGCGCACTTCAGACCGAAACACAATAATGCTTACACATTACTCCCGGCATCCCGTGCAAAGGAGCCTCCCACTGGTAACTGTATTGAGAACCTTGCGAGTGTCTACCCATAGAAGCTCTTACCCAGAATGTCGCTGAGATTCTTGCCGAGATTATAGGCAAGGATCTCGCGTGTATGTGGAGCGGGCTTAAGAAAAAGTTTTTGGCCATCACTATTATATAAACAACAGTCATAATAATTACATATTATTTACAATGACAATCATTTCAAACAATGTGGATATGATGTTATTATCTGGCGGAAATTACATGGCTATTTGAATACTATCAAAGACGATTAAGTAAAAATAATTATGGTACTTTAATCGTCTTTATAGCCTTTAGGTACTTATTTATGTCAATCATCAACAGTCGTGCATGGGGCCTACGAGGAAGTTGGTGACCACCCCCACCCATTACAACATGAACGATGAAAAAAATCAGAAATCAATCAACGAAAACTCGAACAATATTTATTGGAAAACTAGCTGACCCGACAGACGTTATTCTATATATAATAAATAAAATAATGTTTTTATATGAATTTGTCAATAATATATCATAACATCAAAAATTACTTCGTAAAATATGCACCCTGCTGTCGTAATGAAATTGTTTCACAGCAGAACTGTCAAACCGTGCGTCAATAAATTCTCTCATAGAAATTATGTATGGACACATTAAAGGAAAAACAAATTTGTTGTTTTTATTTAATTTAGCAGTATTTTCCTATTTATTCACCTTTTAAAACCTTCTCTGGACTTCCACAAATAAATCAAGACCAAAATTAGCCAAATCGGTCCAGCCGTTCTCGAGTTTTAGCGAGACTAACGAACAGCAATTCATTTATATATATATATATATAGATGTCATGGTATTGTGTTCTAATATACGTAGCTATAGTACTCATTTATACATATTCAAACAATTGAAAGTTATGTTTTTAAAGTGATAACCCTCACTTCTAGGATTAATACACAAATAAAATTTGAAAAACAAAATTTTATGAACGTTGCGGGACCCGAACCCACGACCTCCGGCGTTCCGTGCCGGTGCTCTAACCAACTGAGCCAACCGTTCGAGTACCGCCTCGCTTTAAAACTCTGTTTGCTTTGTTTAACTCTCAGGTTGAACTCTCAGGTTGTGGCTTCAACCTGCAAATATTGGGGTTGAGCAGATTATCATCTGTAAAGTAGATCCTGTAGATGAAACCACAACCTGAGAGTTGAACAAAGCAAACAGAGTTTTATAGCGAGTCGGTACTCGAACGTTTGGCTCAGTTGGTTGGAGCACCGGCGCGGAACGCCGGAGGTCGTGGGTACGGGTCCCACATCGTTCATAAAATTTTGTTTTTCAAATTTTATTTGTGTATTAATCCTAGAAGTGAGGGTTATCACTTTAAAAACATAACATATTGTTTAGATTTACAAGAGCGACATCTCAAGTCAATTTCCTAATATGCAAATATTGGGGTTGAGCAGGTTATCAACTGTAAAGTAGATCCTGTAGATGAAGCCACAACCTGAGAGTTGAACAAAGCAAACAGAGTTTTATAGCGAGGCGGTACTCGAACGGTTGGCTCAGTTGGTTAGAGCACCTGTACGGAACGCCGGAGGTCGTGAGTTCGGGTGCCGCATCGTTCATAAAATTTTGTTTTTCAAATTTTATTTGTGAATTGAAAGTTATAAAAACCCACATTGGGTAAGTATTATATTAGCCTTATTAAGTTCTGTACCTACATATGCGTGGCGAAGGTATAACGGTTGAATTCCCCATTTATATTAGTATCTGGTAGTCTAACATAAAATTTAATACGTTATAGGTACCTACCCTGCTGATTTATAAGAGAATCATTATTTAATTATTAAATTCAGCATTGGATTTCAAAACCACATATGTATTTACTGTTAGCCATTCGGAATATACAAATAGATATATTATATAGATAAATTATATTATACTCATTCGGAAGAGCCCTGGCTTAAATAAATACTGGGTGACAAATGTAGCAAATTTTGGTGTTTTTGTGAAGAAATTAACCCAACCATCCCGGAATTAAGAAATTGAGAAAACTGTTCTAATTATGTAGTAGTACGTAGTTTAAGGCATTATCCGTAGCAAAAGTAAATATTTTTTAACCTAAACTACTACAAACACATGAAAAACAAACGTACGGAGACTCCGATACGTACACGAGCACTTGACTAGATTGGATTCGGTGCAAGTGCACTTGTCTGCCAGCGGATTGGGTGCACGCGTACTTGGATACAACGGATTCAGTGCACGCGTACTAACGGAATCAGTGCACGCGTACTAACGGATTCAGTGCACGCGTACTAACGGATTCAGTGCACGCGTACTAAGCTGCAACGGATTCGGTTCTCACTCACTTTTAATATTTGTGGCACAAGTTATAAGTGTTGACGATTTTCTATTCTTATTCAAGACATTTGGTAGTCGACATTTTTATTTAATGTTAAGAATGGACTTCATCGTGATTTCAAGTAACAGAAAATCATTTGGTGTTCCATCTAAAACCTATTCAAATAAAGTTCCAATTATGCCTTAGTCTGTGAAGTTGTAAATCTTTTCATATAACTCAAATCTTTAGATAGTTAAGGTTTGCTTATGCTTATGCTTGCGTGTAGCTAACACAAAAATCTAATTTTTATTTTAATGAATAGAATATTCATAAATATAATATTATATTAGATAATTGTTGAAAGAACTGTTATGAATAAGGAAAGCTCAGTAGGTAATGAATAATCAAAGACTAAATTCTTTTTGAAGATATACCTTATAATTTATTGACATATGGTGTAACAAATTAAGTTGGTATGACAACCATATAAACTAACCGTATAAAAAAATGAATAATAATTAAACAATAGATACACATACTCCAGCGGCCTCTCCACGTGACTGATGCATTAACTAAGTACAGTGATTACAAACTGCTGCCTCCAGCTTCGGACCTTGGGTGATTGGTATTGATTAAATTTCCCGAAATTTGTTTATTATTATTATCTTCCATCGGGTTCCAATATGACATCAAACATTATTACCAACGAATGAGGTGACATAATGGGAAAAGCCTACTGTTTCTTTAGATGCTTGAAGCGAAGAGACCATGTCCAAGCTGATTAAATTTCCCGAAATTTGTTTATTTAAACATAAGCTCTCACGGAATAACATAAAAGGGTTAAAGTAGGATACAGAAGGTTTCGAGAACGCCGTGTATTGTTCAGAAACTACTCAGCAGGCGGAACAGTCTTTTGCCTACGCTATTTTTGGGTGTTTTTAACCAACTTCAAAAAGGAGGAGTTTCTCAATTCGACCGGTCATTTTTTAAGTATGTTCACTAATAACGCTGATTCCATTTACGTAATTCTTCATTAGTTTGATGCGGAAAAGATGCCATTTGGTCTCATAAAAAATTTACACAGTTCGCCCGTAGTTTTCATTTTATGAACATTTTTTATGATTTTTTTTGTGTACGTCGATGATATAATTGTTTTATGTGTACACTTAAAGGTTAAAAAATAAAAAAAACTACGTTTAAAAAACCGACTTCAAAATCTGAAAAGTATTAAATAACTAAAAATTTAAGTTAATTCTCTTATGCAAACCTTTACCTTTAATATTAATAAAATGCTATAATTTTTATGTGTTAAATATTGATAGCTTTGAAGTCGGTGCCAAGTCAAATGTAATACCTACCTCGTGTGGTACCTACACTCGCCACGTGTGACATTGAGCAGGATAGCTTTGTCTAGAACAAAACAACCAAAGCGGATATCCACGCGCAGCCAGACATCCTTAATAATTACAGTAAGTAAGCTGAATCTGATATTAAGTTATATTTGGTTTAGGGCTTGGTATCGACTTAAAACCTACCAAAATGGAGCACATATAAATAACAGTATTTTATTAATATAAAAGACAAACGTTTGCTTAAGAGCTGGTGTATTATATTAAATTTTTAGTTAAATTTTATACTTTTCAGTTTTTGAAGTCGGTTTTTTTAAACGTATTTTTATTTTTATAATATTTTAATATAAATATACTTTTGAATAAATATTATGTCTGATATTAAATAATAATATAATAAAGACACATAAAATAATGGACACAAGCCAGCTAAAATCTTGTGACTTGCGCCCATGTAGGAGTCAATGTTCTGGTAGCACGTACTGTGTGTCCGGTAACTGTTGATTGCTTCTTTGTTATATTTTTATAGTAACTATAACATTCAAATTACTATTATTCTACTAACTTTTATTTTATAATTGATTAAAATTTGCCAAACTGTACGCTATTGAAAAGTTATTAATAAGATCCAAATTCCAGTTGTTTGAAGTTAATATCTTGCAATGCGGCTAAATCGAAAAATTTTCTCTCCTTCACTTTCACTTCCTAACCTTTTTTTATGTAGCGATACCGAATAATCAATGTTATTTTAAAAATACCAAAATAAAGAAAGTTTTACACCTCCAACATACATTGCTATGCAGACGACAGTACTGATAATTCTGTATACACATTAGCAAATCGTCGACCAGTGCCGGGATAAACCTGTGTCTTCTATCGAGTCCTCTCTTGAGAAGGTCGCGGAATGGGGTAAATTGAATGTGCAATTGAATGTGCAACCCAGAGCAGCTCGAATTGTCCGGGACCCAGCCCTCTGTGAACGGCTGGATCACTTAAGTGTCACAACCACTTGTCGTTGCGTAGAGATGTCGCTTCATTGTGTGTGTTCTACCGCAATTATCACGGGGAGTGTTCCGAGACCTGTTTCACCTGATTCCTGCCGCCGAATTCACCTTCGCACGACACGCCACTTATAAGAATATCATCCCCACCAACTGGATGTGTCGCGGTCCTCCACAGTACGGTTTTCAATGTGCTTTCTTCCACGTACTACATAGCTATGGAATGAGCTCCCTTGTGGGGTGTTGAGAGAGACGATACGACATGTCCACCTTCATAAAATACACCTTCCTTAAAGGGCAGTTACGCTCCTGTGATTGCTGATGGTGTTGCAAGAGAATATGAGCGGTGGTGATCACTTAACACCAGGTGTCCCGTACGCTCGTTTGTCCTCCTTTTCCATATTACTGTCTTAACTATATGTCAAGCATTGATTATTGATAAGTGTAGTCTGTGGTGCGGACACCAAGACCAGCGGCGTAATGCGCTACAAAATAAAGTTCAACCAAGAAACTACCGCATGAGACGATCAGCTTATCCACGTGACGGAGCGGGTCACGCCAAATGCCGCGTGACCGCACTACTCTTTTTGAGAAGGTAAGAGAGACATATATGGCATGGTAATCATACCACTCACTCGTGGCGGTCTAGGTACATCATCAACTGAATTACACAGCAGTAAAATTTACCTACTGGTACCCTACATTCAATATTTCGGAGGCAGTTATAGCAAAGTATAGGATATGTTACCTACACTGATAAGCCAGCATGGCGAATAAAAATATGATACTTGGTTTCTCGGGGTATATAAAAAACACAGTGTGTCTTGTGCATAAAATACACAGTCACTACTCACTCTGACAGTTCATTTTTACTGCATAAATCTGTTTAAAGAGTGAACACATCCAAAAAAAAATTAAAATTTTAAAAATATTATTTATTTTATTTTATTCGGAAAATTTACAGTTTACACCAATACAGTTTTCACTTATATGCATTAACAAGAGCAATTATCGTAATATACAGTAAAAAAAAATACTAGCTAAATCTATACAAGGAAATACTTAATATAAATTTAAAAGGATTTCTTACTCTAAATTAATAAAGAACATAAATTTGGGACACGAAGATAAAATAATATTAATAGTCAAAACATTGAGTCAGAGTTATAGTTAATTCAGACTTAGATTATTATTTACTAAAACAATATTTTGACAGTAATGATTTAATAGTGTTAGGCTAAGAGTTATATTTAACTCTTAGCCTAACACTATAATATAATATTTATCAAATATGTTGAAGTCAGGAAAGTCAATTAAATTGTTAAACATATTTGGAGATCGTATAAAGAATGAGTTATTTCTGTAATTAGATGAGTTATGACTAACTTGTAGGTTAATTGGTTGTCTACTTATCCTTAGAGGAACTCTGAGGTTTAAGAGTGAAAGGAGATAAGGGGAATCAATTATAGATTGAGCATCTTTAACTAGAGTAGTTATAACAGCAATCCTCCTTCTTTCTTGGAGTTTTTTGCACCTTAATGAGTAATCGTTTTCAAAGGATTTACACTTATATTGTAAAAAAATTAAAAATTTGCGCTGAATAGTATTACTATTATTTATTTATTTTTATTTTTTTATTTTATTTTATTTGGAAAACTTACAGTGTTACTTACAATCACTTAATTACTATACAATAGTGTGAACATTTTACACCATTTAATAGTTTTCGCATATTGTTTCTAATAACACATAGCATAATACAGGTACATCTTCTTTTTCTTTTTTTTATACAAGTATTATATAAAAATGTTAATAATTACATAGGTATTACATTTATTATGTTCAAAGATAATTTAAACACTACGTTCAATTATGTTTATAGTAACAGTTAGGGAAACACATTAAACCAGTTTTTAGTCATTTTTATCTTTTTTTTTTTTATTTATTTAGATTCACCCGTGGTAATTACAATAATACATTTATAATTATTATTATTATGCTAATTTACAAGGGTCTTATTACTAAATGCATTACCTTTTAAGGTGAATACCGCATGCTAAATTATATTGTGTTATCTGATAGAATTTGTGGATGAATTAAACAGGTCAAAATCAGGAAAGCCTTTAAGATTATTTATGTAGTGAGATGCTCTTGAGAAGAATGAGTTTTGTTTGTAATTTGACGCCACATTGGGGTATATGTAAATATTTTGGATGTCTTGCAGAGATTCTGGGAATATTTAAATTTATGTTCGAGAGAAGATGGGGAGCGTCAATGTGACATTGTGCTATTTTTGTTAAGAATAGAATATCAGCTATTTTGCGTCTCTCGTGGAGTGGTAATATATGATGTCTCTTGCATCTTGACTCATAATCATTGTCGTATGTCTTGCACTTATATTCAAGGTATTTAACAAATCTGCGTTGGATTGTTAATATATATATCATACTGATGGTTCCAAATTTGTGTACAATACTCTAGTATGCTACGAACATATGTACAATACAACGTTTTTATAACCTTGATACTTGAGAATTGGGAACAGGATCTCTTGATAAATCCCATACACTGGTTGGCTCTATTAGCGATGTTTTATGTTTATATAATTATTATATTGTGGGTTCCATACTTGAGAGCAATAGCCTCAGGGTTACTACGCACGTAGGAGCAGTATAATCTTTATGTTTAAAAATTGCGAGCTAAACCTTTTTATGAATCCTAAAGCTTTATTAGCTTTTTTAATTATATGATCAATATGTTTTTCGTATGTTAATTTAGAGTCGTGAATGATGCCCAGATCGCGTATTTTAATCAAAACGGATTAGTTCGTGGTTTTTAAGTTTATAATTAAATTGTATCGGTTTCTCCTTTCGACTAAAAATCATGTAGATACATTTCGATACATTTAAATCGAGCTTAAGTGTACAGTAATGTTCAAATTTGGTTAAGTCTTGTTGTAATGGGTGGCAGTCATCAGGGCTGTTAATTTGTTTGTAAATGTTTACATCATCAGCATACATCAAAAAATTTGAGTTCTTAAAACAGGCATGTATGTCGTTTACAAATATGTTAAAGAGGAGTGAGCCGAGGAGAGATCCCTGTGGAATGCCAGAAGGAATTGTTAACCACTTCGAAAGGTACCCATTTACCGCCACAGCCTGTGATCTCCTATCAATATAAGAAGTAAACCAACGGAGTAGATTCCCGTGGATACCTGCTGAGTATAGTTTCTTCAAGAGTGGTCGAAACGGTCAAATGCCTTAGTGTAGTCAGTAAATATGGTATCTACTTGACCCCCCTCCCCCCATCCGTTCCTGAGGATGTATATTCATTGACAGCAAGTTAGTCGTGGTGGATCGATTTTCTATGAATCCATGTTGCTGGTGTATAAATACGTTCGATAATGCTGAATAGGTTTGGGAATGAACTATGCGTTCCAAAACCTTGGCAAAGATACACAATTTAGAAATTGGCCTAAAATTTTTAACATCGTTCCTAGCACCATTTTTATGAACTGGAGTAACTAAAGCAGATTTACAAGTTTTAGGGACTATACCTTCTTCAATTGATCTTCTATACAGAATAGTTAGAGGTGTGATTACATTTTTTGCAATCTTAATAATAAACATTGTTGGTAGTTCATCAGGTCCAGCTCCTTTTGACAAGTCAAGAGATGTGAGAAGTCTATATATTTTGTCAGGGTCTATTTCTATATCGCACAAAGACTGAGCGCTATGTTCAAAATGCGGGGTATTGTGAGTTCTGTTAGCGTCGGAAGTAGAAAGAAAATACTCAGCAAAGAGGTTACATATGGTTTCTCCACTTTCAGCTGATTTACCTAATTAATTAAGGACAGCTGGTTACTTGCCGTCTTTTTTATTTGATTTAATGAATGACCAAAATAATTATATATAGCAAAATATTATAGACTACTATTAAACGTTTAGAAATTATTAATAAACTATTATTAAAAGTTTTTAACTATTATAATTGGACGCCAGATAAAATATTTTTAGCAATTATTATAACTAAGATAGAGAGTCGCGTTGCTAATCATAAAATAAAGGGCTGCGTGCGTCTAAGCCTCAGATAATTAATTATACGTTTAGATAGAATCAGAAACAAACAAAACCGATTCTAAACTCAGTTTTTTTCGACGTTTTCATAGCTGTCATAGTCTATCTAGACCAGGGATCCCCAACCTGTTTTGGACAAGTGACCCCTTTTCCAACATGAACTGTTACCTCAGACCCCCAGGGCCAAATTACCTACTTTTAAGATCAACCCCCTTATTCATAATGGTCCGCTAACTTAAAACAGCTGCTACAGAGTGTTATTTTTCAATAGAAGAAGACAGAGTGAGAATTAGCAATGCTCTAAGTTAGCAGACTATTATGAATAAGGGGGCCTATCTTTAGTTTTTTCCTATTGATACAAAATACCTAGGGACTAAGGTACCAATTGGAAAACTTTGCGTTAAGTGAGTAAAGTTGACTTCTTTTTCTCATCAAAATTTAACAAAATAAAAACACATAAAATTGAGTAAATATCAAGTAATAAAAAATATGCTGATGGTAATTAACTCTTCTTGCATTATCACATTGGCTTATTCTATGGCTGTGGTATTGTACGGATCTATTATCCATTGAAGAATTTGTAAATTTAAATGATCCTTAAACCTTTCCGTAAAATCCTTATTTCATGCGTCCAAGTGACATATAATAAAATATCATCATCTTGAAGCATTTCAGGTAATTTTGACAAATGCGAAAACTGCGAATATTCTTTTCTGCCTAAATTTTGTTTATTAAGGATTAGTTTACCAACGAAGGCCGATATTATTGATTTTGTTTTAATCAAGTTAAGATCGTCGCCCTGCAGCTGCAAATTAACTTTGTTGAACAATCCAAAGATATCAGTCAAGTAGTAAATATCTGTTTTACAATTGTTCAGATTTTCTTTCAAATTCGGATCTTTTTCTTGTAAAAACTCCAACACAGATTCAAAAATGGCTGAAAATATTTCTAATCAAGAGCCTCTTGATAGCCAGAGAACTTCAGTGTGCAGAAGTAATCGAGTAAAGACTTCGTCGTTTTTACTCACATAGCTGAGCAAATAACCGAGAGTTCAAAGAATTGCTTCGAATCTTGTTGATAGCATTTATTACATATTATAAAGACTTATGCAATGTAAGACTCAGCTTTTTTGCTACTAAATGCTGCCTGTGAATCACGCAGTAAATGACCAGTACATCAGGCAGTTGTCGCTTTAAGTGAGCTATAAAACCACGATGACGACCAACCATAGACGGTGCACCATCAGTCGCAACAGAAACAATATTCTTCCATGGAATAGCTTTGTCAGTAAAAAATTTTCCACGGCCTGAAAAATCGATTCTCCTCTGGTATCAGTCTCTAAATATGTAGCAAAAAGCAGTTCTTGGCGCATACTTTCATCTTTGATATATCAATGATATCCTAACAACAGAGCTTTATTGCCGGGTAATGTAGACTCGTCCAAGTGGAGAGAATCTATTGGTCTGTAAGAACTTGCATAAAATGTTTTCCACATTGCATCCCATCTCGTCTATGCGTCTCTGAACTGTGTTATTGCTCAAAGGTATTCTCTTTAAAATATCATGTGCGGGTTTGTGCAATACATTGTTAAGGACCTCCGCAATGGCTGGTAAGATAAGCTGCTCTCCAATTGTGTGGGGTTTCCCCGACTTCGCTTTTAGTAAAGATATATTATAGGACGCTCGTAAACCATCATCGTCTTTAATAGATGATGACGCAAACATCGATCTTATGGATGGCCTTTTGTCTAGTTTTTCTTTGAAAGAAAAACTGACAAGGATCTACTTTTTTTGTCAGCATGTACACTTGATAAGTGGTCATCCATTTTTGAAGGCTTCATGGCATCGTTACTGAATACTTTTTCACATATGAGACACATCGGGAAGTGTTGATTTGATGGAGATGCAATAAATCCGAACTTCAAGTTGTCCAAACTTTATTGTCTCCATTTTTCTTTCGTGTCCGCCATCATAAAATTCTCAGTAATCCTGCAAATAAAAATATAACCCCCTTATTCATAATAGTCTGCTAACTTAAAGCATTGCTAATTCTCACTCTGTCTTCTTCTATTGACCTTAGTCAGAATGAGAAAAAACACTCCTTAGCGGCTCTTTAAAGTTAGCGGACCATTATGAATAAGGGGGTAAGAAACTACCTACCTAAAAAACAATAATAAACTGTTAAATTTACTGGTAAATTTTTACAATTGAAACAACTGAGGCAACTGCAAACTGTTGCAAACAATCTACAGATAGCTAAAATGATTACTATCACACAGTGGGGCAATGCTGATGCGCTGTGCTGGATAAGAACTGTTTGGTACTTATCCAGTTAATTTTACATAAACTGCAGATATTGTATGGTTACGCTATTAGCTCAGCATTTTGTAAATTCTTTTTCAGTCACTTTACTTCACTTAATTTAGCTATGTAATAACTTTGTAATCTCTTGAATTAATGAGTATCTAAATGTGTTATTATCGTTCAAGCTCCAATGAATTTCAATTCGTAAATGAACTTTCAACCTAAGTGCAAGCTCGTTAAATGTAAAATTTCAGGAACATGTTTGGACTTGCAACTTGATTATGAATTCGTTCGTATTAAGTCGCGTAAGCGTCAAATAGAGAGCAAGTCAAAACGCGCCTGAAAGACGTACGCTCGAACTCATTATGAGTTTTTCATCTTGTACGAACTTGAGACTTTACATTACTATAACAATGCTATTTCCTACAAAAATACTAATTATTCTTAGTACACGTAACACAATATAAACAATACTTTACCGACCTACTTGAAAGTTTTAAATAAGAACTTTTGTTAATTTAATAGTGGACGATTTTTAGACCTCGTCGACCCCCAAAATCAGATTTCGTTTATGTCGACCCTAGAAAATCGACCACTTTGGGAATCCCTGATCTAGACGTATAATCTAAGGTCATTAGCATCATCATCAAATTTCCCTGTCACTCAATTTCGTCAGTATCCACATATTATTATATTCAATTAAGTTGTCTTTCTTAGAACGATTCAATGTAAGTAATTTTCGGTATCGGCTTGAATATTATATCTATTATTTCTTTCACGAGGAGATTGAAATATTGGAATTTGTTTTTATATATTTTCTTTATTTTGGGCTATTATAAATACTTTGTTGCATTTCCAAACATCAGACACCGAATATACTGACATACTTAGCTACTAAATAGTAAATGAAAATAAAGCTACAAATATACTTTTATACACAATTCTTTTAAATATATATCTAGGTATGTGTTGTTATATAGACTGATTAGTCTGGTTCTCAGGCCCTTGGACACCATAAAAATTCAAGGGTCAAGATTTAGCTCATCTGATTAACATAACATCACACTTGTATTTCTCATAATAATTGACAAAAATCACATCACAAACACCCAAGTTTCGTGTTCAGTAAATTATTTTCTCTACGGGTGTCATCTAGAGGCTTGAGATCAATGTTTAGTTTTAAGTGATTGTGAAACACCTTACAGTTTAAATATAAAATGTGTAAATATTATAACAATGTTTAGGGCTCCATAATACATATACCAAATAACCATTGCATGTCATTATGTGTAAAAATATGTTCTTATGTATAGTTTACATTTCATATTAGAAATTTAAATTTATTGATTGTTGAATTTATATTTAAGCAAGCAAATAAAGACTTTTTCCTCATACATTAAATCTTGATATTATAAAATGTTGATGTGATAGGGCAAAGATTTTTTTTATCACATTCATATTCACACTTTTTTATTTATCGATATTAAGTAGGCGAGCACTGTCTTACTGGAACAAAAAACTGCTACATAATATGGATTTGAATCCCAAGTCGATTGCCACATGTCATCTCTTTCTATCGCACTGATAGAAATATTTGAAGAAAGAGCGACACTACTTCGAAATTGTTCAATTAAATCCCCAGGCGGGATAATTGCTCCGAGGTGATACCTGTGTAATTACATAAAAAATTATTGACTTAGGTTTACTTGCTAGTTTCTTGGGCTCCTAATCAACTTAGAATTGCGTAGATATAGTAGACGAACATTTTTTACTCTGTAGTCAATTTCAACAAGCATGTACAATTTTATTTCTGAACGAATGACGAAAACCAAATAACGTTGTAGGCCATGGCGCGTTCTCACTTTCATATGTTGGTAGCAATGGCTCAGTGTTGTAGCATCCTAATACTTACCCTGTAATAATTTTGTAATAGTTATTTGGAACATGTTTTAAGTAATATCGTAATAATATTTTAAAATGAATAGTAGGTTTGTCTGGCTGAAATCTAATCATGTTAATGTCACTATTATATTGTGACAATTGCATGTAGTGTAAAATATACCCTGATAAATACTGCTTTTGCAGTCCTTGAAAAAAAATATTTTACATATTACCAAACATTTTATACTTCCTAAAGTATAATACCATTATTAACTTTATTGTAATTTATAATGAAATAAATAACTTAAGTATCAACATAAAAATTAAAAAAATTAAGGTCCTCATGAAGGTAGGGATATCTACAACTAGGTTGGAACTTGGCAACATTTAAAAAAGAAAGTGAAGTGAAAGAAATGAATTTGCGAGAATAGGTCGCAGGTCGCATAGATTTTTTGGTTGAGTTTATTATAACTTTGCGTTTACTGATTATGGTCTAATAAAGTTACGTTCTTTTATATTTCTGCTTACATTTTGATTAGAAAGACTAGGTAAAGCATACCCGTAAACACGATAAGTCTATGTACGATTGGTCAGCACTCAGCATCTTATCGATTTTCTTTACTTGCTTAGGCTCTAGCCAACGCGAACCGAACTTATTCTCTCGAACGATAAATCTGTGAATTAAATCGAATATACTGTGTGAAAGGTGTACGCTATTCAACTTGTGCTATTTAATCTAATTTTGTGTAAAAATTCACGTAAAAATGATGGCCAATGCAATGGACACAGTAAACTCCAATCAGCCTACGCAAAATGGAAGTAAATTACAGCCTTGCCATAATGAGTCCAAGACGAATTTGATAGTTAACTATTTGCCACAAACTATGACGCAGGAAGAGATAAGGTCTTTATTTTCAAGTGTGGGTGAAGTAGAAAGCTGCAAGCTAATAAGAGATAAAGTGACCGTGTTTCCGGATCATATTCTTAATGGTCAGAGTTTAGGCTATGCTTTTGTTAATTATCACAAAGCTGAAGATGCTGAGAAAGCTGTGAATACACTAAATGGTCTTCGTTTGCAAAATAAGATAATAAAGGTGTCTTATGCCCGTCCCAGTTCAGATGCAATCAAAGGAGCTAACTTGTATGTGTCAGGCCTCCCTAAACATATGACTCAACAAGAGCTAGAGAAACTCTTCAGTCCATTTGGCTCAATTATCAGCTCACGCATACTTCATGAGAATGTCAATGTCAGTCACTTGATGCAAGGTGGACTTGATGAGCAGACGCTGCAAGGGCCTTCCAGAGGAGTGGCTTTCATTCGCTACGATCAGAGGTGTGAAGCTGAGGCGGCTATTCGTGAACTCAATGGAACTGTGCCACCAGGTGGGAGTGGGCCGATGACGGTTAAATGTGCCAATAATCCCAGCAATCAGAACAAAGCTCTTGCTCCTTTGGCTGCATATTTGGCTCCTACATCGGCTAGACGATTCATTGGACCTGCTGGTAAGGCCTTGCTTGCTATTAATAAAGGTTTGCAGAGATACTCACCTTTAGCTGATCCTCTTATACAAGGTAATGCGCTTGGTGGTTCTGGATGGTGCATCTTTGTTTACAACATCGGGGCTGACACTGAAGAGAGTGTATTATGGCAGCTGTTTGGTCCGTTTGGGGCTGTTCAGAGTGTTAAAATAATCAGAGATCCAGCAACTAACAAATGTAAAGGCTATGGTTTTGTCACCATGACAAACTATGATGAAGCAGTTGTCGCCATTCAGTCATTGAACGGCTATTCACTGAATGGTCAAGTGCTGCAGGTCAGCTTCAAAACCAATAAGAGTAAATCATAAGTGTCTGATAACCTAGTCAATAAATTGTAGCTAATGCAAAAACGTTGATTGCACCTGTCATGGTTTGTAATCAGAAATTTTAGTATTTATATTTAGTAATGATACAAATCATGACAAGACAGTTTTGTATCAGTGTTCAGGCAGTACAAATTACTTGTTGCAAGTATTACATCCTGACTAACCCATTTAACATTTGTATCCAACTTAAAACTATTTTGTACCGAATGCTCATTGGAGGCATGATTAATGTGAAACATTTCTAATGTCTTACAAGATTTTTTATTTAGCAATAGTTTACCTAAGTGAAAAAAAATTAGGCAAATATGGCTTACACTAGCAAAAAGCTGTCAAAAAAATATAAATTGAATCAATTTGTTTTTCAAATTGCTTTCCTATTTGTTGTTACTTCAATGAGCAAAATTATTGCACGGATGTTGATATTTATAATCAAAATGAATCAATATAACTGATGTTATTAAATTGTTTGATTGATGTGAATTAATTTAAAAAATTTATGATTTTAAAATCACATTCTTATATTTTGTTCTTAGGAAACAGACACGGACATACAATTTATATTTTAAAATAAGACAGATCTTTTATGAAAATTTCCAATATAAGCAATATTATAATATTTTACTATTTTAACAAAGGTTAATAATTGACAGTGCAATATAAATTTTTACTGTAATTGATACAGAAAACAAATTATAAAACCTATAATGTATATTACAAAAGTGTGCAATTATAAATTTATTTATGAAAATCCTGCTATTTATGTATATTATTTTTACCTTTAAGATATAATATATCTAAAACGATACACACATATACATAATATACCTACCTACACTCAACCAAAGATAGTCTTGCTAGATAATTAGCAAAATATCTTCCATGTAATTTTTTTCTATATGTAATAGGTATTGTCCTATTTATAAGTATTCACATTAATTATTATTAATAGTAAGATACAGGGTTGGCCTGCATTTTTCATGAATTATGGTGGCTTGATATTGACATTTTGGGGGTTAAAAAGGGAGGCTAATCTCTTGCCATGGCTTTCTAAAACTCATACAAGAGCAACAACAATGAGTTGTCCATTGAGACTTGTCTTAATATCTCTTTCTAGAACAAAAGGAAACTTTGATTGCTACCTTAAAGACCTGAAAGTATCAAATCATGGTTTTGTAATTAAATAACATGATGAGGTTGATATGACGTTATTCCAAGCATATATCTTGTATTAGTTTTTCTCATTAAGACCACAGTAAAGTTGGCCAACCATGGTATTAATTAGTAGTAAAATATCAGGAACTAAGTGACTGTTGCACAAAATCTTAAGTAAACAATTAAAAAAATCATTGTGTTTATGTGAAATTTTTTGTAGTTTATATTCATTTCCTTTTACTCAAACTTGACTAATTCAAAAAAGTGAATCTTAAATCCATGACAAATTATAATACTTGAGAGTATATTGATTTAAAAATTATGAAACATATTAAAAATTAAATCAAAACTCAACTTCTTATACATAATTGGAAACTAATTACATAAGTTCAATCAAAAAAAATGTAATAAGATTTAACAAATTGATCGACATTGTAACAAAAGATGGTTACAAACCTGTTACAAGTATCCATATGATATTGTATCTTTTAATTTGTTTATTTAATCACTATTTATTATTATTAATAATAGGTAATCTATAACTAATAATTTATTATTGTAGGCTATAGATATTAGTTTTCTTTTCATAATACTTTATGTACTTAGTGTAAGATTGAAATTAGTTCTTTATAATCTCGATAATTCAATATAAATTTGTGACTATTTAACCAATTTTATACATATAATATGTTTGTAGTTTCTTCCGCTATGTAGTTAAATTTTATAGAAAAATGTGAATGCATATCATAATGTAAACAAGCTAGTATTTAAAAACCAATTCATTATGGCAAAACATTTTAAGTACATCTCATCTACTTAAGTACTTACGTAAGCAGAAGTGCTACATGGTAACTGATAATAATTAAATCAATTTATTAAAGAACATAATTATTGTTGTATAAATTTGAAGCAACAATAATTGTTTATTGTAACTTAAAATGATAAATATAAAAGCTGAAATATGTTCAAAACCAGTTTATAATTGCGACAACTGATTTTACCAAGTAATTATACTTTTTGACATTGCCAGTTTAAATCAGTTAATGTATTTGTACACAGCAGCATTTGCAGATTATTCTAGTAATAATAATAGGCTGACACTATTCTAGTAATATAAGTACTCTCTCGACTCTCCATAGCAATAGACATTTTTGGTTTATAAATACTAGTGTACAAATGATATTCAGTGTTCATTTCTTGATATCACAATGGGGGCTTGTACAATGCATTTGATAAGTAAGGTTAATTTCTAAAGTTAAGGATAAATTTGTTAAGGTTTATTTATTGAAAGTACTTATAACTACACGGAACTAGTCACATAATAATTTGCCCAATGTTAAGTCTTTAAGTACCTACTTATGCTTAAGTATTTATAAAATTCTGTGTTCTATAATTTAAATGTAGTATAGGGTTTTCGTTTAATGTTGGTGTGGTGTTTGTTTTTGTAGTTTAATTGAAAATATATGTGAAATAGTAAGAAATGATGTGTATTTACTAGTCACAGGTGTATTATGGAGGCACAAAGAGACTAAACTCAGAGTTGGTGTGTTTGGAATTAAGCTCTTCTACAAATATGTGCTTGCTACATTATATAGTCTGGCAACTGGCACAAATTGCTCACTGCATAATGAAAAAAAAAATAATTACTTGAATTGATTCATAAGTAAACACATTATAAACAATTTCTCCATACTTTGTATGCGCTCCATATTCTAATGTCTATGATAATTTGGTAATAAGTTATTTCTCGCTGATGTAAAGTATGTATTGCAACTTTGAATAATCACAGACATGTTTTGATTAACTGCTATGTTTGACTTTACCACACTTAAATAGATAAATAAATAGCAGGGTAATTAAAGAATTTGCTAATACTAACTGATAGCATAAGGATGGACTTATAATATTGCAATGATCATCTCAGTTCAAACTAAACTTAATTTTTTTTTGAAATCTTCAAAATATGTAACCAATCACTAACAATATTAGCTTTAAACAGATTTTAAAGGAAATAGCATTTCAATGAAGTTCCTAGGGGTTTGGTTAAGAGGACTACTATAAAGCTAAAGCTAGATTTTCTAAAGAGTTGCTGAAATATACTAAAATATTACAAGGAAGGAGCTATAACATTGAGAATTTATTTGAAATATAACTACTTATTACATTAAATATTGAAACAGCTACTTTTCATTCACAGTGTATCTATCATAATATCTTTCATTAGAGGTATTTTGCACCAATTTGGAATCCCTATGACATCTTTTGTTTACTAACAAAAAGAAAAAATTAAAAAATCTTAAAGCAGTGAGGCCTTGATAATATACACAAAAGCTGAATCAATTTCTAGATTAACATGACAAAAAAATTCTGCTTGATACCATTGTGGTCCTCAAAAAACTTACAGTTTGTGTTTAGATAGGACTTAAAGTAGAGCATTCTTAAAAAATGGAGGCTGAAATGAATCTTTTTACCTAATAACTAATTTATTTTATTGTATATATAGAAGAAAAGGTTGCGTGGTTTACGACTGCGAACATTATATTCTATATAAATATGTGTAAGTAATGATTGTTTTCATATATCGCAAATTGTAGAAATCTGATTGATTTAACACTTATTTTATTATATACATGTATATGCTGTAAGTCTTAAACTGGGTGTTCAAATTTAATTATGAATCCAGAAATTATGAGTAAAATTAGGTTTTAAATAACTGTCTGCATTATTGTCCACTATCTCAAAATTAATTCCTCAGTAATGTATATTATTGAAAGGCAAATTACACTTAAATATATTCAAGTAATGGTTGTTTCCAGTAGTAATATATCACTGTTTTTTCCCTTTTAATTGTATACCTATACATTGTAGCTACAGAACCTTTTGCTACACATCTGTCCAATATTGTGCTATTTATTGTGTTTAGTGTTGTTACGACTTTATTTATTATCTATTCACAGTGACTCTGTATATTACCAGACATGCTTGAGATTTCTCCCAACGTTTCGGACATAACATGGCTTTTGCGATTTAATATATTATAATTGGTTGTCTGAATTCACGACTAATACCATATGCTCTCTTTTATGTAAATGCAAAGACGTAAGGTAGATAATTTTATCGTATGTTCGTTTGAACGGAGTTTGAAACAAAAACTAAAATTTTACTTGTAATCTCATTTTTATATGATAGTTAATCAATATATTATTATTGAGCTCTCGTTTTATCGATCTTAGATGAAGTGGACTGTATATGATCGAAATGTCTTATAATATACAATACTCATTGGCTATTTTACGTCTTTCATAAAAATCTCTCTGGGCAAGTTGGGTATTGTAAGGTTTGGCCTAGGTTAGATAATAGGTATAAGATATAGTACAAAATATAATTAATATTTTGGATGTAATTGGCTTATTTAATATTGAATTGTCAACGAAATGTAATCCGATGTAGTTAATATTCATATAGACATTAAATATCGACATTAGCAATAATGTATTTAAATATTCTTTTATTTACTACCTGCATCCAAGTTATACCAACAAAATTACGTTTTTTTACGTTATTGGAATATTTTTTTTTGTTAAATGATCAATTACAAATTAAATATGTATTATTTATCAAAGATCTTATGCTGTGTGGGTTGCTTTCGACATAGTCTTGGTGATTATTTGTCTTTGAGTCGTAAATGAAATACTAAATAGACAAGCAAGGCGCTACCGTTCCGGTAGGTGATCATCCCCCAACGATTACAAAAGGTGTACACAACCAATCTAGTTTATGTAAGGCTGAAGCACAAAGTTGCTGCTCCTGTTCATATTATTTCATAGGGAACATGTAAAAAATTTGGTGTTCTTGAATAGGATGGAAGCTTTTATATCTGGGTAAAATTATTTCTCTTGTTTATACTTATTTAGTGAAGCAAATAATCTTAAATTCACCTCACTAATGGCTAGTGTTAAAGCTGAGTGCTTGAGAGCAATATCAGGAGCCGTTTAGCAGACGATACAATAATTTGTTTGTTTTTAAGATATTTCCAAAAAAATGCTTAATTTTCTCAAGATGTTTACACGAAATAACCATGAAAATGGGGATCCTTTAGGTCCTTTTTACGGTTGATTTCAGAGGTCTAAATCCACCGGTTAGTTTTTAAACTAACCAAATAATAAATTTTGCCTAAGTATAATAATACCTACCAGTACATGGGTACTTTAGCAGTTAAGCATAAAACATAAAATTTTCTCTCTCAACAGGTGAAATTGAGTGAAATGCTCACTTTTATAATATTTTGTTCAAGTATCGTGTCATGTTTCATAGATTTTTGTTAAAATATAGTAAAAAAGGGTGCACACAATATTAGGCGGGCCGAGCGGCCCAATTTTATTAACAGGAGATCGAGGGGTGAAGCTACCCCTTGGGTTCGTTGAACTCGATAGCGACGGGGAGACAGATCAATGTGCCAGATTTGTTTTGTCATCTTTTAAGCGTGTTATTTTAACGTTACTTTGTATACGCATGGCCAAGAGTTTCATATGTTCGTCTAGTATAATTGGGCGATTGTGTAAATTTCGATTGCTAGAAGAAAAGTTGAATATGATCGAACAAACATATCGAGCATTATAAATCAAAATTTGCAACTTGTTTCTAACTAAAAACTAAAATTGATTTCTTGACTATATACCTACCTACACAACTTCAAAATTAATAAGGACCTATTTGTTTTTCGTAGGTAGTTTTGTAATAGCGGTAATAAAACGAGCATACCTATATACCTACCGGTCACTTGATACTCTATTATCACCCATACTCTTGTTGCGTTGCTGAACCTTAAAAATCATCGAATAAACCTACTTTCATATTATTAATTCGTAAATCGAAAGCACATTGGTACGTGGCAAGCGAGGATCGAACCGGGGGCACAGTGTCGAGTTCGTTTCTACGAATTACGCCACCGACGCGAATGACGTAGAACTCTCCATAAAGTAGGTACTTACCTAATAATTTACACAATATGAGCGTACTTATACCTTCAAAGAAGTTCTAAGCTTGCGATTTGTGTTGGTGATACTTTTCAGAGACAACTCGCATTCCACTAAAACTAGTGTAGGTGCCTAATTACATAATGGCTGCTGATACAGCTATATGCAGTTTCCTATCTACCTTAATTAAAAAAGCTAACTAATAAGAATATATTAGTCATTGGTATTTAAAATCAGACTTAAGCTTAATTAAGGCCGGCAACGCTCTTGTGATTCCTCTGGTGTTGCAAGAGAGTGTGGGCGGCGGTGATCACTTAACACCAGGTGACCCGTAAGCTCGTTTGTCCTCCTATTCCATAAAAAAATCAGACAACGTTGGTTCCCTCGGATAAAGATGGAACTACTTAATAAGTTTACCTAGTCTCATACTTCATACTTTCGACGTCTGAACTTATAAGGTACCTATTAACATTCATTATGAATATGTAACTAATCCGAAATAACATCCACCGCAAGCACGCAGTGTTGTCGGCTAGTTATTTCATTTCATCTCTAAAGAGGGTAGAGGTAAGGAGAATCTTCCCATACGGTAGTCGGTAGAACATGAAAAAGCGTCCAACTGTATGATGTAAATAACAGTTCAAAAAGCTTCCACAATTTTCCAGTGTTACCAGAAATGTTCTTAAAAGAACACTTCTGGTAACACTGAAGTCCATCCAACAGATACTTTAGGATTATGAGAGAAATTAAAAAATTCGCTGAGAATAGGTCTGTGTTTGATGAACACCAGAGTTCCAGATTGTAAGGATGGTATTTGAGTATGTGAAGTGGTACGACATTGAATTATAGCGATGGCTAGAAGAAGTTATTTCACTTCAATTCGCTGTTAAATTGTATTTAGGAACACTTCCCGTGATGATATGCGGTAATAAACTACAATTACATATAAGGTAGCAGACTTAACATTACTCCTTATTTATATTTATAAAGATTCACATGATTTTCTCTATCTTTTTTTGCGACAAATCGTAAATGTATCTCTTCCAAAGAATATTTTTACTCTAACGGCTAACCGAATAACTAAATCTCTTTCTGCATTAGACCAAGTAATTTATGCATTGACTAAATAATTATATAAACAAAAGCTTAGACAATTTATACATCTAGATAGAGGCTAGAGCCTCTTGCTGTTACACAACGCATAAATACAGGCCAGATTAATTACTTTAGTGTGCATGACAGCTACATCTTACACTCGCCATACGTCAGTTACTTTGTATTAGTGTGCGTGCGTAATAATACCAGTGCTGAAAATTCTATGAAAATGGGGAGAAATTTATGATGTTATGAATTTACACTTCAACTCATACATCTACACAAATAATAATTTAATTTTATTTAGTGTTTTTTTTTAATAAATATCACTATATATATATATATATATATATCATATATAATCTGTATCTATATTTACATTTACACGCTCAAATAATTTAAATGAAATTTGGAGTACTTACTGAAAATCATAGATCCCGGATGTTTGGGGAGGCCCTTGTGTGTTTTTGTTTTTGTCTTTTCATCGTGAAACAATGTTGTTCCTAAGGGATAATCCGGGAAACAACGCGGGTTATAGTTGGTTCTTTTAATATACCTAACATGAGGATCAATACAAACGATGTAAACAAGAAAGTTGTTTATGCCTCTGTGAAATAACTGAATAAAAATAAATAATATTTCAGAAACATTTTTTGTCATTAATGTGTATTTTTTAAATTAAGAAGCGGGACAAACATGCACTATGAGGCTGAAAAGACGTATTTTTAAATATTCGTGACTTTAAAATTTAGTTTTGTTGATTGTAATAAATATATTGTTATGAACTAATAATCAATATATTTATAAAAATAATATATATATATATATACACATCAAAAAAGTCTAAGCAACATGTAGTAATTGAAATTTTAGGACGGTTTTTCACATTATAACGTTGTATTTTATTTTTAAAATAATATTTTTAGTGTCCTATGATGTAAAAATAACAGCTGTTGTCTTTTTAAGTTCTGGGACTGTCTAAGGGAAAAAGGTTACTCGAAAATAATTTCAAATTTGGAGGAATTGCGCAGCCGTGTTCAAGAGGCCGTTTTAAAAATAAATGAACGACGCTATGAACGTTATCTTAGTAGAGTCTTTATTAGAAGGTGTCGAGCGTGTATTAGAGTCGGTGGCAGACAATTTGAACACCTGTTGTGTATAAAGCTCGCTTTATGTACACCCGATGGTTTATTATTATTGAAATTATTGAAATTTGTTATACTTTTCTTTTCTTTTTTAGTCGTATTTACTTTTTTTGCATCTCAATAGCAATAACTGCGTAGTGGTATTAAATAAATGATGTATTATACCATTTTGTAAACTGTATGAACTGCGCATTTTTTTTAAAATAGCTGGCCACTTACGTTTTCATGCTTTTTCTTTAACACTCTCAAACTATGCCAAAATTATTTCGAAGTGACTATTTGTACGGGTACTGGACGAATAAATTATATTTATTCGTACATTTATTCAAATTTTTTTTTATTTTAAAACTTAAAGCTTTTTCAACATTTCTGTGAATTTTTATTTACTTATTTCATGACCAAGCTCAGTCGGAAAGTGGTTTATTTTAATTTTATGATTCCTTTTTTATGTATTAAAAAACTTATCATAACACATTTGTCTGATTTTTTAATTACCTCCTCAAATGCGTCTGCGTTTTATTTACGTGTTTACCTGTTCAGACGTTGTATTTTTTTTGTTATTTTCTTGAAAATTGTGTATTGTAATAAGATAAGTAGCACTATAAACGTGGCCCAAATCTCTATCACTATGATTTATAAAAACTGGTTAGGTTAGGTTGTGTTAGAACAGTTAAAACAACGCACGAGCCGAGCGTAGCGTGCCGCGGGAGCGGCCGGCGAGTGCCAGAAACGAATTCTAGACGTTTCCCTTTCTTTCCTCCCCATAAAAATGTCCAACCCTTAGAAATGTCATAATTTGTGGTTAGGTTATAATGCTTTTTTCTCTGGAACAGTGCATTACATTGTAATTAGAGTGGTAGCTTTATAATCGTGGACTAAAGCTCTATCAATTTAAATATTTTTTACCTCATAATTCGTGCTACGGGATACTAAGTTTTAACCCAAATTTCATTCAATGATGTCTTTTTTCTCTCTAATCCGATAATCGGACGACTAATTAAACTCATTCGTCCAGTTGCCGGACGAATAGCAACAGCCTAAAATAAAATTATTCTTCCGACTTCTGTACGAATAATAATAAATTATTTGTCCAGTACCCGTATCAATAGACTCAGCCCGATTATTTTGGTATCAAATTTCCTGTCAATAACTTAAGTTCTTATTTTGTTTTTGAAAAAAGTATCATAGATACTTATATTATTTAATGTATTTCTAGTAGTATAGTCTATCAGGATTCAGAAATAAGATGACACCAAAAACGCCACAAATTTCATTACTTTGTGGGCGTTGTGCACATGAATGAGAAGTAAAGTAAAAAAACGTATGTTTTTCTATCCCTATTGGTCACGCGGGAACTGCTGTTTCTTTTCGTCAGGAGAATGGACAACGAGTGTATTTTGATCAAGAAAATGCGTTACACAGAGTCCTACATCCTCCTTCAACGAAGTGTCGTATGTTAGTGAACAAGCTTTTTTTATTTGTAAAGAAGACGAATTTGTTTGCACCTTACTTTATGTTGTAATGCCACGCTATTATACATGGAACGTATCATCAAAGTTGTTTCAACTTTGGAAACAAGGAATACCAGTTGAAGAACATCCCGATGTTTTTCCTTCAGACACTCTGAGTCGCATTTACACTGTGCGTCCAAATAACGATGAACGTTATATATAACCTTCGGTTGCTGTTGGTAAATTTTTTTGTGAATTTTTATAGAATATATTCTGGTGAAAATTATAATATATTAAAAAAAAAAACAGAAAATTATTAAATGCAACCATCGCCGGCCATATTCTTCTGTAACACCAGAGGAATTACAGAAACATTGCTTTTTAGAAAATTGTACACCTTTTTTTACCGAACCAAGGGTAACCAATGGTAGCCATTAGTTACCGTAAAAAGGCATAAAAGGCATTTATTTTCTCAAAATTGATTCCTTTAGAATTATTTTTGATGTCATTTCTAATAACTACTAGATACTACTACCGCTTCGGAAACAAATGGCGCTCTGAGAGAGAAGAAGAGGCACAAGAAACTCTCCCAGCATTATTTTTTTCCGCTCTTTTCAATAAAAATATACAATATTGTACAGTCATTTCTATCGCTATAAAATAATCACAATCTAGTCCCAGACTGTCCGATCATTTAGATATTCAGCAGTGGAGTAATAGGATTTACGACAGAGCCATTTTTTTTACAAAACATTTAAATTTATTTATAGATCATGCCTGAACAGTGGCTGGGACTTTATTATAGAAGTGTATACATTTAACCTTAAAGCTATTATGTATCTTATGAAGCCTACTAGAATCAGTTACAAGCAATCCCTTATTTCTAGTGTTATAATAATCATGTCATGCCGAGAAACAATCACGTAAATCACGTTGGGTGCATGACAAAGTAACTGTTTGTCAGTTACTTTGTCATGCACATCCACATATCGACCTAGATTCAATACCAAAACACTCTTTATTTTATGCAGTGATAGTTTACTATATTGTGACTTAATTGTATGAACTTTTACCGCTAATAATTAAAGGTAGACAGTATGACAAGACTGCTTCGATTTGCGTTCAATTTTCTTAATATTAGGGAGCTAAAATGTCAAGCATTGTAACATTTTGACGACCTTTCAATCAAAATTGGTCACAGTAACAATGGATTCGCTTTCCTTTTCTATTTATGTTTAGAGATATTTTCTCTCTCGCACGCTTTGAATATCTATACGCTAGTATATTGTATTATTATTATCATTTGGCTTGATGGCGTATCCTTTCTAAGTTTGTAACTTGCACGAAAAGAAAAAAAAAAGCTACGTACTGTCAATGTCAAGAATAATGTTTACTGTTTGTTTATTACCAATAGATCAGCTGTTTTACAAATCAATCTTATTTAATTTTTTTAGCTCTTTAGATAAGACTAAATAATTAATTATACCAGACTCTGGAGGATCCTGACTTACGGTTTTGTTGTACGTACCGAAAGTAAAGAATAATACACTTTTACATGAAGACAAAAACATGGAGTCATTATCAAAGCAAGAGTTAATATCTACTATAACCAAACAAGCTGATCAAATTAAACGATATGAAGCCCGTTTACGAGGTGAGAGCTTAACTTTTATTTATTACATGTATGGCAAAGCTTTCGAATTGAGTACCATATGTCGTATTAAAATCCGAATGAATTTTGAATGAAAATCTACAAGAATAATATAATATTTTCTTGTTACCTCCAAATATTTTTGACATTACTTAGTGTTTTGGACTCAATAACTGCAATATATTTGCTATAAAACTGCTTGCCAAGTCAACTGTTTATTTCTTGGTTCAAGGTAAGTAATTCACCTGGAACTGGGAGGTTTGTTAGTACAGGATGATGGCTATATATGTACAACAGCGCCATCTTTTTCTGCTGTCAAGAGCTGTGTTGTTTTTAGGTTTGTGTTCGGGTCATGTAGATTACTTAAATACTCAAGACTCAAAAGTGAAGCCTAGTCACTGCCAATTAGAAGAGAATATATAATGTGAAATTTATAAGAATTCTGATTGGCATTACATTGTTATGGGCAGAATGTATCACTTCAGATGTCACATCAGGTCATCAAGCCTCATCACCTAAAAAGTAATCTGGCATAGCAAAAGAGCAAGGGGCAATAACTAAGAAAGATATATTTATTGAATTAGGTGTTACTTTGCGGAAAACCATAATTATACAAATGATTTAAGTTTTCTTTAGTGTTAATTCCGCCACTATTTGTTCAGTCTCGTGCCAGATTTTGGCGAGACAACATGTCCTGAGGATGCCTCGTGTAGAGGCAAAACATGTTTCGAATTGTTTTTAACGAAAACTTAATTCATTTGTATAAGAAAGATATAGTTGGACAATAATTTGATTAAAGAAAAGAAAGCTGAAAAGCCATGTTGTTTCATAAATCATTCTACATGCTTAATTGTTACTTAATCGTTTCAGATGTTGTTGCTGCATATAAAGGATTAGTGAAGGAGAAGGAAGCTTTGGAAATAAGTTTAAAGGCTTTGAATAAAACTGTTAGCAATGAAGGTATGTTTACAATGCTAAATCTCAATAAGGCAACCAGCAGGCCCACATCCTAAATTGATTAATGTGATGGTTCAAACTATAACAATAATACAGTATTTGACAACCTGTATAGCCGAGTGGTTAGTGATCCTACCTACTAAGCTCGAGGTCTCGGGTTCGAATCCCGGTAGGTGCAAGCATTTATATGATGAATATGGATGTTTGTTTCTGAGTCATGGATGTTTTAATGTATTTATGTATGTTTATATGAATTTATGTATGTTTAAGTAAGTATATTGTATTAAATTTATCATTGTCTTGTAACCCATAACACAGGCTATAGATACTTAACTTGGGGCAAGATAATTTGTGTAAAAAGTGTGTCAATATTATTATTATGTAAAGCTTTGTATGAGAGAGTATCTTCACATTTATTTTGCCTCTCACTCTAAAGATGGTTAGCCTAAGGCTCTATTGTCTTGTCCGCTTTTTGATTAAAACAATTACAATACCATTAACGGTTACTTTAATCAAGTGCATTGCTATTGCTAGACACTATTATGCGAGGACTCACAAAGTTGGAGCAGCAACTGCACCAGCACCTCAAGTTTGTTAGAAAATAGACCACAATCAGGGTTGGCTTCTAAGAGACGATTAAATTATTTCAAGACTCATGCACAGGCGCCGTAGTGTGTACCACTATAATGGTCAGGTGTATACAATCTAATCAACTCATTGTGAATATCAGGGGCATCTATTAAGCCCCGGCTAACTTTAAGTAAGGTAGTAAGCACGTCTGGTTTTCTGGAGTGACCATACATCCTTTTTCTAAATATTCAATATAAGATTTATTGCCTAAAATACATAAGTATATATATATAACTATAATATACTTTATATAAATATATCATATACTAGCTGACCCGGCAGACTTCGTACTGCCTCAATTGATAGATAAAAGACCTAAACTTTTGAATGTACGCCAAATAGTATTGTTTGAGTTCAGAAATTTAATTTGTGACAAAACTTAAGATATATCAATCTACGTAAACATAATCTAATAGATAGTTAACAACTGTAGTTAATCCATCAACTATAGTCAGCTAAAATTAAGTTTATTTTTTACCTCCTGAGAAAGTTAGAAATATATAAAAATTCTAATTAGTTATTCATTTTAAACTATTATTTCAATTTGATTTCTGAGCGACGGGGACACATCGAAGGAAAAACATATTTGTTGGTTTTATTTAATTCGCAGCATTTTCATATTTATTCACCTTTTACACCTTCCCTGGACTTCCACAAATAATTCAAGACCAAAAGTAGCCAAATCGGTCCAGCCGTTCTCGAGTTTTAGCGAGACTACCGAACAGCAATTCATTTTTATATATATAGATAGATAAATAATATTTCAATAACATATTTTTAATCCATTATATATAATTGTTTTGTAAAATTATTTCAGTGTGTGAAGTATTCTTACTATAGTCACCTAGTTTTACCATATTCAACCAGTTTCAGATACAGGGGATTCTGTTGCTGCTCTTACATTATCCCTCTCAACTCTTACTGCTGAGAAGGCAAGATTGGAAGAAGCATTTCAAGCAGATAAAAAAGTTACCAGGGATAAGGTATCTTAAATTTTCTATTTATTGAAAATTTATTCAAGTACCTCTACACGAGGCATCCTCAGGATGTGTAGTCAAGTAGTCAAAGTCAATTTTTGCGGCGAGATTTGTATAAATGTTAGGCATTTGTATAAATTTTTCTACCAAATACCTAACATAATATCATTACATATGATATGTAGAAACTTGTTATCTTTCTCTGTAGTATTCTAGTAAGTGATGCTAGATGTTTCTGATAACTAATTTCAGACATTACGTTAAAATGCGAATTTCCACCCGCTTCATGTTGACTTTGGCATTCTATAACCGCGTATTTTGTGAAAGTTTTTGCCTCACACTTTGTGGAAGCAATAACCGGCTGTAGCATTCCGATATCCATAAAACATAGGGACCTTTAAGCTTAGATCATAACCCCATCTTAAAGGCTGGCGACTGACGGCTGGCTCTGACGACCTCTGGTGTTGGCTGTTCGTCCATCACTGTCATGTGAGTCTCTATCCTTTTTGTGCCCTCTTGTTCAAAAATTTTATTTCAATTATTTGGTTTCAATCATCTGTATCTGTTTTCAAATAGGCAGAGGTAATAGTTGTATAGATAAAACGATTAACGACTATTTAAAAAGTTTTTCGTGCGCTACATAAAATTATCATAAAACAATAAATTCTATTAATAAAAAAAAAACGACTCTTGATTAGGTAAATAATAAAATTGTAACAAAAGAAAACAAATGTACATTGAATATTATATATTTTTTAAATACTTACTTTGGGTTCTACAAACGATACCAAAGATAAAGTAGTTTATAGAACTTTTGTCTGTTTGTCTCTAACTATATTTTTTTTATGAAAATACCTGACGATACGAGCAGGACGTTCAGCTGATGTTAATTGATACTCCCTGCCCATTACAATGCAGTGCAGCTCAGGATTCTTGAAAAGCTCAAAAATTCTGAGTGGCACTACAATAATTGCGCACAATAATTTCACTAGCTACGGCGCCCTTCAGACCGAAACAGTAATGCTTACACATTACTGCTTCACGGCAGAAATAGGCGCCGTTGTGGTACCCATAATGTAGCCGGCATTCTGTACAAAGGAGCCTCCCACTGGTGATAATTTCGGGAGAAACGCAAAAGCTACTGAATAGATTTAATTAAAATGTTGCGTGAATACTAACAAGAGATCGGGGAAACATATAGGTAAGCTACATATTATCACACTAGATATATACACAGACTTAGTATTTTTCTTGCTTATCATGTCCAGTTGACGACATGACGTCGTGGCACCTAGTGATAAATAATAATACTAACAACAATTGTTATTTAATACTACTACTAATATTTAATCCCAGAAGTGAGGGCTATAACTTTAAAACATATAAATTTTGGTTGTATTCTTAGGAATAACTTTATGTTTCAGTATGAAAATATTATAACAACAATGCGAGAGGAGACTAAGATGTTAGTGCAGCAACACTTGACAGAGGTTAACAACTTGAAAGCAAAGATATCGTATGAGATCCAGGAGAGAGAGAAGGAGAGGGCAGATCATGCTGCTATGCTCAAGTTCGTTTCTTTTTTTTACCTACATTAATTTTAAGTCTATGCAATAAATATCATATTTATTTATTTATTTATTTATTTATTTATTTATTTATTTATTTAT
>CATIXQ010000003.1:19525889-19594852 GCA_949711755.1 Leptidea juvernica | reverse complement strand
TATTTATTTATTTATTTATTTATTTATTTATTTATTTATTTATTTACTTATTTATTTATTTATTTATTTATAAAATATAAGAATGGGGTTAAAATAAATCAGTAATTAAGTTAGTTAAAAAAGTTAAGTAAGTTAGTTAGTTAAAAAATCAGTAGTAAGTTATTAAAAATTGTCACAAACCAATGATCTGAAAACAAAATGTAATTATAATGTTTTGATAATACTTAAAAGTAGTTTGTATAATAATTTGCCTTTCCATTCAAAACATGAACTCATTTTTTCATTCATAGGTATAAAAAAAAAATATGGACAAGGAGGACAAAGGAGCGTACGGGTCACCTGGTGTTAAGTGATCACCGCCGCCCACATTCTCTTGCAACACCAGAGGAGTCACAGGAGCGTCGCTGGCCTTTAAGGAAGGTGTGCGCACTTTTTTTTAAGGTACCCATGTCGTATCGCCATACATTTTAACTCTATGCAGAATATATGTAATTATAATGCCTAATAATATTATAAATGTGAATGTTTGTTTGTTACACCTTCACGCCTAAACCACCGAACCGATTTTGATAAAATTTAGTACAGACTAGAGCTTGAAAAAGGACATAGGCTACCTTTTATTGAAAAAAAATTGTGGAGGGGTTGAAATAAGCGATGGCAGTTTGAATGGAAAATCGTCATTATCGAAGATAACACCATGAAACTTTGTATTTCGGCACGCGATAAGAAATAATGTATAAACATTTGTTAGAGCATTTTTGAAACTTTGACCTACATGGGGATGAAATAGGAGATTAAAGTACACATGGAAATACTGTATCATAGAAAAGCGGAAAGAGCAGTTTGTATTATTTGAATAAATATCATAAGAAATAAAAAAAATGCCCAAAGTAGGTAATGGTAGGTAACTATTAAAAGAGGACGAAGTCGCGGGTAAAACCTAGTGTTTTTATAATACTTAAATGTACTTTAGTACCTTTGTTTAATATTTTGCCTTTACTCAGTTTAAAATGAACTCAGTTTTTCATTCATAGGTGTAAATTTCTAAGTTGGTT
The DNA here is from genome assembly GCA_949711755.1 of Leptidea juvernica. Lineage (NCBI taxonomy): Eukaryota > Metazoa > Arthropoda > Insecta > Lepidoptera > Pieridae > Leptidea > Leptidea juvernica. Next base: position 19,593,797 of record CATIXQ010000003.1, on the reverse strand, counting down.
ATTAGAATATTATAGCTTAAAAAAAACACATGTCAACAAGGAATGGTTCCTTTTTAAGATAGCAGAGTAAGAATATTCTAGAATTAGTATAGTTTTACATAACATTAAATTATTATGTTTGAGATACAGGCACAATTATTGTAATATCTATATACTTTATTCAATATAATATGTGTTTGAGTAATATCTTTAGTTATATGCTCGGTACATGCTTATTTACTATTTAGCAGAAAAACAGACTGTGTGATTTATAATTTATAATTTACAGTGGGTTGCTCCTTTGCACAGGATCTCGGCTGGATTATGGGTACTATTTCTGCAATGAAGCAGTAATGTGTAAGCATTATTGTATTTCGGTCTGAAGGGCGCCGTAGCTAGTGAAATTAGTGGGCAAATGAGACTTAATATCTTATGTCTCAAGGTGACGAGCGTAATTATAGTGCCGCTCAGAATTTTTGTGGTTCTTCAAGAATCCTGAGCGGCACTACATTGTAATTGGCAGGCGTATCAATTACTATCAGCTGAACGTCCTGCTCGACCCTTATTTTCATTAAAAAAATTACATTAATTCTATTGAATATTTAGACACTATATCAAAAAGTGTATATATCTCTGGTACTACTGGTCCGATTTGAATGATTCTTTCAGTGTTGGGTAGTCCATTTATCGAGGAAGGCTATAGGCTATGTTTTTTTTCCAAAATTAGGGATCCGTAATAAAATTGCTATTTTGTAACACAAGGTGTAAAATCGAAAACCTATTTTTGCGTGCGCTGCAAAAACTATTGACAATAGAACAAAATGATGTACAGGCTATAATATAGGCAATATTTTATTACTTATAAAACTATCGCGTGAATTATACTTTATATGGCAAAACAACGTTTGCCGGGTCAGCTAGTAATTAATATAAATTCACCAGAGTAAATGCCAGTGGAAGTAGGTAGGTGTTTTTATTTAAAAAGATGACGTGAAACATTAGGCAAGTGTTACTTTTATGTTGGTATTTTATTGATCTATCATTCTTTGTATACATTTTGGATTGTTTCCTTAACTATTAATTTATGTAAGTGCTCTGTTAAGTTATGTTTTAAAAAATAAAATTGTCTAAGTATAAACAATATGTTATATTTTTAAAGTGATAACCCTCACTTCTAGGATTAATACACAAATAAAACTTGAAAAACAAAATTTTATGAACGATAATTTTCCTAATTTGCAAATATTGGGGTTGAGCAGGTTATCAACTGTAAAGTAGATCCTGTAGATGAAGCCACACCTGAGAGTTGAACAAAGCAAACAGAATTTTATAACGAGGCGGTACTCGAATGGTTAGCTCAGTTGGTTAGAGCACCGGCACGGAACGCCGGAGTTCGAATCCCGCATCGTTCATTAAATTTTGTTTTTCAAATTTAATTTGTCTACGTATGGCAATGCGATAAAACATATGTATTTTACGAACATATTATACTTTGATAACGATACTTTATCTCTAATTAAACAAAAAGCCCCAAAGGTAGGTAATAGTGAGACCCGGCTGCTTGGCCTTTCATTTCAAATTTCGAATTCACATATTTATGTCTCAGATGGTGAGTCTCTATTGCATGATGATAAAATAAACTCAATTCTTCATGCGTTCATTTTGTAAATAATATTGACACACTTTTTACACAAATTATCTTGCCCCAAGTTAAGCATATGTAGCCTGTGTTATGGGTTACAAGAGAACAATATATTTAATACAATATACTTACTCAAACATACATAAATACATTTAAACATCCATGACTCGGAAACAAACATCCATATTCATCGTATAAATGCTTGCACCTACCGGGATTCGAACCCGGGACTTCTAGCTTAGTAGGTAGGATCGCTAACCACTCGGCTATACAGGTCGTCAAAATAAAGCGTAATCCACTATCCTCTCTGCTTTGCAGTCGTAACCATGATAACTAAATCTAATAAACAGAGCAGTGATTACTAAATTCAATTACCAGTCATCATCAAAATAAAATAGTTTAAAGAATTTAAACGCGTGTTATTGTAACTGTGGCTTAACATTCGATTATGCGTAAAAGTTACATTTTTATTATTATTTTAGTTAACCCGCCGTTTCGAGACCATTCCAGATTAATCAAATCAATCTGGATCAATTCCACGCATTTTATCTTTTAAAAAGTGGTTTATTTATATGTTTAAATCAAAGTAAATACTTTAATCAACATATTAACTGGATATGATAAATATATTCTTATAGCTCAATGGAAATCTAATAACTAACAAAATTTAACCTAATTTTTTCAGAGAACTTCATGCAAAACTAAATGATGAAAGAAAGACAAAAGAAAGACTTGAAGACAACATTGTGAGCACAAACGAAGCTCAAGGTAAGCTTCTTAAAAGTTCACCATTAAGTATAAAAAAATCGACACATATACAATATTTGAAAAAATCGAGTCCTTTAACTTATTTTTTTTTTATTAAAATAAGGGACGAGACGAGCAGGACGTTCAGCTGATGGTGATTGATACGCCCTCTTCATTAGAATGCAGTGGCGCTCAGGATCCTTGGAAAACCGAAAAATTCTGAGCAGCACTACAATTGCGCTCGTCACCTCGAGACATAAGATGTTGTCATGTCATTTGCACAGTAATTTTACTAGCTCCGACGCCCTTGGGACCGAAACATTAATGTTTACACGTTGTGGTACCCATAATCTAGCCAGCATCCTGTGTCAAATTCTCCTTTGTACAAGATCGACTGGTATAATAATAAGAGAGTTAATCATTTCTTAACTCTTGTAACAAGAGAGTTTAACGTAATTTAAAAATCGTTGATATGCTATATTATATGATGGTCAAACACTTTCCATGAGGTTTGTTTGGTGTACTCCTATTCTAAGCATCTTCCACCGCATTTATCACGGGGAGTGCTCAGAGGAGCTGTTCGGGTTGATTCTTTCGGCCGAATTCCACCACCGGATATTACGTGCAAAGTTTTGCAAGAAATTTCTTGCCTCGCAGAGCCACTTTGTGAATCAATTACCGGCTGCGGTTTTCCCGTCCAGATACGACTTAAAGACCTTCAAGAAAAAAGCATACCCAACTTAAAGGCCGGCAACGCATTTCTTGACACCTGTTGTTGCGGATGTCCATGGGCGGTTTTCTCACCTCTCCTAATTCCGTGAGCCTCTTGTCCGTTTGCCCCCTCTTGTATAAAAAAAAATGAATGATTGACTGTATAAGATGATGTGTAGTTAGATATGGTATCTCACTAGAGACTATTTACAGATATTTAACGAAGGGGCTTGCCATTTCAATTGACGGGCTTATTAAACCAGATGGCATGACAAACGACACGCCACAAGTTAGGATATCATCCCCACCATCTGGATGTGTGGCGGTCCTCCACAGTGTGGTTTTCAAGGAGCTTTCTTCCACGTACTACAAAGCTGTGGAATGAGCTTCCTTGTGCGGTGTTTCCGGGACGATACGACATGGGTACCTTCAAAAAAAAGCGCGTACACCTTCCTTAAAGGCCGTCAACGCTCTTGTGATTCCTCTGGTGTTGTAAGAGAATGTGGGCGGCGGTGATCACTTAACACCAGGTCCCCCGTACGGTCGTTTGTCCTCCTATTGCATAAAAAAAAAGATGGTTGAGACACGGGTAGTCATCCAAATACCGCAAATAATTTAATACACGTTCCGGTTGCCAGGTATCTGAATATTTCTTACTAGGAGCAATAGCTGGTTACTTATACCGATTAACATTAACGATAACATACTCGTTATTGTGTCGCTTGATATATCTCTCACTAAATGCTCACTTCGATTTCTTAGTCCCTAATCAATCAATAAGGTGCGTTTCTCCTCAGGAGGATATACCGCTAAGGATTTTTCTCGAATGATGTCGTACAGTTCAGTAAATATTAAAAAAGTAATGTATCTCATACTCGACTTTCGTTTGCGAATTATAAGGTTGAGATTCCCTTACTAATATTACCCTACTGAATTTAAGACTTCTGTGAAAATTTGACTTGACCTTAATTACAATAATTTCACCTAAGTTTGACAACTATGTTTACTTATATTATATCTGTGATCGTTAAACTATTTCAAGTTTGTTATGGCCGTTGTGTCGAATGATGTTTTTATTTTATATTAAATTCAAATTCAAATATTTTTATTCAAAATAGGATATGACATCACTTATTGAAAGTCAAAAACTACCAGCCATTCCAAAATGAATGCCTCTCAACTTGAGAAGAATGGGCGCAACAAACTCAGCAGGCCTTTTTTTATCAAAAAATATGTTTACAAAGTAATATTGTACAATTGAACTTATTATTTAATAGCCTGAGGGCGGTCGGTCATTCCCAAACTGTGGTATCATTAAGAAAGTCACTAATGTTATAGTAACATTTACCACACAAACGTTTTTTAAAAATTCTTTTGAATAACGTAATACTTGTGTTTTGAACATTTTCCGGCGTCTTGTTGTAAAAGCATGTACATCGCTCCATAAAAGATTTACTTACTCGACTAAGCCGAGCAGTAGACATTATAAGTTTATATCTGTTCATGAAAATGATCATGACATCTCTATTTTTTATAATCAAGCATCACAAGCCGAGTTAGAGAAGCGAGTTCGTGATCTTAGCAGTTCCCTGGAAGCTTCTCAAAGGAGGCTGCACAGAGCTGAAACGAGAACCGTGGAGACACCGGCGCTGCTTCTCCGTCTGCAGCAGAAACTGGCTCTGGTGGAACAATCGCACTCTGTCGCTATACGAGAGGTGAGAGATTTGATAATCAGATACACTACTAGTTTTATTTGATACTAGCTGACCCGGCAAACATTGGATTGCCATTTGGAGGGTTTTTCTCCGACGTATTTTACAAATATAACTACTATGAAAAAGTATTTTCATTATTTGGGTTAATATATAGTATATCAGACACTCACAAAAATTTGTATTTCTATTCATTACACAAATTTTCAAAATCGGTTTAGTAGATCCAGAGATAAAGGCGGCAATGCTCTTGTGATTACTCTGGTGTTGCAAGAGAACATTCTCTGGGCGGCGGTGATTACTCAACACCAGGTGGCCCGTACGCTCTTTAGTCCTCCTTTTCCATAAAAAAAGATTACCCTCTAAAGAATGTGATAAGTAATGATTTTAAATGAAAGAAATTATTTTCTATTTTCGTCAAATTTTCAATGGTTTTGTTTTATTCTGCGATTCGGGACGGAGGCAAATCCAACAAATTAAAAATCATGAAAATCAGTCGAACAACTATATTGTGTAATGTATGTTAATTTGTACTTAGAATTTTTATGATGATTTCACCAATTGATATTATAAACGCTATAGTTTGTAAGGATAAATAGGTCGGATGTATGTTTAATATGATGATTGATAGTTATGCAAAAGTTAAAGGTAGTTACTGCAATATATTTCTTTGTCCTCCTAAATTATGTTAAATGATTTATTTCAGTCAGCATAAACATGCATATTTTGAGATTTAAAAACGCCTGAGCAAGTCACGTAGAGTTGGCCTCAGGAAAAACATAGCATGCACAAATGTATGTCTGCTTCTTTTAGGATTTAGCCCTACGATTTGTTGATAGTCATTGAAAATGCAAATTAATAGGAACTATAGGAGGAAAAATAGGCCTTTAATAGTTATTTATGCAACTGTTGTGTAATAAGGGGTATTAAAACACGAATGTGATAATAGTATCACATGAGTGTTTTAATACCTAATTATCAACAGTTGCATACAAGACTTTATCTACACCCAGAATATGAATCCTCTAAAAGATTCTGGAACAGTTAGCTTACTTACCTAATACCATTCTATACTGATTATATACAAATAAACTAAGTATTAATGAAACAATTATTTATTTTTGTAGTAATTTACATTTTGTATAGTGCAATAATTAAAATTCACTCGAATATAATGTTCTTTTGCAGCGTTTAAAATGAATCGCTCATTTTTTGTAAACAAAACAATAAAAATATCGAAGAAAAATGGCGGGGATTCGAATAACCTACTTTTTTTTTACGGCGTGCGACGTTCTGGGAGTGTGGAGCGCGCGTAAACGAAAATGCTCTTTTTTTGAAATTCATACAGATACCACGCATCGAGCAATAAGAATGTGGCTGTATGTTGAAACTATTTGCGCATGAAGGGATAAAAAAAACATAGGAGTGTTGTTATGAAATTCAGTACAACATTACAACACTCTTTTGGATGGTGTAATGGTTATTAGAACATTGGGTGTTTTAATGTTGGCAATAAGCTTACTGTTTCAGAATCTTTAATAGAGGATTTAAAGCATGGGTGTAGATAAAATTAATAACCCCTTCACCCGCACCGTCCGGTCGCTCGCAAGCCCGTCCCACCGCCTGCAACCGGACCGCACCACAATATCGCTACGTATTTATTATAAGTATTCTTGGCTATGAAATATTTTTACAATTTTTGTTCAATAAAAATAATATAATTAATTCAATATACGTAAATTGAACCTGACTGTCACAACAGCAATAAAAAACGCATTATTTTACTTTACACAGCAACATATAGCTGACGCTTCAATAATGTTGAAATGGCCATCTGCCATCTGTGCCACTAGTGGGAGACTCTTTTGCACAGGACGCCGGCTAGATTATGGGTACCCCAAGGGCGCCATTTTCTGCCGTGAATCAGTAATGTGTTTTTATTATAACATACTCTAACATTACTGTATTTCGGCCTGAAGGACGCCGTAGCTAGTGAAATTAATGGCCAAATGAGACTTAACATCTTATGACTTGAGACATAGACATGACGAGCGCAATTGTAGAATTTTTGGGTTTTTCGAGAATCCTGAGCGGCACTGCATTGTAATGGGCAGGGCGTATCAATTACCATCAGCTGAACGTCCGGCTTGTCTCGTCCCTTATTTTCATAAAAAATTCCTATTCGGCTCACTTGACAGATGTTGACAAATGGTTTGAAAATTGGTGTATTTAAAGCAACCCATTCAAGTTCTAAATGCTACCACAGCTTGAGAATGGGGTGTACGCCATCAGGTTATTTTGGTAAATAATATTTTTGCTATAGTATTATAGGATATATAATGAGATGGTTTGGACATGTCGAGAGAATGAATGAAGAACGATTGACGAAGAAAGTGTATAAGGCCAGTGTGAATGAAAGTGGTAGAAGGGGAAGACCTAGGCGGACGTTTCAAGATCAATTCAGGGACGTCTTGGAAAAAGGCCAGGTCAAGAGTACCCTAAACTGAAGAGCAGTATGAAAGGAATAATGAATGAAGACGAAGCGAAACAAGTATGTAAGGATCGTAGCAAGTGGAAAGAAGTGGTCTCTGCCTACCCCTACGGGAAAGAGGCGTGATTATATGTATGTATTATAGGATATAGATTTCCAAGAAGTGGTACCGTGGTTATTTCTTTGTCACATGGTAACTTACGTGATAAAGTTTGTTTTTAAAATACTTTCTAGGAGCAAATAAAAGCAAAACGTGCCGAAGAAGCAGCGCGCAAAATCTGCGCCAGGCAAGAGGAACGGGTTGCGTTACTCGAGGGTAAACTTGCCGAACTGTCGCAAACTATCGGCGAGTACGACCTGCAGAGACGTCGGGACCAGATGGTGATCCAGCAGCTGAAAGATTCGCTCAATATTCGGATCCTGGACCGGGTCGCGTCGAATGCTGGCGTTGGTAAGCTTCTATTCAACTTAATTCACTGTGCTGTTAAGTTGCTGTCTTCAACATTTATATTGATCCCATATTGGCCGAGAACGATTGAATTTGCTTCCCCGGGCATAAAAAGAACTTCGACTGCGACTTCCCTTAGTCGCAGGCCTAAGAGCATTTACCAGTGGGAACCTCCTTTGCACAGGATGATGGCTAGATTATGGGTACCACAACGACGCCTTTTTCTGCCGTGAAGCAGTAATGTGTAAGCACTATTGTGTTTCGGTCTGAAGGCTAGTGAAATTTCTGGGCAAATGAGACTTAACATCTTGTCTCAAGGTGACGAGCGCAATTGTAGTGCCTCTCAGAATTTTTGGGTTTTTCAAGCATCCTGAGCGGCACTTATCTTCGTGATAATAAATGGTGAAGTTCGGCGGTAATGGATAGGGCGTATCGAAGGCGTGTACAACTATTTAAAAAGCAGTCACAGAGAAATGCTCAAGCGTTTCGGATATTAATAGTGTATGCGCCCCACGTGTTACTGGTAACGTTAAAATATTAATCTGCCGTTTTGCGGGTAGAATATAGAAAAAAAAAAACTCGTCATTGAGACGAGATATTAAGTGAACCATATTGTTGCTCCTATTCAAAAGACTGACGATTTGGAAGTGACCAAAAGTTATGAACGATTTTTGAAAACGCAAAAAAAAAACTTCTTGTCATCTGACCCATAATCTGACAATTTTGTGGAGGAATTCCTTTAACCTGACGGTTTGAAATTATTGGTTTGAATCTTTGTGACTTTCCGATTTCCTTATGTAGCTCAAATTGTTAGATTATTGAAATACACACTTTGTTTCGTTATCGTTTTTTTTTTAATAATCTGATCGGCTGTTCTAGACATACGACTCTATACTAAGCTCAGGTTTTGTTTGGAGTACTTCAAAAGGTGCCAGTTTGTCCCTCTTGTTTTATTCTGACGCACTCGAATAAATCCCAAAATCTCCAGAGGAGCCGCTCTACTTGGTATATAATAATAATAATAATAAAATATTTTATAAGCAGCTATAAACTTATAAAAATACAATAATACTTACTCAAAGTTAATTATAAACATAAACATAATAAACAAAAATTATATTAACATCAGCTGCAAATAGGCACAAGCTCGCCATATGCCGACACACATATTAAGTATGTCCAGCGCCGATCTTCCGCTTGAGCCACTCTGAGACCTCTTAGCAGTCCAAACACCTATACGCTATAGACTAATATACATTTTTTTAATATTCTTGTGAAGACTTTTTGATTTGCGCATTTCTCGGTGTAACGTTGCTTGCTCTGTGGTACATGTCAAGCGTCAACTGTCAACTAAATAATAAACACTGTCAAACTAATTAGATTTAGAAGAACTTCTAGAGCCACTTTAAAGTTTACAATTGTTATCTATTAAATAAGTTACTCTTAATAATTAATCTATTTATGCATTAGGCTTACAGTTTTGTATATTATAATAATAATACCTACGACATTATTTTACAGTGTACTACAATCAAAAATAAAATGAATATAAAAAATACCCAGCACCATACAGAAAATACCAACTAGATTAATACCTATATTACTATGGTTTGTTTATTTTAGGACATATGGACAATTATTATGAAAGGCTCATGACAATTGATTAGTTGACATTCTCAAATTTAGTGACACAAAAGCGGAATACAATTATGTGAAAATAGTGGTAGAAGTGCTATTAAAAATATATATACACATAGAAAACAGTAAAATGTGAAATAAAATTTTCATTAAAAGCCATTAAGATTTTGTTACGTTATTTCGTATAAGAAACAGTTTTTTTTCAATATTTTGATTTCGTCAAACGGAGTTATTGAGTGTGAGGCAGTTAGACCGATCTGCTAGATAAGTCATCTAATAAATAAATATAGCGGTTAAGTGATTGTAAAATGCAATCGGTTTTATCTGGAACTTATATGTACCCATTTATTTATCTAGACTATGACAACCCAGTGCTCTGTGAACGGCTGGATCACTTGGCGTTGCGTAGAGACGTCGCTTCATTGTGTGTCTTCTACCGCATTTATCACGGGGAGTGTTCCGAAGAGCTGTTTAACCTGATTCCTGCCGCCGAATTCCACCTTCGCACGACACGCCCCAAGTTTCTATATCATCCCCACCATCTGGATGTGTGGCGGTCCTGCAAAGTGCGGTTTTCAAATAGCTTTCTTCCACGTACTACAAAGCTGTGGAATGAGCTTCCTTGTGCGGTGTTTCCGGGACGATACGACATGGGTACCTTCAAAAAAACGCGTACACCTTCCTTAAAGGTCGGCAACGCTCCTGTGATTCCTCTGGTGTTGCAAGAGATTGTGGGCGGCGGTGATCACTTAACAACAGGTGACCCGTACGCTCGCTTGTCCTCCTATTCCATAAAAAAAAATCTGCGACACATTGTGACAGATAACACTAAGCGGCTGTTAGTGTTATCTGTTAGATTACAAACTCGAATATAACAAAGCAATGCAACATTGATAATAATATCGAGTTATTATTTTATAAATAATAAGCACGTCTTGATTGTAAATAATTTCTATTTAATTTTAAATAAAAATAAATAAGATATTATTCTATTATAAAAACAAAACAATATCTTTGCGTGATTAAAAATCATTCCCGTACCGGGAATCGAACCCGAGCCTCCTGGGTGAAAGCCAGGTATCCTAGCCACTAGACCATACGGGAGATAAGAAGAAGTTTGAATTGTGAGTATTAATTGTAGATAAAAGTTTATAAAGTGAATAAAAATATTGAAATTAAAACATTGTCATCATGAAATACATTTGTCCGAGGTCTCTTATTCATACAATGGTATGTTGTTCCTACACAAAAACAAATTTCTAAATATTGTCTTTATCAAGTCCACTTCAATTAAATAGGTACTAGTTAATGTGATGGATAAGGTCCGAGATCTTGTGCCAGAATTTGGCAAGTCGACATCTATCCAATCCTAACGGAATTTACACCCAAGAAGTCATACAACAATTGGATAATTATGGATTTCCGCAAAATAACGTCTAACTCAATAAAATTAACTATGTTGGGTATGTCGTGGTCTTCCAACGCGTACATTACCTACTGTCTGCAACTAATGTAGGTTTGACAACGAGATAATTTTAAATAAAAAATTACGATTACATACCTATTTATAATATAGAATAAACTGAGCTATTTTCATAAGATGCCCTTGTACTAGGTAGGTACACTTTTAGGTGAAGAAGACAACCCCAACGTCGTTAGAAGAGGTAAAATGTAGGTTAATAGCGCATATCTGAAACTAAGCTCACGCGAAAAAGGGTCGGTACCTAAGGCTCAATGTCTAACAGCAATTGAATTGAATGAAAGATATAATGAAATTGATTCCAAACAAAAATAAAAAAATGTGCCAGGTACTCGTGTTGCATCCACTTCAAAAGTTTTAGATCAAAGAAAGGCACAAAACGGTCAAAGAGTATAATATTATAATAGGTAAGAAACAAAAAATACTTTGGTGTGATTTTATAGCTCACTAGCTGACCCGGCAAACGTTGTTTTGCCATATAAATTATATATGTAAACCTTCCTTGAGCTTCAACGAATCTATTACAAAAGATTTCAATGAGATCGGTCGAATAGTTTAGGAGATATTACGGAACATACAAACATACATTCTCTTTTATATATATTTATCTACACCCATGCTTTAAATCCTCTATTAAAGATTCTGAAACAGTTAGCTTATTGCCAACATTAAAACACCCAATGTTCTAATAACCATTACACCATCCAAAAGAGTGTTGTAATGTTGTACTGAATTTCATAACAACACTCCTATGTTTTTTTTTATCCCTTCATGCGCAAAGAGTTTCAACATACAGCCACATTCTTATTGCTCGATGCGTGGTATCTGTATGAATTTCATAAAAAGAACATTTTCGTTTACGCGCGTTCCACACAACCAGAACGTCGCGCGCCGTAAAAAAAAAGTAGGTTATTCGAATCCCCGCCATTTTTCTTCGATATTTTTATTGTTTTGTTTACAAAAAATGAGAGATTCATTTTAAACGCTGCAAAAGAACATTAAATTCGAGTGAATTTTAATTATTGCACTATACAAAATGTTAATTACTACAAAAATAAATAATTGTTTCATTAATACTTACTTTATTTGTATATAATCAGTAATGAATGATATTAGGTAAGTAAGCTAACTGTTCCAGAATCTTTTAGAGGATTCATATTCTGGGTGTAGATAAAGTCTTGTATGCAACTGTTGATAACTTGATAATTAGGTATTAAAACACTCATGTGATACTATTATCACACTCGGCTTCGCCTCATGTGATAAATCCACATTCCTGTTTTAATACCCCTTATTACACAACAGTTGCATAAATAACTATTATATACTCATTTATACATACGTCTAGATAGACTATGACAGTTGTGAAAACGACGAAACAATTGAGTTTAGAAACTAACTCTATTCTGAACTAACCTCTATGTTGAGCAATTCACGCGCCTTAACAAAGTGTCATACATATCACGAGTGTAAGACGTCACGTAAGCTTGTCACGCACACTAAACTAATAATATTCCTGGTATGTTTTATCGACTGTCTAACAGCAAGATGTTATCTAGACGTACCTATAAATGATGTAACGTGTGATGCATGTAGTGGCGATATATGCAATTTAACTAATGTTGTTTTCTAAATATAGTTTAAGACATTTCATTGTCCCTGATTAAGTGATAAAAAGTTTAAACTTGTGTAATTTGGTTTTAGTCTAATTATTAGAGTATCACCGACTTAAGGTTATTGTCACCAAAAATGGCGATGTTTAGGCAGCATAAATAAATGTAGGTTATGAACGGTATTACTTGTAGTTATTACGATTGACGTGCATGATTTAGTAAATAGTAAGATTGTCTGCAGTTCCAATTAAAAGTAAAGACATTGATTGATAATAACAATGGACTTTTATTCAAATTTCGATTTTATCACCCAATTAGATGAGATCACCCTATTGTATGGCCGTGAGAGTTTCTATTTCTTAATTGATTCTATAATTTTTAAATAGATTTAGTAGTGGCATGTTACATTAGAGGAAGGAGCATTTATAAAGAGAAATTGATGATGAAACTATAACATTTAAACAGCTTATTACTTATCTAATTTTCGTGGAACGAAAGTTATATAAGTAATAAGTAATTTTTAGCATAATAAGTGTTTTTAGTAACATTAACTGTTTTTTTAAATCAAAATACAAGGAAAGTTGAGATGGTGCAACATAATATACTTCATACGTTAATTTTAATTAATTAAAAAAAATACTTTTCATGAGGATTAAATGTCGTATGAATAAATTTTCTTTAAAACCGACAACCAACAAATAATTATACATTTTTATATGTATCTTATTTAAATCCATTATTAGTCAATGTTAACTATTTATTTAGGTGTGTGTTGTGATGGCTGTCTGTTGACTAATTGTTTTTTTTTTACATTTCCAGATGAAACGCAAAAAAGTGAAACAGACAACGATAAACTAGCAGATACAGAGTATCTAAAAACATTGATTGACAAAGTCCATATATTGAAGAAAGAATTGATAGCCGAAAACGAGAAACTTGGCAACCCTATCGATATTAGTACAGTATTCAACATAGACACATACGAAGACATTCACTACAGATGTAAAAAAGACATGGAAACTATTAGAAAAGAGTTCGAGAGCTACAAGATAAGTGCGAAGAGTAACGAGAATATTGATATGGAGAGTGAGATGGAAAGACTGAAAAGTGAGATTGCTGTTTGTAATGATAAATTGGAAATGTACAAGACCATGTTGGAACAGGAGAGGCAGGACAAAGCTGATGCGATGAAATTACAAGAAGAGGTGAGTGGTAAATAAACATGTGTATCCATGCGATTCAAGCTCTGGGAATATTGCATAGATTTTCACGTCTAGGTAGGAAATCATCATCATCACCAAAATAGCCTCAGGCTTAGTCAGTCGTATTCGTAGAATATAATCTGCGCGCATTTATTATGGTGCCTTATCAGAGTAGTTTAAAAATGACAATCCACGAGCGAAGAAGAGTTGTGATACACATAAAAAATATACAAGAATTATTGCGATATAGGAAATAGTAGATTATACAATAAATATAACATGCACTGGATTCAGTATGCAATATTAAAAGATTGATGGATATCGGGCTCAGGAATACAAAATAATCGTTGTCATAAAAGTATTTTATTAAAAATCAAGTTTAAATTCTGTCTATTAAGATATAGTTTCGACTAAAGTTGGTAATGAAGTTACTATAATATCGAAGAATTCAAAATATATGTAAAAGAATACTCCAAGCTCTTGAAGGTAGTTTCAATTGATTTGATAAATTCTTCTCCTAAATCCCAATTATTACGAACAAACATCTAAACTCTTCACCAAAAGCAGCACAGGATATGCTTAAATTACATGTACCAGTATCTTTCATTGATTTTAAATTTAAGTATGTAAAAGGTAGCGATATACTTAAAATCTTCAAATCAATTAACCTAAAAAATACAAAGGACCTATGGGGCCATTCGACTAATATTGTAAAAAACATACTTAACATTTTACCACCTGAATTAGCAATAATATTTAACGAATGCATAGATGAGGGTGTGTTCCTTGACCTCATGAAATACAGCAAAGTTATACGTTTGTTAAAATCGGGCAGTTCTTTAGAACGTGCTAATTTCAGGCCTATTACTGTGCAGTTTTTTGTAAAATTTTTGAAGAACTTTTGCTTCAGCAGCTACAATGCATAGATGAGGGTGTGTTCCCTGACCTCATGAAATACAGCAAAGTTATACCTTTGTTAAAATCGGGGAGTTCTTTTGACCCTGCTTATTTCAGGCCTATTTCAGTGCAGTTTTTAGTAAAATTTTTGAAGAACTTTTGCTTCAGCAGCTACAAATGCATGTTTGTAAATTTTTGAACAATAATCAATTTGGTTTCACTAGGGGCTTATCAACCATTAATGCGGGTATTACACTCATTGAACACATCTTTGACGGCTGGGAAGTCTCACAGGATGCACTGGTCATTTTTTGTGATTTGTCCAAAGCATTTGACTGCGTACACCGTGAAACCTTAATCCTAAAATAAAAACATTATGGAGTAAAAAATATAGTAAAAATAAATCTGTTAAAATCATATTATAGCGAAAGAGTTCAGATAGTCGACGTAAACGGCAAACGGTCGGGTACACCTGTAGGAATAGGTGTTCCGCAGGATTCTATTCTCGGTCCTTTCTTGTTTCTTATACATATTAACGTTTGCTGATGATACTTCACTTATTGTGCAGATATTGATGACGAGGTTTACCTGTGCATTGTTTACAATGCACTCTCAAAGATTGTGCGTTGGTTTGAGACGAATAATCTTTACTTAAACAGTAAAAACACAAAGTGTTTACGGTTCACTACACCAGACGCAGCGGAGGTACAAACCAACGCACTTATAAATGACCAGAGGAACTTGTGGACACTACTGTCTTCTTGGGTATCACGGTAGTTAAAAAGGTTCAGAGAACATACTGCCCATCTAGCAGATAGACTCAGCTCTGCGGCATTCGCCATTAGAAAGATTAGAGAGTACACGAATATTGCGACCGCTTGATTAGTGTACTTCAGTTATATTCACAGCATCATGACGTACGGTATTTTACTGTGGGGTCATGCTGCTGATATTGATATAGTGTTTGCTCTGCAAAAGAGAGCTGTTAGTGCTTATCAGCTTGGTTGTAGACAGTCTCTCAAAGAAAAATTTAAAGAAATAAATATTATAACTGTTCATTGTCAGTACATTTATGAAAATTTAATATACGTAATTAAAATGTTTTATAAAAACATGGCTTTGTCGTAAGTCCTACTACTCCACAGCTGAATATCTAAGTGATCGGACAGCCTGGGACTAGATTATGATTATTTTATAGCAATAGTAATAACAGTGCAATATTGTATATTTTATAGTTTCTTGCGGCGCTTCTTCTCTCTCAGAGCGCCATTTGTTTCCGAAGCGGTAGTAGTAGTAGTAGTATTAGAAATGACATAAAAAAGAATTCTAAAGGAATCAATATTCATGCAATAAATGCCTTTTGAATAAATTGATACATACTTAGCTCCTACTGACACCTTTGACATCTTAGCGCGACGGTAAGCTAGCTGTTTTCTAACAATAGTAAGTAGAAATACGTTTATCTGTAGCAATATTTCTCTTGCCATTTTGAATGTCGTTACCTTAACTAGTATTTTATCGAGTTTATGATAAGATACCTATTTGAACGTAGTGGCCTTGATAAAGACAATATTTTGTGGTTTGTTTTTGTTTAGAAATAACATACTAATGTATGGATTAAAGACCTTGGACAATTAATGTATTTCATCATGACAATATTTCAATATCAATATATATTTCTCTACAGTTTATACAGTAAATTCAAACGTCTATATATCTCCCGTATGGTCTAGTGGCTAGGATACCTGGCTTTCACCCAGGAGGCTCGGGTTCGATTCCCGGTACGGGAATGTTTTTTTTACGTTATTGTGATATTTTAATAACAACATATCTTTTATTTTTCATTATTAAAACTAAAAAGTAATTATTTTAAATCAAGGGGTACTTTTTATTTATAAAATAAAAACTCAATATTATTATCGATGTTGTATTGGTTTTCGCGTTTGTAATCTAACAGCTGATTATACAAGTCTTCAATATGATGCGTTGAACAAATTTAAATATATTTTGCATTATTCTTTATTCATCACTACTTGGTGTTCCCAAGAGCCACAATGTTGATCTAGTGGTTAAATGAACATATCATTATCTATCTATCCAAATTTTGCAAAGCGTTTAATTATAATATACATTAAAAAAAATTACTCACTTTGTACATGTATGTAAAATTTATGAATCTTATTAAATATATCAATACTATTAATATTTCATTATATTTATCAGGTTGTTCTTGGTAGGCAGAGACAGCAGAACGCCAGTTGCTTCCATCCTTACAAACCTCCCGCGCTTTCTCTATATTTATTACTCTTTTCATACATGCTCGCCGGTTGCGGGTGCTTCGGACCTTTCCTTAAAGTCCTAATAGTCCTCCAATTTGGTCGACGAATGTCCTACGAGATCTCCCGCGACTGACTTGCACACACAAACTTGACTTTACTAAGTTATATTAATTCTAATGAAGTATTTTTTTTAATTCACAGAAGCTAAAGAACGAGCAAGATTACCACAAGGAGATCGTGTCTGATCTCCGGTCTCGCGTCCAAAGTTTAGAAAAACAGGTGCAGACCCAACGTGAGAGGTACTCCACCTTGCTGGAGGAGACCGACAACCTGATACGATCAAGGAACGACAGGTCAAGGAAGGTCAGCTCCGAGGAGAGCTGGAAGGATGGGAATGCTATCAATGTGAGTAGAACATGTTACTAGATCAGTTCAACCTCACCATTCAAGCCTTCTGGCAGTGTGGTGTACCTCCACAGTTCTCTTTAGGTACGTTCAAAAAAGGAAGGTGACCTTAAAGGTCGGCAGTACTCCTATGATACTTCAGGTTATACAAGAGAGTAGGGGCGGTGGTGATCACAATATTCCAGTGATCCTCCGTTATTTATGAAATGGTTTACTTGCTTCAGTTAATTGGTAGTTGAGCGACATATACAGCCCAATAATCTATCGATCAAGAACTAAGCTGTGATCATTATTTGTAAGTCACAGAGAAATCTTAATATTATTGTGTTAGTAAATGTAACAATCTTCTTAAGAACTCATGTTAGTATATTTCCCAAACGAAATTTATAATTCCAAAGCAAATAGAGTCCATTTTTTCTGAAAAGTGTTTTCTGTTCTAGCGGTTATGATATTTGGGTGATGTGTGTGTGCTTTTTGGCGCATGTTGACATAAATTTCACATAAGGATGAATGATTTTTCAGGCACATACATCAGGTATACATGATATTTACATATTTTATGCTGTAAAATTTATTTTCTCATCAAGCGACCACCACATGTCAAAGCCTGTGTCATTTCTTCTCAATCGGTCACTCTTGTCAGAGTGGTCGTTAAGAGGATGCAACATTAGTCGTCGTCGGTCTCTTTAGTTTTGGGTCGCACTGCCTCCCTCGCGATGCTCCTCCATTTTTGGACGGTTTGTAGCATTGCGGGAGCACTCCACCGCAGGTGTCTGGGTTGCTGCTTTGATAAGATACATCCATTCAGGTGGGTGAGCGTCCTCTCCCTCTTTTTCCCTCCACTTGGCCCTGCATTATCATCCGCTCAATCGATCTTTCATTTCTGAAGATGTGACCAAAGAACTTCAGAATTCGTAGTTGCACAGTCGACGAAAGCCTTTCTTTTATCTTCAGTTCTTTCAAGATGGAATTTTTGGTTCGGAAAGCCGTCCAAGGTCCAAGCCGTCGAACCTTGGTGGTTTTGGTGATTCTTCTGTCCTTCCAGATATTATTGAGCTTCTCTACCGCAGACCTGGTTACAGCACATCGGCACTAGTATTTTAGATAGTAGTACAAAGTGTGTGTCATAGTGGTCGTCAAGACCCACAATATAATATTACAAAGCGTGCGAGAGCGAAAAACATCTCTAAGATATAGCAATATAGAAAAGAAAGCCAATCTAAAGTTACTGTAACCGATTTGATGGACAAGTCGTAAGGAGTCAGTCACGCTTGGCATTAGCTTCTTAGTATTTTGAATATTAACCCTAGCCAGCGCACACATTGACAAATCAAAATAGATCACGCATAAGCGGGCTGTTACGTATATTGTATGGTATTTTAAGGCTTGTAATGAAAACCAAGATGGTGAGTTGAAATGGCCGAGTCGTAATCTTTTATTCTAAGTCTAAGGTCAAAAGTTGTAGTTAGTGAGTTTTGTTACTTACTGGTAAGTCATCATCTTTTGAGCCTTCGTCTTTGCCCACGACGGTTAACAATTAGCTAATTTAGGCATTTCGTTCCTTTGCCAAAAGCGCATGAATCGTCTAATGAAGGGTTGTGGCACACAGGACAGCGGTGCAGGGCCAGGGGCGGGCTCTCAGCCACACATGCTGCATTACGCACACGAGCTCGCGCGAAGACAGCTCGACATCACGCAGCTGCGGCGCGAGAAACATTCTCTCGAGGGACTGTACAGGTGAGCCGATGTGACCTATGTGTCACTCACACAGGACAGCGGGGCGGGTCACTGCAACAATAGATTCGCTTTCCTTTTCTATCTTGCTGTATGTCCGTTAGAGTCGTCCTTCTCTCTCGCACGCTTTGGTTTTCTATACGCAGTATAGTATGCCTTATGTTATACATTAGTATGGAATATAGTATGTAGTAGCTTTCCCTGTGCTTTCCCGGGGCGTAAAAAGAATAGAGGAATCCCAGGCCCATGGTGTCGTATGTGGCGACTACGGGCTTTTTATATGTGGGAGAGTCACCCTGCCGTCTTATGACGTCAACACAATCGCACAGAATACTGGCTTAAGTAGCGGCCTAGTGCCGTTACTACTCGAGGACCGGAGGCCATAGGTGATTTCAACGGACACAATGCCGAATGGCTTGGATTACGTACCACAGACTACGCAGGGCGATCTGTTAGTTTCGCATTGGCGTATGGTCTGTCCCAATTGGTTGAGTCGCCGACGCGGCTCCCGGATGTGGACAGCCACACCGTCCTTATTGAATCTGCTGCTGACTACACATCCTGATAGTTACTAAGTCTCTGTTGACGCCCCGCTTGCAACATCCGACCTTTGCCTGGTCAGGAGTGTAGTGCCTATCCAACGCCCACGTCGCAGACCACCAGCGACCAGCCGCGTTTGGCAATACAAGTCAGCAGATTGGGATAGGATGCGTTCCTTTTTTGCATCCTACCCTTGGGGCAAGGTTTGTTTCCCTACGGATGATCCCAGTGCTTGCGCCGTTGCAGTAGCCAATGTAATACTGCAGGGCATGGATGTTTTTATACCAAGTTCTGTAGTACCGATCGGTGCCAGATCACAGCCCTGGTTCGATGCGTCTGTCAAAGCAGCATCTGACTGTAAAAAACAGGCGTATTAAACTTCAACCAACCGTCCCAACCGCCGTTGCGCATGAGAAATGACACCCTGGCCCATACGGCAAAACAGAAAGCCAATCTACTGTGCGCTCTTTTCGCCTCCAAGTCGACTCTTGACGACAACGGCAAAACACCGCCGATCATCCCGCGGTGTCAGAGCTCAATGCCTGAAGTACAGTTCAGACAGAAAACTTTTCGGCGAGGTCTGTTTTCGTTGGACGTCAGGAAGTCGAGCGGGCCGGATGGCATTTCTCCAATAGTGCTTAGAACGTGTGCCCCTGAGTTGACGCCGGTGCTAACGCGTTTATTGCGGCACTCTTATTCAAAAGGCGTAGTCCCTGACTCATGGTAGTCAGCCCTTGTCCATCCGATCGAAAAAAAAGGAGACAGTTCGGATCCGGCAAACTACAGTCCTATTGCTATTACTTCCCTGCTCTCCAAAATCATAGAGAGCATAATTAACCGCTAGCTCTTGGTATACCTAAAGGGTCACCAGTTAATCAACGACCGACAGTACGGCTTTCGCCATGGTCGGTCGGCAGGTGATCTTCTGGTATACCTAACACATAAATGGGCGGCGGCTATTGAAAGCAAAGGGAAAGACCTGGCAGTTAGCCTGGATATAGCGAAGGCCTTTGATCGTGTATGGCAGAAGGCAGTCCTCTCAAAACTTCCATTATTCGGGCTTCCCGAGAGCTTATGCAAGTGGACCTCCAGCTTCCTCACTGGGCGCAGCATCGTAGGTCGTTGTCGACGGATATTGCTCGAACCCGAAGCCCGTGAACGCTGGAGTGCCCCAAGGCTGTGTGCTAGCTCCCACGCTGTTTCATCTGCATATCAATGATATGTTGGACACCTCCAACATACTATGCAGACGACAGCACTGGTGATGCCGTATACACGGGCCAGGTGCAGGTCTCTCTCGGCAAAACGTCGACCAGTGCCTGGAGAAACTTGTGTCTTCTATCGAGTCCTCTCTTGAGAAGGTCGCCGAATGGGGTAAATTGAACCTTGTCCAATTTAACCCCCAGAAGACTCAAGTTTGCGCGTTTATCACAAAAAAAAACCCATTTGTCGTATCACCTCTCATCGACAACACTTCCCATAAAGCCTCGCATCGTATTATCGTAGTATCGGAATACTGGGTCTCGAAATCTCGAGTGATTGCCAATTCCGTGGTCATCTGGAGGGCAAAGCCAAATTGGCTTCGAAGAAGCTGGGCGTCATTAATAGAGCACGGCAATACTTCAAGCCGGCCCACATTCCAGCGCTGGTCTGGCGCACCCCAGTATCAGCTCGATCCATTTGACCGCATGCAACGTGGAGCAGCTCGAATTGTCGGGGACCCAGTGCTCTGTAAACGGCTAGATAACTTGGCGTTGCGTAGAGACGTCGCTTCATTTTGTGTCTTCTACCGCATTTATCACGGGGAGCGTTCCGAAGACCTGTTTAACCTGATTCCTGCGCCGAATTCCACCTTCGCACGACAAGCCACAAGTTAATTCCACCTTCGCACGACACGCCACAAGTTAGGATATCATCCCACCATCTGGATGTGTGGCGGTCCTCCATAGTGCGGTTTTCAAGGAGCTTTCTTCCACGTACTACAAAGCTGTGGAATGAACTTCCTTGTGCGGTGTTTCCGGGACGATACGACATGGTGACCCGAACGCTCGTTTGTCCTCCTATTTCATAAAAAAAAGTATATTGTAAGTGTATGGTATATATTATATCATCATCAGCCCGAAGACGTCCACTGCTGGACAGAGGCCAGTATATTATATTGTTTTCTCACGAAAACACAGATTGGTTCCTGAGACGGTTTCCTTGTTTATATCATAGTTTCGAATTTCCCTATAATTTCACAAAATGATATATCGTATACGTAATTCGACGGCTAATTTTAATTGAATGCAAAGCCAAACTTTAGAGTCACACTGTTAAAGATAAAAATTCTTTCTTTTAACTTCTCGGTCAGATGGATCTGCTTGGGTTTAGAGACACTGTAGACTTATTTATTTGTATCCGGCTGTTTGCGGTTAAATCTGACTGTGATTACTTTAAATTCTGTATTTGCAAAGACATTCACATTGTGTTAATTATATTAGAGTAAATAAGTCCAAATTATGATACACTTGTTCTAGTTCGTAAGGGTTTTTTTATTTATATTTATAGATATGTATTATTCAATTTCCGTTTTTATTTATCATGGTAGCAAGTGTTCTACGAATTCTATCTCCTCTGTGACAAAAATCATATATTTGTGGTGAAATATTCAGTTTTCATTTCTTTGTATACAACATATTACAATATAATATCTATTAAATAAATAATTTTAAAGGGATTGTCAGCGCGAGGCCACAATTGAGAAGGAGCGTTTTAAAGAAGTAATCCGAACATTGAAGGAAGAAATTGACAGGTTGGTACAAATATCCCGCATTTTTCTGCGTTGTCAGCACATAAAGTCAATTTTCGCTACAAACTTTTTGAATTGTGTTTACCTCCTTCCAAGAAAATAATTCCTCCTATTATAAGACATTAGGGATTACACAAATAGATCATATATTTGGTGTTAAAGTTATTCTTGAAATAATTATTTCTACAATATCCTGTCCTTATAGAGAGATCAATCAAAATTTCGAATTGCAGAAAAAAATCCAGATACACAGACTTTATGTTAATAAGTTGCTTGTAGACTGCTGCTACCTGCTGTACTAGTAGGAGGCTCCTTTGCTGGCTTGATTATGGGTACCTATTTCTGTCGTGAATCAGTAATGTGTAAGCATTCGTGTTTTGGTGAGAAGGGCGCTAGTGGGGAAGCTAGTGAAATTACTAGGCAAGCGAGACTTAACATCTTATGTCTCGAGGAGACGAGCACAATTGTAGAGGCGCTCTTTTTTAGGGTTTTTTAATAATCTAAGACCCTTAATGCATTGACCATCTCTTACGTACGAACACTACGTAGACGGCCAGATATTTTTCTGTTATAAACAGAAGAGGTCTTATTATACACATCAATAGCCCGGTACACAAACATTTTATTAAAACCGAGGATATGGAGAGTTTTAAAAATTGCAATTGGTTCTATACCTTTTTTGTGTGATGTAATCTCAGCGATTCGGTTGTCTTTACCACCCCACACCATTTTAGTATCTCAATGAACAATCATATAAAAGTGACAGATTCTAAATTTAAATGTAATATTTTGTTTATTTTTCGTTGTAACAGGATTTATGGCCAGACTTAGTATATTCCCATTACAAGCTTCATCTTAGCACTATATGATTACAAATATATAGTATGTTATTTTATTGGCTATCTAATATAACGAATATCTCTAATCATTAATATCTACATTGAAAACTTTTTTTTATGGAAAATGAGGGCAAATGAGCGTCAAAACTTCAAGCTGGTGTCATAATAATCACTGGAGCGTTGCCGGCCTTTAAGGAAGCTACGCGATTTTTTTATGTCGTATCGTCTCGGAAACACCGCACAGCTTCCTTGTGCGGTGTATTTCACAGCTTTATGGTACGTGGAAGAAAGCTGCTTGAAAACCGCTATGTGGAGGACCGCCACACATCCAGCTGGTGGGGATGATATCCTAAAAACGGTGTGAAATGTGTTGTAGACTCCGACGGCTGCAGTCCCGAGAGGGTGCCAACCTGGAGTACCTCAAGAACGTGGTGCTAGCGTTCCTGGTCTCTGGTGACACAGCCGGCCGCACGCACATGTTGAACGCTATCGCGGCCGTGCTGCACTTCACGCACGCCGAGAAGATGATGGTGCTCACCAACATGTAGACCGACATCTACACCAACATCCACCATCACCACAGATCAACTTACCGTCTGCTGAACGCGAGTGTTACATTAGATGTGTGTATAGTATTTGTCTGGCAAATACTGCGACCACACTATTAATATCGTGAATGAAAACGCATTTGTACTATTCTGTGCTATTATAAAAATAGCTGAAATTGTGAAAAGTCTGGTCAGCTCAAAAAAAAATTTAGAAAATTTACACAAATTCTCAAAAAACCAAACATAACCAATAAAATTAATTTCGGTTTGACTCCACGAACAAGCATATGTAAAAGTGAGGTCATCAAAAAAGCACCATAGATTGAAAAATAATAGTTAATTATTATATTTATTCTAAGTAATAATAGTAATTATCTATGTACTTACATATAAAATGGTACGATTTATTCTGATATAGTTTATCGAAATTCTTAAATTAACCTAATGATTAGAATACTAGAACAAAATAAATTGTCGTTGCTCATTGATATCTGTGCTAATTTTGTGTATAAATTCACTTTTAAAATTCACTTATATACATTAAATATACATGACTAGAACAAGTGATTGATAGGTTAAAATTAATTCTTAATAAAATTATTTTAAATATTTATCGTTTTATTATTTGTTTCATCGAATCCCGGCAGCCATATTGAGAGAAGTGTTTGTTAATTAATGTGGGTAATGAAAGCTGAAGAATGGTTGAATTCCTGCCAGTATTCGAGCATCAATATATAAGTATTTTTGTGTTTTGGTTTCGGCCGCTCATGCTCATTGGAACCCCAGAAATCCCAAGAGCGTTGCCAACATTATAAAGACACAAAAAAACTACATTTAATTTAATTTTTATTTATTTATGAAAATACGGGACGAGACGAGCAGGACGTTCAGCTGATGGTAATTGATACGCCCTGCCAATTACAATGCAGGGCAGCTCAGGATTCTTGAAAAGCACAAAAATTCTGAACGGCTCTACACTTGCGCTCGTCACCTTGAGACAAGATGTTAAGTCTCATTTGCCCAGTAATTTCACTAGCTACCGCGCCCTTCAGACTGAAACACAATAATGTTTACACATTACTGCTTCACGATTGAAATAGGCGCCGTTGTGGTACCCATAAGCTAGCCGGCATCATGTGCAAAGGAGCCTCCCACTGGTGTATGAATTCGAAAAGTACTGGTAGTACATTGTAAGGATTAAAAGGGGGGCACACCGAGAAAATCAATTATTCTACCTATAGCGGTACTCCCGCTTTTTAAACGTTGCTGGTCTTTTAAATGGTTGTACGCGCTTTTTACCTATGTCGTACCGTCCTTAAAACATTGGATAGATGTTAACTGTATAGTTTGGTTGTAAGTGGAAGAAATTCAGTGACCCTATGATTCCCCGGGGCGTAAAAAGAATATTGTCGTAGGGAATGATTAGGATAGGACAGTGGTCGGCAAACTTATTAGCCAAAGAGCCGATTATGAACATTATCACAATTTAAAAAAAGTTGGAAGCCAAATCTGCTTATTAGTAATTTTTTATGGAAAATATGAGTTGTCAATGTTAGGTAAGCATGATTCCAAGTTCTCATCAATAAGACGACTTCTCAGTTAACTCTTGATATTGTTCATGATCGATAAAGATTGTTCGTATATATATGTAGAACCGAACACGGAAAGAACAGCAAACGCGAGCCTTTCAGCTTAAAGAGTCAGTAATACTACTCCTAGCGTTGATTGTCTCATGTCTTCCTTCTCCGTGTCATTCAAAGCAGACCAATTGTATTGTGAACTAAGATCTCATTTTTCTGTCTCCAATATTTCCAATTCATCGCAAAGACGTTCGAATTTAGAGCATATCTCCTTGTTTTTTTAATCCAGCAATTGTATTTTAAAGCTACTATTACGCCGGAGCCGCACTTTGCCGCCAGAGACTTTGATAAGAGTAGGGGTAGTAGGATCAGTAGAGCCATAGATCCTGATGGTTGGGTTGACATTTCCGTTTGTGGCGTGTGGTACGACTGTGCAATGGGGCTGCATGGATAACAGCAAACATTTCTTTGGAACACTCCCCGTGATAAATAAAGACATAACACAGCAGTATGTCACAGAGTTCTCTGGCGATTTGTGAAGCCCATTCCATACAGTCAAATGGTTCGACTTGAAAGTAGTGTGGAAAAAGATCAGAGTTGAGAACTATATACCGTATATAGCCGGACCTGTGCCTTATATAGCGCTAGAATGTAGGCTGTCTTGACTCAGTATTCCAATACTAAGCCGTGCATTAAGGCGCGCGTAAATTGAGTAGCTTAAACTAATATTATTAATCTATACTATATAATATTATAAAGCTGCAGTGTTTGTTTGTTTGTTTGAACGCGCTAATCTCTGGTACTACTGGTCCGATTTGAATGATTATTTCAGTGTTGGGTAGTCCATTTATCGAGGAAGGCTATGTTTTTTTTCAAAATTAGGGATCCGTAATAAAATTGCTATTTTGTAACACAAGGTGTAAAATCGAAAACCTATTTTTGCGTGCACTGCAAAAACTATTGACAATAGAACAAAATGATGTACAGGCTATAATATAGGCAATATTTTATTACTTATAAAACTATCGCGTGAATTATACTTTATATGGCAAAACAACGTTTGCCGGGTCAGC
Source organism: Leptidea juvernica (assembly GCA_949711755.1). Classification (NCBI taxonomy): domain Eukaryota; kingdom Metazoa; phylum Arthropoda; class Insecta; order Lepidoptera; family Pieridae; genus Leptidea; species Leptidea juvernica. The sequence continues at coordinate 19,567,448 of CATIXQ010000003.1, read as the reverse complement.
TAGTGGGGTAAATAAAGACGGTTAATTTTACCCCATTCTGCGACCTTCTAGATACTCGGCAGATTTCCCTAGATAGACCTGCATGACCGGTGTATACGGCATCTTCAGTAGTATTGTCTGCACATTACATATTTCAGGCATCCAACAAATCATTAATATGCAGAAGAATCTCAAGAACGTTGGTTCAATTGCATATACCCTCAGGTAGCCCAGATGATAAAAGTTTCAAGGGAATCATCTTGTCCAATACACAATCGAAAGTCTTTACTAAATATACTTATAGTCTATACTATATGGCTGCGAAGAAACGTACAATACTCTGAAGTATTTTTGCATTTTGAATTAATTACGTTCGTTTTCCGTGTTATTTATACTTCAAGAATCAACGTTATAAAGTACACAATTTTTTTGAAATAGTTTCCCACTTTCTATCGATGTTTGCTGAGATTGTCGTCACTAATTTTAGTACCGCAGACTCTCGCTACATGGCCAACAGCGCCAAAATAGCAGGCACAAAAGCACTTTGACAGCCGCCAGTCCAGTGGTATATAATAAAGGTCAGTGGTATAAAATGTTAAACTCGCGTCAGGACACATGACCTTTACGAAAATTCTTAAGACACTCATTAAAATTAAATTAGATAAAAGTTGGGATAAAAGCTGATTTTTCTGAGAGATAAACTTTTTAAAGTAAAATAATTGTAATAGGTAGTATTCAAGTGTTAAATTTGTTATGTGATATAAATTGTCATTTGGTGTACGATACCGCAATAAATGAATATTGTATTTAACCACATAAATGCTAGTACTTTTATAGTGATATATAAAGCAAGCAATTCTTGCGAAATTACTCCATAACCATTCCAAGATATTCAAAAATGCACAACGTTAATGTTAAATTTTTCACTTCTGCCGGCACACGCGGAGTGCAGCCCGTTTTTTTTTTGTTGATATCTTTTGGTAATTATAAAATATAAACTTTTATTCTCTTCTCTTGGATTGCTTCGATAACTCTGGGTAATGTAAGTCTGTTATAAAAGTATGAATTTAGCAACCAATACAGTATCCTACAAACTAAAGCCGAAAAACATTTATCGATTTTTCTGTTGGATACGATCACTACTAAAATTTACACTATTTGATTAAAAGTCAAGAGGAACAGAAATATTAAATAAAATATAAATTATTATAAGTTGCACTATAGTAGATAGTGTTTTTAAATCTCCAATTTATCTTATTCCTAATAATTTCACATTAAATTTTAAATGTGTACACTTTTCCGGTATGCCTAATTATGTTAGTACATAACAATAAAAAAGCACAAGCTCTTTACATTGCAGGTGCAGAAGTTGAGTGTTTCATTGGGCAAATAACTTGCGCACATCTTTATTCTGATACAAATATTATAGGCAGTGTTATTTGAGATTAACGTTGGTTGCTCCTTCACATACGCAGATCGTTTTAAATTAATATGGGTCTAATTATCTCAAACAAATGGTGTAAAATTTCATACTATCGGGCAAAAATAACCATTATATTTCCTTTTATCTTATAAACATAGGCCAAGATTGACATGTTCCAGGGTTCAATCTGACGAGGTACCGGGCATAGCTAGAATGTACAAATAGTGTGTTAATGAATTACAGGGTCCGAGCTAATAGATTATAATACATCTAATTGTGAATAAAGTTTAATGATAGACAGAAAAATGGAAATGAATATAATATTTTTATTGCTAATACGTTATACTAATAAAATATGTATATGCTCAGTTCATAAAATATAATATATTCATGAAATTGAATGTCTCGTACAAAATATGAATTTCAATTTTGTTTTACGTCAACATGCATCAAAATTTCACATCTACTAGATATTATTTCAGCAAGTTATTTATGAAATATGCAAACTTGACGTCTTCAGGATTGTAAAAGTATCGTAAAATGCACTAAGCAGAAATTGTATTCATACAAATAGGGATGTGCCTCTATCGATAGCTTTGATGTACAGATTTCTTTATACCAAAGGCTGCGAGCTGGCAAATGGCTCATATGATGTTTGACCAGAGTTCTCAGAGAATACTTGCTAGCCCTTGAAATATTAAAATTTGCTTAGTATCCTTTAATATATACAAAAACTATTATCTTACACCGTAAACGGCGGTGAGTGAGGTATTTTGAAAGAAATAATGTTATTTTAACAGAAACGAGGGAGGCTACTAATAAAAAGAAACCTAAGAGTTCTGTCAAAAGCTCAAAGTAAAGATTAACTAAATATAATGTCATTTCCGAAACGAATGATGGAGCAGTTTAGCAACAAACTGATACCCATTCGACACCAAAAGAAGAAGAGGTAAACCTGGTACTAGATGGAGAGACGATCTAGTAAATTACGAAGGAGTGATGTGATCCCGGACAATACACAATAACGACGAATGGAAGAAGAAGGGGAAGGCCTATGCCCAGCAGTGGGATGATATCTAAAATATTGGAAATAAATTAGTAATAGTTTTAATATTGTAATAGGCATTACTAAATAAATAAATGTAATTTCCGAGTGATCCCGTTATTTATATCTCAAAATAAAACTATGATGACATACTAAAATAGGTTTCCTAGACAGCAATTCTTTATAAAATTGATGATACGAGTACTTACTCTAATGTTTTCCTGGCCGGAACTGCCGCAACCGCTAAGTCCCTGCGTTTTAAATCTGTAATATCTTCGAAAATATTCATTTAAATTACATGCTGTAAAGGGCCCATATTAACCTATATTAAATGCACAATGTACTTATAAGGATTAATACTGTATTTCATAAAATCTCTTCGAAAATAAGCCATTATTACTGGTAAAAAGTTAAGGATAAAAAATGGTTATTGAGGGCTATTTATAAGAGCTTAGTACTTAGTACATTATTTTGATCTAAATCGTAGGGTTCAGCCAACGTTTGCAATGGAAGGGCAAAACAATGTGTTCATTGACGAAATCACATTAGAAACCTCTAAAACAATCAGTGTTTCTCTACTATATTTCCTTCCTCATGAATCACTCTATCTATTAAAAAAACGGCATCAAAATGTATTTCGTAGTTTTAAAGATCTGAGCAAATATAGCGTGAAGCGACTTTGTTTTATACGATGTAGTGATTAAGTATATAATATTTAAAAATAATAAATTTGAAGAAGTCAACAAGTGTATGACAACTCTAATATTATTATGGAAAAGTACTTACTGTATGTAAGGTATATGTGATATTGCAAGTAGGATAGGCGTCATGACTCTTGTTTTGACCGACTTCAAAAAAAGGAGGAGGTTCTTAATTCGTCGGTACTTTTTTAATGTTTGTGACCTCAGAACTTTCGACTCGGAGAACAGATTTTTATAATTCGTTTTTCTAAATCAACATCACCTTGTAGAGATTATTTAAATGTCTTGTAAAATCCTGAAACTCTAATTAATGACTGAAAGTGTGGTTATAAATTTGTTGCCACTTCTTTTCACTTCTTATTAAACTTTCATGTAGTGGTGGTAAAAGGTTTTTACCTTTTACCACCTTTTACTTTTATATATTACGACATGTGACATTCATAAATGTAATTTCAAAATAATTCAAATAACTGAATTATTTTTTGATTTGATTGAAGGAGAAGTATCGACATATCGATAACATGAATGTCCCTTCGCTATTCTGCAAGGATACGTTTTCGTCTAGCGCTGCGGCTAACAGCAGCTAAATATGTTAGAGAGACGCTTGAAGACACAGGGACATGATATGTAATTTGCATCCATAGTGCGGGCTGTCTACTAGTTACAGTTTCTTGCCCGTGTAGTGGCGAGACGCGGAGGTGCAGATATTCACAGACCTTTGTTGAGTGTCAAATTCTTGGCAAGTCGTGTATGACTTAAATTTTGGATGAATTAAAAAAAAACAAATTATTTTTGTGAATTAAGTGGATCATGATGATAATTTATTTATTTTATATCTATTATTAATGTTTTTTTTTCATGAAAATAAGGGTCGAGACGAGCAGAACGTTCAGCTAATGGTAATTGATACGCCCTGCCTATTACAATGCAGCACCGCTCAGGATTCTTTAAAAGGCCCAAAAATTCCGAGCGGCACTTCAATTGCGTCACCTTGAGACATTAGATGTTAAGTCTCATTTGCCCAGTAATTTCACTAGCTTCGGCGCCCTTCAGACCGAAACACAGAAATGCTTACACCTTACTACTTCACGGCGTTAGGTGCTGTTGTGGTACCCATATTCTAGCCGGCATCCTGTGCAAAGGAGCCTTCCACTGGTAATTAAATCAAATCAAAATTACTTTATTCATGTAGGTCACGGAAATGACTGAAAAAATATTTTACTCATTGAATCTACCGCTACTTCGTAAAGGGTTGAGCTAATGAAAAGAAGTAGCAAGAAACTCATTGCCACTCTTTTATATCAAGATTTACATTTCCATTTACTTACTCTTTTCAACCTAAGATAATTATTTGAAATGAAATGAAATGATTTATTTGTATGAATCGTGGTAACATAGTTGTTAACAATTAATTGGTGTACAGCACAATTCGCCAATATATCGGCATACAAATATTTGATTGTCAATATTGGAATTTGTATATTTATACGTCACTAATAAACATTACATAGTTTTAATTCAATAATATAATATTAAAAACATTTTTTATATTTATAGCCTTTATTATACTCCCTAGATTTGTTAAGGACCATAGCAAAAGTTTAAAAAAAACTTATTGTTTGATGAACTGTGATAAAAACAGAAATATTTGACGAATATAACTTTTTAATATTTATATTGTGGGTTTATTATTTAATGTTAAAATTTAATCACTGTTAAATTATTCTGGCCCTTGTTAGCCGCAAGTATCTTATAAAATAAATGACTTTTCTAATTATACCTGTGATGGAGCGACCGCCGTCAGGCTATTTAAATTATATATTTAATTGTATCGAATCAAAAAAAAAAGAATCCCGCAGAGCTTCTTGCGTAGAAAGGGTCTTCTCAGGTATGAGGCCTAAATTTTCGACTGGGTTTTTTTTGGATAAAAATAAAAAAAAAAATAATCCGCGTTTATCAGTGGTAACCTTCAATATTTTGAGCTGGAAGAGAAGCTCAAATTCAATATTCACTTGAAAGTTCTTCTAAAAGACTGTGTGAATAAATAATGATTAAATTGGGGTTTTCAACTGTTGTTGTTATGACAGTGGCCTCACAATACATTTACGAGAATTTGATGTTTGTACAAAAGAATAAAAATAAGTTCACTAAACTAAGTGACTTACATAGTATTAATACTAGAAATAAGGGTAGACTTGCCATGCCTGCCACAAGACTCCATAAAGTCAGATATTCTTTTAGGTGTCAATGTGTTCGCTTCTATAATAAACTCCCCGAACAGATAGCAAATATGTCTATAAAAGCCTTCACAAAAAGTAAATTAAGCGGGCTGTTGCAATATCCAAGATTATTTAAATGATAAAGCAGCCTGGAATTAAATTGCTCTGCTTAAGTGTGATTTGTTTTATGTGATTTTAATTGTTCGATGTTATTTATATTACTTATTTGATTTGTTTGATTTTAATTTTGTCTGTTTGATATTATTTATTTATTATTATGAAATTAAGTGTATGACTGAACTTAAGCCATTGTAAATCAATGTTATGAGTTCAATAAACGTTATGATTTTGTTGCATATAATAATTTGCGTCTACGTGTATGTGCAGGTTAGTATATAGGATACAATACGTTCGGGACACGGGTAGGTATAACATAAACGGAATATCTAGTAGGATTTCATGTCACGGTTGTGGCTTGCGGTCGCCGTTGCTGAATCGTTTTCTAGGAACGTGTGGCGCGGTTCCAAACAGATCTTATCCGCGAGATACATCGGATCATGTTACCATTATTGCAGGGAATTCCAATGGCTTTGTGATAGCCATTCGTTTTGCTAACTCCAGACAATGTATCGACAAAACATGTTAGCGCGCTTATGTTATTATTGTTGTTTAAATATTTGCAGAAACGGATTTCCTTGTACAAATTTGCGGAAAAATTTGAGCCATACGAGCCGCTACACTTAATTTTCATTTGACAGCTGATTAATTATTGAATTAAAACTTCTTTAGGCGCGACTTGGGGGTAACTCGGAATATTTTTCTGACGGAAGTAACGTTCAGTACAAAAGCCAATTGTAAGAATTCTTAAGCCATTATAATTTAAGGATTTTAAAAAATATTTCAAATTGTTCAGTAATATTTTTTTTAAATCTCCATTGTATAATTTGTTTATATAAAGTTTTCAGAAATTTTCTGACATTTGCGACATTCGTTAATTTGTTTTTGGTTTCTTCGCCCATTATTAGGACAGGTTAAGGGGTTCGGGCCCATACAGCCATATTTGTTAATGTTTAATAACTCGTATATGAGTGAAATATTTAAAAATGTAGTATTAAATTATAAATAGAATATAAAATGAAAATAATTATCAGTCAAATAAAATGGCGGAATCCCAGGAACATTTTACTGTTTCATCAATAAGAATAAAAGAGAAAATCAAGAACCTGATAATGACTTGACCTGTAAAGTAAGTATTTATTTTCTGTTGAATAATAATATCAAAACATAACATTATAGCATTCTTTGTAAGATATATAAAATCTCACTTGATAAAATAATATTAATATATATTAATAAATGCATTTTCTTTATTTTAGGTAGAGATTTTCTCTTTGCTCAAAGATGTAGATATCGTCAGCGTTTCCGAGAAAAAATCTAACAATGCTCCTAGCTCTTCAGTAATACGTAAGTGCTTAGTTGGTAACATGGTTTCATTTAATGTATAATTTAATATATTTATGTATGTGTTAATTATTCCTAAAGTTAATTATTATTAAGTTTTACTTCAATCGCGCGTAAAGGTTACACACACACATACTATTTTACATCTTTAAAACAATATTTATTTTGTGTTTTTTGTAAGATCATCAATAAAATTTGTTAAAATCTCAAATACTTAACTCAACAAAGCAAAGGCGATCATGTTATATCTATATATATAAAAATGAATTGCTGTTCGTTAGTCTCGCTAAAACTCGAGAACGGCTGGACCAACCAACCAACGATTTGGCAAATTTAGATCATGAATTATTTGTGGAAGTCCAGAGAAGGTTTAAAAGGTGAATAAATAGGAAAATGCTGCAAAATTAAATAAAAACAACAAATTTGTTTTTCCTTTGATGTGCCCATACATAATTTTTAAGAGAGAATTTATTGACGCACGGTTTGACAGTTCTGCTGTGAAACAATTTCATTACAACAACAGGGAGCATATTTTACGAAATAATTCTTGATGTTATGAAATATTATTGACAAATTCATAAATAACAGTATTTTATTTATTATACACAGAACAATGTCTGTCGGTTCAACTAGTAGTAAATATAAAATAGTGAATATTAATATTATTGTGTTACAAAAATAAGTGATTAGTGAGGCCAAAGTGCTGTTACATATTTTAACTGTGCAACGCAAAGGAGTTAGTTTGTTACTTTATTGCGTTCCAAAGGCGTCAGCGATTTTTATAAAACTTACTTCAATCGAATTATTTAGTCTTGCGAGTGTCACTTAACATAAGTGACAAGTTTTTAAGGCTGATAATATTTTTCATTAGATCATATTTTATACTTTTAGATAGACTGTGAAAGCTGTGAAAACCTCGAAAGAAATTGATGTTGACAGATAACTTCTTTTTTGAGCAATGCACGCACATGTCAAGCAATAACATTATGCTGTACAATATTTGCAAGCTCATTCATATCTGCGACAAAAACCATTTTCTAAATATATTGTTTTGTTCTGTTGTGACCATAATATGTTAATGCCAAATACTATGTAACTGAAATCATTGTGTAAGTGATACCAGCCTGTATTGTTATCTCCACATAACAGCTCAATTCCAACATAATTGCCAACATTGCACTCGGAATTAATCCTACAAAGAGTTGCGACAAAAATGAAACAGCTAACGGCAACAATTCTCAAATTCTCATAGCAATTAGCGGGAGGTTTTTTGGTGGTTGTTGCCAAGTTGCAGCGTTGGCAAGCAAGCCGGGGATGTAATTAAATCGTTGCTTGCCAAGTTTGGACACGCGCGGCATATGTTCTGGTCATGTCGAGCCTTGTTGATTAGCCCGCGTTATGGCTCATGTTTTGGATCTCTCTGCGTTGTCATGTGATCAGAGCCATATGGGGCACAAAAGGACAATACTTCTATTACTATTCTATAAAGAATGGTCCTTCTAGCAATATATACTTAATATAAATTGGTAGCAATAAAAAACTCTACATTTTAATAGGATTTATGGTGTCTTAAACCAATATCTCGCGAAGATTTAGCAAAAATACTTTGTTTAGCAACTTATTTGGTAATAATTGTTGATCAATATTCCGATATGGTGATAACCATTTTGATACTTGCTTAAAATCAATGCAATGTCATTTGTGTCTGTTTGATGATATCCCAACAAGTGTCACTAAGTTACATGGAGTGATACATTCACGGGGTTTCATACTTCACGGTCACCACTTCATCATGCTCTTTCATCACATTTAATCTTTAACTGTTCTAAATTGTGGTCTTGAAGGCAGAAGACTATGTGTGTTATAATATATTTTAATGTTACTGCTTACAACACTTATTTACACCGCGCTATTTCAGCCATCTTAGATTAAGTACTTCAACTTGAGATGTAAAAGGGTTGCCACCTAACAGTAATATTAATAATATAATGTTGCAACTTAGTACTAACAAACAAGAGTAAAAATCTGACAAAATTAAGGCAGTATTTGTACAAAATATTGACTTTGAAATGTACAAAACTCCCTAAGCTCTTACTGGAAATGTGATATTAATGAAATGAAATGAAATGAAATGAAATGAAATGAAATGATTTATTTGTATGAATCGTGGTAACATAGTTGTTAACAATTAATTGGTGTACAGCACAATTCGCCAATATATCGGCATACAAATATTTGATTGTCAATATTGGAATTTTTATATTTATACGTCACTAATAAACATTACATAGTTTTAATTCAATAATATAATATTAAATAAACATTAGTTTGTAGGTACCTCTCAAAAATTACATTTAAATACTATTATTTTTGGCTAAAGAATTCTTTTAAACTATAAAAGCATTTATCTTTTAGCCATAATTTAATTTTTTTATGCATTAATGCTTTTGGCATCTCTCTAATATTCTTTGGAAGGTGTTTAAAGACCCTAATACACATAGCATTTGCGTTAATTTGATGAAGCGCTGTTCTACAGTATGGCATCAGAAGGCGACTTAACGATCCTAATAAGGAATAGTCCTTTGCTGGTTTAAAAAGCTCACCATGTTTTTTTAATGAACACAAATTTCTAATATATATAGACGATAATATCAAATTTAATCAGATCCAGCCACAAATATAATTTCGGTCTCCAATAATTAAGAACACGTAGCTCCACAATACCCTGGAACCCTTGCACTCGTAACTCGCTGGATTCCAATCTAAAGAGCATCGTGAACATAAATTTAACAGTTTTAATTAAACTCATAATAACATTGTTCGCGGAATGATTCCACATTGGAACGGGCGTTCGAAAAGAAACTTTCAATTTTATGAAACAGATGTTTTATGGAAATAATTTTAGATTAGTAGATTTATAAGTAAAAGAAAATTTGAAAATTGATAAATTAAATCTAGAATCAAACCGCTTCCAGCCGACAATAAATCCGTTAGTCGTAAGGACTCAAACAAGCAAGAAAGTCAAATTTTGACTCAAATATTGTGTAAGTAGGTATATCTCCGATTAGTTTACAAAACTTTACAAGTCACCATTCATTAAAATGTTTTGATTCTTTTTCGTAAAATAATTATTCTTTAATCTAAATTCTATCCAAACATTTAAATAAAATTGGAGTGTCTGTTTGTAATATTGAAATAACCGTTTTTTACTACATGTATATGAATATATATACGGTACTTACACGAAAATACCTTTCTTTACAATTTTTGTCTGTCTGTTTGTTCCGGCTAATCTCTGAAATGGCTGGACCGATTTTGACGGGACCTTTATTGGTTCATTGTAGAAAAATTCTTTGATTTAAGAAAAATAAAGTAATGTTGCTATTTCCAAGAAACGGTCTAACTCGAAAAATAATTAATATGGCAACACAACATTTTCCGGGTCAGCTAGTACTTAATTAGTTATTTATGCAACTGTTGTGTAATAAGGGGTATTAAAACACAAATGTGGGTTAGTGGTGGTGATAATAGTATCACATGAGTGTTTTAATACCTAATTATCAACAGTTGCATACAAGACTTTATCTACACCCAGAATATGAATCATTAGAAAATCTTATAATATTCACACTGCCATTCATACAGGATTTGCCACAGGAAAACAAAGCAAGAGACAATTTGAATAATATGTTAACCCTATTGTCTCATTCAAATTATGTGACATATAATGGTAATTTATTATGTAGTAACATACACATAATTGATATTAATAATATAATTAATCATAAATGTAAAATGTTGACATTTGATAGGTTACACCTATCTAATTTTTATAAAAGACATAGCTAAATCGCTATCTTTTTATTTGTTTTATAACTCAGCCAATTATTTGGCAACCCGGTCCCCTGCTTCTATTGAGCAGGTTAGTAAGTCGAATAGCACTGCTTCTATTGAGCAGTGTAATAGCTTGTTGGACTCTGCTCCTATTGAGCAAAGTAATTATTTGATAAACACTGCTTCTATTGAGCAGTCTTATAGTTTAGTTTCTGGTTTGGAATATGTTCCAAATTATTTAAATTAGTCAATAAGACAATAGGGGACTCCTCTAGCAATATAAATACACAATGTACAAGTAATAGTAAACATAATAATTGTAAAGTTATAAACCTGATGCACCAAAATATGCAAGGATTGTTAGGTAAAGAACTGGAACTGGAGTTACTAATGAACCATGAAAATATTGATATCTTATATCTTACTGAACACTGGCTTAGAAAATATGAGCTCATTTTTAACTCCAGTGGTCATCGGGTGGCAAGTGTGTTTAGCAGAGAAAAGGCAACACGTGGCGGCTCTCTTATACTTATAAGTAAATCATTTAAATTCAAAGACCGTAAATATATTGTGGGCCTCTCTGTTGAACGTACCATTGAAATAGCCTGTGCAGAGCATATACAGACCCCCCGATGCATTATATGAGTTATTTGAGAGTGTATTGGAGGAGGTTCTATCAAAATTATCAGAATCTAAGAAATATATTATGATTTGTGGTGAGTTTAATATTAACTTATTAGAAAAATCCACCACAAGTATTAGATTCAAATCTTTGTTTAAATCATATAATTTATCAAATATTTTCTTAGAACCTACTAGAGTAACCAGCACCTCTAAAAGCTGTATTGATAATATTTTTACTAATTATAAACCTATTTCTCAATCAATAATTAGTAAACTGAGCTCAGACCACTTTGGTCAATTAGCCTCTTTTAATATTGAGGGAAACAAATGTACTTCAACTAAATAGTTTATGTTTGTTCCGGTAAACAATAGGCGAATGGAGAAATATAGAGGCAATGTTTCAAAAAAACTCTCAAACTTGTATTTGAATTATAGTAGTACTCCAAATGAGATGTATGGTAAGTTATTTAAAATAATTAAAACAGACTTTGCTTCTATATTAACTTCAAAGACGGTCAACTCGGGTGGCCTCTTGTCATTTAACAACTGGGCAACAGCTGGTATTCATAGGAGCAGACAACGGTTATATGAACTACATAGTGAGAGATCATCATGTAATCATGATGTATCTTTCCTTGTATATGTGAAAAAATATTCAAAATTATTTAAGAAAGTATGTACTATTGCTAAGTCAATGCATATTAGAGAAATAATTAAAAATGCTTCAAATAAAATAAAAATGACTTGGAAAGTTATTAACTGGGAATCTGGAAGAGCGAAAGACTGCAAGTTTGATTGTAATCTAATAATAAACAATACAAAAATCCACTCTGAGCAGGAAGTAGCTTCTGCTTTTGAGAATTTTTTTTCTGACATTCCAGTTTCCATCTCAAGCACCCTTGTCTCCTCCACCAGTGTTGCCGAGTCACTTCTTTTGGAAAATGTTAAGGAATGTAAACAAAATTTCAAATTCAGTGTTGTTAGCCCAGCAGAAATAATTAAAACTTTCACATCCTTAGAAATTAAAAAGACTGCTGATATATGGGGCATATCTGTAAAAATAATAAGTTCTGTTATTGACGTCATAGCAATGGTGCTATGACGTCTATATATGGATCTAGCACTAGTTTTTAATAGCTGTATTGAACATCGCGTGTTTCCTGACCTTCTGAAGTATAGTAAAATTACACCAATATTTTAATCGGGACTCACTTCTGACCCGAATAACTATCGCCCTGTCTCGGTGTTGCCGACCCTTAGTAAAATTTTTGAAAAAATTATTTTAAGCCAAATGCTTACTCACTTTAACACTTATAAGTTACTTCATATAAAGCAATTTGGCTTTACTAGGGGACGCTCGACTACGGATGCAGGTGTTGAACTCATCAGGAATATTTTTGAGGCCTGGGAGGAATCACAGAACGCACTTGGTATCTTCTGTGATTTATCTAAGGCTTTTGATTGTGTTCAGCATTCAACGCTGGTCAGGAAGCTATGCCACTATGGTGTAAGAGGAGCTGCACTCGATCTTCTGATCTCATATTTAAATAATAGGATTTAGAGGGTCGAGGTGAATGGCAGGAGATCTCCTGGGACTCCTCTCGGTATGGGGGTACCACAAGGGTCTATTCTTGGACCCTTCCTCTTCCTAATTTATATAAATGATCTACCTAACCTTGTAGAAAAAAAACACAAGGTGGTATTGTTTGCGGATGACACTTCACTTATATTCAAAGTGAAACGAAGCCAAGTTTTGTATGACGAAGTAAACAATGCTCTATCTGACACCGTGTACTGGTTTAGCGCCAATAACTTATTGTTAAATAATCATAAAACCAAATATATTAAATTCACCGCGCCAAATGTCAAAAATGTAGATGCGAATATTTTATTAAATGGAGAGGTGGTAAAACCAGTGGAATCTGCTATATTTCTTGGCATTACTCTTGATTCCAAATTGCAGTGGGGCCTCCATATTGAAGGATTGGCGAATAGGCTTAGTTCTGCAGCATATGCGGTTAAGAAAATCAGACGGTTAACTGACATAGATACGGCGAGATTAGTATACTTTAGTTATTTTCATAGTATTATGTCCTATGGTATATTGTTATGGGGCAGTGCGGCCGATATTAATACTATCTTTGTGCTGCAGAAGAGGGCTATTGGCGCGATTTATAACCTAGGTCCTAAAGAATCATTAAGAGAAAAATTTAAAGAAATAAACATTTTGACTGTTGCTTCTCAATACATTTTCGATAATGTTTTGTATGTTCATAAACACATTGAGGAATTTTCTAGAAACTGTGACATTCATAATGTTAACACGAGGAACAAACATAAACTTGTTATGCCTACTACTCGGTTGGGTCGAGTTAGTAAGTCTTTTGTTGGGCGATGTATATGCTTCTACAATATGATCCCAGAAAATGTACAAAACAAATATGTTACGAAATTTAAAAGAATTGTTAAAAAACGTTTGTGTGGGAAAGGTTATTATAGCATAAAGGATTTTCTTAATGACACCACGGACTGGGAATAAAGCGAAAACCCTAAGGCTCTTTAATTATAAATGTTTATTGTACGATATTATATTGTAATCCATATTTTATATTAAAAACAAAAAGCCCGCTGTTCTTGTTTCTTGCGCCCATTCTTCTCAGGTTTGAGGCAGTCTCTTTTGAATGGGTGGTAGATTTTGACGTTCAATAAGTGATTTTAAATCCTATTTTGAATAAAAATATTTGAATTTGAATTGAAAAGATTCTGAAACAGTTAGCTTACTGCTAACATTAAAACAGCCAGTAACTTAATATCATATATTACTGATGTTATACAATTAAACTAAGTGTTAATGAAATACTGTATTATTTATTTTAGTAGTAATTTACATTTTGTATTGTGCAATTATTAAAATTCACTTGAATATTATGTTCTTTTGCAGCGTTTAAAATATCCGGCGGTGTGCTGTCAAAACATCAATCGCTCATTTTTTCAAGAAAAATGGCGGGGTTTCGAATAACCTACTTTTTTTTACGGCGCGCCATATTCTGGTAGTGTGGAACGCGCGTAAACGAAAATGTTCTTTTTTTGAAATTCATACAGATACCACGCATCGAGCAATAAAAATGTGGCTGTTTGTTGATACTCTTTGCGCATGAAGGGATCGAAAAAAAAAACCAAGGAGTGTTGTAATGAAATTAAGTACAATATTACAACACTCGTTTGGATGATGTAATGGTTATTACGACATTGGGTGTTTTAATGTTGGTAATAAGCTAACTGTTTCAGAATCTTTAATAGAGGATTTAAAGCATGGGTGTAGATAATAAAACAAAATCAATGTAACTTATAATAAATTGACGTTAATTATTTTATAATATTCATAAAAGTAGGTACCAACTTGAGATTTTACCGTATATTCTATTTTATTTAACCTGATGTGGCTGCTGTGGAAAATACACAACAATTTAGCCAATGTCACGTTTAAATAGTGTGCCAATTTTATCGTTGAATAAAGAATGACATTTATTATTTGAAATAAGGAGACTTAAAACTGACAAAGTATAAATTTTAGTCCGATCTGTAAGACCTTATTATTTGTTAGTCTCGTATATAGGAGGTTTAATTCGACAATTTATATTTTAGGCATACGTAAAGCATCCTGTTATACCGCGCCGAGTAAGCGTAGGCGTAACTACACACGGACTTAACGGTTGTCCAACAATAATGATTTTAATGATCAGCAAGATTATTGGATAATGAAGTATTAATACAACCAAGAGCATGATTATTTTCAACTATAGGCATATAAATCATATTTTTAAATATTAGGCTTCGTGCTTCCTACGGCTATATTAACCAGAAAGGGTTTTTTTTTACAATAAGGGATGAGACGAGCTGATAGCAACTGATACGCCCATTACAATGCTGTGCCGGTCAGGATATTTGAAAAAATCAAAAATTCTAAGTGGCACTATAATTGCGCTCGTCACCTTGAGATATAAGATGTTAAGTCTCATTTGCCCAGTAATTTCACTAGCTATGGCACCGTTCAGACCGAAACACAGTAAGGCATACACATTACTGCTTCAAGGCAGAAATAGGCGCCGTTGTGGTATGTAGCCGGCATCCTGTGCAAAGGAGCCACTTGCTGGTGTTAACTGGTGTCAAAGTTTCTTTAGCAGCGGATAATTTGTGTTATAAATGTATTTTAGAATTAGTTTAATAATTTACGTGGTTGTTTACTACACATATTCTTAACATACTGTATATTATCTTTAGCAATATTTAAAACAAATTGTTTTTTTATATATTTTTACGATATTTTAGCTTATAATAACTCTGTTTAAAACAACATGTTCACATATTTATAAGTCTGTATGTACTAGGGATTTGTACGGCTTTTATATGTCATAAAACTCGTATCAAGCTCGCAACTTTGGACAAAGCCGCGCGATAAACTTGTATACCTCGCTGTTACTATTATCATAATGCAGCCCTCTTCCAAAAATTGTATTCTTTAGTTTTGCCTTTGATGCAGGCATCTGATAGCTAAAGCTTAAAATAATTTTAAAAGGTTCTTCACGAAAGTACCGTTGAGATAATATTCAAAGCTGCAATAGCAGGTACGATAAAGAAAACGTAAGTAAATAATTTTGAATAGGCTTACATCTATCCTTCGGAGGAACCCTGTTGTTCTTCGGTATCATACACATAATCATAAAAATGATTTAAGTTTTCTTTAGTATTAATTCCACTAAAGAAAACTTAAATCATTTGTATAATTATGGATTTCCGCAAAGTAACGCCTACTTCAATAAAAATATACACGTAATCGTTTAAAACATATCAATAAATTGATGAAGCTACGGTAGTAATAAGAATTACGAAGTAATTTTATTTTTACGGCCTACTTGCGGTATTTAATATTTTTTTACAAAAAGCTTACACTTTCGATTTGGATGATAGCGTCAATTGGAGGATACGAGTTTTCTTTTAAGCTATTGCATAGCTTCTTTCGCGGGCGTTGAGCGTGGAGACCGAATCCAGAAATTCCGTAACGAAAATAACCTAACACTTACTTACTAGATCTATAAAGATATTTCGACCCGGTCATTACAGTTGCCGTGGAATAGCGGTTACACGTATGCTTTTTGTGCAGAAGGTCACAGGTTCGAGCCTGGGGTACGCCTTGATTTTTTTAAATTTCTTTTTAAATTTTTATTATTATGACAAGCATTTTCATTTAGTTTCACCTGTCCCGTTGTCTGTCTGTAATCAAATCTTGCAAGTAAAGTTTTACTCACTTCCCGTTTGCTTTTTTTTACATTAATTTTATCAAAAAAAGAAATACTGCATAAATAAAATAAATACATAATTATAATATCATAAGTTGTTAAAAAATGCTATGCAATAGCTTTACCATGGCAGTCCCCGAGTGCCACACATCTTTTTTTTAATACAATTTTTTTTTATTCGTTAAATTTAAGTCTTAGGAAATCCTCCGTGATATAGGATTCCCCATATTTCAGCACGGTTGCAAGTACCATGTTCTTGTTGTCTGGGACGCTCCAGTTCAGGTGTCTTCTTAAATGTAGCTCTAATGGTTAAAACAATGTATTATATCTAATAATATTTCATTTTTATTCAACCAATAAATATTGTGCCCATTTTCAGGGTTTTCTTATAACAAATACACTAAAAGTTAACGTCGTAACGCCACATCATTTTGGCGTCATTTCAAAGCCAAAGATGGAGATATTTTTTCTGTAGCTGTTCTGCAATTGCAGTTTTTTTAGCCGCACGCCTTCACGGTGGGATCGGTTGTGTGGCTAATGAGTCGCGAGATTATAAAAACTGACAATATAGGTATTTACCGACCAGTGGGAGGCTCCTTTATACAGGATTCCGGCTAGATTATGGGTACCACAACGGCGCCTATTTCTGCCGTGAAGCAGTAATGTTTTTTATTTTCACTAGAAATTACTGGGCAAATGAGATTTTACATCTTATGTCTCAAGGTGACGAGCTCAATTGTAGTGCCGCTCAGTATTTTTGGGTTTTTCAAGAACCCTGAGCGGCACTGCATTATAATGGGCAGGGCGTATCAATTACCATCAGCTGAACGTCCTGTTCATCTCGTCCCTTATTATTAAAAAAAAAGAAAGATACTCAATTTGAATCCATCCATATGATGGTCATTTTCGCAGTTCACACGCACATTGAGATGTTTAAGCACATCCGTACGTTGTTCATGTTCGAACATACAACACATAAACATGTATGGCCACACGTTTATTTGTGGCCATATTTTCCATTAATTTAGGACATATTTGGTCGCAGCTCGTACTAGAAAATACTTTAATATCATAGTTACCAATACTGTAAAGGCCATGTCGATAATTTTTAAAACATTGTAATTATGTTTAAAGCATGTATAGCTTTCAATTTTAAATATAGTATTATCTATCGACTTAAACTCTACTCAACCACTACAGAGTGAGGCTTGCCGCTCGATACAAAGCGAAGTGTAGCCAATCAATTAGACCGACAGGACAACAAACCATCTATTAATCTAGGACTACCAACATCAAGGCCAGGGATTCCAATTTACGTTGACTGTGCATTTGTCGTTCTTTAGGTATTCATGGTTTGGGGTTGTCTCTTACAATAATTTCCACATGCCTGCATAACCTATCTAGTTTGCTGTGGAGAAGTCTGAAAGAAGCAGTATTTTGAAGTGATAACTTCTTATGGGAGGATAAACCGCCTCGTAATGTAACGCGTTACAGCGCCAGTCTGTCTGGCTTCTCTTACTCTCACACATACGGCAGCGGTAGGCTCCTCCTCTCTCACTCTAACCAATTGTTACTTTTATAGGAGTAAATAATGATACTAATAATGTACATACACAAAATTCAAACGTACATATACAAGAATTGTAACTAAGAATAATATATATTTTATAATCAATAAAAAATTAATCAATAAAATTATTTTAAATGATGCTGATTTAGATCTCTTCAACGACAATTTAGCGGATCTCAAACGAAAATTACTTGCAATTGCTTAATATTGTCATAAGATTTTCTTTTATATACTTATAAATTGTTAATTTCAATCATATTTTGCAAAAAGTTTAATTTAATTTACTAGTATTTTGTTTTAATTTTTCAGTCATGATTTTTCTTATTGTAAATATTTATTAGAGGTCCCGGGTTCGAATCCCGGTACGTGCAAGCATTTATATGATGAATATAGATGTTTGTTTCCGAGTCATGGATGTTTAAATGTATTAATGTATGTTTATATGAATTTATGTATGTTTAAGTAAGTATGTTGTATTAAATATATCATTGTCTTGTAACCCATAACACAGGCTATATATGCTTAACTTGGGGCAAGATTAATTTGTGTACAAAGTGTGTCAATATTATTATTATTATATTATTATGAAATGCCGTGAATGCCTTCCAATAATAGAAATACTAGACTAAATAGAATCTGAATAATTTGTAAGCAAATGTCATGTATATCTATTGTTGGTGTTCCAATAAAATCACTTTATAAATTAATAACCTTTTCTTAAAGTATCATATTATTATGCATAATTTTTGAGTATTAATCTAAGCTTTTCTCAAGTTAAAAAATTTCAATATTATATAGTTCAACTTAAGTTTAAGTTATCACTTCTGTCGAGCGTCCCGAGACGCACCCTTTTTTATTTTAATTTTAAAACTAAGTTTTATTTATACAAATAGTAATTAATACCAAAAATAGGGAAAAATATGGAACAATCCCACTTTACACTCGACTCAGTTGATTGACGTATAAACATTAAAATCGACTCTCTCATAAACATACAAGCTAAAATTAAAGACAAGCATCTTTTTTTGAAGTAAAACTTCTTTAGGCGTGACTTGGGAATATTTTTCTGCAGCAAAAAGTCAATTGAAACAATTCTTAACCATTATAATTTAATGGTTTAAAAAATTGTTTCAAATTGCTCAGTACTATTTTCTGAAAATCTCCAAGTGTTCCTTTATGACTACTTTGTAATAAATCCTACTAATATTATAAATGTGAAAGTTTGTATGTCTGGATGTATGATGATGTTAACGCAAAAACTACTGATTGGTTTTTTGTGAAACTTTATAATAATATAGCTTACACACCAGAATAACTCATAGAATATAATTTATAAAATTATAGTGTGAATTATCCAAAATATAAAATAAGTGTGAAGTAAGTAGAAAAGAAATCTGCAATTTATATGGCAATACAACGTTTGCTGGGTCAGCTAGTAATAAATAAAAGTTCTCAGTATGACGTTTGCAACATTCGTTAATTTTTCTTCGTCCATATATATAATATTCAATAACATTATATTGATATGTGTGATATTAATAATTTAATTAATAATACGGCTTTAATTAATGTAAGTATATATTTAATGGTATAAATTAAATCTTCTTGTCTTTCAACTTTTTAAGAATATTTGTTATATACTGGATGTCCTAGAATAGGTGGGACAAACAAGGGCAAACAAAAATAGCATATTTTGTCTATGAGCTTTCAGATAAGAAAAAAAAAGTATATATGTGTATCTCTTAATTATTCCTAAAGTTTTACTTCAATCGCGTGTAAAGATTTCACTCACGCACACACTTTATTTATTATTATACTCTTTGATATTATATTATTTATTATATTTTCTATTTTTATTTTGATAATTTGATTGACTATGTAGGTAATGATGTCTTGTACCGAGAAGTCTCTGACAGCTGAAACACAGTTCATAGTAGTTTAGTTGTCTTTGCTCCCCGTTTTGTATGTAAATAATTAATAATATAATTTAGAACTATTTGTAACTTGTAATTACTAACTATTATTAATTATTGTAATGTTTGGGAAATAAATTTATTAAGTTGTTATACTCTCAAAATAATAATAGGGACTTAGGAATAGTGTTTGATACAAAAATGTCAATGTCAGATCACATTGCTGCAATAACTGAAAAAGCTTACAGGAATCTACCTTTTTCAGGTTTAGAGTGTATAAAAGTTCTTTATTTCTCATATGTTCGTAGCGTCTTAGAATACTGATGTAATATCTGGAACCCATACTATAGGATATATATCGATGAAATAGAGAATATACAATCAAAATTTGTAACGGTATTAGAATATCGCCTTCAGCATTATGGTTCTAGTTATGAGGAAACCTGTAGCCAACATAAATTAATGCAATTAAAAGACCGGCGAACTTTACTAGATATATTATTTCTGTATGACGTGTGCAACAACAAAATTGATTGCCCCGAACTTACATCTTCATTCATGCAATTTAGAATCCCGAATAAGCGTACAAGGCATACCACCCTTTTTAATGTCCCAATTACTCACTCTATTTATGCACAGAATTCGGTGGTCTGCCGTACCCTTAGCTGCTATAATAAACATTTCTTACCAACAGATATATTCGTCCATACTGAAAGCTCTTTCAAAAAGGAAATCATTTTAAGTATACTGTAATCGAAGAGTTGAAAACGACTTAAGACATACGCACATACACTCATACGCACATACACTCATACGCACATACACTCATACACACCTTTATATCTATTAGTTAATTATTTTTTATTTTGATTTAATCATAGTTTAATTAGAGCGTTAAATGTTATACTATAAATAGTGTGAACCTGTAATTGGCAGTCGGCCATCGCATAATATTTTTGTTATTAGTTTAATTTTTGTGTGCTGTTGGTTCAATAATAAAAAAAAAATGTATTGTGTAACTATTAGAAATCTCAATACCAGAATTGAGATGTATACAATTACGTTGAAGGCATTATTATATTATAGAGGGCAGAATACTACAAAGCTAAGTTATAATATATCACTCAAACAAAATACCATAGTAATTGTTTGTTTACAATTATATTAATAACAGTTTGTTTAAAATATCATGCCCCAGTCCCCGGCTGCCCCGAGCGGGGCCACGGTAGCAGCCACATAAGCGACAGGGCAGGGGGTGCTAAGAATCCCCTAGTGCGGCAACGCTACCATTGACGAAGAGTGTTGGTAGGCCCCCCACAAGATGGACCGACGATCTGGTCAAGATCGCCGAAATACGTTGGATGAGAGCAGCGCAGGACCTGTCGTCGTGGAGATCGTCAGGCACGCATGTGATTTTGATTTTGAAAAAAATAACCCTAAACAAATTGTAAATTTTTGGTTTTTTTTTTTCACTACTGGGTTTATATATAAAACATCGTCAGCGTCCATAAATAGTGCTTCAATAATGTGTAAAAATAGTCCCAATAAATAGAGTAGTCGTATAAATAGTCTTATTTCAAATTAACTTGTGTTGTTGAATGAAATATCTTGGCAAGTTTGAAAGCAAGTGATCACCTGCCAACTCATAATTGCTCCTTTGTAACCAAGTCGGCTCTATTGACAGTTTCTTGGCAAGCCTCTATTTAATTACGCGCCAATTTTTTCAGTCGCCACTAGACTGACTGCCGAGCCCGAACACGATATTTTTGATTGGATCGGGAGCATTTTGGTTGATATATTTTAGGGTTCAGCACATCTAGAGGATTTGGTGGAGAAATGCTACTAAAAGTAAATACATGGTCTTAGGGACACCAAACCTTATCAATAAAGTCCTTAAATACAATTTGGACATCGTAATAAATAATGTGGTGATTGAACCGGTTCCTGTAGCTCGAAACCTGGGTTTTCACTTTGATGAGAATCTCAGATTCGAATTCGAAATTCGAATGTTACTTCTTTTTGTTATTTATGTGTTAAAATAAATGCTTTTTCTTTCTTTCTAAATTGGTGATTTTTTTCAATTCTAAGAAAGGTTACCTCTGTGAAATTGTCGCTTTAGAAATAAGTATAATATGCTCAATGGTTGAAGGATGTTGTAGTATTAAGTCAATATCCCTTTTTGTATCGACTCAAGTAATGAGTGAAGTCGAATAAAATAGGTCTGTTGAAATAAAAAAATATTGTGCTTTGTAGTTCTTAAATCAAGCTTCTTAACCCTGTTAAAAGATGGGGCTAATCAAACCAAACATTTTAAAGCTTGGTGTGTTTAGGTAATCGATATCTACGTTAATTGTAATAAAAAGAGCTTGTAGACTATTATTTTATATCTTCATTAGAGTATATAAAAAAAAAAACAAGAAAAAGAGAGGGTGAGAACGGCAAATTGGAACATCAAATTATTCAATAAAACATCTAATGAATAAAATGATAAAGGTATTCATTGTGCGATTAAGTTTTATTCTTTTATTAGCCCTTTTTTAATAAATATTGCGGTACTTTCAATTAATATAAAGATATAAGAAACAACGATTTTTATAAGTACTTACCCAGTCATGTCAAATGTACTGACGATGTCGCGGGTATCAGCTATATCAACAGTTAAATATAAGAAGACATAGTTTTTGTTGTAACATACCTGAGAGTTGAACAAAGCATACAAGATTTTATAAACGATACGTCACTCAAACGGTTGGCTCAGTTGGAAAGAGCGCTCGCAGGGAATGCGAAGGTCGCGGGTTTGAGTCCCGCATCGTTCATAAAATTTGGTTTTAAATTTTATTTGTGTAACTAATCTCAGAAGTGAGGGTTATCACTTTAAAAACATAACAAATTGTTTACATTTGCAAGAGCGACATCTCAAGTCAATTTCCTAATATGCAAATATTGGGGTTGAGCAGGTTATCAACTGTAAAGTAGATCCTATAGATGTAGCCACAACCTGAAATTTGAACAGAGCATACAAGATTTTGTAAATAATGCGTCACTCGAACGGTTGGCTCAGTTGGAAAGAGCGCTCACACGGAACGCGAGAGGTCGCGGGTTCGAGTCCCGCTTCGTTTATAAAATTTTGCTTTCAGTTTTATTTGTGTCAAACACAGTGAATATATTAAATTGGAGAATTTAAGTAAATAAGAATAATAATTGATAAGATTTCGTTTCATCATTTGTTCTAGTCACTTGTATGATGTAGGTATGTACATTATAACCTTCCTCCAAATAGCTTAAGAAAGCTTGCCAGAAGATGTTGAATTGAGAAACTCTCAGGTATGGATTATTTTTGGCTCCGGATCAAACTTATGAGCGGCGTTTCCTTTTAAATTCCTGGTTTTTTGAATGGAACAAGTTAAATACTTAATATTAAATCACTGTTAGCAGTAGCCACGTCTGTGAGGTTGCCAACATTTCCCCATCTTCCTTGTTTGTGAATTTAAAAACTTGTAAAATTTATGACTAGGCTTGGAAGTTTGGGAGTTTTAAATGTTTTTTGATGTTACACGATGAAAAATGGTGGTATTATAACGGACACATATTATGCTCATAAGTATCATTTTGGTGTATTTTATTTTGTAATTATTACGTAATATATTTCCTCTTCCTACACATCAATGCTGTGGTATATTTCATTTATATTTGACCTTGGGAATTTTTATCAAAACCCGGATTGTTCATGCTCATACCCATTATAATATGTGTCTGAATATGTTCTTTTCACGTAAATAGCTGAAAATTGACATGTTAAAGTCAAAATATTCGGTCGAATAGTTTATTGAAACATTTGCTTCTAATTTGTAATCACTACATATTACAAAACAAAGTCCTTCACCGCGTCTGTCTGTCTGTCTGTTCGCAATACACTTAAAAACTGTTTCACCGATTTTCTTGTTGTTTTCACCAATATGTTGGTTCTCGAGAAGGTTTTAGTATATAATTTTCAAATATATTAAATTTCAGTATATAATTTGTTCATTTTTTTAACGATATTTGTTGGAGGTGTCGAGTGAGTTTTAAATAAAAACGGTGTCTAAGCCCTTTGAGATATAACAAAATATGGTGGGATTGTGTATCTGATATAGGACTATAGAAAAGTCTGCAATGACATATGTCTATCTCTTAACAATAGCATACGATATCCATTTTAATACTTTAAAAGCTGTTTGCACAAATATGACAATAATCCTGAATACTTAGGTACATCATATTTTTTTCTATTGACAGAACAGCGTCTGATAGGTCAGGTGGTTCAATAATAAAGAACACTCGTTCTCTGTTAACTCTGTTAAACAAAAAAAAGACATTCCTGTATCAAGTCTAACATTGATTAGGTACAGAGTTTGAGATTGAACGGTTATAGTCAGATTGAAATATGAATTTTATGATAAGCATCCTGATCAAATAGCTGTACCTATCTGAATATGCGGCGTAGAGGTTATTTATCGATAAAAACCTCTCTCGTTTGCCATGTTATCAAAAATTCTAAGTAGGTAATGTTATTATCATAAAAATATATTTACGAAGATCCAAGCGATCGCAAAAGCCGTTAAACCGTTTCAACAAATACGGCTATGCTTATATCCAATCTCTGTATCGGTTTAATGTCTATATGTCGAAGTGTCGTTTGACTTGGCATAAAAACCGTTTTACCGACAAAAGTATTAAAGATGTTATTGGCCGTAAAATGTTGTCAGTTATCCGAAAATGCGTTTATTTATGTCTGCCAATGTTTTAGCTCGGCGTGTTTGGTCGCCGTCGTAAATTCGAGGGTTGATTTTATGTTTGATATATTACAGACGTGGCCCTTGCTTGGTTATGAAAATGAACGATTTACTTCTTTATGTCTGCTACCACAGGACGAGCACTTGGCCTAGTTAAAATGAACACTGAGGAGCTTGTTCCACATATCGTTTTTATTACGAAAATATTTACAATTAGCCAAAATCCTATAGATTTCAAGGTGCCTTTATGCCGAAACCCCGGTCTTCTAATAAATTGTGTACAGCTGTCTAATGGCTGTTAGTATATCCCTATAATTTTGCACGAGAGAATGGGTCAAGATCATTTGCCAATATGCAATGTGTTAGTTTTTTAATAAATTATATATTTAATGAATGCGATTATTTCAAAATATGGATCACTCTAGTCTACGTTCCACGACCAAATCGGAGATATACCTATTGAAATGGGGTAGATCAAGAGACCTCGATTGTAAGATAATTTTATACGAACGAGTGGATCTAAGTGGCAGAAGTCATTATGTCTGGCCTGTAGTGAAGCCTGGAGTCAATATGCAATCACAGAAGCTTGTAAAAGTTCTTGAAATTTGGTACTACCAGAGAATGCTACACATTTCTGCTTGAAAAGTTTTTAATGCCAAGCTTCGATATAATCCGGGAATGGTTGTAGCCCATAGGGGAAAATAGCATATTTGGAAATGTCATGAGAGATGCAGCCTCCTAAATCTTATAAGGATGGGCAAATTGGCCAAGCTGGACGTAATAAACTCATGGTTACGAAATATACGGAATGGAAGACTTGTAACACTTGCACAGGATGCCGGCTAGTTTATGGGTACCACAACGGCGCCTATTTCTACCGTGAAGCAGCAATGTGTAAACATTTACTAGCGAAATTACTGGGCAAATGAGACTTAACATCTTATGTCTTAAGGTGACGAGCGCAGTTGTAGTGCCGTTTATAATTTTTGGGTGTTTCAAGAATCCTGAGCGGCACTGCATTGTAATGGGCAAGGCATATCAATTTCCATCAGCTGAACATCCTGCTCATCTCGTTCCCTTATTTTCATAAAAACAGGATAAAGTTCGCTGAGCTAAAGACCAACCATGTTTCACGAAGAAGAAGGAGAAAAAGAAGAAGCAAAGGGAAGTATGTCAGTAGCAAATGTTGCGTAATTTTTGCCTTCCTTTCTGGGAAACTAGAAACAATTATGATAATGATAATGATGTATGTTCCCATGAATCTATGAAAAAATTTGCAATTAAAAAATGCGAGAGCAGTCAGATTATTAAAATGTATTCATTGAAGCATGCGGATATTACCATGAGAGTAGCGAATTTTATAAGCTCATTGAATTAATTATGCTGATGCGGTCGTATATTTTAATACTTATTGTTGCTGAACTGCAGTATGTTTCATTAATATACTTTCAGTTTGTTGAATTGCGGCAAGGGTGTGTTGGGGAACAGCCAGTGATTCCGTTAAAACCAGACGGTTGGTTTCTAAAACCACAATTGGAACTTTATTTTTGTTACGTTTGACTTTGTCTTTTTGTTCCAGCCTACGTCTGCACTTATTTTGATGGGATTATTACTGATCTTGTGTTATAAGAACTAACGAAAATGGCGTATGCAATAAAGTGATAAACCCATAATATTGTGTATGTCCATAATGTATGTTGGATTATGTAATCCATTTTAACTGTCAGACTGCCACCTACGTAAACAAAAACCGTGCGGGCGAAGTTGTGTTCGCTCGCTCTTAATATTATATATTTAATAAGGATTAAGTATCATTCAATAAGAATCCGTTCACATCGCTATTTGTTTCCTGCTAAATTCCATGGTTTTAGTCAACAATAGTTAAGTAACATTGAGTTAATAATTTGTTATTTTTACTTGATTTGGCTTACTTCTGGGTATTAAATATACAATGTACGATGTTGCATTCAAATACATGTCTCTAGTACGGATACGCCCCGACGCTCTCAACTGTTCAACTCTCAAGCTGTAGCTTCACCTACAGGATCAACAAGTGCATTTCCTCAACTCTGTTATAAAATAAACAAATTCATTTTTAACAGTAATTCTGATTATAGTGTCAATTATGGGGTTTCTATAAGACTTTCTATAGACAGAAGTATCTATTTCTACTCTGTGACATGAGGGTTTATAAAAAGGGTCTATTGCTTTTTAAGTTTTCTATCTCACGCCGTTTTATGAGGGTTCATTCAGTTTCAAACGGTTCGATTAGAGTTAATTAAAGCGTTCACTTGTGTCGCAGGCGACATGAAATTTTGTCATAGTGGAGAGCTGGCTCATCGCTTCAGTAATGACTATGATAGATTTTTTCAGTATTTTCTTGTATTTTTGGGCTTAATTTTTGTAAACTACGATAATAAACCTGTGCTACAGATACATAGATATTGATGCTGCTATCCCGTGCTGCTTTCATAAAATATGCCTAAATATTGACACAGCGATTTCAAATTAACACTATAATCATTGATAGTATCTTAGATGGTTTTACCACAATGTGTTTACCCATATCCAATGTTTAAATAAATAGATTGATATCTAGCAAATAGCATAATACACCAAATGTTTCATCAACTAAGCATTTCAAAGAAAACAAAACAAATCCACGGGTTCTTGTTACACAACAGAACCCAGAAAAACATGTTGGTAAGTTGAGCGAGTTATAAACACGGTCGGTAAATCATAAAGTTTAGATGTGTAGTTATTTGTTACAAAACAAGTTTGAAATATATTAGTGGAGATAAGATACAGTTGCATTGTGCTCATAATGTTATTTCCAGCCGCGTGTTGCACTTTTATATTTCAACAGCGTTGGTGCACTCTCGGAAATCTTTGGGAAAACAGCATTAAATGTATCAGAGTCAACTGTTGAACAATACTTATCAGAACGAATAATAGTGTGAATACTTGATAGATTGAAGAATTATATTAATATTAATAGGATTAACTACGTATTGATTTCTTTAAAGAATAAATTTAATTTTATTACGGATAAAAAATTAATATTATGACTGATCATACATTTACGAAAATGTAATATACGTTCACAAAAATCCTCTCCTTTTTGATCTTAAGAGTGATTTTCATTATTATAACACTACAAATAAGAGATTGTTTGTAACTAATTCCAGTAGGCTTCATCAGATACATAATAGCTTTAAGAGTAAATGTATACACTTTTATAATAAAATCCCAGCCACTGTTCAGGCGTTATCTATAAATAAATTTAAATGTTTTATTAAAAATGGCTCTGTCGTAAATCCTACTACTCCACAGCTGAATATCTAAGTGATCGGACAGCCTGGGACTAGATTATGATTATTTTATAGCAATAAAAATAACAGTTCAATATTATATATTTTATTAAAAAGAGCATGGAATGCTGGGAGAGTTCCTTGCGCCGCTTCTTCTCTCTCAGAGTGAAATTTGTTTCCGAAGCGGTAGTAGTGTTAGAAATGACATCGAAAAGAAGGGTAAAGGAATCAATTTTGAGAAAATAAATGCCTTTTCTGCCGTTATGCCTGATAAGTATTATCCTTAATAGGTTAATTGACGAAAGCCTTTGTAACACTGTTAGTTTATTCTAATATTTAGAGACAAGTTCATTACCTACTTAGATTCATACAATTGATGAAGATTTCATGATTGTCGCATAGCCTTAAGCAAACTGTTATAAGAGGGAGGACTAATTATTGTCCTCCTTGGTAATGTTTTACGAGAACTAAATTATAGTTCTCCAATGTTATTGATATAATAGCTTCAATAACGACATTAAATGTAGAGTTACTTAACAGTAATCATAAAAAATTTAATTAAAAATAAAAGTGAACATTGAAATTTTTAAACAAACAAATTATACATTTATAAAACAATATTTTAATCACCTTTACGTGGGCGCTATTTACCTACGAGTTCTGACGACTACGGCGTAGCATGGAAGTAAGTGTTAGTGCCTACGCTAGCTCGCGTCTTCTAGATATACTTACTGGATGTTCCGAAATGATATTATAGAACTGACGTGATTGATTTATTTAGGTGAATTATGTATTTTTTTTTATGAATAAGGTTTAGTAGCTCTACTCGTGTTGTTTATTTAATGTCGCTATTGTAGCTACACAGTGTATGTGAGGGCTCTTATTGCGATTCTGATAATATTGTATATACATGTTGGGTTAGGATGACAATGCAAAGAATCAATTAAAAATGTAAGTATGTGGATCTACATCCATGAGAACCTCTAAAGACATGTTTTAAAGTCACCCAGACTTCTGGTATTAATTACGCAAATAAAATTCGTTAACAAAATTTTATGAACGATGCGGAACTCGAACCCGTGATCTCTCGCGATACATGTGAGAGGTCTCCCAACTGAGCCAATCGTTCGAGTGATGTATCGTTGATAAAGCCTTGTTTGCTTTGTTCAACAAATTGATTAGATTTGCAAGAGCGACATCACAAGTCAATTTCTTAATATGCAAATATTGGGGTTGAGCAGGTTATCAACTGTAAAGTAGATCCTGTAGATGAAGCCACAATCTGAAAGTTGAAAAAAGCACACAAGATTTTATCAACGATACGTCACTCGTCAGTTAGAACGGTTGGCTCAGTTGGGAGAGTGCTCGCAAGGAACGCCAGAGGTCGCGGGTTGAAGTCCCGCATCGTTAATAAAATTTTGTTTTCGATTTTTATTTGCATAATAACCTCTTTGAAATATAATATATGCCGCATGTGCATAGTAATTAAAATTTTATTCTTAACTAGTTTGAATGATGATACTTATGATCCCATGTTTCGTCACCAATAACAGTTTCATGGATGTTGGATCGGAAATGACTCGTTCTAGTACATCTTCAGCGACTCTTGTGCGATTTACTTCTTAGAGAAAATTCAGGTCTATTTATTGATTCATTCATTAATTTTTATTATTATTTTTTTTAATTAGTTACTAATTTATTTAGTAAATAAAGGAACAAGGACACACAGATGCAGTTTAGAGATACATTGAGTCTTTTGTACCTAGCCGAGCGGCAAAATGTTTAATACACAAGTGATTATTTTAAATGATATGGATCGTCTCGTGATACACAAAAAGTTCAGCGTCATCTCTTTCACATTTGATTAAGGAATTTCAGTCACTATTTTCTATTTTTTTTCCTATTTCAATTTTGCGATGTCAATTTGTCTTAACAATTGAAGACGTTTGGCCTACTAGGGCGAGGCAAATCTTCTAGCATATCTCCACCACTTTAGAAAGTTGCAACACTCATAATCCCGTGTTTTTAATAAAGTCAAAGTAAGCCTTCTGTAACATTTTCAGTGTCTCCAAAAATAAAATTCATTGGAGATTCAAAATTTTGTTAGATGTTTTTGTCCATCATCAAATTCGCAATACACTCTAGTTATGATCGAATTAAAAACAGCAATAGGTTTAATCTAAATGAAAAAAGATTTTTTACAAGTGGGAGGCTCCTTTGAGCAGGATGGTAGCTAGATAATGGGTACCACACCGGCGCGTATTTCTGCCATGAAGCAGTAATGTGTAAGCATTCAGTGTTTCGGTCGGAAGGGCGCCGTAGCTAGTGAAATTACTGGATAATAAGACTTAACAACTTATGTCTCAAGGTGACGACCGCAGTTGTAGTGCCTCTCACAATTTTTGGGTCTTTGAAGAATTCTTAGCGGCACTGCATTGTAATGGGCAGGGAGTATCAATTACCATCAGCTGAACGTCCTGCCCCTCTCGTCCCTTATTATCATACATAAAAAATATTTCACTAGCAAAAATCAATCACCAAAATGAAAAATAGTTGTGCCAGTGTAACAACTTAAAAAAAAAATTTTGAAACTTGACCTCCCACTAACGATACTTTTTTGACCGAATGTGTAACGATAACCATAACAAAAATCGTAAACAAGGTTAGATATTATTTTATAAATGATTGAAATGTCAATCATTAAAGATTCAGAAAAATTAAGTAATGACTTAATTTTTCTCTAAAGTGTAATTTTTTGTGATAGTTCGAAATATGTCCAATCAGCCAGTAACTTCTCTTACTTACAGATAGCTTAAACTGTAGTTTTTATCAGTGTTATCCATTGAACTGTTATTTAAATACAGTTATTTATAAAGTATTAGTTCGGTCACGTCCCCATAACAACAGATCATAGTTAGATCGTTCCACAGATCCACAGCCGCAATAAACCACAATAAATGTCCGTGTAAATTTTCATTCCCACCACGATGTATCAACTAGTATGAAGTACGCTCGGGTCGAGCCTACATTCAAATATATATAAAGAGAATTCCATAGCAAACTACAGTTTTACACTACGTTGAAGCTTAAATATTCTTGAAAAGTTTGACCTTAACAGCGCAAAAACGAATGCTGGAGAGTTTCTTCTTCTCTCTCAGAGTGGAATTTGTTTCCGAAGCGGTAGTAGTATCTAGTATTAGAAATGACATCAAAATTGATTGTAAAGGAATCAATTTTGAGAAAATAAATGCGTTTAATGCCTGTATGCCTTAGATAATATATACGTCTAGGTAGAGCCTCTTGCTGATAGGCAACGCATAATAACAAGCCAGGTTTATTACTTTAGAGTACATGACAGCTACGTCTTACACTCGGGATACGTTAGTACTTTATTTTAGTGTGCGTGCGGGTAACTCTATTTTATTTAACGTGTTCACAGCTGTCACAGTGTATTAAATTCACAAATAAAATTTGAAAACGAAATTTTATGAACGATGCGGGACTCTTACCCACGACCTCTCGCGTTCCGTGCGAGTGCTGTTCCAACAGAGCTAACCGTTCGAGTGACGTATCGTCATACAATCTTATATGCTTTGTTCAACTCCCAGGTTTTGGCTTCATCTACACTCTACAGGATCATCTAGTTTACAGTTGATAACCTGCTCAACCCCAATATTTGTATATTAGGAAATTGACTTGAGATGTCGCTCTAAACAATTTGTTATGTTTTTAAAGTGATAACCCTCACTTTTGTCTAGGCTTTAGTTTAGCTTATCGCACTCATGATAGTCTCGCCCGTGTTAGCACGACGCGGATGGTGCGTTGTTTTAGTATTCTTAAATCTAAAATAGGCCTTAGCTAATGTTCGATCGGATTAGGTAGGGTTGATCCATCGGACGCGGTCTGATAGTGGACCATATTCAATGGTATGTCACATTGTTCAACGCACAAAATTATTATTATTACCATCGGGACCATGCGTAGTACGAAGCCACGACCATTTGATGCGAAGTGCTCACCGGATCATCCGATGGTCCGGTTGTACCATATCCGATCTTGCATGTGCTTAGGCTATTAAAGTTGAAAGCCTGATGGTGCAGCTAAATGAATGTATTAATGAATGGGAAGATTACCTTAGTAATATTGGACTGAATAAGATAATTCTTACTTAATTATTCAAACAAAACAAATCTTATAAATATATTTACAATACTACGACTACATAAAATTAAAACTATCATTACGTGGAAGCGTACCAAGAATACTGGCAGCATTACCGCGTTGGATAGCAAGGCTGATCCGTTGACCGAAATAGCTACCAGCACTTGGGTTTCCAGTATCCTTATTGAGGCGCGAAGATAGTATTTTGAACATTCTCCGCGCCTCTGGGCCCCACGGGCCAAGTGTCTCGACACCAAACGGCACAAAGATGTATGACTCACTGAGGCCAACATAAATATGTTGGCGACGTTTGCTGTCTTCGGCAGTCAAAGCAGCAGCCCCAGCACCAACTGACGTAACTTGGACATGAGAAGGAGCCAGAGTGTCGACGCAAGTAGCGTCCCACACCAGCGCCCTTCCCCGTGCCCAAGCCACCAGCGTCATTCCATCAGGACGCTTGCCATCGCGGCGGGTAATACCATTTGGCTCTAAAACTTCTTACTTCTGTTAAATTAAAAGTGATCTATTCTTCGATATTATAAGATAATAATTTCTTAGGATGGGCAATGCCCACACTTTCTCTACAATTAGTACCGTTACAAGAATGTACTATTGTAGCAAATGTACTATGTCTTAATAAAAAAAAAAATATTACATTACAGCTATTCAGATAGTAAGTATTTGACGCTCACTCGATTATAAATAAAAAGAATAATACAATCTAGGCTTTACTAAAATAACGATCGCTAAATCTCGAAGCCACGAAAAATATTAAGAAGAAATTATAAACAGAAACAAGAAAACAATTATATTCCGAACCTTTATTTGCCGATAACAAGTACAGAGGGCACAAAAGAAAATAACATTTTGTTTTAATTCGCTTTTAAAACCGCTCATTAAGTTTTAACGAACCGTTTCGTGTAATACGAGAGTAATTAAGTAAAATTGTGTTCTCTTTATCGTGGCCCTTGGGCGATCATTATTAAATTATTCAATTGTTTTAAGGAATTGTTTATTGTTTTATTAATATTGGTTGTGTTCATCGTTGTCACGTGTACAAAAATTACCGCATCAGACTACTCTATACGGAGAATATTAAGAACCATTAAGGCGATACGTCCATCCAATTCACAAACCTATCCGACACACTAAATATAATCGTTTGGTTACGGTTGGTACAAATATTTTGCTTATAAATGTCATCGATATATTAGTAACAAATACCAAATACTATTTTAATAAAGGAAATAATAATATGAGAATCGTGTGAGTACTTCCATTGATGGATGAACAAGTATTTCAATAAAAATTCGTGAAATTAACTCAGATGGAAACTGTATTTAATTCTAAACGGGGGAAGCGCTATTTTTAACTCAAAATTAGATATAATTATATAAATATGATCTTTCCGGCATCATCGGACGAGTATATGGCTTGCGTGATAGTAGATGATAAACTCCAAATCACAAAATATTTAATACGAATTCAGTTCTAGGATGATTTATAAAATGAAGAACAACAAATTTGGACGTTGGAACAACAAAGTTGAGTATTCTGTCGCAATTTTCACAGAGATTCGGACTGGTAAAATAAAACATTATAGTGACAGAAAAAAGTTATGTTCCCAGATTGAATCAATGAAGTAACTCAATAGATAGACAAGATGGCTGCCGGTGATCTGCACGATTCTATGACTCAATGTTCAGCATTACAAAAGAGTTCTTATCGGAGCTAATATTAGGTTATATTAACGTTATTTTCTTCGATCTCTTCATAATGCTATTACGGCTATATTCACGATTTATATTTTTGCGATCTATTTCTATGAAAGAATTACGTTAAAGGCTAGGAATTAGACATTTGTATTAAAATTATGTTGTTTGTCCTCGAATGGCCACCACGTATCGGAAGACGCAGTGTTGATAGGTCCCCCACAAGATAGACGGACGATCTAGTCAAGATCGCCGGAATACATTGGATGATTGCAGCGCAGGACCGCCTTTGTCCAGCAGTGGACATCTTCCGGCTGATGATGATGACGTTGTTTCTTGCAGGTACATACTGTTATACAACTCAATTTCTTACTACTGATTTAAGCATAACTGAAGTAAGCTTATAGGTTTCAATGAAGGCTATAGGTCACCTCCGCTAAAATAAAATAAAAATAATCTGACCTGTCAGTTTCCTGGGATAAACATTGAAATGCACCGAATTGAATCTAGCCGGTAAGTAACCCGGGAAAGTTATCAGGCGCAATCTAGTCTGTGGCTAACTGCAGATAAAGTTAAAAGGTGCAATGTAAACTTAATGTGACCTCGGCTAAAATATAAATTTAATTTATTTCTATCCTTATTCTCACGCACAAACTAAACACTAATGGTTAGATTGCCACAAAACCGTACGAAATTTACGTGGACAAAGGTGAAAGTTGAAAGAATTGGCATTAGTGGTAAATTTGTTGGGAATTATAAAATTCTACCGTCACCTTATTGATTTCATCTTTTGCATAGAGTCAAAACGGTTAATACAAATGATGAAATCAGTTCAGTAAAAGTTTGTACAGAATTACGCTACAATGGTCTGACTCAAAATTCTAACATTATAAGTTCTGGCTAAGTTTTTGAGACAAGCTAGCAATGCCAGGCCGTAAGTTCAGTACATTTCGGGAAACATTTGTGACACTTGTAAGGGGTTTAAATCGAGTTTAGTAGCTTATGCAGGTTTATTATTGGCTAAGCGTTCGCAGCTCACGACTTAGCAACTTCTTAACGAGTTCTATTAATGTCGGTGGCATGTGATGTATTGTTTAAGTTTTGAGCATTTTCGTGCTCTAATCTCAGCCGGAGTTATTAAATGTCTTTGCTAGTTGAAAGTTATCCGCAGACCGGATATTACGCAGGCTGATGGAAGTTTTCTTTGTTGCTTCGTGTTCAGTTTTCAATTAAGTTCTGTTCGCGTGGAGCAATTTGGCAAGCTCTTTGGACGAGTGGCAGGACTTATATTTGGACTCTAATGTTATTCTGATGTTCGGAATCAATGGCAGAGCAACGTAGTATTACGTAATCAATAATGCGTCGCCGATCTAGTTTTTTAATTTTATCTTTCAATACATGCAAAAGACACAAACAACGGCTACTAAGCATAATTGTGGATTATGGTTAGTAACATTTCTGAAAGGTGGTTCGTTGCACCGTTAGAATCTTATTAAATAAATATGCCATATACCTAAGTGTGGAAAAAACATACAAAGTACCAAACGGGAATCAAACTCGCAATCTGTTGTTCCAATCACTAAGTAATATTATCACTATCTATGACGTTATTTCCAGCAGTACTCATAGGATATTTTGTATGCAAAAGTATACACACAAGATAATTAAGATTTACTTAAATGCACACAAAATAATACCTACTCAAAAGATCAGGATTGTTTTGGTCATTGTACCTCATTAAGGAGTTCGGTGGCTTACAGTAAGAGCACATTCTTTGCCTATTTATCAATGTTATGAAGAGCAACATGCATTTAAAAATATATACTGCCAGGCATTGAGAAGGGAACGTTCGGGAAACCATTCAGCAATGGCCAGAACGGCAATCTTTTCACAATTGTCTCATGTTCATGTTTATGCACGCCTTTGCTAATAGCAGGAGCAGCATGGCTTGCTGATGGTCCGTGAACGATATCCAGTTACCACTAGGTGAACTAATTAGCTAGCTTTTCTTTTGGCTTCCATTATTTATTAGTCCCAAATTTCGGCAATAGAATCACTGATCACTGGATACACAGTATATGTACCTACAGTCATCAGGTACACAAATAAATTCTCAGCAATGAAGTAATAAAATAATAATACAACATACACTGTCACCAACATAATTTCCTCTTAGCTACGGCATAAATAAACTCCGAATGCCTTCGCCATAAAACATTGGAACAATAAACTCAAGACTTTTGTTGTAAATGAATGAGTAAAAACAGAAAATCGAGCAAAAGTTGGCAAATGCGTTCCAACATGGAAACATGATTCCACATAGCCTAATTAAAAAATATCGTCACGGCAGTACAAGTCTACGTAGCAACTAATTAGAAGCTACGAACTGAAAGAGTAGGTAGCTAGGTACCTAGTACAAGTACATCTGCGAACTTTTATAAAATGCCACGAGAAAACGTCTATAGCTTTGCATCTTACGGTGCACTTTAAACAGTTCTTGGTTCCTAGGGTTGACACTACAAAGAATTTTTAAAAATAATTATTTAAAATTCAATCAAGTGCGAAGGGTTGCCAATTGCCAAACACTCTGTCAAAATTTCAGCTGCCTAACTATTCCAGCGACCTATGAGGTACAGTCGGCCGACAGACAGATGGATGGCGGAATCTTAATATATATATTTCCTAAGGGTTACAATTCGGTTATAGAGCCCCACGCTTATGGTTATGGTTGGTAAAGCGGCTTTAGCAGTTCAGGGTAGCCGTGTCACTGC
The DNA here is from genome assembly GCA_949711755.1 of Leptidea juvernica. Taxonomy (NCBI): domain Eukaryota; kingdom Metazoa; phylum Arthropoda; class Insecta; order Lepidoptera; family Pieridae; genus Leptidea; species Leptidea juvernica. The sequence continues at coordinate 19,530,655 of CATIXQ010000003.1, read as the reverse complement.
GACCAATTTATTGTGATAGCCTCTATCAATTATCGCTCACTGCAGCTAGGATTGGTTCTTTTCTTGAATTTCATTAATATCTTGCAGTGAGGTTATGTACTGTGTTGTGTTAGAAGAATTGGTCTGTACAAAGATATGCTATAAGTTAATGCAACTAAGGATCCTAATCAGATGATGTGTAAAGGGCTTTCATCTGCACTATTACATAATCTACATGCTCTGCAATTTCTGAGGCCTAGGATTAAGATATGTTTGTTTTTGAAAGAAGAAAAAAGAAAAGAATAAAGAATCATTGAAAGCAAAATTCAAAGAAATTACTTGACTGTTGCTTCTCAATATATTCTTGATAATGTAATGTATGTTCATAGGCACATAAGTGAATTTGCCAGAAACTGTCATAACCATAATGTTAACACCAGGAACAGACATAAACTTATGATGCCTACTACTCGGCTAAGACGAGTTAGTAAGTCTTTTGTGGGGTGATGTATATGCTTTTACAACAAGATCCCAGAAAATGTTCAAAACAAAAGTATTACGGTATTCAAAAGATTTGCTTAAAAACGTTTGTGTAGTAAAGGTTACTTACTATAACTATTTATTGTACTATTAAATCTGTAAATCTGTGTATGTATCATGTGTTTCTCTTATTTATATTCATCTTTCAGACTTATACATAAAATCCATTATGCAACCAACGTAGGCACTTTTAAATACTTTTTTTTAATTTCTCTGATCGTGTGTTATTCATTGTTCATTTTTTTCTTTATTATTGTAAACACTGCTGTTCCTTCTATTAGGTAAACTGTGGTAGACTATAATTGGCTATGTTTTTGTATTTAACTATAAGTGATTATTTTGTATTAAGCTGTTGTCAACCCCAATAAAATAAAATAAAAAATAAATAAAATAACATAAATGACTTTCATAATGATACCACAGATTGGGAATGGAGTGACCGCCCTCAGGCTATTAAGTAATAAGTTTAATTGTACAATATTACTTTGTAAACATATTTATTCGATAAAAATAAAGCCAGCTGAGTTTGTTGCGCCCATTCTTCTCAGGTCTGAGGCATTCATTTTGGAATGAGTGGTAGTTTTTGACTTTCAATAAGTGATGTCACATCCTTTTGAATAAAAATATTTGAACTTGAATTTGGTTCTGGTTAGGATACGTAAGTTTTCCCTACTTAGCCCCACTAGCTATGCTCGGAGTTTTAATGCGAAATCGAATCAGAAATGTGGAGATCGTAGGAAAACCCAAATATAACCCGAATAACCCGGATGGTTGCAAAACTGAAGTGGCAGTGGGCAGGCCACATAGCTCGACGGACAGATGGCCATTGGGGCAGTAAAACTCTCGAATGGTGACAATGTATCGGAAGACGAAGTGTTGGTAGGCCCCCCACAGGATGGACCGACGATCTGGACAAGATCGTCGTAATAGGTTGGATGAGGGCAGCGCAGGACCGATCTTTGGAGAAGGCCTTTGTCGTCATTGGACGTCTTCCAGCTGAAATGATTTATCTGTAAATAATCAACTCGGTACTAATGTGACTGTTAGCAAATAGAAAAGATAGCTCGCACTGTGACTTTATCCGGCCGCGATGAAGAAAGAGAATAATACCGACTTAAAACAAGCAAATTATTTAAAAAAAAATACCACAAAATAAAATATAAATTATCTCTACAATGTTTTTAAGCTATAACAGTCAATATAATTATTATGTCATCACACGTGAAATACTTACCCATAAAAATGACCGTTAGCTATTTGTGGCAACTTCAACAAATTAAAAAACGATAGATGTAAACCTACAAATATTGATGAGTTCCTTTCGTTTCCTACGTTCCATAACCAGATAATCATTTTCTTTCAATCTTATAAAGGAACCAAAAGTGAATATACCCTTTCAAATCCGCCCATAAACGATCTAGATAAAGTAAACAAACATACAAAAAATATGTACAGCCACATTGTATGATGACGATTATCGTATCTTCTTTTTGAGGTGCCGGAGGTCGGCTATCATTAGTGCTATTTTTATCTTTGACACAGCAGCTCGGAACAGGGATCCTGTGCTAAGGTGGAACCATGTTCGGAGATTCTTAAGCCACAAAATACGCCTTCTTCCGGGTGGACGCTTTCCCTGGATTTTCCCTTGCATGTTGAATTGGAGCAGGACGTATTTAACATGATGCTTTATGTGACCAAAGTACTGCAGCTTGCGTTTCTTGACAGTATTCAAGATCTCTACCTTTTTGTTCATCATCTGCAAAACTCTTTCTGTCGGTTATCGTTTGTCGATTGAAAATATTGCTATAAGTTTTCATTTTAAACGTAACATAGTTTTCATAAAAATATTCGTAGTTAGCCTTCACGATTACAAATAGTCTGGTGGCAGTAGGCAACCCTGGAGCTGTTAAAAGTGCCTAGTCACGCGCCCTTAATAAATTACAATAAAAAATAATCGGAAGAGAGCGCGCTTGAAAAAAATGAGCAGGTGAAGTGATGTAATGAGGAAACTCGCTGCCGCCCAATTTAGATATTCAAATTGTGTTTGGATTATCGATGATGCGCGCGACGGAATTAATGGACTCTGTTGTAAGTCAATATGTCTTGTGTTTCACAGAGTTTGAAAAACATGATAATATGAATAATTATAGAAACGATGCGGTTCTAAACAGATTTACTTATTAGTGTTATTGAAGTCAGCACATACCAGCCATTGCACGGCATTCTTTATATTTTTACCAGTGGAAGGCGCCTTTGCACAGGATGCCGGCTAGATTATAGGTACCACAACGGCGCATTTTCTGCCGTGAAGTAGTAATTTGTAAACATTACTGTGTTTTGATCTGAAGGGCGTCGTAGTGAGTGAAATCACTGGGCAAATGAGACTTAACATCTTATGTCTCAAGGTGACGAGCGCAGTTGTAGTAGTGCTCAGAATTTTTGAGTTTTTCAAGAATCCTGAGCGGCACCGCATTGTAATGGGTAGGGAGATTCAATTAAAATCAGCTGAACGTCCTGCCCGTCTCGTCCCTTATTATCATACATAAAAAATATTTCCCTAGCAAAAATCAATAGTTATTACACATTACTAATCTCTAACTCACTTTTGTTTCTTGGTTCACTTCATTGGTTTGGATTGTTTCAAATTTTATGTTTGCGTTTGAAATTTTATCATATAATGTATTCTAGTATTTTGCCGATTCTTATCAATATTTAAAACAGTTTTTATAATCAGTCGTAAGTACTACACCAACTTGAGTATAAAATATTTTACATTTACTTAAAAGTCGACTTTTACATGTGTGTGCGGACTAAAGTAAAAAACCTGGACTGTTGTCATGCGTTGCCTAACAGCAAGAGGCTTTTTGTAGACTTATAAATTACATAAGTTGGTTTATCTAAATTTTGTTCAAATTCAAATATTTTTATTCGAAAATTATCACCTATTCAAAATAGACTGCCTCAGACCTGAGAAGGGCGCAAGAAAATCTTTTTTTTTTATAAAAATATGGATTACAATGTAATATCTTATAATAAACATTTATAATTAAAGAGCCTGAGGGTGTTCGCTCCATTCCCAGTTTGTGATATCATTAGGAAAATCGTTTAGGTTATAGGAACCTTTCCCACACAAACATTTTTTAACAATTCTTTAAAATTTCGTAACACATTTGTTTTGTACATTTTCTGATTTGGATCATATCGTAGAAGCATTAACATCGCCCAATAAAACACTTACTAACTCGAATTAACCGAGTAGCAGGCATAGCAAGTTTATGTTTTATTACAGACTCAACTGAGCTGAGCTCAAAGCTGAGATGGTTTGATCATGTCGAGAGAATGAATGAAGAACGATTGACGAAGAAAGTGTATAAGGCCAGTGTGAATGAAAGTGTTGGAAGGGGTAGACCTAGGCGGACGTTTCAAGATCAAATCAGGGACGTCTTGAAAAAAGGCCAGGTCAAGAGTACCCTAAACCGGAGAGCATGTATGAAAGGAATAATGAAAGTGGACGAAGCGAAACAAGTATGTAAGGATCGTAGCAAGTGGAAAGATGTGGTCTCTGCCTACCCCTACGGGAAAGAGGCGTGATGTATGTATGTATGTATTTGCTCAACCGATCTTATTTCAGGGAGTGTTTTATTTGAAGGACACGTTAAGCCTGTTAACTATTAATGCGATACAAATACATCTAATTTATCGCTTTCAAATATAAGTGTACAAAGCTCAAAGTGATTTTTAAATAAGCATGCCATTTACACGCAGCCTGAAGCCACTATTACTACAAAGCTAACGAGTTCATAATTGATGTTGTTTGCTTACGTTACAAGTCTTGCGTTACCCAGCTTTGTGCTTAAACGATATTTTATTCAGGTTTTTACAACAACCTGTGCCATAAATGCTCAGTTGTGTACTTTACTTCTTTTAATTACAAGAAAAAGTAAGAAGAGATGTAAATTGTTATTTATTTATTTATTTATTAATGTAATCAACAGCGTACACAAAAATTATTTTTACAATCTTAACCTAGGTTTTACATAAAGCCACAAAGGATTTATAAATTTTGAACTATAAAAATAAATCATATATTAACAGAATAGACTTAAAAATGTACTATATACACTAACAAATAAAAGATTACAATAGCGCGCGCGTGTGTTTGTGTGTGTGTGTGTGTGGTGTGTGTGCGTGTGTTTTGTGTTTGAGTGTTGCGTTACCTATTATTATTATTTTTTACAATGATGTTT
>CATIXQ010000003.1:19501919-19519991 GCA_949711755.1 Leptidea juvernica | reverse complement strand
AAGATGGCCGCCGCACAAAATTATGATTTCAGCAATATGGATACCGTATCCGAGGTTCTCGAGGGTGTCGAGGACGAATTTTGAGCGGTGGCCATCTTGGATTCCAAAAATGATCCCAAAATCGTTCTCTGCACCCTCGAGAACCTCGTTTACGATACCCATATTGTTGAAATCATAATTTTGCGCGGCGGCCATCTTGGATTTAAAAAATGATCCCAAATTCGTTCTCTGCACCCTCGAGAACCTCGGATACGATACCCATATTGTTGAAATCATAATTTTGCGCGGCGGCCATCTTGGATTACAAAAATGATCCCAAATTAGTTCTCTGCACCTTCGAGAATCTCGGATACGATATCCATAATGTTGAAATCATAATTTTGCGCGTAATATAACATTTCTCTCATACGTCGATAAAAAAGATTTACTTCAAAAATGCATTAAAAATATTATCACAGTAATTCCGTACTCTAGCACAACTTTAAGTTTTAAAAAAATATTACGCGGTCCTTCTGGGTCGGCGGTCGTTGATCCGCATCGCTCGGTTCGTTCTCAGCCATGCCCGACGCCCGTGTCCATGCGTACCTATCGAATCTAACGTTCGCGCAATTTTTACCTAAAGTGTTGGGAAATCCTCGCCTTAAGATAAGTTCTTCATATTTTGTTCATATTATTTGTTATTATATTTTGTTAATGTTTACCTGTGGATATTTCTAGTGTTTGTTCCCAATAAGGATATACTTACTTACTTACCATAGACGACCCCTACAGTCCGAAAATAAGATCAAGAGCCAAAGACCAATTTTGATAACTATTTACAATTTTTATAAAATATTGATTTTGAACAATATTGTCAATGTGTGCGTTAGCTAGTGGTTTTTATTCAAAATACTGAGGAGCTAATGTCAAACGTGGCTGACTGTTTACGACTTCTCTATCAAAATCGGTTACATTTACAATTGATTCGCTTAACTTTTCTACCCAGCTGTATCTCCGTTGGATATGTTCTTCTTTCTCGTACACTTTGTCTATTCGCAAGTATATTGTAAGTCTGTGTTCTTACCTATGTTAATAAAAGAGTAATGTCGCAAAATTGAAATATAGTGCACAACTTACTAAACAAAAACATTAACATAAATATAATTCAAAACTGCTTAACTTAAATCACTAAAGTTACAAGGTTAAGTTATAAAGTAGGTGATAAAATGAAGTATTTCGTACAACAAGTTGCGTGGCAATTAGCATAAGTCTAGAATATCGTGCGAACATAACGTTTTGGTGAACTGAAAATATTTCAATAAAGGTTTAACGGTTTATTTGGTTAGTTAAAAATAACGAATATGTTTTGTACGGAGACATTAATAGGTCACTAGTTAGTAAAATGGTGTAAAAATTTAACTTTTTCACTTTTTACTATAATTACTTCTAAAAAAAAGTATTTTTAGAATATGATTAAAACATTTTCTCAAAAATTACATCTCTTCAAAACATTTTTTTTTTAATGAAAATAAGGGACAAGACGAGCAGGACGTTCAGCTGATGGTAATTGATACGCCCTGCCCATTACAATGCAGTGCCGCTTAGGATTCTAGAAACCCTAGAAATTTCTGAGCGGCACTACAACTGCGCTCGTCACCTTGAGACAAGATGTTAAGTCTCATTTGCCCAGTGATTTCACTAGCTACGGCGCCCTTCAGACCGAAACACAGTAATGCTTACACATTATTGCTTCACGGCAGAAATAGGCGTACTAAGACGTAATAACATAGATGATCTCTAATAACACCACAGTTTTCGACTGAAGAATTTAATAATTTTTTTGCTGCGATCCAAGTTTGATCTCGTCTGTTGTATGACACTGATGTATTTTAGTTGGAACAATGGTATGTTTATGTTATATTATTACTATTTACTAAAAACCAAATAATATAATTAATTTGGTTGTTAAGTAATGAATATAAAACAAACTTGATGTTATCACCAGAGTCGCTTCAAGCACTTTTCATTGGAAAATACATTTTTATCATTATCACCAATTCCTAAAGCTATACCATACGTTCTGAAGTTATTTTTAATATTTCCATGAAATCTCTAATATTACAAAATGTAACAGTTGTAAAAATTATTACTGAGTAAATTTTTTTTTACTAAAATTTGTGTTAGATCATTAAATGGTATTTATTTTCGTAAATCAGAAAGTAGATCATTTGTAGGAAAGATTTTGATGGAAAAAGAACTTAAATCTCATTCACTATTTTGACTTAACTTATTAATTGTGGAGTAGCAAATCAATTAATTTAACATTTAGATACAATGATGCAAAATTCACCCAATCAGATGCAATATACTTTAATTCGCAACATTATGTTTTATAAAATATTGACTAAAATAGTTACAAAAATAAAATTTTATGAACGATGCGGGACTCGAACCCATGACCTCCGGCGTTCCGTGCCGGTGCTCTAACCAACTGAGCAGGTTATTAACTGCAAAGTAGATCCCGTAGATGAAGCCACAACCTGAGAGTTTAACAAAGCATACAAGATTTTATGACGATACGTCACTCGAACGGTTTGCTCAGTTGGTTAGAGCAACGGCACGGAACACCAGAGATCGTGTGTTCGAGTCCCGCATCGTTCAAACAATTTTGTTTTTCAAATTTTACTTGTGTATTTATCCTAGAAGTGCCCTATCACTTTAAAAACATAACAAATTGTTTAAAAAGTTACATAAACAATACAGTTGTACATTATAAAATCCTTACCGTATAATCCGGTTTGAATTATTCCAATATCGAAGCTCGGCAAACTGCACTCTCTAGATAACGGTTCAATGCTAGAATCTCACACCACCATCCACGCCATACCTTAGAATTATACAGTTTAATATTGCCTTTTGTGTCTTTATACGCAACACAGTCGAAAATGTTTTAATTTTAACTATTTCAGAAGAAATTGAAAGATTTTATTTGACCTTTAATGACCTTATTTGACTCGAGACGATCTTACGTTAACAAGTATTATAACTCAGTCTCATTCAATAGCCTACCTAAACCTTAAGTAATTGTAAATTAAAAAAAAAACTTGAGGACATGATATGCTATTATAATTAAAGTGTACTTGTTTATTGTCAGTTCGAGTGCGATTTGGAATAAAGGTTTTTTCAAGGTTGATAAAATTAAAAATTCAAATTAAAAAAAACTTAAACTTTATAAGTTATTAAGTACAATTCAATATAAAGTACAAAAGCTACTTAAAAATACTATCCAAATGTTTTGAGTTTTCTTTAGTGTTAATTCCGCCAATATTTGTCTTTTAAACAATTCGAAACGTGTTTCGCCTTCTTACGAGCCATCCTCAGGACATGTTGACTCGCAAAAATCTGGCACGAGACTCACGTGGAGTCTGGATAATTATGGATTTCAGCAAAGTAACGCCTACTTCAATAAATTTTCTTAAAATAGTATTCAAATGAGTTAAACAATATTCAATACCATTAAATTTAGAAACATTAGTCACAACTATCTTTATCATTCAAATAAATTTTCACATTATAATAGGCCTTAGATTTTAATTTATTTTATACGACACATTTAAATATTTTTATTAGGAATACTTTAATATCATTTGGGAGTTTGTTATTAGTTATTTATGCAACTATTGTGTATTAATACCTCTTGTTTTAAGATACCAATGGGGGTTTTGTGGTGTTTTATACCTAATTATCAACAGTAGCATACAAGACTTTGTTTACACCCATAATATGAATTATAAAAGATTCTGAAACAGTTAGATTACTGCTAACATTAAAAAAGCCTGTCCTAGTAACCATGATATCATTCAAAAGAGTGTTATTATGAAAACGGATGACAGAATGTTGTACTGAATTTCATTACAACACTCGTTTGGATGATGTAATGGTTATTAGGACATTGGGTGTTTTAATGTTGGCAATAAGCTAACTGCTTTAGAATCTTTAATAGAGTATTTAAAGCATGGGTGTAGATAAAATATAAAACACAAACCACGTTAAAAGATTTAGCAATTTTACGGAGCCAAGTAGATGGAATTAATAAAAAATAAACTACGTTTAAAAAAACCGATTACAAAAATTGAAAAGTATCAAATAACCAAAAATTTAATTTAATACACCTCTTATGCAAACCTTTACCTTTAATATTAATAAAATACTATTATTTATATGTGCTACCTATTGATAGGTTTTAAGTCAGTGCCAAGCCAAATGTAATAAAGGTACTCGCCACGCGTGACTTTGAGCGTGTATTAAATAAAATTTGTGGTTCTTGATATTTTTTAATTTTTGAAGTCGGTTATTTTAAACGTAGTTATTTTTATTTTTCATGTTTTAGTGTCAGTTAATAATAATATATAATCAACCTGAATGAAAACAAACTCCAAAAAAAAGTCGTACACAGAAAATAATTATGTCATCCAGGTACACAAAAATTTTCATATAAATGCTCATAAAGTGAAAACTACTGGGCGAAACTATGGAAAATTTTTATGGGACCAAATGGCATCTATTTTGCATCCAACAAAAGAAGAATGACGTAAAACGGATTATAAATCTCAGAGTAATACATAAAAAATACCGATCGAATTGAAAACCTCCTCCTATTTGAAGTCGATTAAAAATATACTATTTTAACCAAAATAATATTGAAAGATTTAATTTATAAGAACACTATTTAAAATGTATTTCTTTACGGCGTGTCAAGAGTGATTGCGCCATTGTTTTTCCCTCAGTGGTTATGTTCGCGGAAGCTTGAGTTAAGACTGAAAGTTTAAACAGAGTGGTCTTGTAATTGCAGTGAGAAATGTTGGGAACAACAACTCTTATATTTTATTAGTTCTATTTTATTCCGTAATTACTAAACTTGGAAGTATTCTTCTTGTGAAATTCAATTATCTTTTCCGCAATAAGTTTTTATTTTATCTAGTTAAAAGTTTATAATAACCATTATATTATTATAACAATTGTTTTTCGCGTCATTAATTAATTATATTTCAATCTTTTGTAATTCTTATATTATCTAAAATAGTAAACTTATAAGTAAAATATGCAACGAATTTATAAGAACTTGGTTATATTGCGAAAGATTGGACATGCATATATTTGATATAAAAACACATAATAATTGCCGTTTTATATACCAGCAATGATTTATTAATTACAATCATTTTTATTTATCCTGCAATTTCTTTATTCGCGAAGGCATCACGCTAAAAACCTTACCTAAAATTTAAAAAAGAAGAAAACCTATAACGGTTGTACTGGAAACAATTTTAATTTCTATTTTGCAAGCTACAATCACGTAGAAGACATTCATTCCGGTTTTCAAATATATTGAACATGTAATTTATAAATGTATTTGCCTGAGACCTAGATTTATGGAGATGTAATTATTATTAAAATTACTAGGACCTCTTATTGTTTTATATTATCCCTATAATAGTTAACTTTTACTTTAATAATGACTTTATTTCCCAAACATTACAATAATTAATAATAGTATTACAAGTTAAAAATGTTTCTAAATTATATTTTTAATAATTTACATACAATACAGGGAGAAAAGACACCTAAACTAGTATGAACTGTGTTTCGGCTGTCAGTGACCTTCCGGTTATGATTATAATTATAATTTTCTTGTTATTCGTTATTCAAGACTTGAGCTATAATTTACTGTACAAAACGGGGTGTTAATATATATTTCTTGATTAATAACTATGTTCCATCAGAAGTACTTAAAGTCCATCAGTTCTCTTTTAAACTCTTTTGTTAGAGTTCAACTTTAGGTTCCTTAAACTGTTTTAGGCTAACGCGACAGTTTGCTTTTTAACTTTACAGGACAATTCAGCATCGAAAAATATTTGTTCTTATATTACGATTAATTGGAAACTCCCAGGTTTACAATTTTTAGATTCCCGCCGATACATTTATCGATTCTTCTTTTCAGTCGTTTCCCTCACAGCTAAGGATCGTGACTCCTTCTGATCTTGTCCACTAGCTGTGCCATTGGATGCGTTCCGTTGCCCGATGTATTACAATATTCAATGGCACCTCCAGCTCTTTGGTAATTTGGTCAGACAACCGTATGGGACTGCGGCCTCTCGGTCTCTTTCCTTCTACCTTCCCTGTCACCATAAGTTGGCATTTCTGTCTGAATTTCTTCAAATTATTGGCATTTCTGCGAGTAATGTGGCCAAAGTATCGCACTATTCTTTGCAGGCAGATTGTGGACAAGCGCTGTGTTTTCTCTATTTTAATTTTATCGATAGTAGCTGTTAAAATAACCAATATGGAACATAACAAATGTACAAATAACACGCAATGAGTGTTAGTGAAACATAAACAATAATAAATTATTATTATAACATCAATACATCCTAATAAAAACTAAAACCCGTTCAGCAAATACCTTTGGCAAGAAGTTTCGTAATAAATCGCGAGTGTCAGCCACAGATAGGCGTTAGGCCGGAATTTTGGCAAGCTCGACCAATAACAGGCTGAAACAGCGCGCGGTACGAATTCCGATACGAAACTAGATCTAGACTTGTTGTGATCTGATTGCGACGAGACCTGCACCCTAATGGCCTGTTTGAGGTTTTACCGTACCTTTGTTTTTTATTGCTTTGGGGCATTTGTTTCACTTTTCCTGAATCACAATGTACCTTCTAGAAAACCCTTGCAAATACATTGAAAATTCAGCATTTTATTAAACAATATAAAGGCAATACCTACATGAAGAGTAGGTTTATATCATCCAACTAAACAATACACTGGCAGTATAATTATTTGTGCAACTTTTGTGTAGTAAGGAAATTAAAACACGAATGTGGGTTCGCCTCGTGTGATAATAGTATCACATGAGTGTTTTAATACCTAATTATCAACAGATGACTTTATCTATACCCATAATATGAATCCTCTAACAGATTCTGAAACAGCTAGCTTACTGCTAACATTAAAACAGCCATATCATCCATTACTGATTATATACAATTAAACTAAGTATTATTGCAGCGTTTAAATTATCTGGCAGTGTGCTGTCAAAACTTGAATCGCTCATTTTTGTAAACAAAACAATAAAAATATCGGAGAAATTTGGCGGGGATGCGAATAACCTACATTTTTTACGGCGCGCAACGGTCTGGTAGTGTGGAAGGTGCGTAAATGAAAATGTTCTTTTTTTGATATTCATTCAGATACCACGAATCGAGAAATAAGAATGTGGCTGTCTGTTGAAACATTTGCGCATGAAGGAATTGAAAAAAAGGGAGTGTTGTTATGAAATTCAGTACAACATTACATCACTCTTTTGGATGATGTAATGGTTATTAGGACCATTGGGTGTTTTAATGTTAGCAATAAGCTAACTGTTTTAGAATCGTTAATGGAGGATTTAAAGCATGGGTGTAGATAAATATATTTACAATACTTAGTATGGTAATTGTTCATTAGTTTAGGAGTACATCGCGGACAAACAACGTGTCACGTAATTTATATATATTAAGAAGATATCAAAAATGAAAATATTAATTGATATTGACTTAAAAGTATTCCTAATGTTTTAATTTATAGTCGATGGACGTTGGATGTCCACTCACCCGAAATCATTCAAATACTAGGCGTTGAACTGAAATTGATGACAATATTCTTCCAACTCTTACATCCATACTAATTGTATATTTTTGATCCAAGTCTGACTTATAGTTAGCGTAATGCTGAACTCTTCGTACTTTTTAGTTTTACAGGCTGTGTCCTGCTTTTAACGACACTTCATATCCGAATCTTTAGAGTGAGCATTTGCTAAAGGAGACAGTCCTTTTTGTTCGACAATTAGGCCCACATCGAAATGTGGTGTATAGTACTGAAACAAATATTGATTTATTCCTTATAATCTCTTGATTACAACGGTTTATTTAGTTTGAGATATTCTAACCGGAATACCGAGAAATACGACAAAAAGGTGAACGTTAAAATAACCTAAAAATCATATAGAAACGTGAATACGTAATATCTTGAGAAAACAGAAACGGTCATAATTAGGTAGTAGTACTATCTGATATCAAAATAAACAGAGCCTGTAGGAAGAGTATGGATACAGTTGATAAAAGATGGTTAACACAATGTTTTCGCACATTACCATTAAATCGTACTGCACAATTTACACAACGACTCTCTAGAGTATGTTGTAGATGCGATAGTAAAATCTGTGAAATAAAAAAAATATTATATAATAATGCAAAATAAACTTTGACGCAACTCGAAAGAAACGAAAAATGCCGAATTCTGATTTGACTGAAATGTGAATGTTACTTTATTCCATTACACGGTAATATTAAACTATTCAGATTCAAATTCAAATTCAAATATTTTTATTCAAAATAGGATTTATAATCACTTATTGAACGTCAAAATCTACCACCCATTCAAAAGAGACTGCCTCAGACCTGAGAAGAATGGGCGCAAGTAACTCAGCGGGCTTTTTTTTTTATATAAAATATGGATTACAATGTAATATCGTACAATAAACATTAATAATTAAAGAGCCTGAGGGTGTTCGCTTTAATCCCAGTCCGTGGTGTCATTAAGAAAATCGTTTATGCAATAATAACCTTTCCCACACAAACGTTTTTTAACAATTCTTTTAAATTTCGTAACACATTTGTTTTGTACATTTTCTGGGATCATATTGTAGAAGCATATACATCGCCCAACAAAAGACTTACTAACTCGACCCAACCGAGTAGTAGGCATAACAAGTTTATGTTTGTTCCTCGTGTTAACATTATGAATGTCACAGTTTCTAGTAAATTCCTCAATGTGCTTATGAACATACAAAACATACAAAACATATGTACTTATTGCTAAATTAGTTTAATATCTAAAACAATAATTGAAATGAGTTTCATGGATTCAAGAGATATTTGTAACTTTTCAAAAGCCGATAATCACTGTTACCACCACGTTTTGCAGTTATATTATTAAATTCTCATATGAATGTTACAAATGTATAATACGCATTTTTTATATATTAATATATAACTGGATACAGGAAATGTATCAAGTGTTTGCCTTTTATTTATAATTTTATGAATCCGGTTAGATTTTACAATAAAATATGGCCTGTTGACATTAAAAAAAAATTGTTACAGTTTTACTAGCATAATACGATTAATAAACATCACCATATCTAGTGGGCACAAAAAAATTGTCTCCTTTCCCTTGAAAACAGTGCCAAAATCGTTAAAGGCTTGTATCAAAGAGAGAGATGGGCATTCCTTCAAGTATTAAATAATTTCATCATCAGCAGTAATTGTGACCAGATACATACTTAGTGTGGCCATAAATACTGTAACAATAAAAAAAAATATTACACTTGAATTTGGAATCTCACGTACTTTTTTTAAGATTGTTCTTTGCGTTTTCTTATTTTGGCGCCAATACATTGTTCTTACAATATTTTGCGATATTAAAATGGAGTGGGGTGATAAAGAGAACCGAATCGCTGGGATTGCATTACAATTGCATTTGAAAACTCTCCACACGCTTGGTATTAGTCAAATGTTTGTGTACCGGGCTATTAATAGGTACAATGAGACCTCCTCTGTTTGTGACAGAAAAAAAATCTGGCCGTCCACGTAGTGTTTGTACGAAAAAGGTGGTCAAAGCATTAAGGGAAAGAATTCAAAGAAATCCTGTCCGATAGCAAAATATTTTATCTCGGGAGATGAAGATAGCACCTAGAACCATGTCGCGTATGTTAAAAGATGACTTAGGACGTGTAGCCTATAAGAGACGTACTGACTGTATCAATAGTTTTAGATTAAATTGTTTTATATTTATGTATTATACCAACACACTGTAAAATGTTATTTGCAATAGAATTTTTTTTCTTTGTTTCAGTATTTATGGCAAGGCTATGTATATTATATATTAGTTGTAGCAAGAAGTCCGTAAATTAGAAATAATATTACCTTCATTACACATATACCCACAAACATCACATCACACAGAAGCAGGGAATCAATAACAAAGTTTGTTTACACAAAATCAATGGTGCATGCAGTCGCGGTGCACGGCCGCCTGTTTGTTTGTTTGTCAGTCTCTATAAACTTGCTGTGAACTAACATGTGGGTGCCGGGTGCGTCATACAGCTTCCTGTTTCAAGTTCTGAGATCAACTTAACCGACTGCTCTATTTTTGTGTACTGCAAATCTAGTATTTCTTTGGTTTTTAAACTTTACTTATTAAAAAAAGTAAATGTTTTTTTTAAATAAGGGACTACACGAGCAGGACGTTCAGCTGATGGTATTTGATACGCTCTGCCCATTACAATGCAGTGCCGCTTAGAATTCTTGAAAAACCCAAAAGTTCTGAGCGGCACTACAATTGCGCTCGTCACCTTGAGACATATGATGTTAAGTCTCATTTGCCCAGTAATTTCACTTGCTACGGCACCTTTCAGACCGAAACACAATAATGCTTACACAATACTGCTTCACGGCAGAAATAGGCGCCGTTGTGGTACTCAAAATCTAGCCGCATCCTGTGCAAAAGAGTCTCCCACTGGATAAATGGTATATAGCTAAAGGTGATTTATGAAATGGATAGGTTTACCGATGCTAACGAGGTTGTTGGCAAAGGAAGATGGCGAGAATGGACCCACACATTTTAAAAATTCAGGAAGCATTGTACAAGTACAAGTTTATATTTATTATAAACTTAAATTTATACGATAGTTATACAAAAATTATTGAGGCAATCAGATATGGGAGTCAATAGAAATGAATTATTATAATTTATTAAAAAATAAGTCATCTTGCACTAACGGAACGTTTTGCGCAATTGACTATACATTTTTTTGACATGACAGTCCTTGTCATTATTAATATGGATGTTCCGACACCATCAAACTATTTATACCTACTCAAATCAGCAATACGGTAGTAATTCAAAATAAGATTCAATAAGATTATTATCGTTTTTGATAATAAAATCAGTAGGTAAGTGTCTTTAAGATATTCGATACCGTCTTGAAAAAAGAAGGAATTGTGAATCCTGAATTATTCGCTGCTGGCCAATAATAACATAGACATAAGATATAAATGATTGATTGAATTGTTCAATGATGATTGAAAGGTATTGATAAATAATTTTATAAGGTTATTTTTAAGGTTAAATTTTTTTCCCCCACTTTTTTAGACTTACGATTTGATTTTTTCTTTGTTTTGTTACGTTCTACAATTATTAATAACTTTCCATGATGTACGCCTCTTTTTCACTGGTTCCCAAAATACATGCATTCTAGCAATTCTCCTTTGTAGGCATGAGTGATATAGAGGGTATCACTGTACCCGAGTTGGAACTCGAATCATACTTTTGTCCGAGTGATACAATATTAATTTAACAATTTGAAGTCTTATCATAATATCACGTTCACATTTTCAGTGGGAGGCTACTTTCCACAGTTTGCAAGCAACCATTGTATTTTGGTTTGAAACTTCTATAGCTAGCGAAGATAGCGGGTTAATGAGATCTAGAGAGAGAGATATATATATATAGAAGACACTGTTCGTAAATATTATATACTAGCTGGTACCCGCGACTTCGTCCGCGTAGATTATTTGACGTAGGTTTTTAAAATAATAAGCAAGTTTGGAATCAAAGATTATCTTTAATAATATCTCCCGTTCCCAACATTTTATATGAATCTTATTTCGAGTAAGATTGCTATGGCAAACTAAACCTACTATTGGTATTGTAATAGCTCGTCGACATGAATTTCCGTTTTTCAAAAATCCTGCGGGAACCTTGGATTTTTCCGGGATAAAATGTAACCTATGCCCCTTCCCAAGCTCTAGTCTATCGCTGAACCTAATTTCATTAAAATCGGTCCAGTAGCTCCGGCGTAAATAAGTTTATCTATATGTGGCAGCGTTGAAACACCAATTGTAATGGTTACAATGGTAAATGCGGAAGAAGCCGCGGGTAACACTAGTGTGAAATAATTTCATTAGTAAGTTTCAAGTCCATTTAATCAAGTTGCGGCATTGGACAAACAAACGTGAGTGACGTAGGGCTCGTCACCGCGGCGCCTCCCTTGCGCCCGCACGCATCGCAATAAAGAAGTGTGGCGCCAATACCTTGTTGACCTCTCGCTTCCTAATCGCACCCTTTCCCTTCCTACTACAGGCTCAGGGGAGATTATTTTGAATATAAAAGATTACTAAATGTGACAGATGAAAAAGTGTTTGCATCTACTTTAGTGTTGCCAGGAATTCTCTTATTATAAAACCGACATCAGTTGAAGTTGTGTATACGCATAAGAAGGTAAGGTTGGTCTTAAACTTATCTGCATATGAATAATAGTTATTTATGCAACTGTTGTGTAATAAGGGGTATTAAAACACGAATGTGCATTTATCACACGAGGCGAAGCCGAGTGTGATAATAGTATAACATGAGTGTTTTAATGCCTAATTATTGCATACAAGACTTTATCTACACCCAGAAAATGAATCCTCTAAAAGATTCTGGAACAGAACTTACTGCTAACATAAAACACCAGTCCTAGTAGTAACCTAATATCATTCATTACTGATTATATACAAATAAAGCAAGTACACAGTGAAACAGTTATTTATTTTAGTAGTAATTTACACTTTGTATAGTGCAATAATTAAAATTCACTCGAATATAATGTTCTTTTGCAGCGTTTAAAATGAATCGCTCATTTTTTGTAAACAAAACAATAAAAATATCGAAGAAAAATGGCGGGGATTCGAATAACCTACTTTTTTTTACGGCGCGCGACGTTCTGGTAGTGTGGAGCGCGCGTAAACGAAAATGTTCTTTTTTTGAAATTCATACAGATACCACGCATCGAGCAATAAGAATGTGGCTGTTTAATGAAACTCTTTGCGCATGAAGGGATAAAAAAAACATAAGAGTGTTGTTATGAAATTCAGTACAACATTACAACACTCTTTTGGATGATGTAATGGTTATTAGAACATTGGGTGTTTTAATGTTGACAATAAGCTAACTGTTTCAGAATCTTTAATAGAGGATTTAAAGCATGGGTGTAGATAAATGAATAAAAAGTATAAATTCTATCATAAAAAAAGACTTGATGTAATAGATTATATAGGTAATACTTGTCATTCATTCATGATAACACATATTGGGAATGGAGCGACGCACTCAGATTATTAAAAAATAAATATATATTGCATGATATTAGTATATATTGTATTCATATTTTTTATGAAAAAGAAAGGAAGCCCGTTGAGTTTCATGCGCTGGTTCTTCTCAGGTTAGAGCTCTATACTTTTTCAAAGGGTTTTTTTTTATTTTACATTATGTGATTTCATATTCAATTTAGAATAATAATATTTGTGTTTAAGCCTCCTGAACTATTTTTGGGTTTATATTTTTAGGGTTTCTACGTTTTTTTTTTCATTATAACAATTATTTTTATTATAATTATAATTTTTTTTTTCATTATAACAATTATTTTTATTCTAATTATAATTTTTCATTTAACATTTTTTTCATTATTTTTTCATTATAACAAAGACTCGGCCGTCAGTCCGTCTGTTTATCAGCCGGCTATATTATCTTATAAACAGTTATCTAAGACAGACAGGTGTAATATTTACAGCGTATTGTAATGTCCCTATAACAAAAATTAGTAGTATTTTCAAAATGGATTCTATTCAAATGAAAAAATGACAGTGTGTGCTAAGATTTATAGATCCCACACTAGTGGGAGGCACCTTTACACAGGTTGTCGGCTAGTTATGGGTACCACAACGTCGCCTATTTGCCGTGAAGCAGTAATAAGCATTACTGTGTTTCGGTCCGAAGGGCGTCGTAGCTAGTGAATTTATGTCTCAAGGTGACGAGCGCAGTTAAAGTACCACTCAGAATTTTTCGGTATTTCAAGAATCCTGAGTGGCACTGCGATGGGCGTATCAATTACCACCAGCTCGTCTCGAAATTTATTTTTATACATAAATTTTATAGATATTTGTAAATTGTAGGTAATTAGGGAAAAATATTTAGTTTCTCCCCTCCCTATATTTGATAAGCCTCATTTAAAAATAGTATCTATCTTGGCCGTTATTAAAAAACATAATTACAACATTTAGTGTGCGTATGTCGAACGGTTTTTGTCTGTCTATGAAACTAATCGTGAGTTCAATACCCACTTGTATAACTATATTATATATCATCCTACTAATATTATAAATGTGAAAGTTTGTATGTCTGGATGTATGTTTGTACTTCTTTAACGCAAAAACTACTAGATTTTGATGAAACATTACAATAATATAGTTTACACACCAGAATAACACATAGGCTATTCAAATATTTTTATTTAAAATAGGATGTGAAAACACTTATTGAAAGTCAAAAAACTACCACCCATTCCAAAATGAATGCCTCAGGCCTGAGAAGAATGGGCGCAACAAACTCAGCAATTTTATAATTTATGAAAATATTGTTGCTATATTATATTAACCCGAAAAATGAAAAGACTTTTTCGTGGTCGTGGTTGTCGGCTTTAAAAAGTAAGTCTGAGAAAAAACGGTCGAACACTAAATATAATTTATATGGCAAAACAACGTCTGCCGGGTCAGCTAGTGTATTATATAGTCAAAATATCCTTGATCACGACTTACGTACTGAGACGCCGACTGGAATACGGACGTTAGATATCGTAGGAATGTTTAATTAATGAAGACGAACCACCGAGCATAACTATTATGTAATAAAACTACGCCTTAAAGTACGAAGTACTTTTAGAACTCAAACTTTAAACAAGCTCTGTTATTGTGGCAAGGTGACCTTATAAAAACTTGGTTTAATGCTAGTTGTATATTTTAATTTTTTAATTTATGAATATCCAAGACATGTCTCTTATTTAGTTGAAGATACAGACACGTATTGATCAAATATTTTGCTGGTATGACTAATAAATGATTTAAAAAGTAAAATATTTATTTATTTATTTGTATGGATCTCCAACAGTTGTACATATTAACTTACATCTAACACATGCCTTATAACTAAATATTTATATGTACTACCAATTATAGGAGAACACATCATTCCATAAAAATAACAGTGGTTAATTTGCATTTAAGGTGACTATAAACTACTTAAGTATCTTAAAAATAAGTTAAATAATAAGTGTTAGTTGGAAGAATATGGTTTTCTGAACAATAACAAATCTTGAATATAATAGAAACTTAAACACTAATTAATTGGCCAGAGCGTCGCTACATTTTTTTAGAAAAAGTGGGAGCCTATCACAACCAATGTCCAGTGTTGCTATGTTTTTAACACATTCGTTGTATACGCGTGACATACGGGCTGTAGGAGCGTCCTGTCCAAGTTTCGTTCGAGCATTATTAGTTTTAAAGAAAGGACATGGGTTGCGAGGAGGTCTCCGAGGTACGTTTATATTGAATCTACTCAACAGTTCATTGTCATCTATTTTTCCATTGAAAACTTTATGGAGAAGTTTCATATCTTGAAGAGATCTACGAACTGCCAATGGTTTCATCCTAAAGTAATCGAGTTTGTTTTTGTAGCACTCTCTATAACTTGAGATCTTAAATCGGAAGGTTAGGTGTTTTATAAGTCTCTTTTGAACACGTTCGATTCTGTAAATGTGATTTTTGTACCCGGGGGACCACACTTGACAACAATATTCTAGTTTGCTACGAACTAAGCTGTTGTACAGTTGAAGGATTGCTGTTAGCTTTTTGAAATCTTTTGACTTTCTGAGAATAAAGCCAAGCAATTTGAAAGAAGCTGTTACTACAGAATTTATGTGTTTGTCAAATTTTAATTTGTTATCAAATATTACGCCTAGGTCCCGAATGGAATCTGTTTCTTTCAATCTGTTTCCCAAGATTTTGTATGAACTCATTATTGGACATTTTTTTCTAGTGAATTTTATAAAACTGCATTTACCGGGATTAAGCAGCATACGATTAGCTTCACACCATAGGACAAGTCTGTCAAGATTTGCTTGTAGATCTGTTACATCAGATTCTTGCATTATAATTTTATTATATATATATATAAATATCTTTGGCAGTTTAACAATACTTCACAAACATTAACTATTATGGTATTATTAATGTGGTCGCTAACTATGGGACTGATGAGAAAGCTCATGGTCGCTCAGAGGGCAATGGAGATAGCTATGCTCGGAGTTTCCCTGCGAGATCGAATCAGAAATGAGGAGATCCGTAGAAGAACTAAAGTCATAAACCAAATGATTGCGTTACTGAAATGGCAGTGGGCAAGGCACATAGTTTGAAGGACTGATGACTCGCTTAAATGTCACTGCTTGTGGCGGCGACATGGGACGGGTCGTCCCCTTCCCTAAAATATGGGTGAGGGAGGCGATGGCCCCCCACAAGATGGACCGACGATTTGGTCAAGATCGCCGGTATACGTTGGATGAGGGCAGCGCAGGACCGATCGTCGAGGAAATCTTTGGGGGAGGCCTTTGTACAGCAGTGGACGTCTTCCGGCTGATGATTAATGAATGAATGAATTAACTATTATCACTTACAAACTGTGCATCTGTGAATGATTGTAAAAACTTTATTGCACTAAAAATACTTAAATTTTCAATTTGTATATAAAAGTTATGGTAGCACAATTAGACGACCTTATCGCTATTCAGCGATCTCTTCCAGGTAATCTAAAGGTATAGGAGATTTTATTTATAACTATAATTTGATATAAGGCATAAGAATATTCTGTGGAATAAGAAGTTTAAATTACGATGCAAATTTAAATAGAGATTGCAACGATTTCATTTGAAATCGGTAGAAACGTTTTTGAAGCGTATATAGTGACGATGTGAATCCGGATATCTGCATATTGGATCTAAATTTTATCTTGAAGTTGTACGCTTGGCTTCACTTTAGTTTGATATATTTAGAAATACCGAAATAATTTCAATATTTAGTTTTACAGAATAAGATTCAGCTTAATTCTCGCGAAGTATTTCAACTGGTCAAGATCGCATTGAATACGTTGGATGTGGGCAGCGCAGAAGCGATCGTCGTGGTTATCTTTTGGCCTTTGTCCAGCAGCGGACGTCTTCCGGCTGATGATGATGATGATTAGAACTGAGGTTAAAGCAAACCAGTAGTATTAAATTAAGTAGGTTTAGATCCGTAAGCACTGCCTACTGCTGTAGGAGATAGGCACTAATTTATGTATGTTACTCAGTGAGCGAGTGAATTCTTCCACCGTCAAAATTAATTTTGAATCACTTATTTAAAACTTTTTAAACTATAAAACATCAAAAGATAAATATTGCCCTGTACTTTTCCCGGGGCGTAAAAAGAAAAGGGGAGTCCCAGGCCCATGGGTGTCGTAAGAGGCGACTAAGGGCTTTTTAGAAGTGGGAGAGTCACGCTGCCGTCTTTTGACGTCAGCACAATCGGGCTAGACTCGTCCGGGTTAATTACCACACTCGCACAGAATAATGGCGTGAAGTAGCGGCCTAATGCTGCTATGTTTCGCATAGTTTAGTGTCGAGGACCAGTGGCCATTCCCCCCACCCCCCCTCCACCCGAATATGACAGCGGAACTAAAAAAGATTTTACCCCAGGAGGGTACCGGCTCGGAGGTGTCCAGCATTTCAATGATATGTTGGACACCTCCAACATTCATTGCTATGCAGACGACAGCACTGGTGATGCCGCATACACGGGCCATGCAGGTCTCTCTCGGGAAATCGTCGACCAGTGCCGGGAGAAACTTGTGTCTTCTATCCAGTCCTCTCTTGAGAAGGTCGCGGAATGGGGAAAATTAAACTTTGTCCAATTTAACCCCCAGAAGACTCAAGTTTGCGCGTTTACCACTAAAAAAACCCCATTTGTCGTATCACCGCTCTTCGACAACACTTCCCTCAAAGCCTCGCCTAGTATCGGAATACTGGGTGTCAAAATCTCGAGCGATTGCCAATTTCGTGGTCATCTGGAAGGCAAAGCCAAATTGTCT